>CM036757.1:10402007-11654507 GCA_020796225.1 Arion vulgaris
TTGTTGCCCAGTGTCATGGTTTTCTGTTTTTGTCTTGCGCTGTTCTGGTGGCTTGTGTGATTGTTATCTTTGCTCTTTCACATGATTCTGCTACGCCATCTAACCATCTTTTCCGTGGTCTTCCTCTTGCCTTCTTTCCCGATGTTCTGTTGTAGAAGACTCTGTATACTGTGGAGTTTGGATGCATTCTTATTAAGTGGCCAAACCACTTCATTCTTTGTTTATCTATGTAATTCAAGCACGTAATTTAATGGCTAGTTAAGTAAAAGCAGAACTGTTCTGATTATAATTTTTTCTTTATGACCCCGACAGAAAAAACTCTTTGGCCGTACAGGAGATTGAACCCAGGTCTCCCAAATAAGAGCCCATGCGCTAATCCATTTGGCCAGATGCTCCCCTGCGTAGAAATAGTAAACAATTTTTAATGAGATTTAGGTCAGACATTTTAAATAATTTCCATCTTCCCAAACCTTCATCGTTGTTGAGAATCTTTTAAGCCCGTTTTTAATTAGTATTACTATATATCTTTCTGGCGAGAAACTGATACTGTTGTTCTATATTGGGCATGTTATTTCAAAAGACATCATACTTTCTGTACAATATGGTAAAATGTATGTCAACGGTAAACACAATAAAAAGAAACCATTCAAATAAATTATATTTATGTTCTGAAACTGCTTAAAATATTAATCTTCTTTGAACGCTCCATATCGACCACTTGTTCACCACTCTTTATGATTTTATGTGATCCAAGCCTAAGAGCGATTGTAAACTGTGCCAGTTCTGCACCTACAAGTAGGCCAGTACATTCAATTTTTGCTACGTTTTTTATTTACTAGGGTAGCTTTCCTAGGCCCCTACCTCAGTCGCCTCTACGACATGCCTTGTAGGTCGCAGTGTTACTATTCTTTGCGAGCCCCTGCAACACACTAGCAGCTTGAAATATAAATGTACATGGCTTCCAGTAAATTTTTGTTTGTTTGTTTAATCTAACATAGATAAACTTGATTTTCAAACGTGGTGCAATTACAGGATGAAACTAGCTAACAAGTTCCATAGAACAAATTCCTAAAGACTTAGAAATAGAGGTACACATATAAGAATTTAGGCTGGTCATAATTAATAGACAACCAGAAGATTGGGCCTGAATATTAAGTGTATGTTGAATATGCTGGGTCAAAGTGCATGTGTTCAAATCTTGTCACACTTCTCTTTCGCTGTCATTTTTATCATTCTAATGTGATATATAAACAGCCAAAAATCAAGAATGGATGTACATGCACAACCTTCAGTACCTATTGGAGCTCAGGTGCTTATCCTTCGGTGGTGTGTTCGGTTTCAACCAGCTGTCACACTTCCTAATATTGCTTCAGTTGTTTGTATTCGGTTGTACTAGAACAAATGAAGAAAACTAAATTTGCAGTGTTGACCAACAAAGAACCAGAGAAGACTCACTTTTGTAAAACTATAGTCTTTCCGCTACTTGATCTGAAGAATGACATATTCAACAGAAGCACAAACTACTGGAAATTGTACAAATAATTATTTAACAAAGTTGTGATGCCACAAAAGATAACTAATCAAAAAGTTAAGCATAACTGATGTTTTTTAGTGAAAGTTTAATGCATTCTGTGTGTGTGCTGTGCATTTTGTTATTGTACACTCTTTCATTATTTTGCTAGTGAGGAATTAAACACACTGATACCATTTATTTCTCTCTTTTTTTAAAAGAATGTATTTTTATATATGCTGTATTTTGTAACTTTAATTTAATCTTCTGCTTTTGTCAGCACACTATTACTGGGTTGTTAATCCAGTGCCGTGGTTTTATGTATTTGTCTTGCGTTTCTCTGGTGACTTGTGTGATGGTTTTCTTAGTCCCCTGGCAGAATTCAACTATGTTATCTATCCACTTTTTCCTCGGTCTTCCTCTGGCCTTCCTTCCTGACAATTCTGTTGTGGGAAGCTTCATAGGCAGTTTAGTCTGTTCACATTCTTACTAAGTGGCCAAACCACTTCATTCTCTGTTTCGCTATATAGTTCAAGCATGACCTTGTTCCAACCTGTTTTTTAAATTTAATATACTATGCAAATCTTTATTGTATGGGGATGTGTATTTCTTTTTTTATTCATTAACTTAGAGGTCGTAGGGGAACTGATGTTGATGATCTAATTTAAACTGTTTACAAGTTTGTCTGTGATAGATGGAATATGTTTTATTGTCCATCCTGTGGCATGTCTTTTATGTTGTCACTCTTTGTTTAGCATTTTGAAGAAAATATAAGCAAGGCTGGTCGATTTAATTTTTGTAGAAATTGATCGATCTGAACAATTCCCTTTGTATGTCTCAACTCTCTGGCAAAAACATGTAGGTTTTGGGGCAATGAATTATGGTGTCAAACCAGGGTCTGTGATCCAAGATTAGAATGCTGTAGAGAGTAGGGGTAGAAAGGGAAACTATCCATCAAGGGAGGGGTGTGTTTCTGTGCAAATATTAGCTTGCACATCAGACAAGCAACATGTCATAGTGTACATTCCTATATGATTCTACAGGTAATCTTCTGCCTTGGACAGCCCAAGGCTGACGGAGAGCAAACCCAGTAAACACTAGCTAAAACCGGACACATCGCCGAAGGATAAGCACCAGAGCTCCAAATGGCGCTAAAGATGTGACGAAGCACACCCATGCTAAGGCTGAATGAATCAGATTTCCACATGAATAAGACAAAAAACTTATTTATGGGGAAATCTGGTACATCAGTCTAAGCGGTGATGGTGAGAGAGAGAGATTCTACAGGTCAATGTCTAAATAAGAGTACTTGTACAACAACTGTGCAATCATATTTTTGGTACGGGCCAGAACCATCTGTTATTGACAGTCAAACCACAGACAGTCTTAAGTGGTTGATTTTGTCAGATTGCTGGGCAATATCTGTCGGTGTCTGCCGTTTTAACAATCATGCACAGAAAAGCTATCATCAGTCCCCATCAAAGTAGTTCTCACCTGATCGCTGCCAAAGGTTGGGAACCTTCAATAAACTCCAAATGAAAAAAAAAACCCACTTAATCTTGGAGCTCTCTCATTTGAAAGACACATCACGTTCTGATGTTTGGCTGTTTATATATCACAATAGAATGATAAAACGGCTTAAGAACGATCGAGAGAGAAATATTGAACGATGACGATGCTGTGAGTTTCAAAAGTAACTTAACTGGGTCCACTCGTAGTGGCACTTCCGGGTAGGGCTCAATTTGTTTTAAATTAAACAAATCAAGGGCACGAGAGTTCCACTTTATTCAAACTTCTGCTTTTCTTCTACCATAAATCTACTCATGTATTTGAACTCTGTTTGAAAAATTCTTGTAACATGTTTCCCTTTCTTCCACTGTCCTTGTGTTCACTGATTTCATTTCTTGACTTTTATCATCCTGAGGTGCCCGTCTGCCCAGCGTGTTGTAGCGTGTCGGACTACGGATGACTATCCCTCCTGTGTGCGGGTTCAATTCCACGGGATGGCAGAAAAACCACAGATTCCCCAGATTTACGGTGTGTGGCACCGAACCGAAGGGTTACGATGTCCATGGCACCGAGCCAAAGAGCTGAAAAGCTCAAGTGCTTCTGGATCTGAAAAAAAAAAAAAAATCCTGAGGTGATGTCCAATCCACTGCCACCGTCTCTTTTGAATCTATTTATTTATGTCTTCCAGACCAGTAAGTTCTGGAAGTCTTTGACATTTCTAATCTTATCCTTCCAGGACTACCCAAGTATTCTATAAAGCCGTACCTCAAATTCTGTCAACATACTTTCTATGTTTACCAAGTCTCAGAACCGTAGAGGAGGACTATCCTACAAACACAGAAGAAAAGAAGAATGTGATATTTGTAGTTTAACAAATCCAATATTTCATGAGAATTTTTAAGGAGAAATTATTTCAGAAGATAGTGTGTTAATTTTCATGCAACTAACATAACAAAGGAGGATAAAGACATAAAAAACAGACAATTCTCTTATTCCTAGTTTTGAAAAATTTTGATTTCTGAAATATGACTTTTACAATTTCAATATGACAAACACTTTTACAGTATATTTACTGCGTTACTTCAATTCTCAGCAAGTACTTCTATGTTTGTTATCATACATGCTCTGATAAACCCCCAAAAACATACCCTTATGTTAAAAGGGTGTGCCTAGACGTCAAGCTGCTTTACTCCCCTACATAACAAACAAACAAAACTGTTACAGTACCTTGTTTGGACGTCGCTAATACTGATTAGTCCCGAATTGTTCGTACTGTCCTTCCCATTAATACAAACAAGTTCCACAATCTGTTATATAAGGGATTTAAGCGGAGGCACGCACTTTCAACGGGTCCTTTATTTTGGTTATACTCACTTTAAATGGCAACCATCTAACACCAGTTCAAAATTCTGCTATCTTGGGTCCACGGTCACTGCCAGCCTTTCTCTTGATGAAGAAATCAACGCTCGTATAGGGAGTGCGGCTACTACATTCGGCATACTGTCAAAGCGAGCGTGGGACAACAAAAAATTGACATTGCAGACGAAGACTCAAATATATCGAGCCTGTGTAATTAGTTCTTTGCTATATGGCTAAGAAACATGGACAGCCTACTCAAGACACGAGAGGAGACTTAACATCTTTCACCTTCAATGTTTCCGCAAGATTATGAACATCAGGTGGTACGACAAGATAACCAACTTTGAAGTACTGCAACGTGCAAAACTGCCTTCCATCATGGGCATGCTCAGCAGTAGACGACTAAGATGGTTGGGACATGTGAGAAGAATGGAAACTTGCCGCATACCAAAACAAATGTTGTTCTGTGAACTTTCGGAGGGAAGAGGCACCAGGGCAGACCACTGCTCAGATATAAAGATGTCTGCAAAGCCTCAATGAAAACTTTTCTATAGGTCCCAGCACATGGGAGGGACTAGCTGATCACAGAGTTGTGTGGAAAGCCAAATTACGAAAGGGCGCAGAGTCTTTTGAGAAGAGACTTATGTACGAGCTGAACAACAAGAGAGAAAAGCGAAAACTCAGAAGTTGTCACAGTAAAACACTTGCCTATTGACCGTCTGTAAAGTTGTCACAGTAAAACACTTGCCAATTGACCGTCTGTAAAGTTGTCACAGTAAAACACTTGCCAATTGACCGTCTGTAAAGTTGTCACAGTAAAACACTTGCCAATTGACCGTCTGTAAAGTTGTCACAGTAAAACACTTGCCAATTGACCGTCTGTAAAGTTGTCACAGTAAAACACTTGCCAATTGACCGTCTGTAAAGTTGTCACAGTAAAACACTTGCCAATTGACCGTCTGTAAAGTTGTCACAGTAAAACACTTGACAATTGACCGTCTGTAAAGACGAAAAAGGTCATATAACAGAACATGTAGGCAAACCATCATTAAAAAAATCAGAATTAACTCCTTACTGTGATACTCCAAGTCCTAAATTCTAGTCTCTACTATAAGTTTTATATATAATCCAATACTACTGCAGTGATGTTCCTGCACAACTCGAATCACTTCTTCCAAGAAAAATGGGTCTCGGTGGTAGGAAGGATAAAACAAAACGACTGCCTGCTCTAGAATGTCATTTTGCATCAGTGAGAAAGCTTCTCTGCATTATGGCTAAGATCAAATTGTAGTGCCCAACGATTGATCAAGGTCAGAAGGTGGAAGCCTTCCTAAACGTAACATGGTACATTCAAATTCACTTTAAAAGCTCAGAGCAGCTCTCATTCGAAAGGAGGACACACTCATAGTTAACTCGTTCAACTACTATGGGCCTATTCGTTGTGACACTGCCAGGTAGGGCCACAACAAATCCACAGAGAAGCAACCAGTCACAGAAACATACCAAAAAATCCTAAACTGCTCATGACGATCTGGATGCAATAGTAGTGTGGGATCAAATTCAGTGGACATTTCTTGTGTCTCTGTCTTATGTGCCCTTTTGTGTGTCCATGATTGATGACAGATGTTCCTAATGTGATACTATTAGATTTCCGATCGATAAACGTTCTCAGATGTATCTCTCGCCCGAGTGGTTACCTGGGCTCAAATTTGGGGTGTAAAGAATAGAATCACTGTTACCAGCCACGCATGTCGTAAGAGGCGATAAGGAGGTTTAGCTGAAATCGGATGCATGTGTCCGCTAGGGAATGTTAACCAGAAACAAATGCTTGCAGAAAACGGATGCACCAGGCCGTAAACGACCCTCAGAATGAGGAATGGGATAACGGATTCTACGGTCGCCAATCTGCGTCGGAGATTTAGCCACGCATTAAGAATGTCAGACCTACCATCACGAGGGTGGCCAAAACTTATTGCTGAAGAGGTCGGCACAAACGGGGAAGCAGAAATCATAGGAATTATATCCTACAGAACTTCCCCAGTATGCAGACTTGAGAAGAAAGAGGTGGCCCACTTACACTAGTGTCCAAGACAAACTGTATGGCGTGGCTGATAATCTGAGGCAGACGGCGGCCTTTATTAGAGAATCCGTAATCCCAATCTAGTGAGAACAGAAGAAGAAGATGTATCTCTTAGCAGTTACAGTTCGTCATGTTGGCGGCAAAAATATATATCTCCGCCTGTACGCCTTTTCCCGTCTCTCTATCTCATAATTGTGGTATATTTTCAAGATATACCTGCACTGTTAACGTCATGACCGTCAGTTTAAAGTACAATTTTCTTACACCATGTGATGGTAAATTGGCGAATATGATGTTGACCTCATCTAGTTATCTGATAGTAACAACTCCAGGGAAAGCAACGTAAGCAATGAATATTATCAATAAATAGACAGTGTACAAGTATTAGAAGATTCCAAAAAAACAAATTACTAAACGCAGGTAATAAATGTATTAAAATATAGGCAAGAAATAAGGGTAAGTGATTCGAATCATGTGTTTGGTAATTATTTTTCGAAGCTCCTAATACTGTACACTGTCCATTCTCTGACCAACGTTGCACCATAGTGGACGTGATCAAAATAACATCGACCACCTTTATTTTCCAATGTTTCACTGGTGTCCTTGTTTGAAGTTGGGACGACCTCAAATATGTTCTTCTATCTTCTTTTCCCTAATTTGTTTTGCTTCACAGCGTCAGTATAAGAGGAGATTTAAGAATGGGTTTTTATTTTCGCCTCATAAATAGTATTTTTCACTGTTTCTGTTATTTCTGAGGTACATATTTTGTGTGGGCGGCCTCTTGCTTATGTGGCCGAACATTTTAATTTGATGTTTCTTGGTGAAGTTTATTGTACCCACTTTTATTCCCGATGTCTTCATTTTTAAACCGATCTCTTCTTGATACTCCCAGCATTCTGAAATACATTTGCGGTAGGTAATATCCCAGATGGAAGTGAAAAGACAGATGATAAAAAGTATTTTCCTACCAACACTTTGTTACCAGTGCCAAACTTGGTCTCTTACAGCAACACACTACAGAAAGCTCACCACGTGTGAAATGGAATGCTTGAGGAAGGCAGTGGGGGTCACCAGGAAAAATAGACTTTGAAATGAGGATATCAGAAGCAGAGTAGGCATAACTTCATGCACCGAATACATCGAAAGACAGCGCACGAGTGGTTACCGGGGCCTAAATTTGGGGTGTAAAGAATAGAACCACTGTTACCTGCCACTCATGTCGTAAGAGGTGACTTAGGAGGTTTGGCTGAAATCGGATATACATGTCGTAAACGTGTAGAAGTCCATGCGTTTAGGGGCCTACCAAACCAATGTGCAACGTATACACGTTCTTGGCAAAGATCAAACATATCACAAAGAGTGAAGAAGAAGAAGATCGAAAGACAGCAAATGTAGTGGTTTGGACATTTAATGAGAAAGAAATACAACCAACCATCAATAACAGCATACAATAAAAAGAGATCGGGTACTAGAACTAAGGGTACTAGTACTAGAACCAAGAAAAAGATGGAGAGACAATATCAAGACCACACTACACAAAACCCGGATATGACACAAGTACGACTCATCTGGCCCTAGAACGCAAATTAAAGCTCCCATCCCTAGGTTTAACGGTAACAATAGACAGCCAACTCCCATCTTCCACATGGGAATAGACAATATCCCAGGCAACCAACAGATCAAACCGAGACCACTTGTCCAGGAAGCAAACGCATTAACCACAACGCTACCTCGAATCGATCCTCTTGTCTTCCAATGCCTTCATTTTGCGATTACATTTGTTACCAACTATATAACGTAATTTCTCATGTGCAGAAACAGATGCAGAAACATTTATAATTTAAGCATATATACTTTGACCGGATTACGTCCCATGAATAACTGTAATTGATCCTGCGCATTTGGTTATCGCCCGTTGTATTTCTAAATATTAATTAATATGCAAAACTAAAGATCTGAAATACAACAATATTTATATTACTGATACAAAATATAATAAATCATACATTTTTTAACCTTAAAGTATGTTAAATTTGTTAATTATATAAGAATCAAGTAAATTAATGCGTATTTAACAATTAACATTATAATATTAAAAGACAACAACTGGCTACATGATCGTTGAAGCTGCCACTGATCGAGACATTGTTGAAAGTAAGATCATACTTTAAGGGATCATTTCTAAAGTGTGTTTTGCAGAGACGTCGATCAAATCTGAACGGCACACAAACCACGATGACGAGATTGCGTCACTCCCTCTGAGCGTGAAGCTGACTCTAGGATCTACCACAGCTCTTGTCGTGATCCGACGAGTCATTGAGGATCGTTCCTCTTCTCCTTTAGTGGGAAGTAGGAGGAGGGAGTGGCAATCTGAGTGGTTTCTTTTTAAATATAAATGTACGATTGTTTTCTTATTCGAGTCCCGTGTTTGTCTATTTGTTTTTCGGAAGCTCTTAATACCTGTATCTGTTTATTTGTTGATCATATTCGTTACTTCCGTTGCTTCCTCTGGGGTTCTTGTAAGAAAACTCCTTGTGCTCATCTTATATATATATGGCCCTTTTCATCTTTACAGACGGTCAATAGGCAAGTGTTTTACTGTGACAACTTCTGAGTTTTCGCTTTTCTCTCTTGTTGTTCAGCTCTTACATAAGTCTCTTCTCAAAAGACTCTGCGCCCTTCCGTAATTTGGCTTTCCACACAACTCTGTCATCAGCTAGTCCCTCCCATGTGCTGGGATCTATAGAAAGTTTTTCATTGAGGTTTTGCAGACATCTTTATATCTGAGCAGTGGTCTGCCCTGGTGCCTCTTCCCCTCCGAAAGTTCACAGAACAACATTTGTTTTGGTATGCGATAAGTTTCCATTCTTCTCACATGTCCCAACCATCTTAGTCGTCTACTGCTGAGCATGCCCATGATGGAAGGCAGATTTGCACGTTGTAGTACTTCAGTATTGGTTATCTTGTCGTACCACCTGATGTTCATAATCTTGCGGAGACATCGAAGGTGAAAGATGTTAAGTCTCCTCTCGTGTCTTGAGTAGGCTGTCCATGTTTCTGAGCCATATAGTAAAGAACTAATTACACAGGCTCGATATATTTGAGTCTTCGTCTGCAATGTCAATTTTTGTTGTCCCACGCTCGCTTTGATAGTTTGCCGAATGTAGTAGCGGCACTCCTTATACGAGCGTTGATTTCCTCGTCAAGAGAAAGGCTGGCAGTGACCGTGGACCCAAGATAGCAGAATTTTTGCACTGGTGTTAGATGGTCGCCATTTAAAGTGATGTTTGACGTCTTACCTCCCTGACATAATACAACTGTTTTGGAGACACTTATTGTCAGAGAAAAGAGGTCGCATGCCTTTGACAAATTATTAATTAGACATTGCAGTGTGGTCTCACTGTGGGCGACTAAGGCAGCATCGTCAGCGAAAGAGGTCCTTGAGAAGTATTTCCGTCGTTTGTCTTGGCTCTTAAGCGAGCCAAGTTAAACAGTGAACCATCAGATCTAGTGCGGATGAAAACATCACCATCAGCGTCCCCTAGGCGTGGTTCAAAAGGACTGCGAAGAAGATACCAAAGAGAGTGGGGGCAAGGACACAGCCCTGCTTGACTCCACTCTTAACCTCAAAACTATCAGATGTGCTGCCATCGAACTGTATGCTGGCTTTCATGCCCTCATGGAAGGAAACAATCAATTGGAGCAACTTTGGGGACAACCAATATACTTCAATATTTTATAAAGACTTGGCCTGCTGACTGTGTCGAATGCCTTAGTCAAATCCACGAAAGCAATACATAGAGGCTTCTCTGCTCTCTGCACTTCTCTTGTAGCTGTCGAAGGGTAAATATCATGTCAGTTGTTGACCGTCTAGCTCTGAATCCACATTGTGACTCTGGAAGAACACGCTCCGCCAGTTTCTGTAGCCGTTTTGAAAGGACTAGTGCAAAAGCTTTGCCTGTTACGCTTAGAAGGGAGATGCCTCTGTAGTTGTTACAATCCCCTTATCCCCTTTGTTTTTATAGAGTGTCACTATCTTTGCATCCTTCATGTCCTGAGGAAGTGTTCCCTCTCTCCAGCACTGAATAAGGAGATTGTAGAGGTGGGGCAGCAGGACATCCTTATTGTATTTGAGGATTTCTGCAGGAATGTTGTCTAGTCCTGATGCCTTGCCATTTGAAAGTTTGTTGATTGCTTCGGAAAGTTCCTGCTCCGTGGGTTCGGTATCCAGCTCGGTTTGGTCATGATGTTTCGGTATGATCTGATCGAGGACTGGGTGTGCTGGTTTCTCCACAGAGTAAAGATTGGAATAGTGTTCCACCCATCTTTCGAGCTGTTTGGTCATATCTGTTATTGGCTCACCTGTTTCTGATCTTAGTGGTGCAATTTTTGTTATGTTTGGTCCCAGAGCTACTCTGATATTTTCGTACATTGCCTTGGTGTTGCCCATATCTGCAGCATTTTGTATCGCAGAACACAGATTTGACCAGTATTCATTTGCACACCTCCTTGACTCTCGTTGCAATACTGATTTTGTGTGTCGAAGATGGTCCTTTGAACTTTGCGAGGGTTTATTTTTGTGATTTATTAGAGCTCTTTTCTTTTCCTCAAGTAGAGGGCTTAGGGTTGTTTCATTTTGTTCTACCCAGTCTTTGTTGGAGAATTTCTTGGTGCCAAATGAGTCAATGGCACAGTCATATATGTTAGATTTTAGAATGTTTCACTTTTCGTCTACTCTACATTCTCCCATTTCATTCTCACACAGAGCAGTAAACGCCTTTCTGAAAGTCTCCTTATTCTCTGTCATCCCCATTTTGGTGACGCTGACTTTGGGTTTGGGTGGTCTTCTTGTTGAATAGGTTTTCCTTGGAAGTATTTTGACTTTGCTGATAACTAGTGCATGATCTGTATCACAGTCCGCGCTGTGGAAAGTACGTGTGATTTTCACTGTGTTGATGTGTTGTCTGCGTGTGAGTACAAAATCAAGCTGGTGCCAGTGACCTGATCTTGGGTGGCACCATGACACCCTGTGTCTGTGTTTGACAGAAAAAACGTATTTGTCACACACATGTTGTTTTGGGAGCAGAATTCAAGCAGTCTTTGACCATTATCGTTGATATTTCCAATGCCATGATGACCCAGGCATACTGGCCATGACTGGTGATCAGATCCTATGCGTGCATTTAAGTCGCCCAATATAAACAGTTGCTCATCTACTGAAAATGAATTAACGACATTCTGTAATGAGTCATAAAACTTGTCTTTATCTTCTGCAGACGCTGCTAGGGTTGGTGCGTAGACACATACGATGTTTAGGAGTCCACTTTTTACATTGAGTCGTAGTGATATTACTCGTTCTGATGCAGCTACTGGTGTATGAATAGCTTTCACAAGTCTATTGTGCACGGCAAAGCCGACTCCATACAGTCTAGGTTGATTGGTGCTTAGGCCCTGCCAGAAGAATGTGTAATTCTTTTCTTTTACTGAACCACAGTCTGGAAGCCTGGTTTCCAGTAGCGCGGCTATGTCTACCTGCAGTCTCTCAAGTTCTCTGTCTATAACAGCTGTTTTCCTGATGTCTTTTGTTTTCGTCGGGTCTAGGTTGACAAGTCCAGGACACATGGTCCTTACGTTCCATGTGCCAAATCTAAGAGGTTTATTTGTCTTGTGTCTCTGTAACTGTTGCTTACCGTGTTGTGCTCGAGCCGAAAGAAAAGATGAAGTGTCTTCTCTCTTTGTGCCTAGCCTGGGCAGCTGATATGGAGAATGTGCCTTGCCCATTTTGCACAAACCCCTCTCTACCCTACTGTTTTTTCCCAAGGAAAGACAAAGTCTATACGTTTGGAATCCAGCAGGGTTTGCAGGAGATGCCAGAAGATAGCAAGGAATACACATATAACCATCAACTGCCTTAGGGTCCCTCCCTCCGGATTTTTGGTCAAGGTTTACTCCTCTAGCCCTCTGCATTACCGTGCTGACCCACAAGGCAGTGGGGATTTTTGATCAGGGTTTACTTCCCTAGCCTTTGGCTCTCCCGAGCCCCTCTCCACAAGGCAGTGTGTGTAGCAATTACAAATAGTACATACTTGGTAAATAACACAGTATGACCATAGGCCTTAATGACGTTTTCACATCTCTATTGATAGGATCTTGCAGCCGTTTAACTAGTTCAAAGCAGATAATAGTTGCTTATATACTTCAGTAGTGTGTATTCAGAAACTACTGAGTAAATTTCAGTTAAACTTCGCTTTCGTTGATGTGTGTTGTAGTCACGCTACAACTATTGTTCCGGTCGCCATGTTTTCTTATAACTATCTACCTACAGCTCACTACTCATCTGTTAATGATTCAGTGACTTTCACATGTACTTCTACAATATCTTTCTTACACGGCAAGGTCCTTGGTGCTAAGATTGTATAGGAATAATTATTATTTTAGTCCCGACAACGGCTTTTCAACCAACTCTTATCGATTTTTAACTACCAAGAACACTTCTACGTGCTCAACTTCAACAAGTTACTTTCGTTTTATTGTCCGTCTCCAGTAGAACTAAGAAATCAAGTCAGGAATCACTGAACAAATAACCGGATCGCTGCAAGAGGTGTTATAGATTTAACATGTCAGCAATCAACTTGAATGTAGTGTAGTCAGTACAAATTCGCATCAGGTAAAAGTTATAGTGAGTTAATCTGGTGAAGAGCAAGAAAAGAAGTGAAAAGTGTTGTCCAAAACACTGACCACGCTCAAACAAAGGTAGACGGGGTATTATGCTGTTTGTGGGAATTCCGGAGCGAAAACACTTTGTCCAACACAAATTTATGTTAGGACACAAAGCTTCGAGTTATTGAGTAGTTGAGACTTTGAAATAATAACACAACTCAACAGAGGAGTTTATAATAATTTTTTTAAATGTCAATTTAACGGGAGTTTGAAATGGTTATTAGGACCTATACGATTGTCATCTTAACCAATCAATCAAGTGTCATGCCTGCCGGCGTAGACGATCATGTCCACAACTCTCTCTGCTTGGTGCATGTAATCAGTTCTGACGTCGATCTTCTGTCGAACCATGATGTCAGGCCATCCAGCATCTTCTCACTCTGTCTTCCGCGATCTTTCCTTCCCTGAATTTTACATGTTGTTACCAAATTTTATTAACCTTCTCTTCGCATTATATGCCCGAAATACCTTGATTGTCGGATTATTATTCTTTTGATAAGGTTTCTTTGTGTCCAGGCCTGATTTAAAACCTCCACATTTGTTTTCTGTGCAGGCCTGATTTAAAACCTCCACATTTGTTTTCTTTGCTGTCCATTGAATTTTCAGCATTCTTCTGTAAAACCACATCTCTGTGGCTTCCAATGATCGTATTGATTGTTTGTTCATTGTCCATGATTCGCTGCCAAACATAAGTATTGGTTCAATATAGCACTGGAGTACTCGTTTTCGCAATATCATTGGTAGTGAGTTCACGCATAGTGTGTTCTTCATTTTCATAAAAGCTGCTTTCGTTTGAGCTATTCTACTCCTAACCTCTGTCGTACATCTTCCATCTCATGTTAGGAATGTTCCTAGATACTTGAATCGATGGACTTGTTTCAGTGTTGTGTTATTTATTTTGACATTACATGTTGGTGTTTCTTGGAGACAATCATAACCTCTGTTTTCTTTATATTCATGCTTAATCATTTCTTTTCACTTTCTCTCACTAGTATGTCCATCAAGTCTTGTAGATCTTGTTCATTTGTAGCCATGAGAATTGTGTCATCAGCGTATCTTAGATTGTTCATGCTTTCTCCGCCAACTGTTATTCCTGCCTTTTCTTCTATATGACGCATGATGTTTTCACTGTAAACCTCAACCAAAAAATGACTTGTTTTAAAACATGAGATAGTGAGAATTGTTGCAGTTATCTGAAGTTCACATCAAACTTGTGTATGTGTTTATCAACAATAGGAGAAGAAACAGGAAGGTTTTTACTTATTTATTTCAATATTAGAAGTTTAAAACTAATCGAACAGTTCCAGACACGGCGTTTGAATTATGAAGTTTTAAATTTGAAGAATGATCATAAATATCAATCAAAAGTGACCTATTAAAAACTGTCAAGTTTCAATAAGTGAAAATAAGTGAAGTTTCAATAAGTGAAAATATTGATCCAGTAGGAGTGTTGGCCCAGGTCTAAAAAATATGTTACTAATATAGAATTGTCATGTTTATTCTCAAATAGCTACTCAGTGTTTTAACACGAAACCTATTTTCACAAAGATTTATTGAATCCTGTTGTTGGTTCTTGTTTCAACAGATCTCTGATGGTGCCTGTTTGTTAATCAAGGTAAAGCACGTATAACATAATTATTGTCAATAGAAAAACACAAGTCCAATCTCTTGTCTCTTACTTTTTAGATCAGAACAAACATCAACGTAGAGGCAGTAATAACAAAACTCATGTTCTAAAAATGAGTCACAAACACGAAGAGTAAATATAATACACAATACCATACAGTCACAGCTGATACAAATACATCTCACCCATATTTATCGTTGTCTATTTAACTTGAAAAGTATCCACATTGGTACATTAGCTCTATCAACTGAAGTACTACATCCTACATTTGATCTCCAGACAAACCTTAGTTTTAGCAATGTGGAAATTTGCAGCTGTTCTGTGCTTCATTTGTTTGGCTGTCGAAACAGAGGTAAGAAATATGGCACACCAACGAGTCAATTTGTACTGTTTTTATTAATCTAAAACTAAGTTAAAAATATTTTTGTTAAACTGCTAATAAATACAAATTGTGACATATCCTTTACAGGACGAGTTCACCGAGTCTTGATTTTCTAGGTACCACTTATACTTCAGTAGTTTGCCATTGCTTTCTGAACAGGTATTTTATTTTTACCATTCGTAACAGTACAAGCGAACTAATTTGCTTCCAAACATGCCTGCCGCGGAGTTTGAACAGGTACTATTGGGGACTGATCGAGCTTACTACCACTTAAGCTAGAGACGCTCACACTTTACATTACTACCTGATTCAAGTCGCAAGTTGACTGCGAGTTTTGATGCCTTTCTGGTAACATTACCCACATCAAAGTTCTTAGGGTCATTGGGAACCATTTAGATGACTAACAAACAGGTTTCAAACAGAACAGTTCAACTATAGAACACATATTTACTCTGAGACAAACAGCTGAGACAAACAGCTTAGACAAACAGCTGAGACAAACAGCTGAGACAAATTTGGAGTAGAATAAGAAATACATAATATTTTTGTAGATTTCAGGAAAACTAAAAATTATTTCACCACTACTCTTTGTCAAATATATATGGATAAAATAAACTCAAAAGTCAAATTTAGATAATGATAAAATAAATGAACTGATTTTCGCAGATGATATACCACAATGAACAAGACTTGCAACAACATATTGACACATAGAATCAAAATTGTATAAATCATAACATGAAAATCAATAACACTAAAATCGAAATAATGAATATAGGAAGAAAACATAAACTAAACATCCATGTTAATGGCACTGTAACCAACCAAGTGAAAGAATTGGAATGCTTAGGAACATATTCACAGAAGATGAAAGACTATACAGATAGATAGAGGATACAGTGCAAACAAAACAAATGTTGTAACCTACCAGATAATCCAATTGTTCAGAAAAGTATCCAAACATCTCACTGACAGCTAAACAACAGATGATAAACAGCATTTTCATATCTACTCGGCGTTACCAGAGCCAAACATGGACAATGAATAAAGCACAGTCACAAAACAAATAACTACAAGGGAAATGTGATGCCTACGAAAAGTTTCCAACGCCACTAGAAAAGACAGTCACCAACATCAGCATAAGAAAGAAAGTTGGGACAGAATCTTGCTTGAATTACATTGAGAAACAAAGAATAAAGTAGCTTTGGCTTGCCTTAGAGGAATGGACTCATCTAGGTCAGTTTGTTTTTTAGTATTACTCAACTTGGGAAGGCGAACTCAAATAAAAAGCATGCAGAAACAGGATCTAAAGAAAAAGGCGTATAAAGGCGAAGGATTGAATTCATTGCACCAGGTTTCTTCCAATGGCTCCGTACCTGTCGACAGAAATTGGAGACAATCTGTCGAGAATGTTGTACAAAGCACAAAAACACAGTCAACCGGCGGAAGCGACACCAAATCATGTCCTGCACGACTGTCTTCTTCTGCGCGTGCTGTGAAGCAACATGTGGCCGCCCCCAGGCGACCTAAAAACTAAGCGTTTAGGAAACCTGACAGACCTGAAGCTGTGTTATAGATTGATTATCACAACAGTTCCTCCATCTCCTCCCTCATGGAGTAATCGTATAAATAACCTATTTGCCATGTCTCCTGAAGAAATAGCTGAGGTTTAACAGTTAAGCAAAAAAAAGCGGATGACGGGGCCTTTTGATCTCATTCAAAGACAGGAAGTATCAGCGTACCTACATGGAGAACTGTCATTGGTTGTTATTTTTGCTTTTAGAAATCTGAATTTTACCGAAAACGTATCTGAAGTCCAGATTAATTGACGCCATATTTTGACATCTAAAAATTAATTGCAGTCTTTGACTTCGTGAATCAAGATGGGACAGATACTATATAAACAGAACGTAGCTTGATGCGTATTCAGACAGAAGTACAGCAGTACTACAGGAGAAGTCTTTGCACTAATTGAACTATCGAAGTCATGAAGTACAGAACAATATATGACAGAGAAACTAAAACTATAGTACTTTGTTACGTGAATCAAGATCAGTCTGTCCACATAGGATACTAATCAGATATGAGCAGCATAACATTCTGATCACGAGAACAAGATCTGACAGTCAGATACAGTCTGATCACAGGAAGACTAAAGATAGAAGTCAGATACAGTCTGATCACAGAGAAACTAAAGATAGAAGTCAGATACAGTCTGATCACAGAGAAACTAAAGATAGAAGTCAGATACAGTCTGATCACAGAGAAACTAAAGATAGAAGTCAGATACAGTCTGATCACAGAGAAGCTAGAAATAAACTAGTATCCAAGATAGACTATCAGCAGATTATAGACGAGAACCCATTCGATATCGGGTCAGAATCTTGACATTTCATCGAAGATATACTATCATCCCAAAATAGACTTCATCCAAGATAGATTATCATCTAAGATAAACTTCATCCAAGATAGACTATCATCGATGATAGACTAGCATCCAAAATAGATTATTATCAGATTACAGACGAGATACTTGATATCAGAGTATAGAAGTTTCAACATCACTACAGCTATATTTGAACTCTCCCGATAACATCTGTGTTATATCTTCCCGAGGAAGAAGACGAAAGTGTTATAGGTACATGTACATGAGAAAAAAATGTATGTTGGGTAAATTGTTTTGAAAATACATAAGTTAGTAACTCTTCTTTATCTTCTTCTTCTTCTTCAATGATCCAGCGGTACTTGAGCTCTTGATCTTTCGGCCCAATGCTATCTAATGGTATATGCATGTGTTTGTAAGTTGTTCTTTTGTTCCGTATAATGTGTTCCATTTATCTGCTTCTTCTTCAATGATCCAGCGGCACTTGAGCTCTTATCCTTTGGCCCAATGCTATGTAGTGGTATCTGCATGTGTTTATAAGTTGTCTAATTTGTATTATATGTAATGAGCTCCAGCCGGTGCTATGGGGTTCGTGCACCGTTGATTGGTCCTCCAGCAGCTCAGACAAGAAAATATGCATACAAAAGAAGAGATAGCGAGGCAGAGTGAGAGGTGTGTTTAATCAGCGAGCCACAGGAATCATTAGTATGCATACTCTTCGATATCTGTTGGGGAGACTGAGCACCTATGGGTCTGCCCGGACTGCAATGACGTCAGTTTAGTAACCAATAACCAATAAGTTGTACTTTTGTTCCGTATAATGTGTTCCATTTATCTAGCATTGGAGGAAGGAGGGTTTTCCTGATGTCATCTAGTGCTTGACACTTGAAGAGGTGGTGGTGAACGGTTTCATGATGATGTGCACAGCTGGCACTCTGGAGTGTGTTGTGGTTGAATTCTGTTCAAGTGATTATTAAGTGTTATGTGTTGGGTTCGGAGTCTAAAAATGATACTATTCTTTATATGTTAAATGTTTTATTTCTTACGCATTACGAGTATTTGATTGTTGTGCTTATATTTCTATAAATGTATTCCTTGGGGAAGGTTCAAATACTAAGGAAAAATAAACATAATATAATTTTGTATGGACTTCAGGTATGTTAAAGAGAAAGAGAGAGAGAGAGAGAGAGAGAGAGAGAGAGAGGGAGATTGAATGATCAGATGAATAATAATAATCATAAACACATCTTCATGACCAGGACTGATACAGACACAGAAGTAGCAACTTCACGGCTACAGAAGCCGATTTGGTTTACCGTGCCCAGTATTAGCAGAGCAACACTCAGTAGATACGATTTGGCTGCATGTGACCACAAATTGATATATAGAAGAAGAAGAAGCCAAAGCTCTCACTCTGGTACAGCTAACTTCCCAGTTGATGGTCCACAGTAAACTACGCGTATGACCAGAGATCACTGATTACTAAATTTGTTAATAAGTGACCATTTATTTGATGAGCGTTCTATTTGCAGGCTGCCATTGGTTCTGTCTGCAGAAGGCAATATGATTGTGGATACAGGGAATGCTGCTTCATTCAGAACGATATCTATATCGCAAGCAAGCGATTTATAGCACAAGGTTTCGCACCAATAGACAGAACTGGTAAGCAGAAAACTAAATGACTATTTGGTAAACACAAAGGTTAACGTTAAAATTGAAATGGTTCTTTAATATTTATTTTACAGTACCATCATCATTGCATATCAATAAATAACGTCTGATACAATCTCTTTCTTACACATGAAGATCTTAGTGACAGTGCACGGTCTCCGTAGCACATGCGAGGGTCTTCAATGTAATTTTAAGGATGGTTTCATTTTTGAATTTAATTTTATTGCCCGTGTGATGCCGGGGCCCGCAAGGAAGCAAAGAATAGTACCACTGCAACCTACAAGGCATGTTGTAAGAGGCGACTGATGTCGGGCCTATGGAAGCTACCCTAGTAAATAAAAAGCATCGCAGAAATCGGATGTGCTGGCCTACTTGTAGGCAGTGCCGGATTAAGCCAGCGCGGGACCAGTAGCAAATTTTAGCGCGGGGCCCTAGGTTTTGTATGATAATAAATAATAAAACAGAACTTTTACAAACAAACTTGTCTCGATTTAATGTGAGCAAATTTAGAGATAACACTAGACAAATCAATTTCTTTAAGTAAATTACATTCAATGTTCATTAAGGTGAGGTTATTTAGACGATCTTGTCCCATCATGTTCTTTAACTCGCGTTTTATACGCTTTAATGTTGTAAAAGAACGTTATCCGCCTGCAGTTAGTAATCATTAAAGATAAGTAAATTCGTAAGACTATTTGTACATTTGGAAAACACGACTCTAATGAATTTTCTATTATAAGTTTATAAAATTGCAGTTCAAGAACCACATGCTTTTCGTTGTTAATAGCAGCAACTACATTAGTTTTAAGAAGTTCAGCGAACTCACAAGTTAGTCGCCTAGACTTTCTTCCAAATCCTCTTGGTAAGAACTGACAATATGTGGAGTTCTTTTCAAGATCTCATCTGCTGTAAGAGATTTTAATTGCCGAAATATTCCAAATACACCAGTCGCTCTATAGTACACTCCCATGCATTTAGCTAAGGTATTTATCAATTATGACAATGAACACATGACTTTCATTTTTTTTGTTGGGTGTTTGATTTTCTACAACTTCATCGAGCGTAGCAGAGCCGCTGAAATCGTCGTACTTAGTATTTCGCTTGCGTTGTCTTGAAGTTTGTTGCTTATATTCTTCACAGTCAGTCAGGATTTTGGCTTTGGCCTCAATATCTGAAAATAGGCCGCATTTCTCCCGTCCGAGTGGTTACCGGGTCCCAAATTTGGGGTGTAAAGAATAGAGCCACTGTTACCTGCCACGCATGTCGTAAGAGGCGAATAAGGAGGTTTTTCTGAAATAGGATGCATGTGTCCTAAACGTGTAGAAGTCTATGCGTTTAGGGGCCTACCAAACCAATGTGCAACGTATGCACGTTCTTGCAAAGATCAAACATATCACAAAGAGTCATTAAAATTGGTCGCAAAGAACGAACGCAAAGAAGAAGAAGACTGCTAAAGCTGTAAGCCCTAGTGTAAATGATATCTTTTCAACATATGTGTCCAACATGTTATACGAAGGATATGTACCAATTATGTTACCAAATGAAATCATAGAAGAAATTTGAAAGACGTTTTATACATGTGAAATACAGTATCGCGGGACGGAGATTCATAAAAGACATATCCCGTGTTAAGGTTTTGATCAGGTGACTGTAATGAAGCGCTAGACGCTTGCAATCGTTCTAGAATTCCGTTCCATAAAATGGTCACTCTTCCCGTTTCCAACTTACTCATCTCCAAAACTAGTCCATACGCTTGATTACGACACTTTACCTTTTGATCCATGTTATTTGAGATGTCATCCAAAACTTGTTTGATAGTGGTAAAACCACATAAAAGTGCCTTTGTCGCATCAGCTCGGGCAGACCACCTGGTGTCCGACAGTCTCTTCAAAGTCGGGAGTTTTGAACCTGTATCTTCCAGTGCTTTTTTAAGAATGCCCCATCGATAGGTAGAAGCGGAAAAGAATGTATAGAGGCTTTCAACAAAATCGGAAAAATGGATGCTTCTATACAACATTCTGCAGCACACTTAGCAACCAAATTCAGTGAATGTGCAAAGCAGGGAATGTATTCTGCGAACTTATTTATCTCCTTAATGCGTGCTTGTAAGCCGTGGTATTTCCCACTCATGTTGCTGGCATTGTCATAGCTTTGACCACGACAGTCTTTGATATCAATGTCATTTTCTTTAAAAATCAAGTAAACTTTGAGCGAGTTGTTCAGCAGTATGACCTTCCATATCCAAGAACTTCACAAACCTTTCCACTGGTCCAGATGGTAACACCAAGCGCACTATTAGAGTGAGTTGGTCAACATGCGAAATGTCTGGAGTAGAGTCCAGTGATACGGAATAGTACTTGCATTTCTTAATTACGCAAATAATATGATCCAGTAAGCTTGATGCTCCAATGTGTAGAGAGCTACGAATATCTGGGCTCAATAATTAGCAATAACGGTGACTGCTCCAAAGAGATCTCAAGAAGATTGGCAATAGCAATCAAGAAGTTAAACACAATGAAGAACATGTGGCAAAGCACCAGCAAAGTACTAAAATTAAAAATTTTGAGAGCATGCATTTTCCCAGTGGCTACTTATGGTTGTGAATCATCGACTATTACACAAAAATTAAGAACGAAAATCCAGTCCTTCGAAACTAAATGCTACAGAAAGATCCTACGAATACCATGGACAGAAAAAGAAAGAACACTGATGTCCTGAAAGAATTAAATGTTAAAGAGAATTGGCTGATAAACAACATTCTATACAGAAAAATTACATACTTTGGTCACATCAAGCGTCACGATGGCCTGGAAAGAACAATATTAGAGGGCAGGGTCCCAGGACGCAGAGGCAGAGGCAGACCAAGAAGAAGATGGCTACAAGATATTAAAGAAACTATGAACATGACCATCGACGAAGTGGGTGAACTGGCTAGAGACAGTGAATTTCAGATGTGCTGCAAAGAGAGCAACGTCCTATAAAGGATAAGCACCTTGATGATGATGCTTGATGCAATTAGATGGATAAATTCCTCGCATGTTGTTTTTGATAATTATAATGTATGTCCCTTTCCTTTATTTGCATAAGTATTTATATGCTGAGCCAGAAAATGTTAAATTTGGCTATTAGTTCCAACAAACCTAAATAATTTCCATTATTAGGTGAACCAATAGTTCCATCACTACCCCGAAATGCAAGACCTCGTTCTGCTAAAAATTGGATAACTGAAGTAATTCGCTCTAAAAGTGTCGCCAATATTTTTGTTCGGTCTCAATTTGGTTTACAAGTTGAGAATCGACACGCGCATACTTCTGCTTCGATTTCTATGGATTCAGCACCATCACACACGACATTTAAAAATGCAAACAGCTTGCGTGTTTTTGATACAACCACTTGGTTATATTTTTTTATTTTCATCTCAATGTGACCGCCCACCTAAGTCCGAAATTAAGTAAACATGACCTTGTTCCTAACCTAAATAAGAAAAAAATGAAAGGGGGATATTATTACCCACCTCCCAACGTTGGTTCCTTGTTTATGACTAGTGATAGCTTAGCTCTGTCACATAGTCGCGGGGGCCTCCGAAGCGCAGGGCCCGTAGCATTTGCTACTTCTGCTACTAGGCTAATCCGGCGCTGCTTGTAGGTGCATAACTGGCACAACATAAAATCGCTATTAATATAGATCAAGGGGTCAACAGCGCAACTCTAGGGACAACGGCGCGCCAGGATTAGTAAGCTGGCACTAATCAAGATCCTACCCCACCTATACGTGGTGACCTTGGAAACAGACAGAGGATCCTGTCTGGCTAAGCGGGTAGGTATCGAGTGAGAGCTACTCTGGTATAAGTAATAATGCAAGCAGTTATGTTATACGAGATCCACTCGCAAGATAGACAAGAAGAATCCCCGAGTGACTGTCTCTGCACATCTCTCCCGACCGACGGGAAAAGCGAAATAAATTAAAAAACGAATCGTACAAATTGACATGGAACGAGTCGTCAGGAGAAAAATAATCCGCCCTTCGAAGTAATGGTGGCAACGCCTTTGCCAGCTCTCGGCAAGGATCGTTGGAAGAGATGCAATGTTCAGTGACGACACAAGGGAAGATTGCAGTTAACTCAGTACAAGAGGCAAAGCGCAGATATATCTATTGGGTAAAGTTGGTCTAGCGAAAATCCTAAAGTTGCGTTTTAGCACCTAACGAAACTGCCTTCCATGAAACAACCGGGCACGGTACTGTTGTTCTTACAACTAACATCCCCGGAGTAACCAGGGCAGTGATGCTTGGCGAGAGCGAAATCTAATTTGCGCTGATAGCGCCTAATGAAAACGACACTCTACATTATTTGTGCGCAGCCCCAGTCCAGTATTTCCTGCGGCCAGGGAAAATGTAGAGTAGAAACTGCAAATTGCCAAGTGCCGACACGCGCCTCGAAAAGGCCGAGAATGTTCCTATTCCGTAATAAACTCAACGTAGTAAGAAAAGACAGGCCGACATTGTAAGGATTTGACAGGCTGTCCAACTTCGAACAATAGCGAAGGCCGACACTTTTCACAGTGTGTTGCACGAATAAGATGCGGTCCCAGGACAAGCTTATGTGCCCCAAAAAGACTAAGAAATGTTCATAATCCGGAACATAGTCAGAAAGACTCTTTGGCGTAGATCATAAAGCCCAAATATACGGAGAAAGATGATGGTAAAAGAGCAAATCATAGGGCAACCTGCCTTAGTAAATAAAATGCTGGCACTAAATCAAATGTGCTGGCCTAGTCACCATAGGTGCATAATTGGCACAACGTAAAAACGTTCTTGTCAAAGATCAATTATATATCACAATAAGAAGGATAAAATTGGCCGCGAAGAACGAACGCAAAGAAGAAGAAGATATCGATCACATACAAATCATACAGAGTGGTTAACAAGTGGTCAGTGTGGAGCGTGAGAAGAAGAAGAAGATATCGATCACATACAAATCATACAGAGTGGTTAACAAGTGGTCAGTGTGGAGCGTGCGAAAAAAAAGAATGAATTTTATTTTAAATATTGTTGAATGCTGTCAGAAAAGATGCAGTTTAGGCTTTTTCTTTCTCTTGTAATATTTTAAAGTCTGAATTGGGGCATCGATGACCGCAAGCTCAGACTAAGCATTTTCTATCTTTCGCTTTTTCTTGTAGTTTTATATTTCTTCCACACATTACATATGTCTTCCATACATTACATATGTCTTCTGTACATTACATGTGTCTTCCATACATTACATATGTCTTCCCTACATTACATATGTCTTCCATACATTACATATGTCTTCCATACATTACATATGTCTTCCATACATTACATATTGTCTTCCATACATTACATATGTCTTCCACACATTACATATGTCTTCTGTACATTACATATTGTCTTCTGTACATTACATATGTCTTCCATACATTACATATGTCTTCCCTACATTACATATGTCTTCCATACATTACATATGTCTTCCATACATTACATATTGTCTTCCATACATTACATATGTCTTCCACATTCATATGTCTTCTACATTACATATTGTCTTCCATACATTACATATGTCTTCCACACATTACATATGTCTTCTGTACATTACATATGTCTTCCATACATTACATATGTCTTCCATACATTACATATGTCTTCCATACATTACATATGTCTTCCATACATTACATATGTCTTCCATACATTACATATGTCTTCTGTACATTACATATGTCTTCTGTACATTACATATGTCTTCTGTACATTACATATGTCTTCCATACATTACATGTGTCTTCCATACATTCATGTGTTTTCCTACATTACATATGTCTTCCATACATTACATATGTCTTCCATACATTACATATGTCTTCTGTACATTACATATGTCTTCCATACATTACATGTGTCTTCCATACATTACATGTGTTTTCCCTACATTACATATGTCTTCCATACATTACATATGTCTTCCATACATTACATATGTCTTCCATACATTACATATGTCTTCCATACATTACATATGTCTTCTGTACATTACATATGTCTTCCATACATTACATGTGTCTTCCATACATTACATTGTTTTCCTACATTACATGTGTCTTCCATACATTACATGTGTCTTCTGTACATTACATATGTCTTCTGTACATTACATATGTGTTCCATACATTACATGTGTCTTCTGTACATTACATATGTCTTCTGTACATTACATATGTCTTCCATACATTACATGTGTCTTCCATACATTACATATGTCTTCCATACATTACATGTGTCTTCCATACATTACATATGTCTTCTGTACATTACATATGTCTTCCATACATTACATATGTCTTCTGTACATTACATGTGTCTTCCCTACATTACATATGTCTTCCATACATTACATGTGTTTTCCCTACATTATATGTGTCTTCCATACATTACATATGTCTTCCATACATTACATGTGTCTTCCATACATTACATATGTCTTCTGTACATTACATATGTCTTCCATACATTACATGTGTCTTCTACATTACATAGTGTCTTCATAAATTACATATGTCTTCCATACATTACATGTGTTTTCCCTACATTACATATGTCTTCCATACATTACATATGTCTTCCATACATTACATGTGTTTTCCTACATTATAGTGTCTTCCATACATTACATATGTCTTCCATACATTACATATGTCTTATGTACATTACATGTGTTTTCCCTACATTACATATGTCTTCTGTACATTACATGTGTTTTCCCTACATTACATGTGTCTTCCATACATTACATATGTCTTCCATACATTACATATGTCTTCCATACATTACATGTGTCTTCCATACATTACATATGTCTTCCTACATTAATATGTCTTCCATACATTACATGTGTCTTCCATACATTACATATGTCTTCCATACATTACATGTGTCTTCCATACATTACATATGTCTTCCATACATTACATATGTCTTCCATACATTACATATGTCTTCCATACATTACATATGTCTTCTGTACATTACATGTCTCTTCCATACATTACATATGTCTTCTGTACATTAGATGTGTCTTCCTTACATTACATATGTCTTCCATCCATTACATATGTCTTCCATACATTACATGTGTCTTCCATACATTACATATATCTTCCATACATTACATATGTCTTCTGTACATTACATATGTCTTCCATACATTACATGTGTCTTCCATACATTACATATGTCTTCCATACATTACATATGTCTTCTGTACATTACATGTCTCTTCCATACATTACATATGTCTTCTGTACATTACATATAGTTTTCATACATTACATGTGTCTTCCATACATTACATATGTCTTCCATACATTACATGTGTCTTCCATACATTACATGTGTCTTCCATACATTACATGTGTCTTCCATACATTACATATGTCTTCCATACATTACATGTGTCTTCTGTACATTACATGTCTCTTCCATACATTACATATGTCTTCCATACATTACATATGTCTTCCATACATTACATGTGTCTTCTGTACATTACATATGTCTTCTGTACATTACATATGTCTTCCATACATTACATGTGTCTTCTGTACATTACATATGTCTTCTGTACATTACATATGTCTTCCATACATTACATGTGTCTTCCATACATTACATATGTCTTCCATACATTACATAGTCTTCCATCATTACATGTGTCTTCCATACATTACATGTGTCTTCCATACATTACATATGTCTTCCATACATTACATGTGTCTTCTGTACATTACATGTCTCTTCCATACATTACATATGTCTTCCATACATTACATGTGTCTTCCATACATTACATGTGTCTTCCATACATTACATATGTCTTCCATACATTACATGTGTCTTCTGTACATTACATGTCTCTTCCATACATTACATATGTCTTCCATACATTACATATGTCTTCCATACATTACATATGTCTTCTGTACATTACATATGTCTTCCATACATTACATATGTCTTCCATACATTACATATGTCTTCCATACATTACATATGTCTTCTGTACATTACATATGTCTTCCATACATTACATATGTCTTCCATACATTACATATGTCTTCCATACATTACATATGTCTTCCATACATTACATGTGTCTTCCATACATTACATATGTCTTCCAAATCTTTTACCCTGTATTTTTGTCTACCCTCGCTTTCTTTTATCTTTCGGTTTCCGAGAAAAGGCACTTCATGTTATATTCCGTTGGTGATTTCTCATTGAGTGTTTTCCAACGTTTTTCATCACCCAAGCTGAGGAAGACCAAGAAAAATGGATAGACAATATCAAGACACACTACATAAACGGGATATAACACAACAAGGGCGACTCATCTGGCCTAGAACGCAAATTAAAGCTCCAGCCTACGCTAACGACAAGGTGGACAGCCAACTACATCTTCCACCTGGAATAGACAATAGATAGCTTTCTTTGCATCGTGCCATATCACTTCTTCACGAACATGCTTTCTTCTTGGCTGGTACACGTGCAAGCAATACATAATACCGACAGAGACCAGGACAAGTGGACCAATGTTGAAGCCCTATGTTTCACGATGAGCGGATAGGAATAAGAATGAAATAATGGCCCCTATTATTAGACTTGGGCATCTTAATTACAAGTACATCTGAAGTCAGAATAAGACCAGAGCCAACTATAAACTACTGGGCCTTCGGGCTCAGGTAAAAATTGTGGGAAATCAGACCCCAACTACACCACGTGACCTCGCATTTCAGTATTGGTGTATATAGACGAATTCATTTTAAAATCAACACAAAATGCTAACTCGAAGTCATATTATGCAACAAGTTAAGTTTAACAATAAAGAATATCAATAAAATAAATATTTTTCACCAATAAATAACCATAGACTCACCGAATTGAGTAAAATTGCAAAAAGCATGCAGTATTCTATCAAACATCTGTAATTTCAGATCCCTTTTCTTATCTAGGTCAGGAATACCCAGCAGTTGTCTGGCCAGTGCTAACCTGGCTGTGGTAAGACTCGCCTAAATGCCAAAGGACACTATTGATAAGGAAAACAATCCTTTATTTAAAAAATCAGGCAGAGTTGCCACGATTACATCTAATTCATAGCGGACATCAAAAGGAAAACAACCAGCTAAGTTGCCTTCAAAGAGAAGAGTTGTAAGGTGTGTAATCTTTCTATGTCATTGTCTTTCCCAGGTGGATGATGGAATTTGTTGAAAACAACCAGCTAAGTTGCCTTCAAAGAGAAGAGTTGTAAGGTGTCGTATCTTTCTATGTCTATTGTCTTTCCCCCAGGTGGATGATGGAATTTGTTGAAAACAACCAGCTAAGTTGCCTCAAGAGAAGAGTTGTAAGGTGCGATCTTTCTATGTCTATTGTCTTTCCCAGGTGGATGATGGAATTTGTTGAAAACAACCAGCTAAGTTGCCTTCAAAGAGAAGAGTTGTAAGGTGGCGTATCTTTCTATGTCTATTGTCTTTCCCAGGTGGATGATGGAATTTGTTGAAAACAACCAGCAGTTGCCTTCAAAGAAGAGTTGTAGGTGGCGTATCTTTCATGTCTATTGTCTTTTCCCAGGTGGATGATGGAATTTGTTGAAACAACCAGCTAAGTTGCCTTCAAAGAGAAGAGTTGTAAGGTGGCGTATCTTTCTATGTCTATTGTCTTTCCCAGGTGGATGATGGAATTTTTGAAAACAACCAGCTAAGTTGCCTTCAAAGAGAAGAGTTGTAAGGTGTCGTATCTTTCTATGTCTATTGTCTTTTCCCCAGGTGGATGATGGAATTTGTTGTCCACTCTTGCTTTTAAGCCTAGGGATGGGAGCTTTAATTTACGTTCCAGTGCCAGATGAGTCGCCCTTGTTGTGTTATATCCGTGTTTATTTAGTGTGGTCGTGACATTGTCTATCCATCCTTTCTTGGTCTTCCTTGGTACCCGATCTCTTTAATTGTATGCTGTTATTGGTGGTTGGTTGTATTCCATTCTCATTAAATGTTAAAACCACTGCATTTGTTGTCTTTCAATGTATTCGGTGCACGAAATTATGCCCACTCTGCTTCTGATGTCCTCATTTCGTGATCTAATCTTCCTCCTGGTGACCACTACCGCCTTCATCAAATATTTCATTTCCCATGTCTTGAGCTTTCTGTGGTGTGTTGCTGTCTTTTTAACACGTCGATTTCACAACATAGGAAATCAGCACACACTCACAAACCATCACTCTCATCTATGTTCCTTTTTCTATTTTCATCTCTCTCAAAACAAACATATTTCAGACATACACATTCTTTCACTCAGATTAACTCACACACACACATACAAATATATTCTATCCCCCACATACTCTCCTTACTTTGGTCTCAGAACTCTTTATCGCTCTCTCTCTCTCTCTCTCTCTCTCTCTGAGATATCATGTGCTTTGATAAATATAATTCTCTCAACAGGAACATGCCAGTCTCTACGTAGGAACGGACAAACCTGTAACTACTACGAATCATGTGGGTGTGCTCGTGGATTGACATGTACGTTCTTATCAGACCAGGTACAATCTGGGAGAGTAGCAACTTCAAGCAGTTCCAGAATTGCTCGTCCAGCTGGAAGAAGCGTCTGCACTTACTCAAATTATTGAGAATCTGCAATATATCGAATGTTTGATTTGAACAATAAGAAGCAACTTCGTTCAAATAATTTCTTTCTGTTCTAATACATTTTTGTTTATATTTCGACTCTCTCTTCAAATCAATTTTAAAAAAAAACAATGACACACTTAAAAACATATTATTATAGTTGTATGTTTGTGTTTGCTATTATAAAATAAGTTTAACATTCTTTATGATCTGTGTGACTTGCGTCGAGAAAGTGCATACGTTGCGCCCCCCTTACAGCATATAGAACCGACACATCAGAATGTTTGTTTAAGTGAATGTCTATTATTGAACAGAACACAACTTTGCACACAAACTGTCAGATTTTACAAATAAAAAGCCCCAATAAAAAGTTCCACATCTAGAGTTATACTGTCGCATGGTATCGGATCTTATTGATCACACTGAGGCCGTCAGAGCTGATTAATACCATTAGTAATCCCCCACATTTTAGTCTGTCCCTCCCCTAGAGAGGCGTATTCCACAACTTGAGTCCATGTTCTAGGAAGAAATGTTATTATCCATATAAGGGAAGACTGCAGTAAAACTATGTAGCAATGGTGAAAACACGGGAAAAAACAAAGTACTGTAGTTTTACACAGTACAAAAACAATAACAATACACATCGATTTTTCGAATTGTTTAGGAAGAAATAGCAACAACGCATAATTATAAAATACAATTGAAATTATTCTGTTACAATCATCAAATAAATAAAGAACGAAGTGCATAATTAATTGCTGTTTTCTTGTTTCTGATATTTTCTCGTCACTACTTTCGTAATGTCTGCACGTGAAGAAATGATATTGAAATTAATGTATTTAGTTCAAGTTGTATTTGTATTTGCTGGGGCCTAGTTCTATCAGTCTTATTGTTTCCTTGGATTTATTAGCTGTTTCATAGTGGGAACTGCTGCATTGACAACATCTATCAACCCCATCTACAGGATTCTTGAGAAGGAACTCCAAAGACAAATGCAATTCACATGCGACTGTGTAGATAGTGGGGAACTGCGAGCCAGCTGAACTGTGGTAATACCATACTGGTGATAGGGAAAGTATGTCTTCCCGCAAAAATCAATAATAGATGCCATATTTGACGCCATGACTACATCTGAATTCATAGCGGGTGTACCGGGGCTCGCAAGAGGAGCAAAGAATAGTAACACTGAGACCTACAAGGCATGTCCTAAGAGACAACTGAGGTAGGGCCTATGGAAGCTACTCTAGTAAGTAAAAAACGTCGTAGAAATCGGATGTGCTGTCCTACTTTTAGGCGCATAACTGGCACAACGTATAATCGCTCTTAGGCTCAGATCACATGCAAATCACAAAAAGTGGTTAACAAGTGGTCAATATGGAGCGTTAAAAGAAGAAGAAGATAGCGGACAAAAAAGCATGTACAAATATGATGATGATGATGATGATGATGATGATGATGATGATGATGATGATGATGATGTGATGATGACATTATATGCGTACGGTGAGGATTTTATGATGATGATGATGATGACATTATATGCGTACGTGTGAGGATTTTATGATGAGATTGTGACATTATATGGCGTACGTGTGAGGATTTTGTGATGGTGAAAATGACATTATAGCGAATAGTTGAGGCATTTATGATGATGGTGATGATGACATTATATGCGTACGTGTGAGGATTTTATGATGATGGTGATGATGACATTATATGCGTACGTGTGAGGATTTTGTGGGGTTTTTACTTTGGGGCGGGGAGGGAGGAGGAATTGTATATAACGAAATGTTTAGATTTGCTTTCACCAACGCTGGGCCTACTTCTTGTTGTACCTGTCTCTGGGAAGCTTTCCCAGTTGGAGTATTCATGTCAGGTGCCTTCAGGTCTCGTATATGTCTTGAGCGACATAAATGTTCTCACACATTTCTGTTGTCACAAGATAGACAGACAGACTATGTCACTATGCTGAAGGTCTGCATTGATATAACTGACATTTTGAACGCTCCATCGAGTGTAGTTACAAAGAGAATTTTCATCCAAACCAATCACCGACAACTTCTAGATTACAAGAACTTGGATTGAAGATTGAAGTTTCTAGAAAAGAACAGAACAATATGCGTACGAGTAGGCTCATCAATAAACATCGAACTGGTATGGCCAGTCGCTGTTGGGGATATTGCTGTGATCTTGAAATATCTGAGGGGTCAAAGGCGTAGTTGTAGGGACAACGTCGCGCCAGGATTAATGAGCTGGTACTAATCAAGATCCTACCCCCTTTCCACGTGGTGACCCGGAAACAGACAGAAGATCATGTCTGGCTAACGGGTAGGGGTTGACGTAGAGTTACAGGTAGTGGTATTAGTGCAGAAGCAGTTACATTTGATGAGATCTTTTCGCTCCCGGCCTATGGGAAAAGCTGAATCGTTGAAATAAGAATAATAAAACTGACACGGTACGAGTCGTTTGGAGGCACGTCCCCTCGAAACAATGGTCGCACTCATCTGCCAAATCTTTGCAAGAATCGTCGGAAAAGAGGCAACATGTCGTGACGACACAGTGGAAGATTGCAGTAAACTCCGTATCAGAGGCCAAGCGCAGATACATTTATTGGGTAGGGTTGTACAAGCGCGAATCCCGAAGTTGCGTTCTAGTGCCCAACGAAACTGCCCTCTCTGGGACAACTCGTCAAGGTACTGTTGTGGTATTCGAGGTATGAATACTCATTGTCCTGCAGCGCATCCAGTTAATATTATCGCCTCTACCACATTAGGTTTCAAGCTGCACACTCGCAGCCTGGTTCAATTTCAAAACATTATTGGGGCCCGATCTTGAGTTTTAGCCTATGGGGGGGGGGGGTTCAAGCCTGGTGGATTCACGGAGTTCAGAAACTCTACAGGGACGTTAACAGTCTCGTCTTCTTGCAGTACATTGTCTATTGACTCGTAAATCTTATCTTCATATTGAATCTTATCTAGCAGGAACTCATTTATTGTAGATGCTGTTTCATTCTTCGGTGTCAAGATGGCTCGCTCACATATCCACTTCTGAGACATCAGATTGATCTGTTCCACACTTGGAAATACGTTGGTGATTAATTCATCAAGGCTATTTATTAATCTACCCATTCCGCTTGTTATGTTAATCTCTAAATTGTCTTCAGGTATTTTGCCATCACCTATCTTTCTCTCTCTCTCTCTCTCTCTCTCTCTCTCTCTCGCGCGCGCGATCGTTCTTTTTCGGCCATGTTTATCATTCTGTGATATATACACAATCTTTGCCAAGAACGCAATTTTACGTCACAACGTTCAGTATCATTTGGAGCTCTAGTGCTTACCCTTCGGTGAAGTGTCCGATTTCAACCAGCGTTTACTGGGTTCGCTCTCCGTCAGCCTTTTGCTGTCTCCAGCCAGCCTACAATGCAACAAGTTGCTTTGTTCTTTTAGGGTAGCGACCCTTAGACGACCTCCCCTCCCGTTCTGATGAGCGTCATCTGCCCAGAAAACCTGTATTTTTCTGAACTACTTGGTTTCCTGACGTCCAATTTTGTGTACGGTTTACTCCGCTAGTCTTTTATTGCCCCAATCAAATTACAAGACAGCAGTAACCTATATCTAACAATGTTTTGGCAAACTCGCCACATGACTTGTCGTCAATAAGGTGAACCCTCATGTTTATGGTCAATGTTATAGTCTGTTCAACTTGTCATGCCACAGATAAAAAATGCGCATCTTTGTAACCATTTGATTAAATAACTTGAAAACTTGCATGTGAACTACACATGTTCCCGTCTCTACAACATATTTTTTGCCTTTAAAACAATCATACAATCTAGAAGTTTCATTCTTTGTGCTACATATTTAACGACTCCATTGGCATGGTTGAATAAAACTAATGTTTACAGCCATTTAATACATAAGACTATAAAAATAGCAATGTTCAGGACGAAATCCGTGGTTTTTTAAAACAATTCTTGCATTTTTCCCTGCACCAAATAGACTCGGGCTTGACCATGGATACAAATGATGTCATTAGTAGAACACGGACGTTTAGTTAAAGGCGTATATAGAAATTAGTGTGAAGCTATTTTGTTATATTGTTGACTTCTAGATTGTTGGCAGTCATTGATTTAACATTCATAATGAGTTTGAAGTGCAAATTTATTACAATGAAAAAAGTGTCATTAATATTATACGCGCATTTTCGCAAAGAGAAACAGATGGGTCATCTCGGGGGTCAAAGGCTCATGAGGTCATGGTGGTAACATGAGCCAGGGTTAGCGAGGGCGCGCTAGCACAAGACCCTGCCCCCAACCTCCACGCGGTGACCCTGGAAACAGACTCTGGTTCCGGTCTGGCTAAGAGGGCAGGGATCGGGGAGAGAAAACTACTGGTAGTGATAGCAGTGCAATTACGGAAATACAATAAAGATACATACAGGCAAAACGCACAAATCTCCTGACCGATGTCCAACAAGATATTGCCAAAGTCCTGAACGCAAAGAAACAGCAACGAAACGTCTCAGACATGGATGAGAGGTGCATCCAGTGACCAAACGTATGCCCACGTAGGGCGAAGCTCGAAGCCCTGAGGAGGGGCAAACATTGCCAGCCCGTCGGCAAGAATAAATAAGACAGGACCGTAACGAATAAAAGTCTACCCTCGTGTTGGTGCGAGAGAAGATTGCAGCTGACCCCGCATCGGTAGCCTGGTGCAGATACATGTACAGGGCAAGGTTTGCCGAGCGCAAAAGAACAAGTTGCGTTTAGTGCATAACGAAACTACCCGCCCTAGGAAAACCGTGCAAGGTACTGTGCGACTAAAAATTAACATCCCCGGAAGAACTGAGGTTGGTGATGCCAAACGGAACTGCCAGCCTTGGGGCAACCGGGCAAGGTTTGTTTGCAGTCGTAACTAACATCCCCGGAATAACTGGGGCGGGTGATGGCGGCGAGCGCAAAATCCACAGTTACGCTGATAGCGCCGACTGAAACGACCCTCTACATTATTTGTACTCGGCCCCATGCCAGTGCTTTCGAGGTCAATTGCAAATTGCCACGTACCAATGCGAGTCTAGAAAAGGCCGAGAATGTTCCTTGTCCGGATCAGACAATGAGAATGATTAAAACAGGCCTAGAACGATCGAAGAAGAAGAAGATGGGTCATCTGTACCAGAGTATACAAGAGCCAGAGAAAAGTCATCTGTACCAGAGTATACAAGAGCCAGAGAAAAGTCATCTGTACCAGCGTATACAAGAACCTGAGAAAGGTCATCTGTACCAGAGTATACAAGAGCCTGAGAAACGGTCATCTGTACCAGAGTATACAAGAGCCAGAGAAAGGTGCTATAGCAGCTTTGGGTTTAGAAAAAGGTCGTACTCTCGTTGGATGAAACAGAACTGTGGATATGCAAAGACAACTGTGCAGCAAAGAAGGAAAGTATGTGTTGACGATTTTGACAAAGGTGTTACAAAACCATCAGTTCCACAGTAGCGAAACTTTGCGCCCAACCTTAGAATTATACCGACGCAAATGTCTAATGGAAGAAATTGCTAAAGGAAACCTGGATTTTGTAATATAACGGTTTCCTTTGATGTTGGCGGCATATTTGGCTAGTCTGATACAGAATTTTAGTTTTTACAGTAAACGCACACATATGACATTTGATGACAAGTCTCATGCAAAGGTGTATCATCTCAGCTTATACATAGGGGTCAATGTTGATACTTGCAATACAGTCATGAAATAAACAAGAAATGTAGACATAGTTAAATAACTTACATTACAGTTAACGTTAGCTGTCATGTCATAATGCATCCCTTTCACGTCAGGCTCGGGACTGGCAATGGCGGAGCTCAAGTAGTAGCATGTCCCTTGCAGAACGTCGCGTTCATCACATCCCGCCCGTTAAGCTCTATGTATCTTGCAAGTTCTCCTGCCTCTTCCAGCGTCATGTACAAGGTTTCTTTGATGTCCTACTGCCATCTTCGTCTTGGTCGTCCCCTGTCTCGTTTTCCAGGAACCATGCCTTTCATTACCTTTCTCTCCAGACCACTGTGGCGTTTAATATGGCAAAAATATTTCTTCTTCCAGGACATGATGTTATTTGTGAGCCAATGTTCCTTGATATTCAGGTCTTGTTTCTTCTCTTCTCTGTCCAGAATGTTCTAAGAACTTTTCTATAGCACCTTGTTATAGCGGAACTACTGGAGAGATTCTTTTCAAATTGCTACTTCTTCGTTACAATGTACATATGTTAACATATGTGGTAGGAAGGTATCACTACTTCTTCGTTACAATGTGCGTGTGTTAAAATATGTGGTATGAACGTATCACTATAATAAAATAGCTCTTTTCTCTGGTTCTTGTATACTGTGGTACAGATGGCTCATATGTGTCTCTTTGGGAAGTTACTTCAAAGTGATTAGAAATATTATATCAATGTCTGTTTTGAGAAGTCAACAATATGACCAATAGCCTCATACTAATTTCGATATACCTTAACTAAAGTCCGTCTCCACTAATGACGTCATTTGTTTTCCATGTTCAAGCCCGAGTCCATTTGGTGCATGGAAAATGCAAGAATTGTTCAAGAAACCATGAAATTCGTCCTGAATGTTGCTATTTTTGTCATCCATGTATTAAATAACTGTAAACATTAGTTTTCTCCAACCATGCCAACAAAGGCGTTAAATATATAGCACAAAGAAGGAAACTTCTAGATGGTATGATTGTTTGAATGGCAAAACATATTTTGTAGCGTCGGGAACATATGTAGTTCATGCAAGTTCAAGTTATTTCATCAAATGGTTACAAAGATACAAATTTTTATCTGTGGGCATGACAAGTTGAACGGACTATAAAAGAAATTTGTGGAAGATTGTAAGAGGAACTAGTTTCACTTTCCGTAAAACCACTGGTGGCAGGAATATAGTTTTAAAAAGTCAAACCTCGTTACTTCACGCAGCATTTACTTAAGGAAAATATTTGAGCTACGCGAGGATGTATACGATATTGTCTATTTAGATGAATCATGTATTAATGCTCACTATACTTTTACAAGGAATGGCAGTCAGTGGACAGAGTTAAACGGAGGACAATTCCAAGCAGTAAGGGGCAACGCCTTATTCTTGCACACGCTGGCAGCATAGAAAATGGATTGCTACAGGGCGCAGAACTTATTTCTCACTCAACGTCAACAGACGGTGTAGACTACCACAAGAAATGAGTGCATGCATTTTTAGAGACTGGTTAGAAAACACGGTACTCCCAATTCTTGATAAATCTTCTTGTATTGTTATGGATAAGGCTTCATATCATAACGTTGCTGCACAGGAAGACATAATCCCAACGTCATCAAGCACCAAAGAGGAAATGAAAACATGGCTTGTCAAAGAAAATGTTTCATTTCGACAACTGTTTGAAACCTGAATTATTACAGCATGTGAGGCAGACAAAAAGGGTGAAGATTTTTCAAATGGACAAAATCGTATTAGAACACGGCCATACTTCTCTTCGACTGCCACCATACCATCACCAACTAAACCCACTAGAGCTTGTATGGGCTAAAGTAAAATGACGAGTGGCCGAAAAGAATACCACATTCAAAATGTGTGATGTGCAAAAACCTGACAAGCGAGGCCATCTCCACGATAAACAAGGAATACTGGCGAAAATGTGAAGATCATGTTCTCTGGGAAGAGGATGACTACTGGCAAAGAGATGGTTTGCAGTTTGTACAACCCACAGCACTAGTCTACCTTTTAGATACATCTGATTCTGACTGAGGTGAGCATTAATGAATTACACAAGCACATTGTACTGAAGAAGAAGCGACTCGAAGATAACACCTAGTAACTCCGCAATTCCAGGCCCAAGCCTGGATGTGAAAGAAGGAGGGCATTATGACATTAACACATTAAGTGTAAGGTAAGTTATTTAAAAAATAAAAATAGAGCTACGTCTACATGTCTGATTTATTTCATTGATCATCATCAAATAGCTTGTCCTGAGCAGAACTTTACCACCCCACCAGTCCTCCTGAATTTCTCTCTCATAGGCCAGATGTCCTGCCTCTGCAGCCTTCATGTTCAAACCATCAGCTACTTCCTGAATCCATCTTCTCCGTGGTCTTCCGCTCAGTAGTTTCAGTGTTGCATATTGGGATATGTCTTGTGTCGTTGGTTTATACAGAAACGTCCACTTGTCCTTGGCGTTTTTAATCGGAAAGACGTTTACTTCCTCATTTTTAGTGATGTACGAGTACTTTTCTAATTGAAGGACACATTCTTTCGTTATAGTCGGCGGTAGCCAATTAATAACGCCTTTTAGTTTTTCTTTTTCTTGGTTTTCAATGGATATTGATAACTGTGAGTTTACCCATTCACTCACAAGATTATATTTTTATAACTGTGAGTTTACCCATTCACTCACAAGATTATATTTTTATAACTGTGAGTTTACCCATTCACTCACAAGATTATATTTTTATAACTGTGAGTTTACCCATTCACTCACAAGATTATATTTTTATAACTGTGAGTTTACCCATTCACTCACAAGATTATATTTTATAACTGTAGTTTACCATTCACTCACAAATTATATTTTTTTGGTGTAATATTTTTAAATGGATTATATGTGCCGCTGTGTTCAACGTGGGGTTAGGGTTGGCGAACCGATAAAGTGTCGTCACCCCATTTGCTCCAACTCCGGCTGGGTCGGTTAAAATGCTCGCAATGTACGAGTAAGAAGCTCTTGATGCTTGAGGACCGGTAACGGCCGGGACTAGCGTACCCTATCGGTGGATGACTCCACCTTCAAGAAGTTCTTCAGCATTAAAAGTAAATTCAGGTATGTTGTTGTTGGCATATGTAGCCATCTTGGTTATAAATACGAAAAAAATGACAGACAAAGATACGAACTAAAAACTCCTAATGGAAGAACACAGCCGCCTTGATGATCACATCTTTGATAACTTTGTTTTCATCTGTTTCACCATTGCTACATAGTTTTACTGCAGTCTTCCCTTATATGGATAATAATATTTCTTCCTAGAACATGAACTCAAGTTGTGGGATACGCCTCTCTAGGGGAGGGACAGATTAAATTAGAACATGAACTCAAGTTGTGGATACCCTCTCTAGGGAGGGACAGATTAAATTAGAACATGAACTCAAGTTGTGGGATACGCCTCTCTAGGGGAGGGACAGATTAAATTAGAACATGAACTCAAGTTGTGGGATACGCCTCTCTAGGGGAGGGACAGATTAAATTAGAACATGAACTCAAGTTGTGGGATACGCCTCTCTAGGGGAGGGACAGATTAAATTAGAACATGAACTCAAGTTGTGGGATACGCCTCTCTAGGGGAGGGACAGATTAGATGTGGGAACTTTGGTATTAATTGCTGTACGCCTCTCGGTGAAAAATTTAAGATTAGAACATGAACAGTTGTGGGATACGCCTCTCTAGGGGAGGGACAGATTAGATGTTGGGGATTACTATTGGTATTAATCAGCTCTTACAGCCTCCGCGTAATCAATAAGATTTGATACCATGCAACAGTATGACTCCAGATGTGATACTTTTTAGTGGATTTTTTAGTGGAACGTTTAGGTACTTTGGGGTACTTTGTTACTTTGTAGTACTTTGTAGAGTTTCTAAAATCTGAGTTACCCGTGTGTACAAATTTGTTTCCTGTTGAATAATAGACACTCACTTCAAAAAAAATTATGAAGTGTCTGTCCTACATGCTGTGTGAGGTCTAACAGGGCGCAACGTATGCACTTTCTCGACGCAAGCCATACATATCATAAAGAATGTTTAACTTTAAGACAAAATAAGAGCAAACGCAAACATACAACTATAATAACATGTTTTTAATTGTTGGTTTTTTTTTTTACCATTGATTTGAAGAGAGAGTCGAAATATAAACAAAAATGATTGTACAGAAGAAATTATTGGAACGAAGTTGCTTCTCATTGCTCAAATTATACATTCGATATTTAGCAGATTCTCAATACTCTGAGTAAGTGCAGATGCTTCTTCCAGCTGGACGAACCCTTTTGGAACTGCTTGAAGTTGCTACTGCCCCAGATTGTACCTGGTCTGATCTGAATGTACATGTCAATCCACGAGCACACCCACATGATTCGTAGTTGTTACAGGTTTGTCCGATCCTACGTAAAGTCTGGCATGTTCCTGTTGAGAGAATTATATTTATCAAAGCACACGCGATCTGAAAGAGAGAGAGAGAGAGAGAGAGAGAATTTTTGAGAGTGATAAAGAATTCTGAGACCAAAGTAAGGAGAGTGTGAGGGAGATAGAATACATGTGCGTGCCAGTTAATTTAAGTAAGAGAATGTGTGTCTGAAAACGTGTTTGAGACGGAGAGAGAAGCAGAAAAATAGATGAGAGTGATGGTTTGTGTGTGTGTGTGTGCTGACATCCTATGTTGTGAAATCGATGTATTAGAAAGACACGGTACTCTACTATTCTTCTCTTTGAACGCTGGTCGGTTTCCTTTTTTTCGCCCGCTATGAATTAGGCGTAAGCATGGCGCCTCTATTTTGTTCCCTAAAGGCTTGCTTTCCTTATTATCAGTGTCCCTTGCCATTTAGGTGAGCCTTACCCGGGCTTCAGAAGTACTTATAATTTATATCCCTAAGTAAAGGATCATTGTTTCTAATAGTCAAACCGTAGACAATGTGCACATTGAAAATGTTTCGTAAAAGCTGACATTGAACCCCGGAATTGTCAAATCACATGATCACTAGCGGAGCGTGTTATCAACTTCGCTAAGGTCGTTGACTCTAAAGCGCTCGTATTCACGGCTAGGCGGTGATGTCAAGAGAAATACTGTTCTCAGTTCAACTTTCATTTTGTTTCCCTGGATATCTCGTAAACAAGTATAGTATTAGTTTGTTTATTTCAGTGCTTATCATTATGAGAGTTAACGGAAGGGTATCTGTATGTGATAGAGCCGGGATAGTGTATCGGCTAGTGCACTTGCTTCGTAGACGCGGGGTCTTAGTATCAAATATCACAATAGAAGTAGGTCGTTTTCGACCATAGGACTCTCAGGTCGATCCAGCCTCATTTGGGTGTCAGAGACTGGGTTGGATGTAAAAGCAGTCGATGCGATGTTTACCACATCACTCATGGTGTGCGCTTGGTTAAAGACAAATTTGATTCTAACACCATATTCCTCAATATACCACATGCTATTAAAATGGGTTCTTTACTTTACTTTTAGTATACTTTACTTTTTTATATACTTCACTTTTTTGTATACTTTACTTTTTGTATACTTTACTATTATAGTGCGTTTCAAAATGATTTTCCGCGGGGAAAATTTTAATATCTCTGCAACCCTGACCGTAATTGTTGTAACCTTGCATATGATCTAATGATCGTAATGTCCCGAGGTTGATATTTTTTTACTCAATAACAAACGTATGGTTTAAAATTTTCTTTATGTAAAGTATATAAAAGTGACCATCTCCTTAGCCAACCATATAACGAGAGGTATTACCCCTTCATATTTGTGAGATGTTGCAAGTTCCACAACTTGTACGTTTTTCACGTGGTTTTCCCGATTTTAATCGCTTTATTGCACTTTAAAAAATGTATAATGATCCTTCCGGTGTGTTTAGTTACAATTTACCGTTTGTGTTTTCAGAGCATAGGTGTATTACAAAACGTTTAGTATTCTAGATTTGTTATACAATGGGTATGAAAATCAAGTTTTTTACACTGCATACAGTGGCTGTGAAAATGTATAAATATTATCAGAGAATCTAATCTTGGAAAACTGTATCGGAGTATATCAAATCCTGAACAGAGAACTATGCATGTTTTGGGCTTAAGTAAAATATATCTACATAAATTACTCAATGTTAATGGAGCTGTCAGTACAGTCAATACCCCAACACTGTGTCAGAAGAAGACAAAATCCCGACATCTTCGAGTACAAAAGATGCTATAAAACTTTTGGCTCAGAAAGGAGAACATTCCATTTAACGAGGGCTTTTGAAGCCTGAATTACTATCTATTGTTAAAACCTCACAGAAAACCAGGGTATTCCAAAAAGACAAGTTGATTCAACAGCATGGTCATGTGTGTTTGAGACTACCACCTTATCATTCACACTTAAACCCAATTGAACTCATTTGGGCCAAAGTTAAAGGACTGGTAGCAGCTGAAAATAAAACTTTCAAGCTAAGCAATATGAAAGAACTAACATATGCCGCCCTGTCGAAGATAGACAGAGATTATTGGTGTAAATGCGAAGACCATGTCTTAAAGAAGGAAAATGACTACTGGGACAAAGATGGACTGTCGTTCGTGCAGCCAAGAATAGTTATCAATATGTTAGACTCATTGGACTCAGAATAAGTGAGTAAACACTTTATATGATTTATATAATATGAGTTATCTCACCCTCCAAAATTCGAATTGTATATACGCCTATGCCGAAAATATGTGATTTTTTAAATTTACGGTAAATTATTTTCTTCCAGCACCAAATAATTACTAGGTTTGAAAAGATCAAAGGAATTCGCCGTTGCAAGAAAAGTACACTACCTGCAACATTGAATTTTAGAAAATCGCTGGGACATCGGAAATACAACACCACATGCAAAAATCACGTTCATCCATGCAATTAATATGGAGATATTTGAGGTCAATCGTTGACCGAACGTTTTGAAACGCACTATTATAGTATATATTACTTTTAGTATACGTGTATTGTTGATTTTTTTTCTGTCTTTGCTTTAGTAACACATTTAAAACCCATTTATGTATTTATCACACTATCACACACTAATACCAAGTTCGCTAATTCTTTCTTATTCATCTCTGGTCCTCGTGAAACATAGGGACTCAACAGTTGTCCACTTATCCTGGTCTCTGTCCGTTTTATTTAAATCTTGCACGTTTACCAAACAAGAAGAAAGCATGTTCGTATAGAAATGATATGGCACGATGCAAAGAAAGCTTGGGTGAAGAAAAGATGTGGGAAAAAACACTCAATAGGAAATTACCATCGGAATATAACATGACGTGTCTTTTCTCGGAAACCGCAAGATAAAAGAAAGCGAGGGTGCCCATAAATACAATAAAAAAGATTTGAAAGCAAAGGTTAACAATGTATGGAAGACATATAAAACTGCAAAAGTTAAAGATAGAAAATTCTTATCCTGAGTTTGCGTTCGTCGATGCCCCAACTCGGATTAAAATATTACAAGTGAAAGAAAAAGGTTAAACAGCATCTTCTTCTCTGACAAAATTCAACAATATTTAAAATAAAATTCATTCAAACATGTTACCATCCTCAAAATTACATTGAAGACCATCGCAGGAGTTACGGAGACTGTGCACTGTCACTAAGATCTTCATGTGTAAGAAAGAGATTGCATCAGACGTTATTTACTGACATGCAATGATGATGGTAATATAAAACAAACAGATTAGAGAGCCATTTCAGTTTTAACATTAACCTTTGTGTTACCAAATATTCACCTAGGTTTCTGCTTACCAGTTCTATCTATTGGTGCTCCGAAACCATCTGCTACAATTCGCTTGCTTGCAATATTGATATAATCGCTCAGAAAGAAACAACATTCTCTGTATCCACAATCATATTGACTTCTGCAGACAGAACCAATCGCAGCCTGAAATAGAACGCTCATCAAGTAAATGGTCACTTATTAACTAATTTAGTCTTCAGTGGTGATCTCTGGTCATACGTTTAGTTTACTGTAGACCCCCCGACCGGAAAGTCAGCTTCAGGTGTGTCAGGATTCCCAAAACTTAGTTATCAGGTCACCTGGAAGTGGCCACATGTTACTTCTCAGCTCATGCAGTAAAGAACAGTCTTGCAGGACACGATTCAGTATCTGTTCCGCGTGTTGACTGTGTTTTGGTGCTTTGCGCAACATTCTCGCCAGATGGACTACCCTTTCTGCTGCTTTGTAGGTTGGCTGGAGACAGTCAAAAGCTAACGGAGAGCAACCAGTAAACTCTAGTTGAAATCGGACACTTCACCGAAGGATAAGCACTAGAGCTCCAAATGATACTGAACGTTGTGACGTAAAATTGCGTTCTTTGCAAGGCTGGTAGATATCACAAGAGAATGTAACGAAGCAAAAGAACATCGAGTGAAGAGGAAGAGAGAGAGAGAGAGAGAATCAAGTAGTAAGGTAACAAAGACTTTTTTAACTTAGTTTTAGATTAATAAAAACAGTACAAATTGACTCGTTGGTGTGCCATATTCCTTACCTCTGTTTCTATAACCAAACAAATGAAACACAAAACAGCTGCAAATTTCCACATTGCTAAAACTAAGGTTTGTCTGGAGATCAAATGTAGGATGTAGTACTTCAGTTGATAGAGCTAATGTACCAATGTGGATACTTTTCAAGTTAAATAGACAACGATAAATATGGGTGAGATGTATTTGTATCAGCTGTGACTGTATGGTATTGTGTATTATATTTACTCTTCGTGTTTTGACTCCTTTTAGAACATGAGTTTTGTTATTACTGCCTCAACGTTGATGTTTGTTCTGATCTAAAAAGTAAGAGACAAGAGATTGGACTTGTGTTTTTCTGTTGACAATAATTATGTTATACGTGCTTTACCTTGATTAACAAACAGGCACCATCAGAGATCTGTTGAAACAAGAACCAACAACAGGATTCAATAGATCTTTGTGAAAATAGGTTTCGTGTTAAAACACTGAGTAGCTATTTGAGAATAAACATGACAATTCTATATTAGAAACATATTTTTGAGACCTGAGCCAACACTTCTACTGGATCAATATTTTCACTTATTGAAACTTCACTTATTTTCACTTATATTTTCACTTATTGAAACTTGACAGTTTTTTTTTTAATAGGTCACTTTTGATTGATATTTTATGATCGCATTTCTCTCAAATTTAAAACTTCATAATTCAAACGCCGTGTCTGGAACTGCTCGATTAGTTTTAAACTTCTGATATTGAAATAAATAAGTAAAAACCTTCCTGTTTCTTCTCCTATTGTTGATAAACACATACACAAGTTTGATGTGAACTTCAGATAACTGCAACAATTCTCACTATCTCATGTTTTAAGGTAGATCTATCCTCACCAAATGACGAAAAATAATGACATTTGCCATTTTTAGTTTATTACATTTTTAGAAACTACATGCATTTGACTACAACTTCAAATTGTTTTGGAACGTCTAAATGCCTTCGTGTTTTCATTACATGCATGTTTATGTGATCACCTCCTCACAATTTTCCTTAGCAACCATTGTTTACACTTAGTTACTATGTTTCTACACTTCACCCCCTCACATAAAATGCGATTTAATTATGAAAATTGATTTATAACAAGAACGATGACATATCCACAAAGGGGACACTACTCTAATAATGTTAGATTCCCGCCAAAGTTCTCATGGAGACTAAATGAAACCACTGGACATTTCTGAATGTAAAAATATATTTTTCAAACTTTTGAGGCATTGCTTTTGTCATTTGAAACGAACGTTGATTCATTATTTGGAAGGTAAATTATACTAGCTAGATATTCATATTTAATTAAAAGTAGAATGGGTAACAAACAGAAGTCTGGTAGATCAAATAAACGAAGATTCTGTGGCAACAAATATTCAAGGAAGAAACACGAGATTTTCTGAACTTGGGCTTCCCAGTGGATACTATTCTGTGGAAAGCTGTAAAATCAAGGACACTATTCGAATAAAAGCAACACAGAAAAGAAGAAAAACAATGAGAGCCATCAGAAAAGGCTTCCTAGATACCACAGAAGCCAGAGAAGGAGATACGTACACAACAGGTGGTCAGTAGTAGCACTCTGGTAAGTAAAATAGTGAAAAGTTTTTGTTTTTTCAAGTTTCTCGTCAATTGTATTTTTTGTGTTGTTGTCAAACTTTCAAACATGATATCTCAAACATTTTTTTTCTAATTGACTTGCAATTTGGCACATATATTCTTAGATATGCAATGCTTAATCTTGAAGTAATATAATCTCAAACCAATAAAAATAGCTATATTTTCTTCAATTTAAGCAAGTTTGATCAATGGAAATTTTACCACTTTTGGGAGTGGTATATCATTTAAATTCATTTTTAAAAAAAAGTTCTTTATGAAATTCAAATATTTTACTTCACATTAACCAACTGACTGTTGCGAACATGTATGCTAAAAATGAAGGCTTTCAAACAATTGGCTCCTGAGTAATCTTGTTTGAAAAAGTATCTATTTTTAGTAACGGCGGCCATATTGGAAGCCAATTTGCATATTAAAGAAACAATTTTTTAAATCAGATCATTTTTTAAACCCTATTAAGTGTAACTGTGTGGTTTAAATTAAGCTGGGAACTATATTAACGATTATAGCCTTCCTGAGGATAGATCTACCTTAAAACAAGTTATTTTTTGGTTGAGGTTTACAGTGAAAACATCATGCGTCATATAGAAGAAAAGGCAGGAATAACAGTTGGCGGACAAAGCATGAACAATCTAAGGTACGCTGATGACACAATTCTCATGGCTACAAATGAACAAGATCTACAAGATTTGATAGACATATTAGTGAGAGAAAGTGAAAAGAAATGATTAAGCATGAATATAAAGAAAACAGAGGTTATGGTTGTCTCCAAGAAACAGGAAACACCAACATGTAATATCAAAATAAATAACACAACACTGAAACAAGTCCATCGATTAAAATATCTAGGAACATTCCTAACATCAGATGGAAGATGTACAACAGAGATTAGGAGTAGAATAGCTCAAACGAAAGCAGCTTTTATGAAAATGAAGAACACACTATGCGTGAACTCACTACCAATGATATTGCGAAAACGAGTACTCCAGTGCTATATTGAACCAATACTTATGTATGGCAGCGAATCATGGACAATGAACAAACAATCAATACGATCATTGGAAGCCACAGAGATGTGGTTTTACAGAAGAATGATGAAAATTCAATGGACAGCAAAGAAAACAAATGTGGAGGTTTTAAATCAGGCCTGCAAAACAAATGGAGGTTTAAATCAGACCTGCACACAAACTATCAAAGAATATTAATCCAACAATCAAGGTATTTCGGGCATATAATGCGAAGAGGTTAATAAAATTTGGTAACAACATGTAAAATTCAGGGAAGGAAAGATCGCGGAAGACAGAGTGAGAAGATGCTGGATGGCCTGACATCATGGTTCGACACAAGATCGACGTCAGAACTGATTACATGCACCAAGCAGAGATAGTTGTGGACATGATCGTCTACGTCGGCAGGCATGGCACTTGATTGATTGATTAAGATGACAATCGTATAGGTTCTAATAACCATTTCAAATTCACGTTTAATTGACATTTAAAAAAATTATTATAAACTCCTCTGTTGAATTGTGTTATTATTTCAAAGTCTCAACTACTCAATAACTCGAAGCTTTGTGTCATATAAATATGTGTTGGATAAATTTGTGTTTTCGCTCCGGAATTCCCACGAACAGCATAATACCCCGTCTACCTTTGTTTGAGAGTGGTCAGTGTTTTGGACGACACTTTTCACTTCTTTTCTTGCTCTTCACCAGATTAACTCACTATAACTTTTACCTGATGCGAATTTGAACTGACTACACTACATTCAAGTTGATTGCTGACATGTTAAATCTATAACGCCTCTTGCAACGATCCGGTTATTTGTTCAGTGATCCCTAACTTGATTTCTTAGTTCTACTGGAGACGGACAATAAACATACTTGTTGAAGTTGAGCACGTAGAAGTGTTCTTGGTAGTTAAAAATCGATAAGAGTTGGTTGAAAAGCCGTTGTCGGGACTAAAATAATAATTATTCCTATACAATCTTAGCATCAAGGACCTTGCCGTGTAAGAAAGATATTGCAGAAGTACATGTGAAAGTCACTGAATCACTGAACAGATGAGTAGTGAGCTGTAGGTAGATAGTTATGATAACACTTCTTTATATTTAAGAAACCACTCAGATTGCCACTCCCTCCTCCTACTTCCCACTAAAGGAGAAGAGGAACGATCCTCAATGACTCTCGGATCACCACAAGAGCTGTGGTAGATCCTAGAGTCAGCTTCACGCTCAGAGGGAGTGACGCAATCTCGTCATCATGGTTTGTGTGCCGTTCAGATTTGATCGACGTCTCTGCAAAACATACTTTAGAAATGATCCCTAAAAGTATGATCTTACTATCAACAATGTCTCGATCAGTGGCAGCCTCAATGATCATGTAGTAAGTTATTGTCTTTTGTTATTATAATGTCAACCGTTAAAATGCACTAAGTTTATTTTAAAATTATGTACATGACAGCTTTAACATATTTATAATTGAAGAAATTAATAATTTAGTATATATTGTGTAAATTATCTCAATTATCTTGTTTTTTAAATTAGTAGTTTTACACATTAATTAATATTTAGAAATATAAAGGGCAATAACTAAATGCTTGGTGATCATTTATAATTACGAATGGGACGTAATTCGCTTAAAATATAAATATGTCTAAGTTGTAAATGATTCTGCCGTCAGTTGAGCATCCACGTTATATAGTTGATAAAGAATATAATCTCAAAATTAAGGCGTTGAAGACAGAAGAGGATCAATTCGACGTAGCGTAGTTGGCGAATGGCTGTGATAGGTTTCGTGGAAGTGCACCGATATTGGATTATTTCGCCATATTCAAGTGTGTGTGCCTTTTCATGTTCTCACGCGGGATATTTATTGTTCATGTGAATTCTGTTTTCAATGGATGGCCGTCCTGGAGTGGGATGAAGTCCGATGTTTCGCGGCTGGCTGTTCCCGACATGCCGCGTTAAGCTGAATACAGAATTAATAGGACGAGCCCTTTCTCTATCAGAAAAGTGCTGAAGTCGGCGATAATAGGCCAGAAGGCGCACAAAACACACACAGTATCACGCATCTCACGCTTGTATATGATGCTTATACCGTACGATACAAATTATGATGTTGATCGACACACCGAGCCGTGCGTAGTTGAAGTAGTATTGGGCACGAAACCCGACCTACCCTTCCCATAGACACAGAAGGAAACCCCGTCGAACTAGGCAACAATATACTGAACATGACTCAGAAAAGGAGAACGCCAAAGTGTCACTTGTCATTATGCACTGGAACGCAGAAGGGGTAAACAGCAAGCAGCAGGCTGGATATAAGAAAGAAACATTGGAAAATGTCTAGTACGAGAAGCAGATTAGTGTTTGTTTTATCCAAGAGACGCACTTGCAAATACACCAAGACTTCAAAATAAGGGATATCAATGCCCAGAGTGGACATACAAGATATGATAATTACGTATTCTAGGATTGAATGCTTAATAAAAGGGTCGCCATATTCACTTTCAGTATAAAAATCCATGAAATCAATTTTTCAATTTAGTTGATAATTTATTTTGTATTGTTCTAGCCTCATTCTTGATATTATAATATACATTTTATATTCTGTTTCCTTATTGTCTATATGTTATTCTCAGTGGTTATTCTCGAAGAAATACAAACAAATTCTTATGCTGGACAATGTTTTAGTGTTCTTCTTCTTCTCCTCGTTTGCCTGCTATGAATCCAGTCCAGGCCAAGACGTCTAGTATGCCCCTTCTGACCTGATTTTTGCGTGAAGGATTGCTTTTCTTATCAATGTCTCTCACTATTCAGGCAAGCTTTTTCCAACTTCAGAGGTAGTGATCTGGAGATTCTTTTTCTTCTTCTTTGCGTTCGTTCTTTACGACCAATTTTAATCACTCTTTATGATATGTTTGATCTTTGCCAAGAACGTGTATACGTTGCACATTGGTTTGGTAGGCCCTAAACGCATAGACTTCTACACGTTTAGGACACGTGCATCCGATTTCAGCCAAACCTCCTTAGTCGCCTCTTACGACATGCGTGGCAGGCACATAACAGTGGTTCTATTCTTTGCACCCCAAATTTGGGCCCGGTAACCACTCAGGCGGACATTAATGGTCTTCTCCACAGCTTTGTCAATGGTCCATGTCTCACAACCATATGTTGCCAAGGGAAAAATACAGGCCCTTAAACACTTGATTTTTGTTACTTATGTCAGCTCCCTTCTATAGGCTAATTAGTTCCTTTAATTTTTGCAAAGCAGTGCTCAGACTCTTTTAATTTCTTTTATAGCATTCCCATCATTTGTCGGAATGACGCAATATATTCAAAGTTGTCGCCTCTTTCTATTTTGTGGCCGTTGACACAGATATTAGACTTCAATTCTGTGTTATCATGTGTAAATATCTTCCTTTTCATTGTATTGAGATACAGGTTTTGATCTTCGTTGGTTTATTTATAAGTTCATTTTAGGATCATCTTCATCGGACATGTCCATACGCTCTCCTCCCAAGCATGTATCTCAGTGTGTTTAGGCTAACAACTCCCGTTCTGTGTTAATTGATGTATCTACTGGGTTTTCTCTTATGGTTTTTCCGTCTTACCGCACCTATCGGTATGCACAACTTGCGCAGCCGAGATAGAGAATATCCCTTATCTTCGTCGTTGAAATCTTCAGAGCGTATGTTTTCTCTGAGAGCTTTGATGATGTTGCTTCTGTCCATAGAAGACCCATTCTCAATCGTAGCATTGCCCGCCAGTGCGCTGCTCTCTCATTGTCCTTCACCCCAGCTTGACCCGGGACAAAGATGAAGGTAAGTATCTGGATTGACGAGTATTGTATTAATTACATCCGCTGTCTTTGTACATAACCGACTTTGATCTTCTGTATAATGGTCATTGAGTCGTTGAGCATGCATGCGTGAATTTGTAGCTATTTCAGGGATTTTGTCACCGCCATGCTGCTGGTAGCTGTCGTATATGCGCCACTTGCCTCTTTGATGACCTTTTTGTCACCGCCATGCTGTGTAGCTGTCGATATGTGCCACTTGCCTCTTTGATGACCTTTTGAAGTGATCTTATACAGTTCTCTATACCATTTTGTGATGTAGATAATAGCACTGTATTGTCAGTATATCTTAATTCAGGAAGTTCGTGACCTCCGATCACCAGAGCGTCATATTTCTCTATCTCTGTAGATTCTCTGACACTTCTCACGTTTTCAGCATATATGTTGAATAGGTATGGTGACAAAATGGCAGCTCGGACAATTAGTATTATATGTCAATACTTCTTCAAACGCTCCGTATCGACCACTAGTTGACCACTCTGTGTGATTTGTATGTGATCTGAGCATAAGAACGATTGTATATTGTGCCAGATATGCACCTACAAGCAGGCAAGCACATTTGATTTCTGCGACGATTTTTATTTATTAGGTAGCTTCCTAGGTCGCCTCTTACGACATGCCGTATAGGTCACATTGGTACTATTATTTGCTACCCTTGTTGGCCCTGGCGGTCAATAATTGTAAATTTACAGGTCGAAAGTATACCACTGTCTGCTAGACAGTGTCTGCGAGACAAGTTTTAAAATAATTAAAGACGTATTATAGTAAAAACTATTACTATATTCCTGTTGCATCATTATATGTTTGACAGCATAATTTCTTATGTAGTATTTCCAGTGCAACAAAAATAGGTGAACTGTTAGGTTTGAACATTTTGTATTCGAAGGTCTCTCGTGGTAAAGGCACCAGGTTCATTCTCTCATGGAGCCATCTGATATTTTTCCAGAGATTCCTGGTCTCAGTGTAGGTGAGATCAAGTTCCTAGCCCTATCGGAGACGGACGACTAAAATGTAGTTCCTGTGTTCAATTTGAGCATGTAAAAGAACCCTTGGCAGCTCAAAATCGAGAAGAGTATGCTGGAATGCTGCTGCCCGGGCAAAATTCATTAGAAAAGATTAAAAATAAAAGTTCTTACAAAAATATCTTCACCATCTTCAAAATTACATCGGGACCCTTGCCGGTGCTACGGAGTTCGTGCACTGCAGCTGAGATTTTCATGTGTAAGAAAGAGATCGAAGCACACATGGTTACTCATCGAAGTGCAGGAATGATGGTCTTATCAATCAATCATTTTAATTTTATCATTCCAGCATGATATCTACATTACTTGTCATAAGTGTTTTCATTGTATTTGTCTTTTCATAGTTGTCTAACTTTTGTTGCTATAGATGACAAGTTATCTGTTTTTCCTTTGCATACCTTGGTTGTTTCTACTTTAAAAAGCAATATCATCTGTAAAAAACAGATATTTCAGTTTATTTTCTACCCAATCAATGCTAGTTGTGCCCAAGCAAAATTTTCTCATTCCTCAACCAATGGTTACTCCAAATAATATTGGAGATAAATTATTAAGAATTTCATCATATGGAAAAAGTGGTTCCACATAAAAACTCAGTTGATTAATTTACTAAGGTTGTCGGCTTCTTCGGACGCTTCACATCGACCACTTGTTAACCACTTTGTGTGATTTGTATGTGATCTGAGCCTAAGAGTGATTGTACATTGTGCCAGTTATGTGCCTACAAGTAGGCCAACACATCCTGCGGTGCTTTTTATTTACTAGGGTAGCTTCCCTAGGTCATGCATCAGTCGTCTCTTACGACACGCCTTGTGAGTCGCAGTAGTACTATTATTTGCTTCCCTCATGGGTCCCAGCAGCACCACACGGGCAGACTGTTTCTTAAGATGGGAACATAGTCAAACTAAACAAAGAATTGGAAGGACCCATCCATGTATATTCAGACCTAGAGATATTGTAGGTATTCTTCATGCAGTAAACAAAGTGACTCATTCGCTGAAAGCTGTTCTGTTCATCCTTGTAAATATTAATTTCACTTCTATCTGGATGTAAACTTGTGGTTCAGTCTCCAATGGGTATTTTCTGGCACATCTTAAAGGAGGGGGGGTAGGGGTGGAACCAGCAATGTGTGGTAGGTCAGGTCAAATAATCAATCAATTATGAATCATTGATTTTCAGAACTGTGTAAGAAAATGGATCAAACTATTTATAAAAGAAATAAAACATGTGCTTTTTGTCCTTACCATCACATGCTCAGCATCAAGTACATCAGAACTCAAGTGTCATTTGTCCTTACCATTACATGCTCAGCATCAAGTACATCAGAACTCAAGTGTCATTTGTCCTTACCATCACATGCTCAGCATTGAGTATACCAGAACTCATGTGCCTTTTGTCCTTACCATCACATGGTCAGCATCAAGTACATCAGAACTCAAGTGCCATTTGTCCTTACCATCACATGCTCAGCATCGATCAAGTACACTAGGGCATATGTGCTTTTTCTCCTTACCATCACATGCTCAGCATCGATAAAGTACACTAGGGCACATGTGCCATTTGTCCTTACCATCACATGCTCAGCATCGATCAAGTACACTAGGGCATATGTGCTTTTTCTCCTTACCATCACATGCTCAGCATCGATAAAGTACACTGGGGTATATGTGCCTTTTCTCCTTACCATCGCATGCTCAGCATCGATAAGTACACTGGGCATATGTGCTTTTCTCCTTACCATCACATGCTCAGCATCGATAAAGTACACTGGGGTATATGTGCCTTTTCTCTTACATCACATGCTCAGCATCGATAAGTACACTGGGAGTATATGTGCCTTTTCTCCTTACCATCGCATGCTCAGATCGATAAATACACTAGGGTATATGTGCCTTTTCTCTTTACCATCACATGCTACAGTCGATAAAGTACACTGGGGTATATGTGCCTTTTCTCCTTACCATCGCATGCTCAGCATCGATTGAGTACACTAGAGCACACATACCTTTTCTCCTTACTATCACATGCTCAGAATGGAATACACAAGGATCAATTATAGCAACGTTTACAACATGCAGCACCAGTGACAAAATGCTTTGGAAATTCCAGAGTTCGAGACCAGCACAGGCCAAATATTCTTGATGTGTTTGTGGTTGGACTACAGTAAAACCTGATTCATTACTTGGGGAATCTAAATTACAAATACCTCTGACTGAAGTTGGAGTAAGGCTAGGGTGAATCGTTATGTAAAAATTAGTAAAATGTGCCATATTAGATGCCATGACTAAGCCTGAATTCATATCAGATGAAAACGAAAAAAAATTTGAGAAAGTAAAGAAAGAATTTTGATTAAATGCACCAAAACATATTCAGTACATCCTCATCAGAAGATTCAAGACACAAATGTTGTGTTGTAAATATTTAATGACATTACAGGCCAAATATTCTCAATGTTTATCAATTGACTTACAGTAAACCTGATTCAATTGACTTTGGAATCTAAATATACAATCATACTCTGAGCTAACTCAATAGCATTAAAATCGTGACTCATTATGTAACAAATTATATAAATGCATATTAATCATACTAGCAATTCATATCAGATGAAAACGAAAGAAAAAATTTGAGAAAGTAAAATAAAGAATTTTGATTAAATGCACGCAAAACATAGTTCAGTACATCCTATCAAAGATTCAAGCACAATATATTTAATCATGACTATGCTACAACATCAATAGCATTATACAATCATGACTTCATACGCTACAACATCAATAGCATTATACAATCATGACTTCATACGCTACAACATCAATAGCATTATACAATCATGACTTCATACGCTACAACATCAATAGCATTATACAATCATGACTTCATACGCTACAACATCAATAGCATTATACAATCATGATCTTCTAAACCAATGTTTCTCAACCTCTGAACGAACAATCCCGATTGGATCCAGTGTATTAAAGATTCAAACGCAAATCCTACATGTCCGACTGAAACACCGACATAGAGCACATCCTGCAAAACATATCTATGAAAACGAAACAAAACTTGGTCCTACGAAAGAAGCGTACAGAGCAAACTATGGGGAACTCACAAGGAACTCTGACAAGCAGCTTCATAGGGGCAACCCATCTCCTAGTGTAGACTGAGCATAAGAAACCGATTGCAAAGAAGAAGTATCAAATACAGTTTATTCTAGTTGTGATACCAATAACGAGATTAATTGCAACAAAACATGTTCAGCTTGAAAATGTATTGCCCCTCCTTTCTGATATATTCTTATCATATATTTTTCCGTTTCCTTCTTTCCAATTTATGTTACTGTTTTTTAAGTACACTTTTATATCAGATATGTCCAATACTAGATCTTTTGAGTGTTTGCAAGACATTTTGATCTAAATGTTGATTGATTCTATTGTATTGCTATAATTGGTAAAACTACCATACTTCCTGTTTTGATCTTATCCATATTTGAAATAGAATGAGACATAAGATGTACAATTTGAAGCCTTTCTTCTCAAAGAGCCGAGTTTTTAAAAAATACAAAGTTGAGAAACAATAATCTAGTTGAATATTATCACTAGCACTACCTCTGAAGTTAGATTACGGCTAGGGACACTTGTGATAAGGAAACCAAGTCGTCACGCAAAAATCAACTAGATGTGCACTGAATGCGTTTGAATTCATAGCAGGCAACGAAAAATAAAAATCAGTAGCACTACACCTGGGGACAGTACAAGTCAGGCATTACACATGGAGATGGCACAAAGTCAAACACCACACATGGAGACAGCACAAAATCATACAGTACACCTGAGACAGCAAAAACTCATAAACAAACTGTCATAAACACTCAAAATACAATGTAATAAGTTTGTGATCAATATCAGATTTATAAAGATGATAGTTTAATTGTCATGGTCTAAAATACGATGACTTCAATACAATAATCTCCAACTTTGGTGTTTCTCTGCTGTTTCTCAAACTGTCGATTCAGCTCACATAAAGTCCCTTGTAATGTTTTGAACTCCATCTGTCCTTTGGTCTGTAAAGAAACATATAAGAACATGAAGGTTGCTTTGTTAGAAGTACACAGTGTTTAACTCCTTGCGGACCAAATGCCACATTATGTGCCTTTGGGTTGGACGCTTCTTTACCAGGAGCCACAATAAAGGGTGTTTTTCATATTGTGATCTTAGTGTTATGGGACAAACACATTAGTATCTAGGTTAATAATATAGGAACAACGTGAATCCCCATGCATCGCTGACAAGAGAAGGCAAATACTAACCTTCATTGCAGATGTGGCTGATAACTTGAACAATAAAATATTTAATTGCAAAAATTTAAAAATATTCTAAATTTTAGACTTGATATGTCATACTACACAAGAGAGTCATGTGCAGAGTCAGTTACATTTTGGAGCCAGAACATCCAAATACTGATTTATAAAAAATGTGAGTTTCCTCTTTTATCTTTCTCTGCTTTTTTTTGCAGTTAGAGTAGCATGTTTAACCGACAATCAGTTTCAGAGATAGTGAACGCTCTGTCGCTTCCTATGCTGTGATATTGTGTGTGAAGTTTTAAGATGTCTGTAAATTCATCTTTTCTCTTGGTCTGCTTCTCTTGGTTCTTGATGATTCAATTTTCAGGTTGTACACTCTTGCAACTAGTGTAGTAGGGTTCTTGTAAGTAATTGTGAGTAAAAAATGTGAGTAATTGGCTAAAATAGTTAGAAAAAGATATAAAAAGTGAGAATACTTACCATTAGATCTACCTGTTTCTGTAGAGATTCAATTATGCTGCTGGCATCTTCTGCAAGTTTTAGCTGTTGAAAGTGTCCATCGAGAAGTGCATTCAACCAGTCAACGATCTAGGGTAAAAATATAAGTAATCTTGTAGTTCTTTTACTTATATAAAAATATGATACATAATTTAGAAAATGTACTTTATACCATTTTGACAGCAACTTTATATTAGTGTACAGTAAACATTCTTCTTCTTTCTTTGCGTTTTCTTACGACCAATTTTAATCACTCTTTGTGATATGTTTGATCTTTGCCAAGAACGTGTATACGTTGCACATTGGTTTGGTAGGCCCCTAAACACATAAGACTTCTACACGTTTAGGACCCATGCATCCGATTTCAACCAAACCTCCTTAGTCGCCTCTTACGACATGCGTGGCAGGTAACAGTGGTTCTATTCTTTACACCCCAAATTTGGGCCCCGGTAACCACTGGGCGCAGTAAACATTCAATATAACATAATTAACATATTTCAGATCTAATGGACTGAACAAACATTAATTACAGTACAATAAATAATCATAATTTTTTTAAAAAAATTTGTGCGATCTATATCACACTTAAAACAGCATGGGTAGACTGAATTTTGTCCTTCTCAGTTTACTGGTTATAATATTTCTGACTCTGAAATGTGACTTTATTAACTGTATAATCCTATATTAAAATACATTTTTTTACAATAACAATTTAAAAATGCCCATACACCTCCCTGTTAATTCCAGGACTTACTGAATCTGATACACTAAATAAGAAGCATAAAGTAAATTGTATTTATGAAAAAGAGATATAAAGACACAACTTCTTCTACCTCGTTCATTCTCATACTCCCACTGATTGTAGCAGGATGCAGTCTAGAGAACGGAATGTGTTGCGTCAGTTTTCAAAGTGAGTTGTCCGACTTAAGGGTAGCCTTTTTTGAGTACCGGGTTAACTTCATAAACTTACCCAGAATTCTTGATAGTTGTTTGTTTCTAGGGCTGCCACAGGGAGACGGATTGGAGTCTTAGTCAGCTTAGTTCATACACTGACCCTGATGCTAGCAGTCAGATATGAGTCGCTGACTGCTACAAGTCCATGCAGCTTGTGTGTAGTTCCCCGAAGTGGGTCTAGCCCCTAGTCAAACACAACATAGGACCAAGGATGGAGATAAAGTATTTGAAGGGTTTTAAAGCTGAAGGATTGACTTCATTGCACCGGGTTTTACCCCATATCGCTCGGCCCTCTCCGCAGAAATGGTACGCCACCTGCCGGAGTATTGCACAAAGCACGAACTCCGTAGCTCCAGCAACAATCCTAGGGTCTCTAGAAAAAAAACTGCACTCGTGAACAAAACGGCGCAGTCCAAACTCGAACCCGCGGCCTTTGACTTGCAATGCAAAGGGTGTAACCACTTAGCCCCCCATATACATCCAGATAAAGCATTACTCATACACAGTAATAAAAAAATACAGATGTTGATATTCCTTACCTGTTCTAAAGATGGAACACATCGGTCAGGATCTGGTACTGTAGGTGTCCATGAGAGTAAGAAATGCAAGTACTTTGTGAGACTCTGAATATAAAACAGTCAATTATAAAATAGCAAGATAAATTATTGGGAGCACTGATCACTTACTGAGATAAGAGAAGAAATATAACAATGATCTAGATCAGGGATCACCTAACATTTAAGGATTTTGATTTGACTAGTAAAATAATAGAAAAACAAATGGAGGATACAGCCCAGAGCATGACAACATAAATACAATAAACAGAAAAGTTCAGGCCAAAGTCTTCAGACTTAAAATTGGACACTGTGATCTCAGAGACCACCTCCCTAGAATGGGTCTCAGGGACTTGGCTGCCCGCGCCCGTGGAGCCCCAAAGCAGTTTCCAAAGAACATCTTGCAAGACTGCCCAAGCATGAGAATGGGATTCTCGCCAACAGAAACAACCCTTCAGAGCAAACAATGGGTGATCGGTGAAGACCTCAAGCGCACTGTTCTGTTTGACACATACCAGAGTAGGCACATAGCAGTAGCTGATCACAGAAGTAAAATAATAAGTAGTTTCTAATTTCTTCTTCGAACGCCCCATATCAACTCCGCGTTTCAATTCCGCGGGTTGGCAGAAAAGCCACAGGTTCCCCAGTTTCACGGTGTTCATGGCACCGAACCGAAGAGCTAAAAGCTCAAGCGCTTCTGGATCGGGAAAAAAAAAATAGTATTAAAACTAAATTACGAATTTTCAATTCAAATGTTGTATCAATCCAATGTTGATACAATGCCAGCAAGAGTTGGAAAATGACTAAAGATATAGAAATCAAGATGAATGCATTTGAAAATAGATGTCTCGAAAAATAATGAATATAAAATGGAACGAATTCAGGAGAAGTGATGAAATCAGAGACATGTCTAGTCAACCACTAGTGACAACTGTTATAAGAAAGAGAAGATGGAGATATGTTGGACACACCTTGAGGAGAAATGATCAACGGATATAAAGAATGAAGAGAGGTCAACCTAAGGAGACCCTGAAACGAACTTTGCTGAGAGAGGCAAGAAATATCGGTCTCAGTTCCATGGATGAGATTGAGCGAGTTGCCCAGGATAGATCGGTATGGAGAAATTACTTGCAGGCCCTATGTGACGGATAACGGTACAAGAGGAATTATTATTATTATTATTAAGCGTCTGTAGCTTAAGCGGTAGATCACAACCCAAGCGTACCTGGAGGTTTGGCTGAAATCGGATGCATGTGTCTTAAACGTGTAGAAGACTATGCGTTGAGGGGCCTACCAAACCAATGATTTAGTAACGTATACACATTCTTGGCAAAGATCAAACATATCACAAAGAGTGATTTAAATTGGTCGTAAAGAACAACGCAAAGGAAGGAAAGGAAGGGGTTACAAATTTTGAAAATCTTCTCTCCGTAATTAACAACAATGGAGACTGTAGAAAAGACATCAGAAGGAAACTAGCCATCAGAATTCAGAGGGTAAATAGTATGAAGCACCTACAGCATAACGAGAGGCGCAGTAGCATGGTAGTTGCTCCCTTCTTAGGAGCGTGGTCCGGTTCAATTCCAGTGGGTGTGAAATATTTTTCCAACCATAGTGGCTCTCAGGTCGACCCAGCCGCAAATGGGTACCAGGAAAAGCACCTAGAAGTAGAGGTCAGCGTGATGGTGACACATCACCCATTGTGTGTCGACGGTCAATGAAAATATGGGCATAACACTGTATTCCCCAATATAACAAGGTATGAAAAACTGTTCCTTTTTATGTCATAACACAAGCAAGGAAACAACAGTAAAATTTCAGAGGACATACATTTTACCTGTGGCAACATATGGATGGTGAAGCATTTATTTTGACTTCGAGAAAAATCTTTTGACTTTAACGAGGGACAGAACAAGGGATATTTTTGCCAGAAAACCCCCACCTTGTTTAACCATATGGTCACCAGCATCATGCTTGAAATAACAGGCTGTATTATAGGTACACATGTCTTATTTGACAGAGGATATGTTGTCTAAAGGAATCATTTAAAAAATTTAGAATAGAGATGTCCTATTTACCACTACTCTCTGCATCAGACACATCTGGCTAGAGACTTTATCACTGGACTATAAACGATTTCTTTTTTTTTTAACTCTACATGTCAGAAATAATGTCAAATTTGATGTGCTAAATTGTTCTGTCACATATTGCAGCAACTAAACCTTCCTGATTGGCAATGATATTCCATCTGTCACATGGATGGACAAATAGTAAAAAGACTGGGGTAATAGACAGACAAGACTTTGTTGTTGCAGTACTCTGTAAAATTGTTTTCTTTCTTCAGTTTTAGTTTGGAATATCTTCAGTGAACTCTGGACATGTCCACAGGTGCTCCGATCTTCTTTGCAATATCTCCAACAATGTCCAGCGACTAACCATACCAATTTGATGTTGACTAATGATCCTACTCATATACCTGTTGTGCTGTTCTTTTTTAGTCACTCCACTCTTCAATCCAAACTCTTGCAATATAGCAGTTGACGTGGATTTGTTTAAATGAAAATCCTCATTTAGGTTGCACTCTATGAGGGCGTTCAGAATGTCAGCTCTATCCATTGGCTGACCCTCTGATTTGGTGGCAGAGCCAGCCAGTCTGTCTGCTCTCTCATTGCCAACGACACCCATGTGCCCTAGAACGAAGACAAGTGTAATTTTGCAAATTGTTGACGCATGTAATGATTCAGCCTTATTTAAGCACCAGTTGGGGCACAAGCGCTCCACCAACTCATGCCAAGTCTTCCTGTCTTTAGCTATACATGGTGGGTTGGATTTTTTTAGTTTTAAACCAGACAGGGTGCCAGCCCCAATCCAAACTCTACCTTCGTCACCTCATACATCATACCTTATAGGTTGCTTTGTTATAGTCTGTCCATTAATTCATGAGCACGTTTGAAATTGATTTTCTCGAAAACTACCTGTTGGATCTCAGTGATTTTTGCATGCAGCCTTAGAATATCCATGACGCTAAAATAAAGCTAACCAGTAGTCCATAGATGCTACGAATTTTGCACATCGGAATTCCTTTGATCTTTATGACAATTGCAAATACGGGGCTCAAATTTTAGATTTTACAGTAATCCTTAGAATTTGTCCATGTCAATTCTATTCATAGGTGTATATCCATATTAACTTGATAGGTCAAGTAATTAAGTGTGTTGCCCTTTATGTGCAATGTGAACTTGGATACAATATGCAACAGTTAGTCCTCCCTTCGGTCACCATTAGACCCCAGGGTGTCTTAACTTCACCACAAATTGTATGATGGTAGACGCATTTGGATATGGAAATGTATACGTTGCTATTTCTCAGTCTGTAATCAAAATATGATTTGTATCATCCCGAATCTGACGATTCCATGAGGTTGATAATTGTTACTGGCTGGACAAATTGTAATCCATCTCGGTGCCAGTACTCGTCTTCCTCTCGGAGCACATGTTCAACACACTTCTTCCAGAACTGCATGTCTATCATTGAGACGGACTCACGTGTCAGAACTTCAACATCACACATTTTAAACGTCCTGTTCTGTTCGGCAACTTGCCTTTTACTTTAGCCCAGACAAGCTCTATCGGATTGAGGTGAGCATGATATGGAGGTAGTCGCAAAGACGTGTGGCCGTATTCCCAATGATTTTGTCAATATGAAACACCTTTGTCTTATTTGTCATCCTCACCAGGTGCAACAACTCTGGTTTCAAATATGTATCATCGAAGCTGACATTTTCCTTAGCAAGCCAAGTCCTAATTTGATCTTTTGTATTTGATGCAGTTGGTACTTTGTCTTCCGCTGATACTGCGTTGTGATAGGATGCATTATCCATTACCAAGCATGATGGTCTGTTTAGAATTGGAAGTAGATCTTTCTCCATCCAGTGCCTGAAAATATGTCCATTCATTTCTGTGTGGTAGTCCCTACCGTCGGTACTTTTGATTGGAAAATAAGTCCAGCGTCATGGACAAGACATTCACTGCTTCCTGCATGTGTTAGTATAATACGCTGGCCTTTGCTGCTTGGTAATTTTCTTTTCTGTTCACCGTCTACTGATTGCCATTCTTTAGCATTGGTGTGGTGAGCATTGACCCAGGATTCGTCCAATTATAGAATATCATAGCCTTGCCTCCGCCGCTCACGGATCTGCCTCAGGTATTTACTTGGGCAGCAATTAAATGTGGCTTTTCACAAATAATATTCCTGCCGCCTATAGTTTTTCTGAAGGTGAAGCCGGCTCTTACAATTTTCCATAGAGTACTTTTAGAAATGTCTATGCTGCAATCTGATTGCAGTTTTAATTTCAGTTTCCTGAGAGTAACAAGTTGATTTGTGGCAAACATTTTCAAGAGCTCCTGTCTTATGACATCTATGTCAAAGTCGTCAATTGTTCTTTTCCTTCCTTGCTTGACATTAGTGCACTTTGTGTCCTGTTTAATCCATCGGAAAAGGATTCTCTATTCAGACCAAGCGCCAGTTGCGTTCGTTTCTCAGGTTATGAATATCGCAATATAGATGACCTCTCTTAGATTCCCTACGGAAGTGTTGGTATAGTAAAACTGTAACCTTCTGCATTGTTATAAATGTGCACTTCAGACTCATTATGAATGTGATATCAATGTCAGTTTTGATAAGCCAACAAATATGATACAATAGCTTCATACAAATAGCGAGATACACCTATAACTATACAACGGTATCCCAATTATAACGTCATATGCTTTCCGCTTTCAAAGTCGACTGGGTTAGGTGCACGGTAATTCGTGAAATTGTTGTTTACTCACGATATTTCAATGTTACCATAATGTATTTTTAGAACAATGCGTCTGTGTACCATAGATCTGTTACTATTGTGTACTACCCTGGTCTTACTCAGGACGATAACGTGAGTACCTCTGAAGTCGGAGAAAATCTGCCTGTATGGCGAGGAATACTAATTACGAGTACATTGAGCACACGGCTGCCAGTGTAAGTAATTTACAATGTGCACGCTGCTGCCATTGTAAGAAATTGGAAAACGGATTTTCACGCAAAAATCAGTTTCAGAGATGAAACTCGTCTGAGTTGAAAGCGGACGAAAAAAAAAAAAAAACTATTGTGTACAATCCGGTGAGGTTGATTTTAATATAACCTGAAGAAGAAATATTTCAAACTACATCAAATTTTCTTGGAAAAAATATTTCTCTAGCGTCATGGATATTCTAAGGCTGCTTGCAAAAATCACTGAGATCCAACAGGTAGTTTTCGAGAAAATCAATTTCAAACATTCTCACAAATTAATGGACAGACTATAGTATTATTTTCTTTCCTTGACCTCGACAACACAAGGGCAAAAACTGTCTATTTTTTTTTTACATTTGGTATATAGTTTTACAGAAATTTACGTCATATTCCCTGAACAGTTAATTATTCCTCACCAAAACACAATCAAAAGACATCAGTCTGGCTTCCTCCTGCAGGAACTGTGGACTGAATCGCTGGCATAGCATTACATTACTATCATCATTAAGGAAAAAACAAGCTTGAAAATTACATATCTTGCAAGTAATCAATAAGTGTGGGACGGATTAGCGTAATGCATTAGCACTTGTCTATCGACTCAGACACAAGCAGGTTCAATCCCACACTTGAAGCTCCACATGTGAAGAAAAAAATTGGCCCTACTACCCTCTAGGGTCTAGAAATGCAAAGTTACAGGAACTTCATACCCTGAGGTGTGAGAAGGCTACAGGCCAGTAACAAAATAATTAATAAGTACACAGTTTTGTTGACTTCAACCTGAGCATAAGTCAGCTTTAACAGCCTCAACTACAACCAATGAAATCTGGAACCATGATATAGTATAACTTAGTAGATGTGATACTATAGAGTGAATTTTTCTGATGGTAAAATCTTACCAGTAGCCCATTGTTACAAATGTGTGTACCATTTGATATTATGCATGCACCCTTTGTGGTTGGAAAGAAGCACTTATGGAGTAATTGGTTCGATGTGCAATGATGAAGATCTGTGAACTAAACTGAACTAAATTAAACCACGGCAAGCACAAGTGACGAAGAGAAAAGGGGCGGGCCCAGTCGGTGGAGGAGAGCACAAGCAGAAATGGGCAAAGGTGCACCCAAAAGAAACGCGAGGTGGAAAAACGGTGGCGAGCCTCGAAGATGGGGTCTCCATCCAGAAAACAAATAACCCTGTTTCCCCTCGCAGAGAACTACTACTGCCTTGTAGTTTGTTTGGAGACAATCAAAGGCTAACGGAGCAAACTGTACACAAAACTGGACGACCGGCAAACCAAGCAGTCAAAAAAATAAATCTGGTAACCTGTGCAGATGAAGTCCAACAACTCGGAGGGAAGGTTGTCTAAGGATAGCTACCTTAAAAGTAAATAGCAACCTGCTGTCTTGCAGGCAGGCTGGGGACAGCCCAAGGCTAACGGAGAATGAACCCAGGAAACGCTGGCTAAAACCGGACACATTGCAAAGAATAAGCACCAAAGCTCCAAATGGCGATAAAGATGTGACGAACCACACCAATGCTAAGGCTGCAGGAATCAGATTTTCACATGAATAAGATTTATGGGGAAATCTGGTACACCAGTCTAAGCGGCCATCGTGAGAAACCACGGCATTGCATGGAACTCACATATATTTATCAAAACATTCAATTAATTCACATATATTTGAGAATGACGAAACACATAAAAACAAAGTACAAAAACAATATACAGCGACATTTTGATGAAAAGGCCTTTATCAAGCAAAGGATAATCCTCAAATGAAAATATGTGACTAAATACCAGGTTTTAATTTACATATTTTCATTTTAGGGCCAATAGAGATTTATTGTCTAATTATATGTTATGTCTGCTGCGTAAGAAGTTGATTTCTTCCCTTCTGGTGTATCCTTTGCTTGATAAAGACCTTTTGGTTGAAATGTATAGACCTTTTGCTGTATATTGTTATTGTTCTTTGTAAAACTAAAATACTTTGTTTTTACTGGTTTCGCCATTGCTACATAGTTTTATTGCAGTCTTCCCGTATCTAAATAATATATTTGAGAGCTACATTAAAGATAATTGTGTAGAACCTAATGAAGGATACAGAACATAGCATTTTCGATCACTGAAGGGTGATTCAACACCTTCTTGAACCCATGGTACACCTTTGATAACATCTGTCTGTGGCAAATCTTCTGTTGCAAGTGTAAGTTTATCTGCATCTAATCTGATCAAAACAAGATATTTCACATAAATAAATAACCCACCAAAGTAACTTATTTTAACAAAATGTGTTTTAGTCTTTCCCCAGGTGGATGATGGAATCTGTTGTCAACTCTTGTTGTTGAGTGTAGGAGTGGTAGCTTTAATTTGCGTTCTGGTGCCAGATGAGTTGTCCTTATTGTGGTATATCCGTGTTTATTTAGTGTGGTCTTGATATTGTCTATTCATCTTTTTCTTGGTCTTCCCTTGGCTCTATTACCTGATCTCTTTTTATTGTTGGTTCGCTGCATTCGATTCTCATTAAATGTCTGAACTACTGCATTTGTTGTCTTTCAATGTAATCGCCACATGAAGCTATGCCCACTCTGCTTCTGATGTCATCGTTTCGAAGTCCATCTTTCATGGTGACTCCCACCGTCTTCCTCAAGCATTTCATTTTACATGTGGTGAGCTGCTGTCAGGGATCAAGTTTGGCACTGATAACAAAGTGTTGGTAGAAAAATACTTTTTATCATTGTTATTTTACTTCAGAAAAAACACACAAAACATGTCTTTATTTTCTATTTACTAAGTAACAAAAGTCAAATTCATGATACAGTTACAGTAATTGCAAACTATTTGTTTTGGTTCTCACATATTTATAAATTGAATTAAAATATAAGTGAAATCTCACATACAACTAAGTCCATCGAAAAACATAATTTACTTTAAAAGGATTGGGGTGAATAACAAAATAAACTGCAAAGCCAATTATTAAAGTCTGGGTCAATTCCTTTGTTTGGTTAGTTTTAATGAAACTAATATAACTATTTGCAGATCACTCAGTCTAACCTGCTGCCTTGCAGGTTGGCTGGGGACAGCCAAAGGCTGACGGAGTGTGAACCCAGTAAAGGCTGGCTAAAACCGGACACAATCACCAAAGGATAAGCACCAGTGCTCCAAATGGCGCTAAAGATGTGATGAACCACACCAATGCTAAGGCTGCAGGAATCAGATTTCCACATGAATGAGATTTATGGGGAAGTCTGGCACACCAGTCTAAGCAGTGATAGCGAGAGAGATCACTCAGTCTAAATTATTATCTACAGACCGTCTAAAATTATTCTAAAACAACCACGACTTTAATTTAAGAACCAAGCAGAATGTATAATAATTTAGTAAAATGACATTTAAAACCCAAAAATACTCACTTCAGAAAATACTCTATACTTTTCACAATGCTGGCTTCAGAAAAGTCATCCAAAACTTCTGGGAGATGCAATAGTTTGCTGATATTTCCCTTTTCAATACAATCCTCTACAATCCGCCTGTCATTTCTGAAAGCATGTAAAATTATACAGCATAAAATTTCTCAGGTATAGATTAATTATAATTATAAATCATATTAATTACCTTGGTATGGCAGAGTTACAAATGTAGACCTGTGGATAAAAACAGAAAAGAACCCATGATGACCAAGGATAAGAGGAGACAATCATAATGGTGATTGGTCTGGAATATCCTGTGGAAAAGACAGTTGAGTGTCACTATCAAGCACTTGAGTGGATCCCACGAGGAAAATGGGATATCCTAAACAGACCTGGAGACAAAGACTTCTTGAGAACCTGAAGAAGGATACTGAATAATCTTGGGAAGCTATAAATAAAACCGCAGGAGGCCAGAAAAGTGGTGAACAATTGTTGAGGCATGCGATTATACTCCATGAGAGGAATAAGTAAGTAAGAGTAACTTCTGTACGGTTGAATGTGCAGTTTTTGAGTGCTGCAGGGACACTCTTACAATACTTACATATTTTATAAACATGATGCATTCAGTGTGTTAACACTAACTAACACTAACAGTCAACGAACAAATTCATTACAGTTCATTACTATATTATATACAATACACGCTTTAGACTTTAGTTAGTATTCATCATACTGCAGAAATAATTCCCAAAAGAGTTAAGAAAGGTATCTCATAGAAGGTAGAGGTGGAAAGCATGACTAAACTAAACTTGCCATCAGTCCAGTCAGCCCTAACTAAATAAAACAAATAAGAAACTGGTCATGACAAAGAAGAAATGAAATATAGTGTTTCCAGTGTTTGTTATATTATTAGGTTATTATTATTAACCTTCACGGCGGAAATATTCATACTGACTCAGACTGATGCTCAACTCATTGTAGTGATACATCTACATCTATTTTAATACTATATATTAATATTGTATATTAACTATATTACAATTACTGTTTTTTGAAATTCTTAATAATAATTAACTTTAATTAGGAATTTAATTTTAAAATGATAAAACTAAAGATATTAAATAATAAAAGGATTAAATAATGGTAGATTAAACTAAGTTTGACAAATCTTATAATTAACAGTCTACTCACACGGCCATATTTATAAGATTTTGCTTTCTTTTAAACAGAAATCAGCAAGGAATTGAATCGCCTGTAAAATATATCAGTCTTATATGTTTGTCAAACTCATGCTTACAAACCATCATACAATAAATCAATATTATAATTTTGTTAGCATTATCCCCCCTTGACCATATAAAAGTGTACTTACCACAAGTGAAAAAAATAACAGGTATGTATAAAAATACATGTTTATTGCAAAAATAGCTATTCATTATTAACATATTTTACTTCTAAAAATATTTTTTTTTAAATTAAAATATAAATAATTCTTTGCATTTTTAATTATTTCATGTCAGCAGTATTTATAAAGACTTATGGAATAAAAATTATTTTGTGTAGATTGCCAGTCTAGTATTTAAATTGTGATATAGCTCCGTATAAGCTTTTCTGTAACTAGTAATAAAATTTTTAATATGTACGGAGGTAGGTAAATGACACTTTTAAATAGTCCGGAAAAAGAACTGATGGAAAGCAATAACTCTTAGTACAAATCAGATGACAGCAGACTATTTGATCTTGACTTTGCCGATGACGTGGCCATATTGCATTCAACCACACAAGCAACCCATAAACTAACAAGCAATCTTTGCACACTTGCAGAACAGGTTGGTCTCCAGATCAATTCTGCCAAGACCAAAATTATGGACCTCACGAACTCGACAGACACATCGTAATAATTTCCAAACACTGGAGAAAGTTGAACATTTTACATATTTGGGTAGTAAAGTGTCAAACAACGGAGACACGATGAAAGAAATAAACTCTCGTATTGCTATAGCAGCTAGTGCCTTCACTAAATTAACGAATATCTGGCAATCTCAAGGTTTAGTATATGCACAAAAGTTAAATTATTTAGGTCATGTGTGATTCCTCTACTGATCTACGGTTGTGAAAGTTGGAAATCAACAAAGAAAATTGATAAGAAACTGGACAGCTTTGAGAATAAATGTCTACGAAAATTATTAAAAGTAAAATGGAGTGATTTCGTTTCTAACAACACAGTGAGAGATAGAACACACCAACAACCCGTATCAAATATTATAAGGAAACGAAGGTGGAAATATTTAGGTCATGTTCTTAGATCAGACGAAAAGAGACTAAATCGACAAGTCCTTATGTGGTCACCAGTTGGGAAAAGAAAACGTGGAAGACCAGAGACCACTCTTCGAAGAACCATCCAACAAGAAAGTAAACTATTGGGATGTAAAACCATACAAGATCTCCAACTGCTAGCAAAGAACCGTATCACATGGAGATCTAAAACCTTTGCCCTATGTGCCGCCTTTGGCTCGAAAGGAATAAACTAACTAACTAACTAACAAATCAGATGGTACTGGTTTACCAAAGTTGTCACCTTATCCGCAGAAATTATTAGTATCAGTTCCCTAAATCTACACATTAGGGAATAACGTGGCGGTGGATGCAGATGCCAAGGCCATTAATAATTCAGTTTCAGTTTGGAAAATCTTCATTGCACTCCGGACATGTCCATAGATGCTCTCTGGCTGAGTGGTTAAGCCATTTGCCTTGCGATTTGAGTGTTGTGGGTTCGAATCCGGACCATGCCGTTCACTAGGATAAGAGCACTAGGATTGTTGTTGGAGTTACGGAGTTCGTGCTTTGTGCAATACTCTCGGCAGATGGCGTTCATTTATGCGGAGAGGTATCGAGCCATATGGGGTAAAACCCGGTGCAATAAAGTCAATCCTTCGACTTTAAAACACTTTAAACCATAGGTGCTTTGATTTCCTTCGCAATATATAACAGTCCAGCGACTGACCGCACCCGTTCTTCTTCAGCGATCTCTGGTCATGCGCTTAATTTACTGTGGACCACAAACTGGGCAGTCAGCTTCAGGTCTGTGAGGTTTTCCCAAAGCTTAGTTTTCAGGTCGACTGGGTGTGGCCACATGTTGCTTCTCAGCTCACACAGGAGAGGACAGTCTTGCAGGATATGCTCTGATGTCTGTTCCGCCTGCTGACACTGGCAGAGAGCTGTTTGACTTATTCCTAGTCTATATAAGTGTTTGTTGAGTCTGCAGTGTCATTCTGCTTATGTCTTTGAGGGAGTCTTCCATAACCATATCCAGTGTTTGTCTTCCAGTCTACTGCAGATTCTCTCTGTATGAGGGTTTTAACCTCTTGAAAAGACAAGGGTTGGTAAATTTGCTCTTTGGCACTACCTTCCTTAGCTAAGACATCGGCACTCTCATTGCCTGCAATGCCACAGTGAGATGGAATCCACTGCAAGTGAATTTCTGCCTTTTCTGAAAGCTGAGCAAGTTCTATTTTTAGGTTTTATACTGTGCTGTCAGCGGATTTAGCCTCCATGGCTTGTATAGCTGACAGTGAGTCTGTGAGAAATACCATCTTGCCTGCAGGTGCTTGCAGCTTATTCATGTGCTGAGCTGCCATCAGAAGGGCTAAGAGTTCTGCTTTGTAATTGGAACATATTCTTCTAGTAGGGGCCGCTAGAGACACCGTAGTAGCATCTGGATGCCTAATGTACACTCCTGCTCCACCATTCATGGTTGCCTCCATTGCCGATCCATCTGTGGCACCCGTTCGATTTTGCTTGATGAGCCTACTCATTTATCTGTTTTGCGGTTCTTTTCTTACTACTCCAATTTTCAATCCCAGATCCTACAATCTAGTAGTTGACGTTGATTGGTTTAAATGAAAATCTTCTTTGCGTTCACACTCTATGAGGGCCTTCAAAATGTCAGCTCTATCCATTGGCTGGCCTCCTAATATAGCGGTAGAGCCAGCCCGCATGTCTGCTTTTTCATTTCCATCGACATCCACGTGCCTCGGAACGAAGATAAGTGTAATTCTGCAAATTGTTGACGCTGGTAGTGATTCAGTCCATTGCCTGCGCACCGAACCAGCCTCCACCTTTCAGATCATAATTAATCACTCAGAATGTACGCATGAATGTAGTTTTGTAACTCCAGCCAGAATAGTGTCCTAATCACCACCAGTCCCTCCATTTTCATGTCGCTTGTTTTCATACTAAATGCACTACTGGCTTCCTTAACCATTCTGTCACATTATATGAGCTTGCAGAAAAGGCCCATGTGGATTTTTCGTGGCAAACTACCGATTTATCCGTATAAATCATAACGTCCCCTTCATTACAGTTTTCATCAATGATGGCTTTAATTTCTGCATTCAACGCAACGACGTGCCTCTCTCTGCAACTTTTGTCGAATTTAATGCTGATTGATAAAGGTGTTTCGGCGTATATTGAAAGGTAGCATCGGATATCAATATTGGTGTGAGTCCGGATACCAGCTGAACAGTGTCTGCAACACGGTCAACCCATGACTTGCACAATTAATAATCAAAACTATTGAGTGTGACGTTGTGATCTGCATGGATGGATCAGTAGCTCGAGCCAAAAGTTTCATTGAGCCTTCTCTGCAAGTACATACGGCAGAGAAATCAAGGAAGGTAGTGGTGTAATTAGTTTGACAATAAGTAGCATGATAATGGAGGTACTGACGGTGACTAAGACATTACTCTGGCTTGAGTCACAAAACTACCCACACGTGCATCATTGACGAAATAAAATAACAGTAAAGGAGAAGAAACGCAGAAACAACGCATGGGCGAAAAGCAAACAAAACTACATTAATGAGTATAGAACAGCAAGAACGCAAGCCAAAGAGGTTAAAAAATAGAAGGCTAAAATACAGGCATGGCAAGTTTATGGCGAAATATTGAATTCTGACTACAAAAGTTCAACGAGAAATTTCTATAAGAACATTTAAGTCATGAGGAGTAGAATAGCCAGTTTGGGTTTAGAAGGGGTAAGAGCTGCACAGACGCAATATTTACACTAAGACAGATCTGCGAACAAACAATTGAATACAATCAAAGTAAACAACTTATATTTATAGACCAAGAAAAAGCATTTGATAGAGTAAACAGGTGCAAACTATGGAAGATCCTTGAAGAATATGGCGTTCAGGGACAACTATTAGGTAATATTATGGCCTTACATCAGGATAGCCAGAGTACAGTAAGAACAACAGAAGGAATGACCGACTGGTTCTCCATTACATCAGGTTGTGTCCTCTCACCACTACGTTTTATTACATATATGGATAAAATAACGCAAGAGTCAAATTCAGATAATGATGAAATAAATGAACTGCTTTTTGCAGATGATCAGTGCCTGATACATCAAAATGAACAAGATCTACAACATCATATTGACACCTTGAATAAAAATTGTTTAAATCATGACATGAAAATCAACAATACTAAAACAGAAATAATGAATATGGAAGAAAACATAATAATCTAGACATCCATGTCAATGGCACTAAAATAAACCAAGTGAAAGAATTCAAATACTTAGGAAGCATATTCACAGAAGACGGAAGACTAGATAGAGAGATAGAGGCTAGATTGCAAAAAGCAAATGCTGTAACCTACCAGCTAGCCCCATTGTTAAAGCATCCAAAAATTTCACAGGCAGCTAAGCAACAGATGATCAACAACATTTTTATACCTACTTTGTGTTACCAGAGATAAACATGGACATTGAGCAAAGCACAGTCACAAAAAATAACTACATGTGAAATCCGTTGCTGCGAAAAGTTACCAACAACACAAGAAAAGACAGAATCACCAACATCAGCATAAGAAAGAAAGTTGGCACAAACCGTGCTTGAATTACATAGATAAACAAAGAATGAAGTGGTTTGGCCATTTAATAAGAATGCACCAAACTCCACAGTATACAGAGTCTTCTACAACAGAACATCGGGAAAGAGGAAAACCACGGAAAAGATGGTTAGATGGCGTAGCAGAATCATGTGAAAGAGCAAAATAATAATCACACAAGCCACCAGAACAGCGCAAGACAAAAACAGAAAATCACGACACTGGGCAACAACCCGGTAGCAATGTGACGACAAAAGAAGAAGAAGAACATGCAATACAACAAGAGAAAAGACATTGACAAAACCGAAGTAATGAGAGGTTACTAGAGAGAAAAATACTACCAATAACTAAGCAAGCTAAAGACCGTAGGAGCATCAAGAAGAGACCGGTTTAGAAATGAAGAATCAGTAAAAAAGTGAGTTCAACATCAGTACTGATCTTCATCAATAAACGACAAATTAAATGAATCGGCCACATAAGCAAATTACCAACAGACAATGCGCTTTAAAGAGCAATGCTACTCCGATACAGTGGATACAAAGCAAAAGACCGTTCACGCAAAAGCTGGAACTTAAGAAATAACATAGGCGGCGAAAATCACTGTTAAAGAAGCGCACACAAAAGCCCTGTGTAAACATTTCTTATTCTGACGCTGTGTGGCAAAAGGGTTAGAAAAAGAGAAGTGAGATTTTGTTCCGTCATTATTAAAAATGAACGGAACAAGCAAGAGCGCATGTAAGGGAAATAACTCTAAAATTGTTTATTTCAGTCTCAAATGTCATCTCTGTTACAGTTTGTACTTCATCACACTCAAGTACGTCAAGGATTATATAACCAATCAATATATCCAGTTGGTATAACGTAGTCATCAGTTTCGGTAGAACTAATTTAATTTGTCACAGTTCAGTCTCTAAAGATAAATGTAACCTTTTTAATATGCCGAGAATAGTGTAGTGATAATAGTGTCACTAATAGTGTGGCCTGGCTGGGGTGGGAATCCCGAATCTCACTAACTTTATTTATTATTCATAAAGATTGAAAGAATGTTACAGTTATGTAGATTCTTTAAATGTTACAGTTATGCAATTTCTATATGTTTGAAGATATACGCTGTGTAATGTTTTGTTAAAGAGAAACACACCCGTATCCCATTCCAGATGATTCCACCATGTCTATGATGTCACATTTTGATTTGTGACACATCCCATCGTTTGACGTTTCTGTCATTGTTGTTGATTGTTTGTAATTGCATCATATGTTACAATCACAACAATGTATGGTGCTTGGAGATAATTAAAATATCTGAAACTATATTATTGTATTAATCATAATCTTCGTTAAATATTTTAAATAATAAAAGCATGAATATATAACAAAATATTTGCTTTGCAGTTTAAAAAAAAATATTGATATTTTCATGACTTTGGTGTTCTGGTTCTGAATGTTTAGTTTCAGTCTCTGGTTTTCATGTGGGAATATTTTCTAGTACTTTCTATCTTCCATGAAGGGAGCTTGAGGATTCTGAAGTTCTATGTATCTTTTGATCTCTTCATACAATCAGGAATTTTTAGCATTGACATCTGAATCTGGGAATACACAATGACAATTTGATCAATTTGTCTTGCACTTGTAAATGTATTATCTGTTTGCAGTGTTATCAAGATGTGTATTAGGCAGTCATCACTTTTGAAACTTTATCTGTAAACTTAAGCTGTGGAGATAAACATGACACCATGGAAAGTTATATCCTGCATGCACGATTTAAGTTTCAACTTGAAAGTTCTTAACACTAAACCTAATAAATCAGATGTTTGTTTTCCTGGTTGATATTCATATTTGCTTTCTTTCTCTTTCTAATCATCATTTATTTGCTGCATGATCTTTGTCTTTCATAATGGTGGCAAATACTGTGTTTTATAATCTTCATGAACTGATGTGTTCAGATTTTCTGAAACTTTTTGTGTGTTTTAGCAGCTGATTATCTGTGGATCAAGACTGACTAACATATTTTATCATATGGGTATATTTTAAAACAAATTTCTACATAAGCTTTTCTTGCACCATTTCTTGAACAAAGAACAGGAAAAGTCTCATTAAAACATCTAGTGTAGCATAAACTATATTCTGTTTGCAATTGTCAACTCCAAATGTAGGTTTTGATACTGTATTAAAATAAAAAACCAGTATAATAAAACAAACAGCTCATTCCTTCTGGTTTAATTATATATATATATGGCCTTCTTCATCTTTACAGACGGTCAATTGGCAAGAGTTTTACTGTGACAACTTTTGAGTTTTCTGCTTTTCTCCTCTTGTCGCTCAGCCTCATAAACATAAGTCTCTTCTCAAAAAGACTGCAAGCCTTTCACAATTTGGTTTTCCACACAACTCTGTCATCAGCTAGTTTTTCCCATGTGTTGGGACCTATAGAAATGTTTTTCAATGAGGCTTTGCAGACATCTTTATATCTGAGCAGTGGTCTGCCCTGGTGCCTCTTCCCTTCGAAAGTTCACAGTACATTTGTTTTGGTATGCAACAAGTTTCCATTCTTTGGTTTAATGATGGGTTCATAATTACATTTCTTTACTTGCAAACTAGGGCATGTTTTAGTTATTTGTTGCGCCCATGTTTTGCCGGGGAGCAAATAATAGTAACACTGCGACCTACAAGGCATGTCATAAGAGGCAATTGAGGTAGAGGCCTAGGAAAGCTTCCCTAGTAAATAAAAAGCATTGCAGAAATTGGATGTGCTAGCCTACTTGTAGGCCCATAACTGGCACAACATACAACCGCTCTTAGGCTCAGATCACATACAAATCACAAAGAATGGTTTATCAAGTGATTGATATAGACCGCTTAAAAAAGAGAAGTTATTTGTTGTTTTTTGCCATCATAGTTTCTGTCCATAAGAAATTAATACCACAATAATCAAGAAATATTTGTCATATATTAATATATATATTGCAACTTATTTTCAGATAAAAACCAATGCCAGTGTTGCCAAAAAGTAGTGTCAGATACTTAAGTAAGGCGAAATCCATCATAGTTTATAAAGAGAAGTCTCAGAGGCTTTCTCTTAGAGCACACTTTTTACTTTTATCTCTTCTTTATATAGTTCTTCAGGTAAGCTTTGCATTACTGAAGAGCTGTTATGTTAATGGAAAGGACTTTGATGTTCTTCCTGGAAGTTTTGGCTGTTTCTTGAGGCGTTTTTTCTTCTTCTTCATTGAAATGGTTTAAAATTTCATGAAGACGTTTCCTCCCAAATTTTATTAGTGTTAATTTGTTATTTTTGCTAAATTAAATTTATTGTTATGTTTCTGTATTGTTTATTGTTTTTCTTTTCATGCAGTCATTTTGTCTAATATCATTACATTATTCATAATCGTGGACAGTGGTGGCTCTTGGTCATTTTTGTTGGTGGGGCCAGACATTTTTTCCAGATAAATCATGGTTTTTGGTTGCTATATTTTAATTTATAAAATAATAAATACACGTTATACATTATTTTTGGTGGGGCCCGCCCCACTGGCCCTTAATGACGAGCCGTCACTGATCGTGGAGCACCTGGCCGAATGAATTAGAGCACAGGCAGGAGACCCGGTTCAATCTTGTTAAGGCCAAGAAGTTTTTCTGTCGGGGTATAAAGAAAAAATAAGAACCTGGACAGTGTTGCAGTGACAGCACTAGCCATGCAGTCATTAAATTCCACAGGCACGTGTCTCTCTCCCTCCTCCCCTGTTCTACATTCTCCTCAACAATAGTATTACAGGCAGTAGTGATAGTTTAAAACAAAAGTATTTTAAAATTTATAATTATAGTTTATTTATTGTTATTTTGCATACTTACTCAGATCAAGTGTTACTATCTTATTTCTTAATGCACAAGATTTGTATATTCTGCATACTAAGTATCTTAGTTCTATCCTTACATTTGTTTGATTGATTGAGTAATAGGATCATCGTCATTGCACTTTGGTGAGTAACCATGTGTGCTCCAATCTCTTTCTTACATAGGAAGATCTCAGCGGCAGTGCACAAACTCATTAGCACCTGCAAAGGTCCCCGATGTAATTTAGAATATGGTAAAAATGATTTGCAGAAATTGTATTTTTTAATCTATCTAATGAATTCTGCCTGGGCAGTGGCTTTCCAGTCTACTCTTCTCGATTTTGAACGCCCAGGTGTTCTTTTATGTGCTAAGTTTGAGCACAGAACCTACATTTTTTTCATCCTTCTCTGATAGTACTAGGAACTCTGTCTCACCTACACTGAGATCAGGGATCTCTGGAAAAATATCCTGATAGCTCCACAAAGGAGCGAACCAAGTACCTTTGGTACAAGAGGCAAGCACATAACCTCTACGCCACAGAGACCCCTGTATTTTGGTATCACCAACCAGACATACCAATAATCAGAGACATACCAATAATCAGAGACATACCAATAATCAGAGACATACCAATAATCAGAATGAGTCTAACTTTGCACTATATAGTTACCATGCTGACTATTTCATTTATTGGCAAGTTGGTACCTTGCAAAAACAAACTCCAAAAAAAGAGTTTGACAATTCTGAGAACAAAATTTTTTGTTTGTTTTTGCTCTAGAAAGTCAGCATAGTTTGTTGCTACATTAAACCATATAGTGCTGTGTGTTGCCGGTGCTCGAAGGGAGCAAGAATAGTAACACTGCGACCTACAATGCATGTCGAAGAGGTGACTATGTTAGGGGCCTAGGGAAGCTACCTAGTAAATAAAAAGTGTCACAGAAATCGGATGTGCTGGCCTACATGTAGGCGCATATCTGGCACAACGTACAATTGCTCTTAGGCTTGGATCACATACAAATCACAAAGAGAACTTAACAAGTGGTCGATATGGAGCGTTCTAAGAAGAAACCACATAGAATAATTTCAAATTCACATTGTCAAAAGTGAAGGACTAACTATACAAAAAGTTGATGACATGTTAAATGTGTCATCATTTTCTGTGCTATGCATGTTCCAACTATCAACTGTTTTATCTATTGTAAATTATATCTATATATAAGTAAAGGAATCCTTATTATATCACATGGTATATAGAGTAATACAGTGTTAGGCCTGTATTTTTCATTGACCATCGGCACACCATAGGTGACGTGGTCAACATCAAGCCAGCTGCCTTTACTTCCCAGTGCTTTTCCTGGTACCCAATTGAAGCTGGGTCGACATAAGAGCCGTTACGCTAGAAAAATTCCATGTCCACTGTGGAATTCAACCCAAACCACTACCCTAAGAAACGAGTTTACTAACGACTACGCTCCTGTGGGTCTCATTTATATATATATATAATAGTAATAATAATAATAAAATATTTAATCATTGTAATAACAATTAATTAAGTCATGTTTGTAAAAACTAAGGATTCATAACTAGTAAGCATTTAAGCCGACAAAAAAACCTAGTAATTAACTATGAAGTTATACATGATAATTTATTATCTGATCTGCAATTGATAAATGCTATTATCACTGTACAAGCTAACTGATAAAGTGGAGGTCTCTACTGCGAAGTGGTTAAGATATTTGCCTGTAGTTCTGAAGGTTGTGGGTTCGAATACCGACTGAGTCAGATGTACCATTTTTCATGAGATTCCTATAAATTTTGCTGGAGCTACAATGTTCGTGCTTTGTACAACACTCTCAGCATTTCTGCCGGCAGGGACAGAGCCATATGGGAAAACCCAGTACATTGAAGTCAATCCTTCATCGTGAGACCCTTTTTTAGACTGATATACAAATAATTGATATCATATTTTTAAAGTTTATATTTAATATCGTATGTTGATTAAAATGTGCTATTTATTTCTATTTCAGAGCTCTTTAATTTTGTATTTTAGGAGAATGACATCATCATCGGTCTCCATTCATGCTCGTGAAAAGCCACATGTCGTATTTGGAATCGTGAGTGATGTACAGTACGCAGATTGTGAAGACGGTACAGATTATAGCAAAACTCGAGAACGATTTTACCGCAATTCTTTAAATCTATTAAAAAATGCTATTAATGACTGGAAACGTGCAGCAGATCCGGTGACGTTTGTTCTCCAGTTAGGCGATCTCATTGATGGAAAAAACAAAGCTCAAGGTGAAGCAGTCAGCAAACAGGCTCTGACCACAGCTTTGAAGCCCTTGGATTCACTCCATATTCCAATCTGTCATGTGATAGGCAACCATGAGTTGTATAACCTGAACCGGTCTTTTTATCTGTCGTCCCCACTCAACAGTTCTCTGTCATTTAGTATGGACAATATCTCTGACCATTTGTACTACACATTCCTTCCGCATCCAAAGCTGAGGATTGTTGCTATAGATACATATGAAGTTAGCTTGCTTGGTTACGGGGACAGACCTGATGATGAGAACTTTAAAACTGCACAGAGATGGTTCAATGAAAAAAACAAGAACCAGGATGTGAACGATGTGACAGGATTGGATGGTCTTAACCGACGATGGGCAGCCTACAATGGTGGCATCAGTGAGAAGCAGTTGAACTGGCTGTCATATATACTGATGAAATCTCAGGCTAAAGAGGAAAATGTGATTATCATAAGTATGGATTTTAATCTTTTCAGACACTAACTCATCTCTGTCTTTCCTACTTAGTTACTTTCATATATGCACATACTAGGGAATGCTAACCCAAAACAAATACTTGCAGAAACCGGAGGCACCAGGCCGTAAGGTGCATAACATGGTGCAACGACCCTCACAATGAGGAATGGAATATTGATTCTAGGTCGCCGCTCTCCTCGAAGGTTTAGCCACGCAGGAAGAATGTAGGACCAACCATACCAGCGTCCAAGACAAACAGTATGGCATGGCTCACAGTCTAAGGCAGATGGCGGCCTTTATTAGAGAACCCGAAATCCCAATCTAGTGAGATTGCAGGAGAAGGATATGTCCACATACAGAATTTAAGTCAAATATTATTTAAAAACCAAACACTACTACATTGTGGAAGCATTAATTTGCTTATTTTTTCATTTATTTATGCATTTAAGCAGACATATTGCTATATATTAAATCCTTTTTTTTTCGTTTGCTTGAAATATTGTCTATATATTCAATATTGTTTCTTGTATAAACATCACTGTTGTTTATAGCTCACACAGAGGTCTGAGCAAGCTTTATCTGTGCGTGGTGGTTGAGCTGACAGTGTCATGTTCTGACTCAGAAGATTGTTGGTTGTTGTTTTCTGTTGAATCTGCTGATGGGGTCTTGTTGGTGTTTGCTGTTGGTTTGTTGCCTCCATGGCTGACCATACAAACCAGAGCGGAAGAGTCCCAATTATGATGGTTCAGTGAGCTTTGCAGAATGAAAGAGCACCTATTGCTAAGGCTAGTATGGTAGGTTTAGAGGAATTTGGATATCTATGACAACCTATCATATGATGAAGGACAACATCAGACACTGTCTGAATGACTGAGATTTGAATTAAAACCACACCACCACCTGTGAAGTCGAAGAATGCCTGTATGGCGGGTGACACTGATATAGGGAAGCAGATTTTCATTCAAAAATCAGTCAGAAGTGTCATAGCAGGCGCCCTGACTACGAATGAATTCATAGCAGCCAAATGCAGAAGAAAAGGAGCTACAGCAGTAGAGAAACATATGATGAATTGTGTAGTATTCTCTCTGGATGACCTCAACATCCTAACTAGAAGAGAAGCAACTAAATTAGTTAGTTTGGATGTTAAACTCTTGTATCTTTCTACTTGTTCTACTGTTACTTTCTTGTAATTTTTAAGATATAACATAAGAAGTATCTTTAATATCCTGACATTTTTATGAGGTCTGAGAAAAACTGTGCCATATCCTCATTTGGATACCCTCGTGAAATCAATAGAATTTGGGGGTCTGTGGCCAAGTGATCAAATCGTTTGCCTTGGGTTCTGAATGTGTGGGTTTGAATTCGGTCTTCATTTGGTTCACAGTTGCATTTTTTCCATAGATCTCTATAATTGTTCCTTGAGGTTTGAAATTAATTCTTTGTACAACACTCTCGGCAGGTGGAGTGCCATTTTTGCAAACATGGTCCGAGCCATGTGAAGAAACTCGATGCAGTGAAGTCATTCCTTCGTCTCTAAATGGTTTACCTGCTGCCTTGCAGGTAGGCTGTGGACAGCAAACCCAGTAAATGCTAGCTGAAATTGGACACGTCGCCGAAGGATAAGCACCAGAGCTCCAAATGGCGCTGAATGATGTGACGTAAAAAACCGTTCTTGGCAAAGGCTGTTTATATATCACAATAAGAATGATCAAAATGGCCAAAAAAGAACGATCGACAAGAAGAAGAAGAAAAGAAATGGTTTAAAGTTAATAGATAAATTTAGTCTCTTATATACTATGAAAACTCAGCATAGTTGATCAGAGATTTCAACAACTTCATATCTGTAGACGGAATGATCTCATCGCTTCACATTTGCGCCACATGTACATGCTCTTTGGCTCAGATCATATACAAATTACAAGTAGAGGTTGAAAGCTGGTCACAGCGAATGCAGATCAATGCCTGAATGAACGATTGATGCCCTGTAGGGAGTGAGGAGATTGTCATGGGCAGGGAAGATGAACCCCACACTTTTCTGAAAGCTACGCTTTGCTGAACCCCACACTTTGCTGAAGCCAACACTTTGCTGAACCACACTTGCTGAAGCCAACATTTGCTGACACACTTTTCTGAAAGCCACACAATGCTGAATCCCAAACTTTGCTGAAAGCCACACTTTGCTTCTTCTTCTGTGTTCGCCTGTTATAAATTCAGGCATAGCCATGGCGCATCTGACTGATTTTGCGTGAACACCTGCTTACCATTTTATTGGTTTTCGCCATACAGGTGGGCCTCCTCTGACTTCAGAGGTCCACACTTTGCTGAAGCCCACACTTTGCTGAAGCTTGGATGCATCTGGTCTTCCAATTCATTAACTTTACCTGCTATCTTGATGTGAATAAATATATGACTGCCTTTTTCTTTATCTACATGAAAAGTTTTCTTTGAATATTCACATTACTCAATAACCAATTTGTTCCCATGTCTGCCATATTTTTAACATGCCTCAGTAAAATCACATCTCTGTAGACCTCAGTGGTGTTTGATTTATTGCCACTTTGCGATCTTTGCTGGAGTTACGGAGGTCATGTTGTGTGCAACACTCTCGGCAGGGGGAGTGCCATTTCTGTCAAGAGGGACGGAGCCATATGAGGAAACCCAGAGCAACAAAGTCAGTCCTTTGCAGTTAGACACTTTGTTTTTAGACTGAGATCTTCAAATTGTTGATGATTTTTCAATTATCTTTCTTCAGGTCATGTTGCATTACAGTGTCAGTTCAAAGACTATGCTGTCTGCTTGGCTTGGAATTATGATGAGATCATGAACATTATCCATCAATTCCAGTGTGTTATTGGAGTTCTTGCTGGACATGAGCATGCTGGATGGGACTACCTTGATGATCATGGCATACAGCATATAACCTTTCCTGCTGTCATTGAAACTAGACCAGGAGGTAATGCTTATGCCACTGCTCGACTCTGGGACCACTCTTTAACTATCTCTGGTGTTGGTCGAGTTGCAAGTTATACAATACCTCTGAAATATCATATTTAATTATATAGAAGCAGTAAAACTATGTACCAAAGGTGAAATATGTAAGCACACAGTAAGGTAGTTTTACAAAGTACAAAAAACAAGATACAGCGATGTTTGGATTAAATGGTCCAAGGAAAGAAAACAAAAATAAATGAAATACTCGACAACCATTTTATATAACAAACATCATAGACATATTTTTATTCTAGAGGCAGTTAGAAATAGGAATGTATGACGGCGGACACTTATAAAAAGGAAAGGCATTCACGCAAAAATCAGTCAGAAACGCTATTCAAGGCTATGCCTGATATCATAGCAGGTGAACGCGAGAAGAAGAAATAGGAACTGCCTGCTGGATGAAAACACCAAAATAGATGTTGAATCGATCCAGCGATTTAATGAGTTTATAGTTACCAATTGTACAAGTAGGACTGGATGCCTGAGGGGCAGAGTTAGGGGTGTGTTTACTTAGTAAGCCACAGGAACCATCAGTATGCATATACTTTGACATCTATTGGGGGTAGACCGAGCACTTTACAGTCTGCTTGTAGTGTAATAATGTCAGTTCAGGAACCAATAACCAATAGGAATTGATCAATTCACTGTGTCTATGATGTTTGTTATATAAGACTGTTGTCTTGCACCCCTTTTGTTTGTGTATCCCTTGTTTAACTCCTTGGGGACCACATGCCACACTACATCGATTTGGGTTGGATACCTTTTTAACCAGGAGCCACACTAAAAGGCGTCTTTATTCTAAAACCAAATGGCTTGTAAAAACATGGCTGTTGCCCTGGTCCACTAAGAGTTAATAAATTCCATTTAGATGAAATATCAGAGCCGCGGTAGCGTAGTTGTTAGTGAACTCGCTTCTCAAGGCTGGTGGTCTGGGTTCAGCTCCGCAGTGCGGTGGAATTTTCCCGACTGCAACGGCTCTCAGGTCTACCCAGCCTCAACTGGGTACCAGACATGCTCTGGGAAAGTAAAGGCGCGGGGCGTGATGCTGACCACATCACCCATCGTGTGCCGATGGTCAATGAAAATACAGGCCTAACACTGTATTGACCTATATACCACGAGGTATGAAAGGGTTCCTTATTTAGATGAAATATCACTTATCTTGTTTCTATACTTTGTAAAACTACCTCACTTAGTGTTTATATATTTCGTATTTAATTCCAAGACGCTGAAAATCGAATTAACTTTGTTTATTTTAAGTTTAATAAAGTTATTTTTGTATAATCTGCCTATTTCATTCGGAAATCTGTGATTTGTATATTTATTACAACTTTGATGTTTGCTTTGAATTCATTTATGCTTTGAGTTTGTTAAATTATGAACATTATTTTAGATTGATTGGTGATTATGGATTTGTTTATTCATCTGACAAAACACAATCATCATAATTTTGTGCATGTTTTGATACTTGTTTACTGCTGTACTTATTCCTACAATTTGCCCATAATATTCTAACAATAATACTGCTTTTTCTTTGAACACTCCATATCAAACACTTGTTAAATCACGCTGTGCGATTTGTATGTGATCTGAGCCTAAGAGCGATTGTACATTGTGCCAGTTATGCACCTACAAATAGGCCAGTACATTCGATTTCTGCGGCGCTGTTTATTTACTAGGGTAGCTTCCCTAAGCCCCTACTTTAGTCGCCTCTTACAACATTCCCTGTAGATCGCAGTGTTACTATTCTTTGCTACCTTACGGGTCCCGCACTGCACGGAGGATAGTACTGCAATGATAAATGTTGTACATATCAATGTTTGCCAATATTTATCATAAATCAAGGATACTGTAACACCAGTTTATTTCATTGTTTCTTAATAAAAGATAACTCACAGCACCCCAAAAAGGCCTATGGGTGCTCAGTGTTCCTTCCCGGATGCTAAAGGAAAGTCATGATACGGATGCTTGTAATTAACTGGCGCCCATGTGGTGCCGGGGCCTGCTAGGGAAGCAAAGAATAGTACCACTGCGACCTACAAGGCATGTCATAAGAGGCGACTAACCTGCTGCCTTGCAGGTTGGCTGGGGACAGTCAAAGGCTAATGAAGAGTGAACCCAGTAAACGCTGGCTGAAACCAGACACGTCACCGAAGGATAAGCTTCAAATGGCGCTGAACTATGTGACGTAAAAATACATTCTTGACAAAGGCTGTTTATATATCACAATAAGAATGATCAATATGTCTGAAAAAGAACGATCGAGAGAGATAAGAGGCGAATGATGTAGGATCTAGGGAAGCTACCCTAGTATATAAAAAAGCGTTGCAGAAATAGAATGTGCTGGCCTACTTGTCTGCGTAATAAATGGCACAACGTACTCGCTCTTAGGCTCAGATCACATACAAATTACACAGAGTGGTTAAGAGTGGTCGCTATGGAGCATTAGAAGTAATTAACTGGTACAACACACTCCATTTGTCATATCTTTTTTTCTATCATACTTAGGTTCTTCTTCCTATCCATTTTATATTTATTCATATCCAGTTTCATAGGACTCCTTTCTATTCAAGTCCCATATATGCCCTGTATCATTCAATTTCATAATGTATTTTTCCACCCCATATTACAGCATTTCCATCAAGTTCCATAGATATCCTTTCCTTCCTATATTTATAGCACCATCCTTTTTCCAGCCCTAATATATCTTTCCAGTCCCATATATATCTTTCCGTCCCATATATATCTTATCCAGCCCCATATCTATATTCAATCAAAGTCCCATAGATATCCTTTCCTGTCCCATATATATCTTATCCAGCCCCATATATATTCAATCAAATCCCATAGATATCCTTTCCTGTCCCATATATATCTTATCCAGTCCCATATATATTAATCCAGTCCCATAGGCACACTATCTTATCCAGTTCCATAGGTATTTAATTCTAATCCCAGTTTTTAGTGCTCCATACTAATCGTACAATGTTTGGTTCCAGATTAATTCGGTTTCGTAAGTCTCTTCTTCTTCTTCTTCTTGTTCGCGGATGTTCAATGTCTACACAATGAGTCCAGTTCTCTGGATGTATGTTGTCGTGTTTGTTAGTTCATCAGGGTTTTCAAACAGCTTTAGCTTCTTAAGTATTTTATGTGGATCTTTTGTTCTGGACATAAAGTGTATTCACATGCACCAAAAGAATGTATAATCAGACTGTAGGAGAAGGGTATGAGGGACTTATGATAACTGCTTAGCAACTGTATGTCAATGGGGGCACAGTAATTGATGATACATCTATTGGTTATTGCTTACTAAATTGACGTCACAGTATTCTGGGCAGACACATAGGTGCAAAGTTTCCCCTAACAGTTAAATACCCATGCATACTGATGGTTCCTCTGCCTCGCTGGTCAAAGACACTCCTCTCTCTGCCCCTCAATCATCCATCTCTACTTATACAGCATGTAATTCCAAACTCTTTAAATCGCTGGATTGATTCAACATCTATTTTAAGTGTCCTCATCGAACAGTAGGTTGCCAAGAGACAGAAGAACATCCCCTTATCCATCCTAAACTCCCCAACAATCTATGCTTTCGATGCAAGCCTGTTCGCTTTCATGTAGCCGCGAACACCCACACACTGCCCAGGACAGTAAATCCACTTGAGCCTCTGACGGTTAGAAACCTCTATAGATGACATCCACTCATTAAATACATCTATATGTTGCAGATTGCAAACTACTGAACGTATAAGTGGTGCCTAGAAAATCAACGACTCTTTTACTGTGGTTGATGGCTACGTCCTTTAGGATATGCCACGATTTTCATTCATATGTTGCAGAAGTAGGACTAGGCTAACAAGCTACAGAATAATGAGCGAGCTATAGGAACCATAAAATGTATACACTTTACCATCTGCTGGGAAGACTGAACTCTTATGAGGTCAAATCAATAACCAGTCATTTGCATTTTAACTTGCTGTGACATCCAATAGGAGGTCGCTCATCATATGAGTTTAAATAAGCTAAAGAGTTTACGAGAACAGTGATATCTTCTTCTTGTTTTCACCTGCTAGGAGTTCAGGCGTAGTCAGGGCGCCTGGTATGGTGATCATCATCATCATCAAGGTGCATATCCTTTATAGGACAGTGATATCTTTGCAGCACATCTGAAATTCATTCTGTCTCTAGCCAGTCCACCCACTTCGTCGATGGTCATATTCATGGTTTCTTTAATATCTTGTAGCCATCTTCTTCTTGGTCTGCCTATGCGTCCTGGGACCCTGCCCTCTAGTATTGTTCTTTCCAGGCCATCGTGACTCTTGATGTGACCAAAGTATGTAATTTTTCTGTAAAGTATGTTGTTTATCGGCCAATTGGTATGGTGATGCTGACTACTGTTTTTTGCGGGGATGCTGACTTTCCTTTTGGTCAGTGTGCCCTTCCATTCAGGCATGCCTTCTCCGACTTCAGAGGTAAAGTGATATCTTTATCTTCTAGCAATCTAGTCTTTTCAGAAATCTTGCAAAGTTTGTGAATCTATACCTGCCAACTAGTACAATTTTACTGTAATTTCTACTAATGTTTTCCACCTTCTGTGATATATGTATCGTACATTGTTCTGCTACTGTCTTTTAAAGTTTTGTTTTTATCTACTTTTGACCTTGCTTTTTTCCAAAGCAAAATATACTAGCATTGGAAATCTAAGGCATTGCAGTCTTATTAGTTGTAACTACGCCCCAAAAAAAAAAACACCTCTGTTGTTGGCATGTCCCAGTTGAAACATCAGAGTCATTAGATTCATCGCCCAAGTTGTTACAGGGGCCCAAATTTGGGGTGTAAAGAATAGAACCACTGTTGCCTGCCATGAATGTCGTAAGAGGCGACTAAGCAGGTTTGGCGGAAATCGGATGCACATGTCCTAAACATGTAGAAGTCTATGCGTTTAGGGGCCTATCAAACCAATGTGCAACGTATACACGTTCTTGGCAAAGATCAAACATATCGCAAAGAGTGATTAAAATTGGTTGTAAAGAATGAACGCAAAGAAGAATTAGATTCATATATTGAAAACAGTTACACCAGATATCTTTGCTGAACTGGTTTGGAGTTAACTTCTTGTGCATTAGATTTATGTAGTACCACACAACTGAAACATAGTAGGATGGTAGGGTGGGAAATCTTAAGCTCAATGTGAATTACGTACTCGCACAAAGTATATATATATTTAGCGAATAAACATGTGACATAATCTTGCGTTGCCATGAACTTGGAGCAGATCATATGTTACCATGAACTTTGACCACAGTGTGTTGAGAATTACAAAACTCTAAAGTGTGTAATAATTAATATTCCCTTATGAAATAGATGAATCTGGCAACTGTACAGTGTAGGGCAGCAGTATAGTGGGCCGGTCTGTATTCTGGACATGGTAGGTTGATTAGGCGTCCTTTATGAAGGGACCTTGTCAACAGCTCATGACATGACTCGATGATGCTTAGTATGCATCAGATAATGATTCTACTTCTTCTTCTTGTGATTGCTACTTGGATGATTATATTATCAGATGTATTCTGTTTACTGGAGACCATCTCTGGTTTCATGTAGTTTTGAAGAATACCTTACTAGCGGGGATGTACATGGGACATTCTTGTACCACATGTCACCTCTGGTTTCATGTAGTTTTAAAGAATATCTTACTAGCGGGATGTACATGGACATTCTTGTACCACATGTCACCTCTGGTTTCATGTAGTTTTGAAGAATCCTTACTACTGGATGTTTTTTTTTTTTATCCAGATTTGAGCTTTTCAGCTCTTGGGGTGATGGACTGTACACATTCCTCTGGTTCTGTGTTCAGAACACCGTGAATCTGGGGAATCTGTGGCTTTCTGGCCTGCCCGGAATTGAACCCTGTCACACAGAGGGCTAGTCACCCACAGTCCAAGCGCTACGAACACGCGGGCACGCAGGCAACAGTTGTACATGGGACATTGTTGTACCATGTCACCTCTGGTTTATGTAGTTTTGAAGAATACCTTACTATGGGGATGTACATGGACATTCTGTACCACATGTTCTATGTTTTATCAGAATAACCATGGGGACACAGGGGAGGCAGACAATCATAGCCTGTGCAAGTGTTCATTCAGTCAGTTATGCCTTTCTTAAATGTAGGATGATGATCTGTCCTTGCCTGTTGAGGAATTCTACTAAAAAAGGACAAATTAAATTTGTCAACAACATACCAAATATGCAAAAAGATTGATTAATCATCATTAAACTGGCATGTTGGGACGCTGCTGGATTTGTTGAGGTGTTGATCGGAGCAGCTATGAACATATCCAGAGTGCTATGATGATCATTCATTGGCCTCTTTGTCTCAGGAGACAATAGATCTTGCGTCACGTAGTTCTCCGTGATGCATGCCTGACGATTAAAAATGATAGTCCTTATATGACTGATAATTGACATTCAGTTTAAGATTCTTCAGCATGACATTGTGTCTACCAGGAACAATTTTAGTAACCAAGACCGCCCGAGTAGTTACTGGGGCCCAAATTTTGGGGTGTAAAGAATAGAACCACTGTTACCTGCCATGCATGTCGTAGAGGCGACTAAGGAGGTTTGGTGAAATCGGATGCATGTGTCCTAAGCGTGTAGAAGTCTATGCGTTTAGGGGCCTACCAAACCAATGTGCAACGTATACACGTTCTTGGCACAGATCAAACAAATCACAAAGATTGATTAAAATTGGTCGTAAAGAACTAACGCAAAGAAGAAGAAGAAGAGTAACCAAGACCATTGATATACTATATTATTATGTTACATAATATTAACACATTATAAATTTAGGAGGAAGTTTGTAGTATTGGTTGTGCTTTGTTTAGTGGTTTATTATTCCAGAATTAGATCTAGGTCTTCACATCACATGATTTACAATATTTACTTTGTAAATATAATGACAGGAATGTTCTCCAGCAACTACAGAGCAGAGGCAGATGCACTATAAGTGGCAGCAGAAGCCATAATGTCAGAGAAATACGTAAAAGAAAATGTAGTGTTTTTGTTTTGTAATCACTGCTGGAAAATATAAAACAGATAGCAAAGGGATTGCAATCAACACTACACCAAAAATGCAAAATTTTCTCAAGAATAGTAATACAGGGGATACTATATCACCATAGAATACATGACAACAAGAAAGCAGACATATTGGCAAAAGCAGGCTGCAGGCTACCACAGACAGAGACCAGTATGACCCGAGGAAGCGAAAGCACGGATAAAAATGGCTTACAAGAACAAATGGGTGAAAGATCACCCAGGTCAACAAAAAGATGATGCCTACTACCAACTTAATAGAGAACAGGTTAGCACCTTCCGACTACGTACTGGGCACAATAGGCTGAGGCAGATTCTGTTTAACAAGATAGGCCCTACTGACATATGCACATTGGTATCAGCAAGGTGATAGAGATATACATCCTGCAAGACCGTTCAACATACAAGGAACAGAGGAAACACACATGGCTAACCATCATGTTATTCCACGACAAGCTATATGGAGATGTACACAATACACATGGTCAACCACCATGTCATTCCAAGACAAACTATATGGAGATGTACACAACACACAGTGCCAACCACCATGTCATTCCAAGGCAAACTGTACGGAGATGTACACACCACACATGGCCAACCATCATGCCATTCCAAGACAAGCTATATGGAGATGTACACAACACACATGATCCAATTTCCCAATGTCAGTCCCAAGAACAAGCTTAAAATATGGAGATGTACACAACACACATGATCAATCCCAATGTCAGTCCAAAACAAGCTATATGGAGATGTACACACCACAGATCAATATGCAGCCAACAAGCATATGGTGTACACAGACTCCAGTTGACCACTAGCTACTTTAAAGCTACACAAGTCTGCCTAAAAACGTTGGAAGAAGCAGACGAATACATATTATGCAAGTGCTGATGAGATATTCCTAGTCCAGTTCATGTTGATGACTTTAACCCTTAGAACCCTGGCTCCCGATATTTCGGGATTGAATGTAAGCACTCCATACCCCGAGCTCCCGATATATTTGTCTGAGCATATTTTTTCACAATTTTTCGGTATTTGAAAATAAATTGTGTACAAATGAGACGTAAAAAACAACCCATGTGTTCTACATTGTTTTACGAGATAGCGGACGCTGTTGTGTGATTTTATTGTACTGATAAGGTAATTATTTAAGTATTTAATCTGCATATCTTCATATACAGGAGTATTCGCGGCCATGCCCACATTTTAAATCAAATAAATTGTAAAGTTTAGTATTCTGTAAATATATAATAAGCAGGAATAACGGAGATGATGGGGTAAGTCAATAACAAATTATAGAGCACTTAAGTGTGCTAAATTATCGTGTTTTAATATAACTCTGATGTGTACTGTTTTTGCTCAGGGAAGAGATTTTAAGGTACATGTGGCAAGGGTTCAAAGGGTTAATATACAATTTTGAAATGGTAGAAATGATCATGTCCTAAATAAGATAGCCATCTGTTTTCAACAGAGAAAGATCAAATGAATAAAGATTTTTATTTATACTGTGTAAACTGTTGTTTGTTCTTTCTTTTTTTTTCCCTTTTCTCCAATGCAGTTTTGTCTCACAGCGTCAGGATAAGAAGAGATTTCTAGAACGGGCTTTTGTGTGTGCTTCGTAAATAGTGTCTTTCGTCGCCTCTGTTATCTCTGAGGTCCATCTTCGCTCTTTGAGGTGCACTGTCTGTTGGTAATCTGCATACGTGGCCGAACCACTTAATTTGTTGTTTCTTGATGAAATTTAGTACTGATGTTGTACCCACTTTTTCCTGATGTTTTCATTTCTCAACCGCTCTCTTCTTGTTACCTCCAGCATTCTGCATATATACTTCGTCTCTATGTTAGTTCTATATTACGTAAACATGTGTTGTGTGTATGTTTTTAAAAAACTTGTACTAATTTTCTTAGTGTGACATACACATTTTTATCACAAGAGGTACCTTACCCGTTAGTGCTGCATCCTCACCCATGTGGTGCCGAGGCCCGCAAGGAAGCAAAAATAGTACCACTGCAACCTCCAATGCATGTCGTAAGAGGCGATTGATGTAGGCCCTAGGGATGCTACTCTAGTAAATAAAAAGCAGTGCAGAAGTCGGATGTGCTGGCCTACTTGTAGACGCATAACTGACACAACGTACAATCGCTCTTAGGCGCAGATCACATACAAATCACACAGAGTGGTTGACAAGTGGTCGATATGGAGCGTTTGAAGAAGTGCTGCAGCGGGTGCTACCCAGTTACGTTTTAAGTTAAACTTGTAAAAACTCTGAGCGTCATCGTTCTTAGGAACGAGGGCTGCTCGAAATAAACAACATTTTCTAGTTCCCATTGGCTCTATAAGGGCTCCCACCCTTTGGCCGTGATCAAGTGGGCAGTGCACTATGATCTTACCAAAAAGGCTGAGAAGGTCAGAAAGTTGCGTCATAAATATGTAAAGAGAAAGTATGAACCACTAGGAAAAGTTACTTGTGGAAGGTTACTAACGAAAATAATATAAAGATAATGATATTTTTGCAAAGAATAACGACACTCGGAGTCTGCACATTCAACCTTACTGGGTCCACTCATGATATTTCCGGGTAGGGCTCAAGATTTAATACAAAAAAAAATGTTTCATAGCTATACTTTGGATAATTTGTTTCCCCATTTTTTTGCTGGAACATATCTCGTAGTCCCACTACATTTTTTGACATCTTTGATCTGAAATTGGGTAAATTAATCTCCCTTGTTTCTAGTTATGTAAACTAGGGGAAGTAAATAATGCGTGACACATTGAAGGAAATCACAATAGTTTCCCTTTATCTCTGATTGTATTATGATTTTCGCCAGACAGTGGTCAAATATTTATAAATCTAATCAAATCTTTTTCTCACAATCCTCTGCACGTGACATAGTGATATTTGTCGACTGCTTATTACGTTACTAGGAAATGTGGGAATTAACTGAGAAGCTATGCATTTGAAAGAGAAATATGATATTCTGGAATAAAACAAGAACACTGGAATTCTGCTGTTATCTTCTATGTTGAGAAGAATGGGGAATAGTTTCCACATCTTCTCTCCATCATTCTTCACGTGGTGGTAGAAACAAAAAAGTTTCATTCACAGTTCCGTGTATGACTAGTTGTGTGCGAACATCTGCGTACATGATTTGATCTTTGTATTTAGTGCTGACTGGACATATCACGGAGGTTATTCAATTTGAAAGAATTATGATGTATCTACATTTGAGTTCAACAAGATATATGTCGGTTAGAACATTAAAATGTATATTCAAAATGACACTGTATGCGATTAATATATTTAGTTTAGTTTTAGTTTAGTCGTTGGATCATTAACACTGCATATCGAACAAATTAGTCCATAAGTGCTCCGATCTCCTTCTTAGTACGTCTCTTAGCATGGCGCTAACGACACCGGTTCTGTGTTGGTTTCTTCTTCTTCTTTGACTACCAGTACAATGCTATAGTCCTACAACGCAGTTGACTTGAAATTCGTGTAGTCTGGTTCTCTCTCTTAGAGAGTTTAGAATATCAGCTTGGTCCATTGCTCGCCCGCTTTTACAGCAGCCATACCTGCAAGCCTATCGGTGGGTTCAATTTTCCCTTACACCTGCATGCCCTGGAACAAAAAAAACAACTGATTTTTGTCAGCCTATACCTCTTCAGCGACTCCAACCATTGCTTCTGAACTCACTGTTTCAATATTTATGAGCACACTCATTGAGTCACTGAGAAAACATGCATGGATAACTGTCCATATGAAACATGGAAAATAACTGTAAAAACAGAGTTGTGGTCTCACATGGGAAACAATTGATAGAATGGCGACAAAACAGCAACAATGGACATCTTTTATGGAAGCCTTGTGTTTAATCTTTCAAATTTTCATAACAACCTCGACATAAACAAATAGCAACTAAATCTAAAATATTAACTAATTCATTGACATATAAGATAAATGAGATCTCATGAGCGACCGTTCCTAGCTTCGCTGGAATTGTGCTTATCTCTCTGTATTAATTATTCATAATAATAACTTTCTCAGAAGTACTCAATGTATTAAGAGATAAAGTTTCCTTCACCAAGATTCGTCAATTGTCTCTCCTATTGGCTATCACTCATCCGATTATCAGTGTATAGATTTTGTTGTCATCCTGGGCAATGTTCGTCTAGTGGGCAATGTTCCCTGTGTTTTCTGATTACAGTTGCTTGTCATTTCACAATTTTGTATGGTTGTCGTTCTTAAGTCCTTATTTATTTGTCTCCCTTGATGGAGATTATCTACCCTTCTAGCGAGACAAACAGTTTAATGTAGAATAGTTTATTTCTTAATATTAGTACGTATTGGCATATTGTCTGTTGTGAGGTTGGTCATCATCGTTAAAATGCAATTCAGCAGGAGTAGGTTGTCATGTTTTTCCACAACTCTTTTTCTTTACTTCTAGCTATGAATTCTGATACTGTTTTCACGCCGAGCCATGATGTTAAGCTGTCTGGAATCTTTTCCCTGTGTCGACCTCTGTCTCTCTTCCCTGTATCCTGTCCGTTGTCACAATGTATTTGCGCTTCTACAGGGTGTTGAAGATAATAGCAGCCTGTGAATGAAGTCAATCTGGCATATATGTATGAAAATGAGAAGGTTCAGTTATGACGTAGTATAGGTCAAGGTTATGTGACGGTATGTAATTGTAGTGCGGGAAGGGGCGATGAACAAATCTGACGTAAAACGAGCTAGTCAGAATCGGTTTAAATAGTACATAAACATAACGCGATAGATTATCTGGCAACTTTCGATTTGTCAATGGGGCTGCTTTAATCTTGAACACCCTGTATTATCTGATAACGTGTCACAAGAATGAATGTTGATTGTATTTTATGCGTTTTATAAGCAATCTGTTCTCGCCTGCTTTCGTGGGAACACAATCATTATATTTTCTGTCTATAATATTTTCATAATTCTTCTGTAATATCACATCTCTGTAACTTGTATTAATTTCCTGCTCTTATTATGTATTGTCCATGATTCACATCCATATGTGAGAACTGTTTCTGCATAGCAATATAATACTCTCGTCTCAATTTTCATGATAAGTGTTTACTACTACGCAATATGTTTTTATTTTTCCAGAAATGTGCTTCAAATTTGTTAATTCTTCTATTCATTTATATATTAATGAAATTAATGAAATCTACAACACCGGTTACATACACAAGGACTTTAATTCATTTTTATAGCACTGCCAAAGAAATTAGGAACGAAAGAATGCAAACAAAAACCAAAAAAAAAACAACAACAAAAAAACACAACAAATTATCAGCCTCGTGAGTCACGTAACAAATAACAAAATTGTTTTTCAGTATGATCATGAGAATAGTAAGAACAAAATAAAACCGGAAGTTAGTAAAGAACAATGGAGCTTTGTTGAAAGCAGGGGAACCAACAACACATTAAACACAATAAGGGCACTAATGGGAAGACCGATAGTAATGACGATGAACTTATACCTACGTTTCATAGATTGCTCAGATTTTTTAATAAACTAAAACATGGATAAATAATTAGCGCGTTAGAAGATCTACATGTTGACGGGGAAAGATCTGAAACTGATCAAGAATATGTATTGGCAACAAAGTGCAGCTGTAAGACTAGAGAATCGAATTGAGATCTATCAGGAGATACAATTAGAAGTGAGACTACAGATTCTCAACAACAAGCAGGTGCCAGCAAACAATATTTTCGCAGTCTTTAGCGACTCAAGGTTCGTCCTCCATGCCATTTCATGTCCTAAACAAGCCAAGCTCATCCAGGATATAAGGCAACATATCAGCTTACTGTTTAAGAAATCAATATTAGTCTTACAGTGGATACCAGCACACTGTGGCATTCCAGGAAACGAAAAGGCTGACAAACTCGCACGGGCTGGAGGGAGCCTAACACAACACAACACCACCCAACACAAAGCTTTACAGAAGCAAAGACTCTCATGAAACAATCTAGGAAAATTATGTAGAGAAAAACAAATGGAGGATAGAACACAGAGCACGGCAGTATAAATACCCTAAACAGAAAAGCGCAGACCACAGTCTTCAGACATAGAACGGGACACTGCAGTCTCAGAGCACAACTCCATCGAATGGGTCTCAGGGACTCGGCTGCCTGCACTTGTGGAGCACCAGCGAAGTCCTCAGAGCACATCATGCAAGACTGCCCCAGCCTTAGCAGTGCGAGAATGGAAATCTGGCCAACAGAAACAAGCCTTCAGAACAAATTATGGGGGACTGGTGAAGATCTCAAGCGTACAGTCCTGTTTATGACATATACCGGAGTAGTCGCATAGCAGAAGTTGATCGCAGAAGAAGAAATAAGAAGGAGTAAGTAAGACAAGGATGCATACTCTCAACATATACAGTGAAAGCATCATGCAATATACAGAAGAAAAGACAGGAATAACAATTGGTAGACAAAACATGAACAGTGTACGATACGCTGATGATACCATTCTCATGGCGACAAAAGAACAAGATCTACATGACAACATATTAGTGAGGAAAAGTGAAAATGCAGGATTGAACATGACTATAAAGACAACTGATGTAAGAGTTATTTCTAAGAATAAAGGAAACACCCCAATGCAATATCAAAACAAACAACACAACACAGAAACAATACCATCGGTTCAAATATCTGGGATCATTCATAACATCATATGGAATATGTACAACAGAGGTATAATAATAATAATAATAATTCCTCTCGTACCGTTATACGTTACATAGGGCCTGCAAGTAATTTCTCCATACCGCTCTATCCTGGGCAACTCGCTCAATCTCCTCCATGGAACTGAGACCGATATTTCCTGCCTCTCTCAGCAAAGTTCGTTTCAGGGTCTCTTTAGGTCGACCTCTCTTTCTTGAACCCTTTGCATCCCATTACAATGCTTGCTTTGATATTCGTTGATCATTTGTCCTCAAGGTGTGTCCAACATATCTCCATCTTCTCTTTCTTATAACGGAGTAAATTAATTCAAACTGACAGCTATTATGAAATTTAATAACATACTCGCCCGAGTGGTTACCGGGGCCCAAATTTGGGGTGTAAAGAATAGAACCACTGTTAACTGCCACGCATGTCGTAAGAGGCGACTAAGGAGGTTTGGATGAAATCGGATCACGTGTCCTAAACGTCTAGAAGTCTATGCGTTTAGGGCCTACCAAACCAATGTGCAACGTATACACGTTCTTGGCAAAGATCAAACATATCACAAAGAGTGATTAAAATTGATCGTAAAGAACGAACGCAAAGAAGAGAGGAAGAATAACATACTGTTCGTGAATTCACTAACAAAAACATTGCGGAAAAGAATACTCCAATGCTATATTTAAAAAATGCTTAAGTATGGCAACGATCGTGGACAATGAACAAATAATCATTAAGATCGATGGAAGCCACAGAGATGAGGTTTCACAAAAGAATGCTGAAATTTGAATGGATAGAAAAAAAAACCAACAAATAATAAGGTGTTAAATGAGGTCTGCACGTACACACAGAAACAGGATCAAAAGTATAAGAATCCGACAATCAATGTTCTTTGCCAAATAATGAGAATAGGGGGTTTGAAACATTTGGTGACACCAACTGAAATACAGGGAAATGTATTGTGTTGCTTGACAAATTGAATCCACCATTCAATCGGTAGAAAACAATGCACCAACAGATTTATTTCAAAGAGACCAAGTCTAGCGTTAAGAGGAAAATAACTAAACAGTGGATTGGTGTTTAGAGATTTGAATAGGGAATGAAAGTTGGCTCATATTACACTTTGAAATGAATGGGAAGTTATGGTCAGCGTTGAATACTAAGTTTAAGTTTAGTGGGAAAAACAAACAGTCTCATCTTCTTATTCTGATTACAATTTCAAACTTGAATATTTCGGAAGGAAGTGCAGCTTGCACAAAAACAGTATTACGAGGTTCTGCATAAAAACCGTCAACAGTATCTCATCTTTCTTCTTCTATTTCTTTTGTCATCACATTGTTACCAGATTTTTGCACAGTGTCGTCGTTTTCTGTTTTTGTCTTGCGCTGTTCTAGTGGCTTGGGTGATAGTTATTTTTGTTGGTATTTATTTTTATGATATAACTGCTGACAAATACATATCAATAAAGTAGAGAATCATAGATTTGAAACCAGGACTAGCAGGAATACATATTGTAACAGTGTTATTAGATAAAAATGAAAATATAATATTACGACAACATCCTATATGTTTTAAAGAATTAATCTGAAAGTATATCATCATTTCAGCTCCGTTTATAACACAAGTCCGCAACAAACAGAAATAATTCTCTCTCTATTTTACCAGTTATCAGTTTTACGAGGACTATCATCATAGCACTTCGCCTCAACAAATCCGACAACGGCCCGCGCCCCAACAGGTCAGTTCGATGTTGATTAATTAGTCTTTTTGAATATTTGGTATGTCGTTCTTTTCGGGCTGTGCCAATATATCTTTCTTAATCTGGTCAGCGACTGCAAGTCTTCTTTATTGTCCTTGTCTCTAATCCTGTTTTGTCTCACAGCATCAGGATAAGAAGAGGTTTCTAGAACGAGCCCCTGTGTGTGACTGCGATTCACTGTCTTATGCGATTAATTTCTAGTTGTTTGCTCCATTCTTTCCAAATCGTTGAACTTTTTATGTCTTTTGATGTATTCGCATAGATTTATTTACAGTATACAGCCATGTCGTAAGAGACGACTGAGGTGGGGGTCTAGGGAAGCTATCATAGTAAATAGAATATATGGCAGAAATCGCATGTGCTGGGCTACTTGTAGGCGTATAACTGACACAACATACATTCGCTCAGATCACATACAAATCACAAAAAGTAGTTTAATAAGTGGTCGATATGAATCATCCGACAAAGAAGAAAAGAGTTTATAAACAATTTACAAATATTTGAGAAGAACACTTACATTTTGAAATCTGGATATAATTAAACATGGAACAAATTCATTTCATGATTAAAAAGGAAACAAAAGTCATAATGAACTGTAGTCATCCCGATTAGATGTGAAACATATGTCCAACATTTTGACAAGTTAAAGTTAAACGTGAGACAGGTACATAATGGGAACTAGGAACAAACATGCAAGCATGACCCACCAGCTGGATAAGAGAGGACTAAACCCACATTTACTCACTTCTTTTGTGACTGTGTAGAAATCTTGTATGCTAATACTACCGTTACAATAACCTTTGACTTCTACCAACTTCCCAGATTTAAACCAACTAACTAAATCACAATTTAGGGGCAAAGTGCAAGTTAACAGAGGTATATTTTCCATACTAAGATGCGTCAACTTAACCAAAGATGTCAAAGCCTTAGGTACACTAGTTAGTTGTGTGCCATCAAGTTTAAGATCGTCCAAGTTCTTCAGATTTTGAAAACCTAAAGGATCAATCTGATTTATTGGATTTGAACGTAATTCAAGAAAAGTTAAAGAAGAATCAGCTGGAAAACTGAATGAGGTAATGTTTGATATTTGGTTCCCGTCTAAATGAAGTTCTCTCAACTGTGGCGGAATCATCTGGTCTGTGATCTGGCTTATGAAATTAGATGATAAATCCAAGGTTTGAAGACGAGACAAACTGGCAACAACATTAGGAACAGATGACAGCTTGTTTTCTGACAAGTACAATTTAGTAAGAGATTGAGGAAGTGAACCTGAGGATGCATTTGAAATTTGGTTTTTATTTAACACAAGATAATCCAATTTTATCATATTTGAAAGATCAGGAATGTCTGTCAAAATGTTGGACTCTAACAAAAGTGAGTCAAGTTTATCAGAACTAGGAATCAAAGCAGCAGTTACAATCGTGGCGTCAGATATTGCATTGGAGTTCAGGTCCAACAATTTTGTTCTTGGAATACCTCGAATATCAGATATGTTGTTGTCTGACATTGAAAGAGACGTTAAGTGTGTAATCCCAGATATTGCTTTTGGTACCGTTTGCAAATTATCGTCAAACAAATCTAACGTTTCCAATGTGTTTAGTACACGATCGAAAGCATTGTCAGGGATTGATGTTATTTCATTTTTAGAGAAATGAATGTAGGTCAGTAATGGACAATGTGATAACCAATCAGGCCAGGTAGTGATTCTAACGTTTCGTAAACCAATTGATCGGAGTGTGCTATTAATGTGATATAATACGGGCTCATTCCAATCTTTAATATCTATGTCATGTAGTGACAGAAATGTCAAGTTCTTTACTTTGAGCAGAGCATCAGGTAGGGTTCTGAGTGCCACTTCAATGAATACAAGAGTGTTCAAAGTGGCTGCTGATGCTTGGAATGCATTGAGTGATATGTTCACGAGGGGGTTCCTGGTAAAATGAAGACTTGTCAGATTGGGAGGCAGGCTATTGTCTTCTATCTCTGTTATATTTCCATTCTGAAATATAAGTATGTTAGAGTAAGGTAAGCGTTGAAAATTATCTAGTAGAATACAGCGATTATACTTCTTAATTATATTAAAAAAATTATAGTAAAATTGATATGCTTGTCACACATTCAGTAGGAATCTAATGGAGGCTTAACGTATTCACTTTCTCGATGCTAAATCACACAGATCCCAAAAAGTGTCTAACGTGGTTCATAAGCATGAACGCAAAAATACAGACGAACAATAATTAAGCTGAATGCTTTTAAAATAGGTGTTTGCGAAAACAATATCTGTATGCGATCTGAGCCTAAGAGTGTTTGTACTTTGTGTCAGTTATGCGCCTACAAGTAGGAAAGCACATCCGATTTTTGCGACACATTTTATTTACTATGTTAGCTTCACTAAGTCCTACGCTTAGTCGCATCTTACTACATGTGTGTAGGTGCAGTGTTACTATTCTTTGCTCCCACGCAAGCCCCGACGACATACGGTATGTTGTTTAAGGGTAAATCTGATATATTTTCTATTTTCTCATTTAGTCCAAACTGCTTTCTATAAAAAAAAAATTTACTTTAATGATCAACATCTGACACAATCCCAATCAATGGAGCGGAGCTGAGACAATTAAATTAATATAAATATTTCGGAGTCCTGATAACATCAGATGGTAGAGGCAGATCAGATATATAGAGCAGAATAGGCCAGACCAAAACAGCATTTCAGAAAATGAAACAAATTGTGTCAATTGAGGTCAGAATGAGAGTCATTCAGTTCTAGATAAAGCCAATACTGACATACGGATGTGAGTCATGGATAATAAACAAACATATAGACAAATTTCTGGAGGTAACATAAAAGAAACTCGGTAATCTTTCGCTTTTTTGGGATGTTTGAACTTTTATGATCTACGCCAAAAGCTGTGCAGCCTTTCTGACTATGTTCCATTTTACAGAAGAATGATGAGAATCACATGGCCTGCTAAAATGACGAATGCGGAGGTGTTGAATGAGGTCAAGACACAGATAAAATTTATTATCAATATGAGTAACAGGCAATCATAATTTTCAAATATGTAATGAGAAGGGAAGGCTTAGAACACATTGTGACAACCGGTAACATCAAAGAGAGACGAGACATATGAAGACAATTTTGGACAGCCTGACTTCATGGCACAGAAAAGCGTCAACATCTGAGATGACAGCAAACACCAGGGATAGAGATTTGTGGAGATGCGTGATCGCATACGCCAGTCGGCATTGCCCCTGATGAGGATAATGATGATTAACTTCAGTGGAAATAAGTGAATAAATAAAAAACAAACAGATAAAATTCAATCTTCCTTTTCCTTCCTTTCTCAAATAAAATGTTCAAATAATCAGACCAAAATGTATGCGTTTATAATGATGATGGATGTAATAAAAACAGACGAATTTTGTTGTTGTTTTGTTTGTTAAATAGGGGATTAAAGCCTCTTTAAGCCGAGGCACGTTCTTTTCAATCTAAGGTGAATCTTTTATTGGTTATATCAGAGATAAACTGGTTGCAGACATTATATACTGACCGAGAATGTTGCCATAGTAATATCTCGAGCGTCACTTCCATTGAACAAAGGTGGAATCTTGTCCAGATTTTCACACATTACTTTACTGTATGCACACTTGCATTCCTGAAAATAATGGTAAATTTGATTTCATAAATTGCGGTTACATGGGTTGATGTTTCGTGTTTAGTCATGCTTTGCACAACTTTATCAAAATGTATTACATGGGTCTACGTGTTTGTTTAGTCATGTTTCATACAGCTTTATCAAAATGTAATTCATTGATTCATCATATCACCATCCCATAGCCTTGTCCAGAGCCGAACTTTGACCACACTATCTGATCTAATTGCCTCAAGGAGGCCATTAGAACTGATGGATTTCAATAAAATCTATTCACATTAATAATATATTCCAGTCACATTCTTTATATAGTCTAGTCACATTCTTTATATAGTCTAGTCACATTCTTTATTTAGTCTAGTCACATTCTTTATATAGTCTAGTCCCATTCAGTATATAGTTCAGTCACATTCAGTATATAGTCTAGTCACATTCTTTATACAGTCTAGTCCCATTCAGTATATAGTTCAGTCACATTCAGTATATATTCTAGTCACATTCTTTATACAGTCTAGTCCCATTCAGTATATAGTTCAGTCACATTCAGTATATAGTCTGTCATTCTTATACAGTCTAGTCCTTCAGTATATAGTCTAGTCAATTCTTTATACAGTCTAGTCCATTCAGTATAGTTCATCATATAATTATATAGTATATTTACATTCATTATATATTCTTTTCATGAATGTAAAGACAAAGAGACGTATGTATGAGCTGAAAGTCAAGAGAGAAAATCGAAAACTCAGAAGTTATTTCAGTAAAACATTTGTCAATTGTCCGTCTGTAAAGATGAAAAAGGCCATATATAGTTATAGACATTATTGAGTATAGTTAAATTCATTATATAGTTTGATCACCTTCATTATAGAGTTTAGTTACGGTCAATGTAGAGTCTAGTCCCTGTCATAAATAGTTACGTTCACAATAGAGTTTCATTTTCATCCAATAGCTTGGCTTTGGAGAACTTTGTCACTTGAACGGTCCTTTGTAAGTATCCTCTCATTTACCAGATGTCTCGCCACTGCAATGTCATGCTAAACTCATCAGTCACCTCCTGAATCCCTCTTGTGCAAGGTTTTCCTTTTCTCGTCTTTGCCAGGATATCTCCTTCCTAATGATCTTCCCAATTTATATATGAGACTGCAGTAAAACTATTTGATTGGCAAAACACGTAATCACAAAGTACTGTAGTTTTACAAATTACAAAGACAATGACAAAATACAGCAACGTTTCGACCAAAAAGGCCTTTATCAAGCAAACGAACAACAGAAGTGACAAATAAAAAAACCCACAAATAGACGATTAAATACAAACGTTTCTAATGAAAATCTGGGAATAAAACGAATAACGAAATAAATGTAACACAAAAAACACACATAAAAACTAGAAATAGAAAGGAAGAGAAACAATGAAAAATCTAGTAAATATATAACTTGAATACATGCAACATATGCCCATATAGATTACAAGGCATGGGAAGAGAAAGTACTAAGAAGCATAGGAATGTAATACGTTGAGCCCCGTGGTTGCAAGGTACCATACAAAGAAATCAACCGATTCTCCAGAGCAAATCGACTGCGATCATCCGAGGAACATGATCGGATGGCTGTGACCTAGGCATCGTGAGCTCCTAAATGGCCAGTGTCATTGAAATGGGGGGCTACAGGGGTCACAGAGCATTGTCGTATGTCACGTAAGTGTTGGGCGAATCGGTCACTGAGCCTCTTGCCTGTCTCGCCGATATAAGCCTTGTTACACCGCTTACAGATAATGGCATAGATAAGATTACGGGACTCGCATGTGAACCATCGTCAATAAGAAACGTGCCTAAAGGAAAGATACAGTACGCGTCTGTATCACATAAGCATACATGTTGCAACTCCGACGCCCACACTGGACAGTGCCAAAATGAGTCTGGATATTGGACTTAGGCGACTGTGTACCAACATATCCTTAAGACTTCTGTCCCGTCTGTAAGCCACCAAAGGATAGTTGGGGAAGACAGAACGGATCTCAGGATCTGACTTAAGGATAGACAGATGACGGAATAAAACATTTTTCACCAGTGAACTATGGGGTGGAAAGTTAAGATAAGTTTTACTCTGTCAGAGATAGTAGTCCTATGCTGGCTGGTATGGGCCTGCTGGCGAGTGATTTGCTGAACTCGATGCATAGCCGAGACAAGCACCCTCTCCAGGTATAGGCGCATGCGAAAGAAATCAAGCATCTCGAGAGCTCTCTCAAGAAAATCATCGTCCTCGCTACAAAGGCGACGAAGGCGCAAGAGCTGCGAGAATGGCAAAGAGTCACGACAAGCCCGGGGATGAGAAGAAGTATAAAGTAGAAAACTATGTGCATCAGTAGGCTTGTAATATACTGATGTAGTGATAGTGGATAGGCGTATGGTGATAGTAATGTCAAGAAAGTTGACACAAGTAGTGGAGATGTGAGAAGTAAAACAAATAGAAGGGTTGACAAAATTAATGAAATTAATGAAGCGTGACAAATCGGCTTCAGGCATATCAGTAATGCCAATACAGTCATCAATGTATCTATGATAGACAGACGGAAGGGGGCCATCATATGTAGTCAATACTAGGTGTTCGAGATAACCCATGAACAGACAAGCATAACTAGGTTCCATTTTAGTACCCATGGCAACCCCACTGATCTGCTCAAAGAATTGGTCATTAAACTAAAAGGAGTTAAGAGTGAGAACTAGTTCCGCAAGACGAAGGAGAGAAGTTGACACAAGTGGATTAGTTCTCCTATTGAGAAAGAACTGGAGAGCTTTAAGCCCGTCAGGATGAGGTATAGAAGTGTACAATGAACACACATCAAGAAGGAAGAGACGATAGGTTTCTCGGTAGCAACTCAATGGAAGAAAAGACAGACAAAGCGTGGTTCGTATCTTTCAAAAATGACGGGAGTGTGGTGAATATGGGATTAAGGATACTATCAAGGAATTCGAAGATGTATTCCGTAGGGCAAGAGCAAGCAGAAACGATAGGCCTTCCAGGATTCAGGTATCAACTCAATGGAAGATTTTTCTCAGGCGCCTATACCCGGAGAGGGTGCTTGTCTCGGCTATGCATCGAGTTCAGCAAATTACTCGCCAGCAGGCCCTTACCAGCCAGCATAGGACTACTAACTCTGACAGAGTAAAACTTATCTTAACTTTCCACCCCCATAGTTCATTGGTGAAAAATGTTTTATTCCGTCATCTATCTATCCTTAAGTCAGATCCTGAGACCCGTTCTGTCTTCCCAACTATCCTTTGGTGGCTTACAGACGGGACAGAAGTCTTAAGGATATGTTGGTACACAGTCGCCTTAAGTCCAATATCCAGACTCATTTTGGCACTGTCCAGTGTGGGCGTCGGCGTTGCAACATGTGTGCTTATGTGATACAGACGCGTACTGTATCTTTTCCTTTAGGCACGTTTCTTATTGACGATGGGTTCACATGCGAGCCCCGTAATCTTATCTATGCCATTATCTGTAAGCGGTGTAACAAGGCTTATATCGGCGAGACAGGCAAGAGGCTCAGTGACCGATTCGCCCAACACTTACGTGACATACGACAATGCTCTGTGACCCCTGTAGCCACCCATTTCAATGATACTGACATTTAGGAGCTCACTATGTCCAGGTCACAGCCATCCGATCATGTTCCTCGAATAATCGCAGTCGATTTGCTCTGGAGAATCGGTTGATTTTTTGTATGGTACCTTGTGACCACGTGGGCTCAACGTATTACATTCCTATGCTTTTTAGTACTTTCTCTTCCCATGCCTTGTAAATTTCTCCCTTCCCATTTAAGTTATATATTTACTAGATTTTTAAAATTGTTTCTCTTCCTTTCTATTTCTAGTTTTTATGTGTTTTTTTTTTTTGGTGTTACATTCATTTTGTTATTCGTTTTTATTCCCAGATTTTCATTAGAAACGTTTGTATTTAGTCGTCTATTTGTGTTTTTTTTAATTTGTCACTTCTGTTTTGTTCGTTTGCTTGATAAAGGCCTTTTGGTCGAAACGTTGCTGTATTTTGTCATTGTCTTTGTAATTTGTAAAACTACAGTACCTTGTGATTACGTGTTTTGCTAATGACCTTCCCCAACCTATGACATCTTTTTATATGTCCAAATAGTATTATCGATATAAGGCAAGATGAAAATAAGATAAGAAGTGAAATTCTTCACTTATGTTGTATCCATTGCTTGATAAAGACCTTTTGGTCGAAACGTTGCTGTGTATTGTTATTGTTTTGTATTTTGTAAAACTACAGCACTTTTTTCTTTACGTGTTTTGCCATATGTCCAAATACCTCACATTTATCATTTTTATTTGCACTATTATCTTGTTTTTTTGGTTTTGAGCTTATTATGATATATTTATTTGTTTATTTCATCTGAAGTGTGTGATATCGAACATTTGTTCATAGATATCAATGCCGTGTTTTGTTCATAGTTATCAATGCTTTGTTTTGTTCATAGTTATCAATGCCTTGTTTTGTTCATAGCTATCAATGCTTTGTTTTGTTCATAGTTATCAATGCCTTGTTTTGTTCATAGTTATCAATGCTTTGTTTTGTTCATAGCTATCAATGCCGTGTTTTGTTCATAGCTATCAATGCCGTATTTTGTTCATAGCTATCAATGCTTTGTTTTGTTCATAGTTATCAATGCCGTGTTTTGTTCATAGCTATCAATGCCGTGTTTTGTTCATAGTTATCAATGCCGTATTTTGTTCATAGTTATCAATGTCTTGTTTTGTTCATAGCTATCAATGCTTTGTTTTGTTCATAGCTATCAATGCCGTATTTTGTTCATAGCTATCAATGCTTTGTTTTGTTCATAGTTATCAATGCCGTGTTTTGTTCATAGCTATCAATGCTGTGTTTTGTTCATAGTTATCAATGCCGTATTTTGTTCATAGTTATCAATGCCTTGTTTTGTTCATAGTTATCAATGCCGTGTTTTGTTCATAGCTATCAATGCTGTGTTTTGTTCATAGTTATGAATGCCGTGTTTTGTTCATAGCTATCAATGCTTTGTTTTGTTCATAGTTATCAATGTCTTGTTTTGTTCATAGCTATCAATGCTTTGTTTTGTTCATAGCTATCAATGCCGTATTTTGTTCATAGTTATCAATGCTTTGTTTTGTTCATAGTTATCAATGCCGTATTTTGTTCATAGTTATCAATGCCTTGTTTTGTTCATAGCTATCAATGCTTTGTTTTGTTCATAGTTATCAATGCCGTGTTTTGTTCATAGTTATCAATGCTTTGTTTTGTTCATAGTTATCAATGCCGTGTTTTGTTCATAGCTATCAATGCCGTGTTTTGTTCATAGTTATCAATGCCGTGTTTTGTTCATAGTTATCAATGCCGTATTTTGTTCATAGTTATCAATGCCTTGTTTTGTTCATAGTTATCAATGCCATGTTTTGTTCATAGTTATCAATGCCGTATTTTGTTCATAGTTATCAATGCCGTATTTTGTTCATAGTTATCAATGCCTTGTTTTGTTCATAGTTATCAATGCCATGTTTTGTTCATAGTTATCAATGCCGTATTTTGTTCATAGCTATCAATGCTTTGTTTTGTTCATAGTTATCAATGCTTTGTTTTGTTCATAGTTATCAATGCCATGTTTTGTTCATAGTTATCAATGTCTTGTTTTGTTCATAGTTATGAATGCCGTGTTTTGTTCAGAGTTATGAATGCCGTGTTTTGTTCACAGTTATCAATGCCTTGTTTTGTTCATAGTTATCAATGCCTTGTTTTGTTCATAGTTATCAATGCCGTGTTTTGTTCATAGTTATCAATGCCTTGTTTTGTTCATAGTTATCAACGCCTTGTTTTGTTCATAGTTATCAATGCCGTGTTTTGTTCATAGTTATCAATGCCATGTTTTGTTCATAGTTATCAATGCCTTGTTTTGTTCATAGTTATCAATGCCGTGTTTTGTTCATAGTTATGAATGCCGTGTTTTGTTCACAGTTATCAATGCCTTGTTTTGTTCATAGTTATCAATGCTTTGTTTTGTTCATAGTTATCAATGCCTTGTTTTGTTCATAGTTATCAATGCCGTGTTTTGTTCATAGTTATCAATGCCTTGTTTTGTTCATAGTTATCAATGCCGTGTTTTGTTCATAGTTATCAATGCCGTGTTTTGTTCATAGTTATCAATGCCGTGTTTTGTTCATAGTTATCAATGCCGTGTTTTGTTCATAGTTATCAATGCCTTGTTTTGTTCATAGTTATCAATTCCTTGTTTTGTTCATAGTTATCAATGCCTTGTTTTGTTCATAGTTATCAATGCCGTGTTTTGTTCATAGTTATGAATGCCGTGTTTTGTTCACAGTTATCAATGCCTTGTTTTGTTCATAGTTATCAATGCCGTGTTTTGTTCATAGTTATGAATGTCGTGTTTTGTTCACAGTTATCAATGCCTTGTTTTGTTCATAGTTATCAATGCCGTGTTTTGTTCATAGTTATCAATGCCGTGTTTTGTTCATAGTTATCAATGCCGTGTTTTGTTCATAGTTATCAATGCCTTGTTTTGTTCATAGTTATGAATGCCTTGTTTTGTTCATAGTTATCAATGTCGTGTTTTGTTCATAGTTATGAATGCCTTGTTTTGTTCATAGTTATCAATGCCTTGTTTTGTTCATAGTTATCAAACATTTGCTTGCTATTAGTCTTACAAAGATCAAGAGCCCTATCGCTACTGAATCATTGAAGAAGAAGAAGGAGAGGAAGAAGCTTGACTCCGACGTTTCTGTGTACTAGGAGAAGAGCCCAATCGCTGCTGAATCATTGAAGAAGAAGTACAGGAAGAAGCTTGTCTCCGGCGTTTCTGTGTACTAGGAGAAGAGCCCAATCGCTGCTGAATCATTGAAGAAGAAGTACAGGAAGAAGCTTGACTCAAGTATTTCTACGTACTGAAGTGGTACCCTTAACTTTAGATTGTTACATTGAAGATACTATTCACATCAAAACAACTAAAAATATTATTGAACAGTAAATTATTATAACAAGAAAACAATGAATCAAATGCAGTTATTTCTCATCAAATTAAAGCTATTTCAGAAGAATACATCAAAGAAATATTTAAATATACTCACTTTGTAAACGCATGTATCGTCTTCTGACAAGGAGACAGATATCAGATTGACAACAAGTACCAATAAAAGACAACTGTTTATTTTCATCTTGAAACTGCGTTTAAACAAACTAACAAATGTTCAGTTTGTAAGCTATTTTCGCAGAGTAAATAGAAACTCCCCTATTTCCAAACGATACAAGTGACGATTGATAATTAACTAACAAAACGTTATCACGTGATTGTTGTACTCTAGCTTAAAATTATTGGGAGGACATATACCGTTTTATTGAATAGTGCTACAGATAACTTTTGCATAATGATGTATTGATAACAAACTTAGGTTACTATATTTGATTGGTATCTTTAATCAGTTTAATCAGTGATATATGTTTTAACTACTTTGTAATAGCGATACTATCTCGTTACTGCATTATGAAAAACTCGTTACTTAGTAACAGTTACTTTGAACAGTTTTTCTTCTTTTATCATTTGATGTCAGAGAAATTGTAAGATAAATGATTAAGCTTCAGTTAGTAAAAGATACAGTACTGTCGAGGAAACAGACAATTTTAAATAGCGTGAATGTAGAATTAATGCCTACTATTTTCGGTGTTAATGAAATCAGGTTTATTAAAAATTAGTGTCAATTGTTAGTAATGCAAATACAAAAAAAACGAAACAATAAACACACGCTGATAACATACATTTTTATCGTTCTAACGTTGACTGGAAACATCGTGTAGTTATCATATATTTGAGACATAAATGAATCCATCACATTTTAGAGGAAAAGGCTTTAAAGTTACTTCCACAATACATAATAGATTCCAAATAAAACAGTTCCACATTTTCAAACAAAACAAGATTATTTCTAAAAAAGAATGCGAACGTTTTTCAGGAGATATGCACATTTTTGAAATTACTATGTATATGAAGTATAATATGTAGTATAATGCAGCAAAGGAATAAGTAACTGGTTTAATACCTGCTCAGTTATCAGATGACTATCATCATAGCACTCCGGACATGTCCGTAAGTGCTCCGATCTCAGCTTCAACAAATCCAGCAGCGTCCAGCGGCCAACACGTCAGTTCGATGTTGATTAATCAATCTCTTTGCATATTTAGTATGTCGTTCTTTTCGGGCTGTACCAATATTGATACCCATCTCTCTCAGTCTGGTCAGCGAGTGAGACTCACAACCCTGGAACTCTTTTGTTCGGAAAGACTCTCTCAGTGCGTTAAGAATGTCATTTCGGTCCATTACAATTCCCTCTGATATCGTAGCCATGCCAGCCAACCTATCAGCTCGTTCGTTATCATTGACTGACTCCTGCGTGCCCAGGAACAGAAATGAAGGTAATTCTCTAATCCTGTCTGTGTAACAGTTTCACTGTTATGATTAGGGTATATTCGGGGTCAACCCAAACCACCCCCTTTTATTTGCACTGGGTGTCCTTGAGTTTGTAAGTAAACACCTTGTTTACCAATATTTAGCTGATGACCAGCAGTTTACTAACTCAGGACATTAGTATCCCCTGGTATTCGGGGACTCCTTTAATCTCGAAAATCTCGAAACCCAGGTAGGGGCAGCTGGGGGTTTTAGTTAGATATATTGGGTGGAACTTTAGATTAGTTTTAAACAAAAAAAGGGACTGACGAGCGAGGTCAGGATGTGGAAGGAAATTTGAAAGGTAAATTTTATATAGTTGTTCGCCGATGTGATTCCAGAGGAGAAATTAAGCAGACGAGAATTAAGAAGACTAGTTATTTACATGTCTTGATAAATAACGCAGTGGTGGTGTATTAGATAAAAGTGACTGACGAGCGAGGTCAGGATGTGGAAGGAAATTTGAAAGGTAAATTTTTATATAGTTGTTCGCCGATGTGATTCCAGAGGAGAATTAAGCAGACGAGAATTAAGCAGACTAGTTATTTACATGTCTGGATAAATAACGCAGTGGTGGTGTATTAGATAACAGTGACGACACTGTGAAGTGTAATGAGAGTGCTAGATACCATTTAAAGTATTATTATGGTATAGTATGAAAAACTTATGATTGTGGAAGTCCAGTGTGTTGGACTTTAGACTATTCATTTAAGAGGACCAAGGGATTGTAGACAGTATGGAAGACATTTCCAGAAAGAATCAGACGGGGCACGTCTAGTTGCAGATACTATTTAAAGTATTATTATTGTATAGTATGGAGAAATTATGATTGTGGAAGTCCAGTGTGTTGGATTTTAGACTATTCATTTAAGAGGACCAAGGGATTGTAGACAGTATGGAAGACATTTCCAGAAAGAATCAGACGGGGCACGTCTAGTTGCAGATACTATTTAAAGTATTATTATTGTATAGTATGGAGAAATTATGATTGTGGAAGTCCAGTGGGTTGGACTTTTAGACTGTTCATTTAAGAGGACCAAGGGATTGTAGACTGTATGTAAGACATTGCCAGAAAAGAATCAGACGGAGCACGCTAGCAGCCTTTCCCATTTCCCAAAATTGTTTTCAAGTTTCAAGTTCTTTTGTTTTCAAGGAGATGGAACAGAGTATCACCGGTCCGATGTTAAACACTTTTTGTATAGAAATTTCCAACGAGCCATAACTTTTTTCCAAATCTTGCAGCAGAAGAATCGATCCAGCATCAACATAATTATAGGACAAGATTAATATTACTGACTAATGAACTGGGGTATTAAATTATGTCATAGGATTTAAAGTAGCGTGTTATGCATAATTTAAACCTTTCTTTGTGTTACTGTATTATATTATGAAGTCCATGAGGACTCAGGATGGATGACTAAATACATTGCTAGTGCAGCAGAACTTTAGTTATCTAGTTAGTGTTGATATTTTCTATAGTCATTCATGTTTTGTGTAGAGAGAGTGTTTTGTGTTTTCGTGACCTTACCAGAGCCATACCAGGGCTGTTCCTTTCTATATTTTTTTTCTGTTTCTATTTCTTTTCTCCTTGTCTCATTGTTTTCTTTCTTCTGTTTTTTTTGGGCCTTGTACCAGCTAGTCTGCTATATCTGTACCAGCACCTCCAACCAGGTTCGTCTCACTCATCATCATCATCAGGTGCCGTCTTCACATCGAAGGTTGGCTGCAATGAATCTCCAGCATCCCCTGTCTTTCGCCTCGGTGTTGCACTCTGCCAAACTGTAACCTGTCCATTTCTTAAAGTTTCCCTCCACTTATCTCTCGGTCTTCCTCTTGCTCTTCCCCCCTCAACTTTCCCTCTAGTAAAGATTTTATCATGGTGTCATGTCTTTTTATATGCCCAAAATACTTTACTTGTCTGAATTTTATTTTTCTTAATAATTGTTTCTTCATGCCTAGTTTTCCTAAAACTTGTTTATTTGTCTGTTTTTCTGTCCATGAAACTCTGCCTATTCTTCTATATATCCACATCTCAAATGCATCGATTCTGTCTTCTAACTGATTGTTCATTGTCCATGTTTCCGAGCCATACATTAATATAGGATATATATAGTATTTGATCATTCTCAATTTTAGCCTTTTTGTAATTTGTTTGGATGTCAGTAACTTTCTCATATTATTGAAGTTATTCTTGGTCATTCCTATTCTCTTTTTAATTTCTGTTATACATCTGTTATCATCTGACCAAGATATTATAAACATTTTACTTGATGTAGTAATTCTCCATGTATTTTTATATTCATTTAGGTTTCTCCATTTCCTTGTTGATTACCATAGTTTTTGTTTTCTGTATGTTAATGTCTAATCCATATTCCTTGCTAATTCTGTCCAATTAGTCCACTAGTTCTTGTAATTCTTGTTCACTTTCTGCTACCAATACTGTGTCATCTGCATATCTTAAGTTATTTATTTATTTCCCATTGATTTTGAGTCCTGGCATTTTCTCTAGTTGTTTGAAGATTTTCTCTGTGTAGATGTTAAATAGGCTTGGTGACAGAATGCATCCTTGTCTCACTCCTCTCTTATGTCTATGTATGGAGAGTAGCTATTTTCATGTTTTATTATTGCGGTCTGTTCCCAGTATATGTTACTTATTAGTCTGATATCATCCCCATCTAGGCCTATTTCTTGTAGACATATGATTAGCTTTTCATGTTGGACTCTGTCAAAAGCTTTGCTATAATCAATGAGACATAAGTAAATACTTTTTTGCACTTCTATATACTTGTCAGCTAGTAGTCTTACACTAAGCATTGCCTCTCTTGTTCCTCTGTTCTTTCTAAAGCCAAACTGTTCTTCTCCTACTTCTATGTCTATCTTGTTTTTAATTCTTTCATTTATGATCTTGAGTATTTTTTTTATGTGGCTCATCAGGTTAATTGTCCTATAGTCTGTGCACTCCTGTGCTTTGGGCTTTTGGGTAGTGGTATGAATACTGATGTTTTCAAGTTTCTTGGTATATATCCTGTGTTATATATATCATTGCATAAATCTGTAATAGTTGCAATACCAAAATCTTCTAAGGAGGTTAACATTTCCACAGTAATATTGTCCAATCCTGCACCCTTTTCCATGTTTCATTGTTTCAATTGCTCTTTTAACTTCTGATTTTAATATTCTTGGGCCGTCATTGCTCTGTATACTGAGTTTACTGCTTCTTTGATCATCAAATAGAGCCTGTACATATTCTGTCCATCTTGTCAATATTTCTGTTTTATCAAACAAAAGTTGGTTGTTTTTCATTTTGATACATCCTCCACCTTTTATAGTATTTTTCTTATTTGCCATTTGTCTTATTTCTCTGTGCATATCTCTGGTCCTGTGTTTTTCCTGTCATATCTTCTATTTCCTTGCATTTTGTTTCTAACCAGTTTGTCTAGTTTTTCGTCACTAATCATGCTTTAACTTTACGAATCATTCTCATGGAGTTTGGATCCTGATACATTTTCCTTAATAGTACTCGTTACTGACGAATTCATTCAGTACCTAATATTCGAGTAACAGTTAGTTTTTAATCCCCATCACTATTAATTTCATATCTGTCAAAATAGGGAAGTAATTGATAACTATAGTCTGTCCATTAATTCGTGAGCACGTTTGAAATTGATTTTCTCGAAAACTACCTGTTGGATCTCAGTGATTTTTGCATGCAGCCTTAGAATATCCATGACGCTAAAATAAAGCTAACCAGTAGTCCGTAGATGCTACGGATTTTGTACATCAGCAAATTCTTTGATCTTTATGAATTGCAAATGCAGGCTAAATTTTAGATTTTACAGTATCTAGAATTTGTCATGTCAATTCTATTCATAGGTGTATCTCCATATTAACTTGATAGGTCAAGTAATTAAGTGTGTTGCCTTTATGTGCAATCGTGAACTTGGATACAATATGCAACAGTTAGTCCTCCCTTCGGTCACCATTAGACCCCAGGGTGTCTTAACTTCACCACAAATTGTATGATGGTAGACGCATTTGGATATGGAAATGTATACGTTGCTATTTCTCAGTCTGTAAAATCAAAATATGATTTGTATCATCCCGAATCTGACGATTCCATGAGGTTGATAATTGTTACTGGCTGGCCAAATTGTAATCCATCTCGGTGCCAGTACTCGTCTTCCTCTGTTGAGCACATGTTCAACACACTTCTTCCAGAACTGCATGTCTATCATTGAGAAGGACTCACGTGTCAGAACTTCAACATCACACATTTTAAACGTCCTGTTCTGTTCGGCAACTTGCCCTTTTACTTTAGCCCAGACAAGCTCTATCGGATTAGGTGAGCATGATATGGAGGTAGTCGCAAAGACGTGTGGCCGTATTACGCAATGATTTTGTCAATATGAAACACCTTTGTCTTATTTGTCATCCTCACCAGGTGCAACAACTCGGGTTTCAAATATGTATCATCGAAGCTGACATTTTCCTTAGCCAAGTCCTAATTTGATCTTTTGTATTTGATGCAGTTAGTACTTTGTCTTCCGCTGATACTGCGATGTGATAGGATGCATTATCCATTACCAAGCATGATGGTCTGTTTAGAATTGGAAGTAGATCTTTCTCCATCCAGTGCCTGAAAATATGTCCATTCATTTCTGTGTGGTAGTCCCTACCGTCGGTACTTTTGATTGGAAAATAAGTCCAGCGTCATGGACAAGACCTTCTTCACTACTTCCTGCATGTGTTAGTATAATACGCTGGCCTTTGCTGCTTGGTATTTTCTTTTCTGTTCACCGTCTACTGATTGCCATTCTTTAGCATTGGTGTGGTGAGCATTGACCCAGATTCGTCCAAATATACAATATCATAGCATTGCCTCCGCCGCTCACGGATCTGCCTCAGGTATTTACTTCGGGCAGCAATTAAATGTGGCTTTTCACAAATAATATTCCTGCCGCCTATAGTTTTTCTGAAGGTGAAGCCGGCGGCTCTTTAATTTTCATAGAGTACTTTTAGAAATGTCTATGCTGCAATCTGATTGCAGTTTTTAAATTTTAGTTTCCTGAGAGTAACAAGTTGATTTGTCCAAACATTTTCAAGAGCTCCGTCTTATGACATCTATGTCAAAGTCGTCAATTGTTCTTTTCCTTCCTTGCTTGAAAATTAGTGCACTTTTGTCCTGTTTAATCCATCGGGAAAAGGATTCTCTATTCAGACCAAGCGCCAGTTGCGCTCGTTTCTCAGGGTTATGAATATCGAAATATAGATGACCTCTCTTAGATTCCCCACGGAAGTGTTGGTATAGTAAAACTGTAACCTTCTGCATTGTTATAAATGTGCACTTCAGACTCATTATGAATGTGATATCAATGTCAGTTTTTATAAGCCAACAAATATGATACAATAGCTTCATACAATAGCGAGATACGCCTATAACTATACAATGGTATCCCAATTATAACGTCATATGCTTTCCGCTTTCAAAGTCGACTGGGTTAGGTGCACGGAATTCGTGAAACTCACGATATTTCAATGTTACCATAATGTATTTTTAGAACAACGCGTCTGTGTACCGTAGATCTGTTACTATTGTGTACAATCCGGTGAGGTTGATTTTAATATAACCTGAAGAAGAAATATTTCAAACTACATCAAATTTTCTTGGAAAAAATATTTCTCTAGCGTCATGGATATTCTAAGGCTGCTTGCAAAAATCACTGAGATCCACAGGTAGTTTTCGAGAAAATCAATTTCAAACGTGCTCACGAATTAATGGACAGACTATCCCAAATTTTTATTATTGCATGTACTAATCTTACTATAGTGCGTTTACAAATGTTTGCCCCTGTTTAAAAATCGATAACTCTGCAACCATTTCAACAACAACGATGAAATTTTGCATACAAACTTGAAATATGAATGACCAAACAAAACAATTTGTTGTCTTGTAGATTGTACAGCTTATTTCCATGTTTGTTTATATGGGTATATAAAACTCTTGTCAGTGTAAAGGACACATTTTTAAAGATTTTACAGCTTCACACCCAAACTTCTGTGGTCAACAACATATTTTCTCGTTTCGCACGTTTTTTTTGCCGTTTAGAAGCTGGTGTCACTCTTGAACGGATATGCTCAGACGTAAAGTCTATACCAATACAGGCAGTGGGTGAGTTTACCAGAAACCATTTACCAGAAACGTTGGATGATTCTTGCTATATTACAGAATGGGATTGAAAGTGAAATTCTGCACACTTCAAAGCATTGCAATGAAGCTGTACTTATATTTTAGTCGAGAAGCTGATCGTGGAAGACTTTATCAATCTATTTTAAACCCCGAAAAGAGAACAGTGCATGCTTTGGGTTTGTGTAAACGGTCATTTCGTCGATGGATGCATGAATCAAGAATAAACCCTCCAAACAATAAGCAAATAGCCGGTAGAAAGTCAATTGTAGATAGCTTTGACAAAGAGGTTATACGACGAGCAACTGTGAAAATGTTGGATTGCAAAGAAACAGTGACTGTAAGAAAGCTACAGACTTGTTTAAGGAAGAACAATGACATTGAGTTATCTAAATGTACGTTGTGGAAAGTTATAAGGACATTAGGCTTCACCTTTAGAAAGTATACGAGTGGAAGAAATATTATTTGCGAGCAGCCGCATTTAGTAGTCATGAGAAGCAAGTACCTACGTGAAGTAAGAGAAATGCGCAGAGAAAGTTATGATATTGTGTATTTGGATGAAACATGGATCAATGCACATCACGCCAATGCAAAGGAATGGCAGTCAGTAGATGGAAGGATAAAGCGATATGTACCAAGTAGTAAAGGACAACGTTTAGTCATAGCCCACGGTGGTAGTAGACATAATGGGTTATTGCAGAATGCTGAACTGCTTTTCGTTTCAAAGTCTACAACAATAATGATTATCACACAGAGATGAATGGCCAAATATTTAGAAATTGGCTCGAGAAAACAGTTCTTCCATCTTTAGATAGACCATCTTGTCTCATAATGGACAATGTATCATATCACAATGTTATAACTCAAGAAGACAAAATACCTACGACATCGAGCACAAAAGATGCAATAAAAATGTGGCTCATCAGAGAAAATATTCCGTTCAATGAAACTTACTTCAAACCAGAATTGTTGTCCCTTGTAAAGCAGACACAAAAGTCAAAGAAATTTCAAATTGACAAGTTGATAGAGGAGCATGGTCATAGGTGTTTGAGACTTCCACCGTACCATTCACATTAAAACCCAATAGAACTTGTGTGGGCTAAAATTAAAGGACAAGTGGCAGCTAAAATACTACATTCAAATTGTCTGACGTCAAGATACTAACCCACGCTGCGCTATCAAATGTTGATAAAGCTTACTGGATAAAATGTAAGGACCATGTCTTGAAAGAAGAAGATGAATATTGGAGAAAGGATTGTTTGCATTTAATTCAACCTAGAACAGTCATCAATCTACTGGACTCGTCGACACAGAATAAGGTTAGAAATATATTATTGTCATACTCCAATCATTTTCTATTTTATTATTCTTCCATATGTCTATGCTAATTATATGTCTATGTTAATTATACACATGGCACCCATCACTATATGAATAGGGATCCGCCTTTGATGACATCTTTAACCTATATGAAGTGTATCACTGTAAAATTTCGACCTGTCAACGATATATTCCTTTGGTCATCGTAAATATAAGACTGCATGCAAAATTTCAAATCAATACAACAGATACTTTTAGAAAATTGACTTGACTGAGGCAAACCTTTGTAAACGGACTATAGTAAAGATACTCAACACTGGTCTAACAATGTCACGTAGTCTGGTCTAGTGGTTTGACATTGAACTGTTTAAGTTGAACATTAAAGTTAGCTGTATGTTGTAACGTAGTACAGCAAGATGGATGTTTGATTTTACCACAATAACAAACAGCATATCTTTACAGTATTGTGGGTTAAACCACAATCAACTCTAGATAACTTAATAATAATAATTTTATAGTTGGCTCTGTTTAGCACATGTTCTCGACTGAACACACGATATTCTAATCCTCGACCACACGCTGTTCTGGTGGGACCTTCTTGTTCTTTCTTCTTAGTTTGTTCTGTCACCAATGGAACATACGGCTGAAGATCATTCTTTCGTTCGTTTCTCTAATCCTGTTTTGCATCACAGCGTCAGAATAAGAATATACTTTTAGAACGGGTTATTGTGTGCGATTCGTAAATAGTGTTTTTCACCGCCTCTGTTATTTCTGTGGTACACCTTTTGCGTGGATGGTCTTTTGCTTTGTATCCAACGTGTCGAGGTAGCATTGTTCTTTTAATGTGCACTGTCTGTAGGTAATATGCTTATGTGACGGAAGTATTTAATTTTGGTTTCTTGAGAAGTTCAGTACTGCTGTACCAATTTTTATCCTTATATACTTCATTTCTAAACCGTTTTCTTCTTGATACTCCCAGCATTCTGCATATACACTTCATCTCTATCGTGATTAGTTGTCTTCTATCGTTAGATGTCAGCGTCCAGGTTTGCACTAAAAGCATAATGTAGGAGAAAGATTTGTTGAACATTGCTCTTCTAGTATTCGTGGCTGCAAGTCATTAACATTTAAAATAATTTTCCAATACAGCTTTCTCAATGACACGAGAAAGCAAATATTATGAAAATTAGCAAGGAAGTGGGGATGTCAAAACTAAATATATTAACAAATACACAAAGAACTAATGAAACAGGGAAACAGGGGATACTGGTTGTCCATGGAGGTCGTCTTTAGATGAGGATACTGTATTATATGTTGATGATGATGAGTCCAACATAATTCATAAAAGTCTTAAGTTTTTCATTGACATTTGTTTCATAAATCCATTTCAATAAATACATTTAGATTGTTAACCCAGCAACTCGATAATCGGATGAAATATCGTTCAATAGGACCGCTATTTGTATAGATGAGTTACTGTGAAGACAAAACCAAACTGTTTAAAACAACATCTACTGAATTATACTTTAACATGAGCTTTAGTTGGCCATAAGAAAGGTTATCATAGGCAACTCTCATTTCTTCTGTATGATATACAATATCATTAGTGTGGAATATCAAAACTTATAGGATTTCTTTTTTTGTAATATCGAATGGACTAGGACAGGGCTCATCAACGCGGTACCATCGGGCACCGTGACGACCGTGGGGTATATTTTTTGCGCCCTAAGTTACTCCGCCAGCTTGAACAATAATCAGAATTTAAGTTGGAAAAAATCATTTCTGAAGTGGGTCTTTATTTTTACTTTTTAATCATGAATGTCCTTAAGAAAATTATTTCTGAAATCACAAAACACCGATTGTTGTAAAATGAGAACATATGACAAACGACTATTGTTACATATCTTGTCTTTTTTACTTTTATTTATTTTCATGATATAACTACTGACAAATACAAACAAATAAAATAGAGAAGCATAGATTTGATATCAGGACTAGCAGGAATATATCATTTTAGCAATGTAAAATATAAAATGAAAATGTAATATTACGACATCATATTTGCTTTAAGAAGGCATCTGATACTGTATAATCATTTCAGCTCCGTTTATATCCCAAGTCCATTACAAAACATAAATCATTCTCTTTCTATTGTATTAATTATCAGTTATATGAGGACTAGCATCATAGCAATCCGGACATGTCCTTATGTGCTCTGATCTTCACTTCAACAAGTCAAACATGGTTCAGCAGCTTAACACGCCAGTGCGATGCTCATTAACAAGTTGTTCAGCATATTTCGTATGTTGTTAGTTTGACAATATCGACATATCTCTTTTTCTCATTCTGGTTAGCGACTGCATTCACTGTCTTATGCGAACCATTTGAAGTCGTTCTCTCCATCTTTTCCCAATCTTGGAACTTTTTATCTCTCTTGATATTTTTGTATAGATTTATTTACAGTATATAGTCGACCGAGTGGTTACCGGGGCCAAATTTGGGGTGTCAAGAATAGAACCACTGTTACCTGCCATGCATGTCATAAGAGGCGACTAAGGAGGTTTGGCTGAAATCGGATGCACATGTCCTAAACGTGTATAGTCTGCGTTTAGGGCCTACCAAACCAATGTGCAACGTATACACGTTCTTGGCAAAGATCAAACATATCACAAAGAGTGATTAAAATTGGTTGTAAAGAACGAACGCAAAGAAGGAGAAGAAGACAGTATATAGTCATGTCGTAAGAGGTGACTGAGGTAGGGTCTTGGAAGCTACCTAGTAAATAAAAAGTGTTGCAGAAATCGGATGTACTGGCCTACTTGTAGGCGCATAACTGACACAACGTACACTCGCTCTTAGTCTCAGATCACATACAAATCACAAAGATTGGTTTAACAAGTGGTCGTTAAGAAGCATTTGACGAAGAAGAAAAAGTTTATGAATAATACACAAATATTAGCAGAAGAACACTTACATTTTAAAATCTCGATCTAATTAGATATGGAACAAATTTATTTCATGATTAAAATGGAAACAAAAATCATAATGATCTGTGGTCAGCCCGATTAGATTTGAAACATATGTGCAACATTTTGACATTTTAAAGTTAAACATGAGACAGGGACATAATGGGAACTAGGAACAAACATGCAAACATGACCCACCAGCTGGATAAGAGAGGACTAAACCCACATTTACTCATTTCTTTTGTGACTGTGTAGAAATCCTGTATGCTAATAGTACCGTTACAATAACCTTTGACCTCTACCAACTTCCCAGATTTAAACCAACTAACTAAATCACAATTTAGGGGCAAAGTGCAAGTTAACAGAGGTATATTTTCCATACTAAGATGCGTCAACTTAACCAAAGATGTCAAAGCCTCAGGTACACTAGTTAGTTGTGTGCCATCAAGTTTAAGATCGTCCAAGTTCTTCAGATTTTGAAAACCTAAAGGATCAATCTGATTTATTGGATTTGAACGTAATTCAAGAATAATTAAAGAAGAATCAGCTGGAAAACTGAATGAGGTAATGTTTGATATTTGGTTCTCGTCTAAATGAAGTTCTCTCAACTGTGGCGGAATCATCTGGTCTGTGATCTGGCTTATGAAATTAGATGATAAATCCAAGGTTTGAAGACGAGACAAACTGGCAACAACATTAGGAACAGATGACAGCTTGTTTTCTGACAAGTACAATTGAGTAAGGGATTGGGGAAGTGAACCTGAGGATGCATTTGAAATTAGATTTTTACTTAACACAAGACTATCCATTTTTATCATATTTGAAAGATCAGGAATGTCTGTCAATTTGTTGGACTTTAAATTAAGTATGACAAGTTTATCAGAACTAGGAATCAAAGCAGCAGTTACAATTGTGGCGTCAGATATTGCATTGGAGTTCAGGTCCAACAATTTTGTTCTTGGAATACCTCGAATATCAGATATGTTGTTGTCTTGCATATAAAGAGAATTTAAGTGTGTAAGCCCAGATATTGCTTTTGGTACCGTTTGCAGATTATCTTCAAACATATCTAACGTTTCCAATGTGTTTAGTACACGATCGAAAGCAGTGTCAGGGATTGGTGTTATTTCATTTTTTGAAATATCAATGTAGGTCAGTAATGGACAATCTGATAACCAAAGAGGCCAGCTATTGAGGTTAACGTTTCTTAAAAAATTGTTCGAGTGTGCTATTAATGTGATATAACACGGGCTCATTCCAATCTTTAATTTCTATGTCATTCAGTGTCAAAAATGTCAAGTTCTTTACTTGGAGCAGAGCATCAGGTAGGGTTTTGAGCGCCACTTCAGCGAAGATGAGAGTTTTCAAAGTGGCTGCTGATGCTTGGAATGCATTGAGTGATATGTTCACGAGTGGGTTCCTGACAAAATAAAGGTTTGTCAGATTGGGAGGCAGGCTATTGTCTTCTATCTCTGTTATATTTCCATTCTGAAATATAAGTATGTATAATTATTTAGTAGAATACAGCGATTATACTTCTTAATTATATAAAAAAAATTATTGTAAAATTGATATGCTTGTCACACATTCCGTATGAATCTAATGGAGGCGTAACGTACTCACTTTCTCGATGCTAAAACACACAGATCACAAAGAGTGTCTAACGTGGTTCATAAGCATGAACGCAAAAATACAGACGAACAATAATTAAGATGAATGCGTTTAAAATAAGTGTTTGGGAAAATAATGAATATAAAATAGGACGAATTCAGGAGAGTTAATGAAATCCGAGAAATGACTGGTCAACTATTAGTATCAACTGTTATAAGAAAGAGAAGCTGGAGGTATGTTGGGCATTCTCTGAGATAAAATGATCAACGATTTGCAAAGCATCTCTGAAGTGGGGGACAAATGAGTCAAAGAAAGAATGGATGGCTTAAAGAAATCTTGAAATAAACTTAATTGAACGAGGTGATAAATATTGGACTCGATACCATATACGATATTGAAAATTCTATCTAGGATAGAGGGGTATGGAGACATTACTGGCAGACTCTAGGTAGCCTATAACGGTACAGAGAGAACAATATTAACATCACACTACATCTTTTATTTTTGTTCCTCAATTTTTTATGTAACTTATTTAACCCATATCGTATCGGCACACTTGCATCTGACGGAATGTGATAAAAGATATATTTAACCCAACTCATATCGGCACGCTTGCATATGACGGAATGTGATAAAAGATATAAAGACGAAGTGTTGACTTCATTACATCGGGTTGCTTACTACTTCTTGAGGATGTTCGTATCACCAGTACATTTCATGGCGGTTAGATTTTCAGCGATTGCCATTTTGCTCTCAAATGTGAGTTCATTATTGGTTTTCTTCTTGTTATGCAGCCGTCTTGCGTATGTCTAGCGTGTGTAGCGTATGGCTACAGGAGAAGGGCAGAGAGCAGAGTAAGCCTTTATGTTTTGCTTTCGTGGATCTGACTAAGGCATTTAATAGTCAGCAGGCCAGGTCTTTATAAAATACTGAAGTATATTGACTGTCTCCCAAAGTTGCTCCAACTGACTGTCTCCTTCCATGAGGGCATGAAAGCCAGCATACAGTTCGATGGCAGCACATTTCATAGTTTCGAGGTTACGAGTGAAGTCAAGCAGAGCTGTGTCCTTGCCCCCACTCTCTTTGGCATCGTCTTTGCAGTCCCTTTGAACCACACATTAGGGGACGTTGATGGAGATGTTTTCATCCGCTCTAGATCTGATGGTTCACTCTTTAACTTGGCTCGCTTAAGAGCCAAAATAAAAGCGACGAAAATTCTTCTCAAGAACCTCCTTTTCGCTGACGATGCTGCCTTAGTTGGCCACAGTGAGGCTACACTGCCTAATGCCTAATCTATAATTTGTCAAAGACATGCGACCTATTTTCTTTGACTATAAGTGTCTCCAAAACAGTTGTTCTATTTGTTATATTGAACACAAATATAACTTTAAATGGCAACCATCTAACACAAGTTCACAAAATCTTTTGTTGTTGTTCCTATCTTGGGTCCATCCATGGTCACTGTCAGCCTTTCTCTTGATGAAGAAATCAACGCTCGTGTAGGGAGTGCGGCTACTACATTCGACAAACTATCAAAGCGAGCGTGGGACAACACAAAACTAATATTACAGACGAAGATTCAAATATATCGAGCCTTGTAATTCGTTCTTAACTATATGGCCCAGAAACGTGGACAGCCTACTCAAGACACGAGAGGAGACTTAACATCTTTCACCTTCGATGTCTCAGCAAGATTATGAACATCAGGTGGTACGGCAAGATAACCAACTCTGAAGCACTGCAATGTGCAAACCTGCCTTCCATCATGGCATGATCAGCAGTAGACGACCAAGATGGTTGAGGCATTTGAGAAGAATAGAAACTTATCGCATACCAAAACAAATGTTGTTCTGTGAACTTTCGGAGGGATTTGGTACCAGGGCAGACCACTGCTCAGATATAAGGATGTCTGCAAAGCCTCAATGAAAAATGTTTCTATAGGTCCCAGCACATGGGAAAGACTAGCTGATGAAAGAGTTGTGTGGAAAGCCATATTGCGAAATGGTGCGGAGCCTTTTGAGAAGAGACTTATGTATGAGCTGAAAGACAAGAGAAAAGCGAAAACTCAGAGTTGTTACAGTAAAACACTTGCCAATTTCATAAAGACCAAAAAGGCCATATATATATATATATATATATATATATATATATATATATATATATATATATATATATATATATACACACATGTATTTGCCTGTCAAGCGCATAGGTTCCCAACCTTTTTGAATGAGCGCCTCCTTTTTCATTGAATAATTCGCTACGCCTCCTTGTGTAAACTATATTGTACATACTATAAATTGAAAAAAATGACATATTTTTCAGTTATTTTATTAGATAATAATACCAATATTACTGTTTTCCCTCACAGTATCATTGACACAATTTATGTTATAATGTATTTATTGGAGCTGAACTAGATGTGATGAAACTAATTTTTCGATGTTTGGTGACATTTTTGTCATCAATAATTTTAAATCTTCGCATTACTCTATTTACAATCTGTTCCGTTTATTTGTAAATAGTCTGATGACCATGCTAACTCCTCTTTTAGCTAAATATGGTGATGGGAATACAATAAACAACTTCTTACTGCAGTCCATTAAAGTTGATATAATATTGAAATTTAACTTTGTAGACACAATTCTTGATATTCATTATTCAATTTTTCCATTTCAACTCTTCATTTTTTGACAATTTTAGCAACTCTTCCTCCAGAAATCATTCTGTTATTTATACATTTTCTGTTGCTCACTAGACTGGGATTTCGGTTTCTCCAATAAAGGCATCTATCAGCCACGCCATATAGTTTTCTTGGACGCTGGTGTAAGTGGGCTACCTCTTTCTTCTCTAGTCTGAGTCTGCATACTGGGGCAGTTCTGTAGGACGTGCTTTGTTGTCATATTCGTCAAACCACAGGGACATAGGTCATTTGTGCCTATCTTGAATCTAGTTCTGTTCTCATTCTGTTGTGACCCGTCCGGAGGCGAAGTATGATAATGTGGTCTCTTCTAGGCAGTTCGTAATACCCATCATGCTTGTTGTGTTTTGTGTATTATTTTTCCCATTTTGTTGTGTAGCTCCCTCTGGCGATGGTTTTTGCTTCTTCCTAGCTGACCATGTTGTCATCTTGAGACATCCCTGCTCCCTCTTTAGCCAGTCTGTCAGCATCTTCATTCCCTTGAGCTTGCAGTGTGAGGGTATCCACTGGATTACTACACTCTAAGAATCATGGGCCAACTGGACTACAGTTGACCTGAGATCACTTAGTTCTGTGTTTCTTTCAGATTTCACTGCTGATATAGCAGACAAAAAGCACAATTTTTCCATGCATTTGGTTCATATGTTGTAGTGCCATTTTTGCAGCTGCATTGAGGTCATCCAGCTCTGGAAAGCCTGTATGACCAGGAAGGAGAGGTACTGGCTGGTCGTATGTGTTTTAGTTGAGCCAGTGCCAATATTAGGTCTGCGTGGGCAAGCTCTTTGGAGTTTGCCATGAAGCTACTCCTTTCAATCTGCCCTACCGTAGCTGTTTATTTGGGGATGCATTGGATGGTTAATCAGTCTCTTGTATTTTTCTCCTGTGGTTATTGGTTATTGGTTACTAAACTGACGTCACTGCACTCCGGGCAGACCATAGGTGCTCAGTTGAAGTACTTTCATGTTCCGTCTGTCTTTAAATGGTTAAAGTCCTATGGCCGTTTTCAGTACTTCTAAGTGGGTAGACATGGTTTCAGTGATGATCCGTGAGGTCTCTTAACACTCGGCTTAGCCGAGTCTCTTCTTTCGAGATCCCCAGTCTCTTCTTTTTTCCCCCTAGATTTATCTGTGTTTTCCACGTCCGTCTGCTGTCCATCATGATTCCCATATATGTTGGACATTCGTCTATTGAGAGTAGGTGGTCACTGAACTTGCGTTTCAGCATTTGTTTCTTCTTGGATAGGCAGAAGACTGAAGAATTTTCATTTATAAAGGGCAGTCAAGACCTGGTCTATTTTTCTAGCTTTTAAATTACATCTTGCATCCTTGAGGTGAACTACTACTATTGATTATTCTCGTGTCCATACTGCCAGATCATCAGTGCAGATTGCACCATGCACTCTGTTGGGGATGTCTTCCATAATCGTTTATGAAAACTAGAAATAGCGTGGAGACAGGCCCCTCATTGGGGAACAACTTGTTCGACGATTGCCTTCCTGCTACGTTTTTCCTGGTCCTATACTTCGGCTGTTCTATTTACCAGATAGGGACATATCCAGATATACATGCGCCTTTGATTCCGAGTTTGAGCAGTTTGATTTTCAGTTTCTCTCTTCAGACCCTGTCGAAATCCTTCTCCATGCCAACCCGTACCGTTAGTGTTCTTTTTTTGAAATCCACTTTCGATATCCTGCGCAATGTAAGTTACTTGGTCTTCTGTTGATCCATGCTGACTGAATCCACTCTGCTGTAGTAGTATCAATTGTTTTGCTCCAGTTGCCACATGCGTCTTCTATTGAGAAGCCTCTCCATCACTTTTCCAACACACCTAAAGAGGCTAATTGGTCTACGATTGTTTGGATCGAATCTGTCTTTTCCTTGTTTTAGCTTGGGCACTGGATAGCTTTTTTCATTCACTAGGTATTTCTTCGACTTTCCAGCTCGCATTCAAAACTTTTAGCAGCTTTTTCTTGACTTTCTTGCCTAGATTAATGAGCATCTCATTTGTGATGCCATCCTTTCCTGGTGACTTCTTAAGTTAAGACCATGGAGTGCTTCTTCAACTCACCTCTGTCCATATTGAGACGACTTATCTCTTCATCTCTGTCTTGCGGCTTTCTTGACTGCTCTCCTATATTTAGCCGAGGCTGCCTTGAATGCTATGTAGCTGTCTATGCTCAGCTCAGTTTCTAATCTTTCTCTGGCCTGACTCACTTTCTCTTCAACATTGTGGACCTCTTCTGACCAATAGGGTTTGTAGTCTCTTCTTGCACCTCTAGGAATTGATTCTCTTGCTGCTCTCAAAATGGATACGTTAAATAGTATGTCATGTTTCTTATTTTTTTGGTGTGTATTTATGGGGTCACAGTAGATGTCGCTGAGCCTTGCAAACTGTGCCCAGTCAACTCTTTTGTAGTTCCACTGGGTCATTATGTTTTGGACTTGGGTGAAATATCTAATCTTCAAGGAGAGCTTGACAGGTTTGTGTCACTGTTTCTAGCTGTTCCATGAAGGTTCGATTCAAGTTGTGGGCTATGTCACTGGTGGCAAAGACGAGGTCTGTGGATATATTTTCTCTATTCTGGAGTAGAAGGTTGGTGGTCATTGAGTCCATTCCTGAGCTGCAGGTTTTATCTATTTCCACTGTTCTACCCATCCCCCTTTTTTTACATTGGTTTCTTGGTATCTCCACCTTCTAAGTGACTTAGAATCTCCACTACTAGAGAATTTGTATTGGTCAGTGTCATGGTTTCCAGCATAAGGGCTCTGTTAGTTCGAATCTGTTAGATGTCTACAAAGATGTCAATTCCTATGATTTCTGCTTCCCATTTGTGCTGACTTCTATCTGTTTCATGGTGTATTTGTTGCTCACGCGTATGAAGCCCCCTCGCCCTCCTCCCCATCCTCCGTTTGGCACGGCGCAGCGACTACATTTGGGACAGTTTTTTCAAATATGAATTCAACTGGCTGTAGCGTCCAACCGTTGCCAGAGCACCATCGGCAGCAGACAAGATATTATTCAGTGGAATTCTTTTTTCTTAAAATGGTATTCCAATACGTCAAATATAGATTTTTCTTTATTGTCCGTTTCTAATGTTTTTGCAAATAAAAGTTCTTGACAAATGTTTTCATCTTTTATGAAGCGAACGTGAGCCAGAGGTAAAGACTCATTTGTTGGTAAAAAAAGACGCATCAAGTTATCAAAAAAGCTTCACAAGTAGTCGTCAACATTTTTTTTTGACCATTCATCTCTACACTGTGTTATTTCTCAATGAGACTTTAAAAAAATAATTTCAGACCGTGGCGTATGCAGTACAGAACGCAGATCCTCACTCACCGCTGAAAGTATCAACTCTTTGCCAATAGTGTGCGGTTTTTCAGATTTAGTAATAAGTAGGAAATGTTCCATGAAGAGGTAACCCATCATTTTCTTGTTTTGTTGCCGCTGAAACCATACCAGCCAAAGTTGGACATCTCGAATGTTGACCTCTAATCTAATTGTCCAAGCAGCGCAGGGTCGTCTTGCAGTGGATATCCTCTCACTGTGGAATACCAGGAAATGAAACAGCAGACCGATTGGCAAAGGAAGGTGCTGCAGGAGAGCAACCGGATGTGCCAGTTACCTACCACCAAAGGAAAAGGATGATTAAATCAATGAGAAAGCCACAGATACCAACACAAGACGATTACTATAATATGAGCAAATTGGAACAAGTTGTCATTCTGCACCTTAGAACAGGACACAATCGGCTCCGCAGCCACATGTATACAAAATTCAAGATTGGCAATTCAGCCATGTGTACATGTGGACAGGCATACCAGACTGCAGAGCACATTCTTCAAGACTGCCCTGAATATGATACACTGAGGCAAGCTCACTGGCCTAACGAAACAACACTCGACAGAAAACTACACGGACCTCTGTGTGAGCTACAAAAGACAGTGAAGTTCATACAAGAGACAACATTGAATATATAGACATATTTCAAGCGAACGAAAGGACCTCTAATCTTGAAAATAAATACAGTTTCATCTTTTCTGTCAGGATGCATTTTGCTCACATGTCCTTCTAATCGCGATGGTTTCATAGCTTTATGTGAAAACATCTTGTAGAAAATTCAGACACATTGGTAATGTCTTGTTTGTGGGTGATTGAATAAAACCTATTTCAAATACTCGACATCATAGTGTCAAGATGTCTTCTTTGATTCCGATATAACCTGGTGCAATATGCATATATTCTGTCTATTGCATTATTAATCGTTGTGCGCGGCAGGACTCGCGTACTTTAAATTTTCAGCTTAGGGAGGCGGATGGTCCTCAACGTCCCCAAAATTTACTTTTCAACCCAGCGCCCCTTGCAACTTCTCAGCGCCCCGGTGGCGTTGCCGCCCCGTTGGGAACCTATGGTCTGGCGTATGTTTAGTGATATGTCTAGGTAAGTTTACATGTGGCCACATCCAGTCGACCTAAAAACTAAGCTTTTGGGAAACCTGACAGACCTGAAGCTGACTGCCCAGTTTGTGGTCCACAGTAAATTAAGCGTCTGACCAGAGATCGATGAAGAAGAAGAAGAGGAATGATAATCTTCTGCATGCAGTACCAATTCAATTTGTTGTAGTGTTGCGTATTGTTCATTTTGGCTAGGTGGAAAAAACGCATTTTAAAATATTCTTTGATCTTGAGCAGTAATTCCAAGGAATGATCGTCATAGAATTATGCCTTCACACCCTTGATGTATTGATGAAGTTGTCTGCTGTCCTCAAGGCTAGGACATTGGCATATAGGCATGAGCCTTTTTTGCGAATGGATCAATATGGCATCTTTACAAGACAGAGATACAGGCTATCGTTTCCATACGAAGTTAGTTGGTCCTAAATCGAAAAATCTATTACGCATTATATCTATGGCTACATCGTTTCCAAATGAAATATGTGATTTAAGAGAAAATGTAGCTGTATTAGCTTTGCCAGATTAATAATCATAGTCTTTTCTATAACATTTTTTTCTTTTATATAGATCTTGTTTTCTAATTATCTTGTGAATTTCTTCAGGTTGGATAACTTTCTGACTCCACTTTTAATATGTTTGTTACGCTCGTATGATGTTGATTCCCGGAAGGGGAACAAAGAATAGTTGTCCAAACTGTTTTCTATTAAAAAAAAAAAATTAAAAAAATTACTTTTATTATTAACATCCAACACAATACACCAACAAAATGGGATAAAGCTGAGACAAGTACATCAATTTAAATACCCGAGAGTCCTGGTAACATCAGATGACAGATCAGAAATAAAGAGCAGAATAGGACAGCCTAAATCAGCGTTCCAGAAAATGAGCAATATTATATGCAACAAGTTACTGTCAATTACGATCTGAATGATAGTTATTTAGTGCTACATAGAGTCACTACTGACATACTGATACGAGTCATGGACAGCAAACAACCACAGAGATGTGGTTTTACATATGGTGAGAATTCTATAAACTGCTAAAATGACGAATGCAGAGGTTTTTTTTTTTTTTTTTTTGTCTTTCGTCCGCTTTCAACTCAGACGAAGTTTCATCTCTGAAACTGATTTTTGCGTGAAAATCTGTTTTTCCAATTTCTTACAATGGCAGCAGCGTGACATTGTAAATTACTTACACTGGCAGCCGTGTGCTCAATGTACTCGTAATTAGTATTCCTCGCCATGAGCAGATTTTATGCCGACTTCAATTACATCTGAGAAGTTATTTGTCCTGAGTAAGACCATACTGAACAATGCTGGACAGTAGGCAACCCAGAGAGTGGTTTACATAGGTGAATCTATAACTGCTAAATGATCCGATGCAGAGGTGTTAAATAAGACCAAGACAGATAGAAAGCTTTTTATCAATATAAGACTGAGACAATCCTCCTTTATCGGACATGTAATGAGAAGGGGAGGTTTAGAGCACATTATGACCAGTGCTTAAACTCTCAAAGAAAGTGACGGTCACAAAAGCGATTGCCACAGGTAAATACTCAAATAACTACAGGGCAGAGGCAATAAGAACAGCGGCCGAAATGATCCTAGAGAGAAGAGGCACCTCTCGCAACAAAGTCGTGATATTCACCGATGCTCTATCGGTCATCACGGCACTCAAAAGCGTAGGAAAATCAGAGCTAAATGAGCTGAAAGCGTCCCTCGATGCACTAGTGTACGCACTCAAACGGACCGTCATTCAGTGGATCCAATTCCACTGCAACATAAGCGGAACAAGCCGGCAAGCTAGCTAAAGAAGGCAGGCGACTACCTCAGACTGATCTCGAGATCAGTTATGAGGAAGCCAGAACAACCATCGACTGGCACTATAAAGACAAATGGTCAAAAGACCATCTTCAGTACAACAGCGACGGGTACTATTTCTGTCTCGTAGTGAACACGTTGCATACTCCGCCTCCGTACCGGCCACAACAAGCTCCGCGCCCACATGTTTAACATATTTAAAATTAGCACAACTAGACTGTGCACCTGCAAAAAGGCGGACATGAAGTCAGAGCACGTACTGCAAGATTGTCAACTGATAGCAGGTATAAGAAAAGAAACCTGGCCCCAAAACACAGAGCTTCGAGAAGTTGTACGGAGGAACGGAGTCCCTTAAAACCACGGTAAAATTCATGATAAAAGTTGGTCATCAGTCTAGGCCGGGATCGCGAGAAAGAAAGAGAGAGCACATTATGACCACTGGCAAAATCGAAAGGGGACGAGACAGACGGAGACAGAAAGAAAACATTTTGGACAACCTTATTTCATAGCATGGAAGAGCGTCAACATCTGAGATAATAGCAAGCACCAGTGACAGAGATTTGTTGAGATCAATGGCCACCTGATGATGATGATTTTGATTAACTTCAGTGGCAATGAACGAAGAAACAGAAAAATTCAATCTTCCTTTTCCTTCCTGTCTAAAATAAAATGTACAAATAATCAGACCAAAAATATATGCATTTATAATAATGACGGATGTGATAAAGGCAGACGATAAACTGGTTGCAGACATTATATACTGACCACGAATGTTGCTATAGTAATATTTCGAGCGTCACTTCCGTTGAACAAAGGCGGAATCTTGTCCAGATTTTCACACGTCACTTTATTGCCCGCACAAGTGCATTCCTGAAAGTAATTGTACATTTTATTTGAGAAAATATGTTTACAAGGGTCTACGTGTTTTGTTTAGTTATGCTTTGTACAACTTTATCAAAATGTGGTTACAAGGGTCTATGTGTCTTGTTTAGTCATGTTTCATACAACTTTATCAAAATGTCATTACATGGGTCTACGTGTCTTGTTTAGTCATGTTTCATACAACTTTATCAAAATGTGGTTACAAGGGTCTATGTGTCTTGTTTAGTCATGTTTCATACAACTTTATCAAAATGTGGTTACAAGGGTCTATGTGTCTTGTTTAGTCATGTTTCATACAATTTTATCAAAATGTGGTTACAAGGGTCTATGTGTCTTGTTTAGTCATGTTTCATACAACTTTATCAAAATGTCATTACATGGGTCTACGTGTCTTGTTTAGTCATGCTTTGTACAACTTTATCAAAATGTCATTACATGGGTCTACGTGTTTTGTTTAGTCATGCTTTGTACAACTTTATCAAAATGTCATTACATGGGTCTACGTGTCTTGTTTAGTCATTTCGACAACTTTATCAAAAATCATTCAATGGGTCACGTCTTGTTTGTCAATGCATTCTAAAGTAATTACTTTATCAAAATGTGGTTACAAGGGTCTACGTGTCTTGTTTAGTCATGTTTCATACAACTTTATCAAAATGTCATTACATGGGTCTACGTGTCTTGTTTAGTCATGTTTCGTACAACTTTATCAAGATGTCATTCATTGATTCATCATACCATCATCCCATAGCCCGAGTGGTTACCGGGGCTCAAATTTGGGTGTAAAGAATAGAACCACTGTTACCTGTCACGAATGTCGTAAGAAGCGACTAAGTAGGTTTGGCTGAAATCGGATGCACATGTCCGAAACATGTTCAAGTCTATGTGTTTAGGGCCTACCAAACCAATGTGCAACGTATACACGTTCTTGGCAATGACCAAACATACCACAAAGGGTGATTAAAATTGATCGTAAGGAACGAACGCAAAGAAGAAGAAGATCATCCCATAGCGTTGCCATGATAAGAAGTTTGATCACACTATCAGATCTGATTGCTCATAAGGGTGGCCGGCCATCAGAACTGATGGATGTCAATCAAATCTAGTCACAATAAATATAAAGTCTAGTCACATTCAATATATATTCTAGTCACGTTCATTATATAGTCTAGTCACCGTCATTATACAGGGTGTTCAAGATAATAGCAGACTGTGAATGGAGTCAATCTGGCATATATGTATGAAAATGAGAAGGTTCAGTTATGACGTAGTAAGGTCAAGGTTGTGTGACGGTATGTAATTGTAGTGCGGGAAGGGGCGATGAACAAATGTGACGTAAAACGAGCTAGTCAGAACCGGTTTAAATAGTACATAAACATAACGCGATAGATTATCTGGCAACTTTCGATTTGACAATGGGGCTGCTTTAATCTTGAACACCCTGTAGAATCTAATCACATTCATTATAGAGTCTAGTCATATTCATTATTTAGTCTAATAATAATAATTATAGAATCTAATTTTTTTGTTTGTTTTTTGTTCGTTCTCTGACAAAACAATGAATCAAATGCACTTATTTCTCATCAAATTTAAGCTATTTCAGAAGAATACATCAAAGAAATATTTAAATATACTCACTTTGTAAACGCATGTATCGTCTTCTGACAAGGAGACAGATATCAGATTGACAACAAGTACCAATAAAAGACAACTGTTTATTTTCATCTTGAAACTGCGTTTAAACAAACTAACAAATGTTCAGTTTGTAAGCTATTTTCGCAAAGTAAATAACAACTACCCTTTTTCCAAACGATACAAGTGACAATTGATAATTAACTAACAAACGTTATCACGTGATTGTTGTACTCTGGCTTAAAATTATTTGGAGGACATTACCGTTTTATTTAATAGTGCTACAGATAACTTTTGCATAATGATGTATTGATAACAAACTTAGGTTTCGATATTTGATTGGTATCTTTAATCAGTTTAATCAGTGATATATCTTTTAACTACTTTGTAATAGCATACTATCCGTTACTGCATTATGAAAAACTCGTTACTTAGTACCAGTTACTTTGCACAGTTTTTCTTCTTTTATCATTTGATATCAGAGAAATTGTAAGATAAATGATTAAGCTTCAGTTAGTAAAAGATACAGTACTGGCGAGGAAACAGACAATTTTAAATAGCGTGAATGTAGAATTAATGCCTACTATTTTCGGTGTTAATAAAATCAGGCACAGACCCCAAAATTCAAATATTTTGGGAGTATAATTTCACAGCAGATGGAAAGATGGCCAGAGAAATCGGGACTAGATGCCAGAAGGCAAACGCAGTGACATACCAACTGTCACCACTATTAAAACATCCAAGCATTAACACGGCAGTCAAACGACAACTGATAAACTGCATATTTATTCCAACTCTCTGATATCATTCCAAACATGGCCCCTGACTAAGACACAAGAAAAAAGATTACAACATGTGAAATGAGATGTCTACGAAAAGCTGTCAACGTTACAAGGGAGATAGCGTGAGCAACGAGAATATCAGAAGCATCGTTGGTACTATACCATGCATACAGTACATCGAGAAGCAAAGAATCAAGTGGTTCGGCCATCTAATGAGAATGGAACCACATTTACTACCATCACGTGCCTAAATAATCGACACTCAGGGCGCAGAGCACGAGGCAGACCAAGAACACGATGGATAGATAACATCTCAGAGTCCCTGCGAAAGCATGGACTGGCAACGTCAAGCGCAACACACCTGGCACAAGATAGAAAATTAAGTCTCCCCACGGCGCTTCACGGTAAATGTGGTTAAGATAAGATAAGATAATAAAATCTGGTTTTACATTAGAGTAACATGTTAGTAATGCAAATGCAAAAAATGAAACAATAAACACACATGGCATCATGACAATTGCGCACAGGACAATGTGTGCACTCATCATGTTTGCATTTGTCTTATGGGGAATTGTATGTTTAGCAACACAGCACCATGATAATTACACACAAGACAGTCATGTGCGCAATTGTCACTTGTGCAATTATCTGGTTAACAATACACATTGATAGATTACAGTTTAATCGTTCTAACGTTGGAAGAAAACGTGTTGTAGTTATCATATATTTGAGACATAAATGAATCCATGTATATCTGCGCACATTTTAGAGGAAAATCTGTATGTTTTCTTCGTCTAGGATGTGTGTGTATCACTGATTATATATCGTAAATAAGGATAAATCATAATCGATTATTTATATGCCTTTCGTCTTTACAACGTAAATTGGAAGTTTCTGTAATTTTACAGACGGTCAATTATGTTTATGGACAACTTTACAGACGTCAATTGCGTATTTTACGTACAACTTTACAGACGGTCAATTGGCAAGTGTTTACTGTGACAACTTCTGAGTTTTCGCTTTTCTCTCTTGACGTTCAGCTCATACAAAAGTCTCTTCTCAAAAGACTCTGCGCCCTTTCGCAATTTGACTTTCCACACAGCTCTGTCATCAGCTAGTCCTTCCCATGTGCTGGGACCTATAGAAAAGTTTTTCATTGAGGCTTTGCAGACATCTTTATATCTGAGCAGTGGTCTGCCCTGGTGCCTCTTCCTCCGAAAGTTCACAGAACAACATTTGTTTTGGTATGCGACAAGTTTCCATTCTTCTCACATGTCCCAACCATCTTAGTCGTCTACTGCTGAGCATGCCCATGATGGAAGGCAGGTTTGCACGTTGCAGTACTTCAGAGTTGGTTATCTTGTCGTTACCACCTGATGTTTATAATCTTGCGGAGACATCGAAGGTGAAAGATGTTAAGTCTCCTCTCGTGCATTGAGTAGGATGTCCATGTTTCTAACCATATAGTAAAGGGCTAATTACACAGGCTCGATATATTTGAATCTTCGTCTGCAATGTCAGTTTCCAGAAAAACAATCGATTATACAGTAACGGAAACAGATCAACGAACTGGTATTCACATAGTATCTGAACAAAAGAATTTAAAGTTGCTTCCACAATGCATAATAGATTCCAATTAACACAGTTTCGCATTTTCAAACAAAACAAGATTATCATAAAAGAATGGGAACAGTTTTTAGGAGATAGGTAACTTTTTGATATTACTATGTTTATGTACCAAAGGAGTAAGTAACTGGTTCATTAACTGATACTTTTTCCTTAATAGTACTCGTTACTGACGAATTCATTCAGTACCTGATATTCGAGTAACAGTTATTAATCACCCATCACTATTAGTTTCATATCTGTCAAACTTATGAAGTAATTGATAACTACCAATTTTATTATTGCATGTACTAATCTTACTAGTCACGATATTAAACTCTGGTCCAACAATGTCACATAGTCTCGTCTAGACGGTTGACATTGAACTGTTTAAGCTGAAAATTCAAATTAGCTGAATGTTTTAACGTAGTGCGGCAGGATGGATGTTTGATTTTGCTACAATAACAAACAGCATATATTTATAGTATTGTGATTTGAGTACATGTTCTCACAACTAAAAACACAGTATTCTAATCCTCGACCACACGTTGTTCTGGGTGCCTCCTCTTCTTCTCTTTCTCCTCTTTATTTTTATCATACATGTGAGTATACCATTATAACTTGTACATATCCACTATACATGTAGTATAGTCCCATATACATGTAGTATATGGTCCCACTATACATGTAGTATATGGTCCCACTATACATGTAGTATATGGTCCCACTATACATGTAGTATATGGTCCCACTATACATGTAGTATATGGTCCCACTATACATGTAGTATATGGTCCCACTATACATGTAGTATATGGTCCCACTATACATGTAGTATATGGTCCCACTATACATGTAGTATATGGTTGCAAATATTTCATTCGTTCTTTTCTCAAATCCTGATATGCCTCGTATTGTCTGGATGAGAAGCGATTTCTAGAACAGGCTATTGTGTTACTTCATAAACAGTGTTTTTCACCGCTTCTGTTATTTCTGAGATCTACGTCATCCGTGGATGGTGTTTTGCTTTGTATCCACTGTATCAGATAAGCATTGCTTTTTGAGGCGCATTGTCTGTTGGTAATCTACTTATGTGGCCGAACCATTTAATTTGTTGTTTCTTGATGAAGTTCAATAAGACGACCATCTATGTAAGAGACCAAATAATCAACCTTGCAGGTCGACAAATACTACTCTTGATAATCGTGAAAAGGCGCAAACTTGCGTGGTTCGAGCATGTGATGAAACATAGCTCCCTCTCTAAGACTATCCTACAGGGGTGAGGGTGACGGAAGGAAAGGAGGGCAGAGAAAATCCTGGTTTGACCACATCAAGAGCTGGCCAGGACAGAATTTCTCCACACTCGCCCGAGGAGTTGAAGACAGAAACTCATATCGTGCTTTTGTGCTGATGTTCTACATTGACCCCTACGACCCTAACGGTTATGGGCTTTATTATTATTATTGTTATTACTGATGTTGTATCAACTTTATTTCTGATGTCTTCATTTCTAAATCGGTCTCTTCTTTTACCCCAGCATTCTGACTAAACATTTCATCTCTGTCGTGACTAGTTTTCTTCTACCATTTGATGTCAACGTTCATGTTTGGCAATGGTAGCATAATGTAGGAGAAAGATTGTTTGAACATTGCTCTTTTTGTGTTCATGGTGACATGCTTGCGTATTAAAATTGGCGCCATTTATCATATTATTTGATTTGCTTTGTTACATCTGTGTTGGATTTCGTTAGTTATTCTTCCGTTTCTAGAAAAAATGCTCTCTAAGTATCTAAAGTCCTTGACTTGTTTTAATGGGAGATTGTCGATGGAGATATTGGGAGTGTTTTCTTATCTAGCGAATGTCATAACTTCGGGTTTGTCGATGTTTATTCTCATATTGTATTCATTTGGTGCCAGCGTCCAGGTTTGGCACGTATAGCATAATATTTTGAGAAAGATTGTGTTGAACAATGCTCTTTAAGTGTTCATGGCTGCAAATCATTAACATAGTTAATGTAGTTTAAAATAGTTTTCCCATTCAACTTTCACAATGACACATAAAAGCGAATACTATTTAAACCATTAAGGAAGTGGAGAAGCCAAAACTAAATATACAAACAAATACACGTAGAAACAGGTGAGCATTGTTTTTTAAAAAATTTCTTGAACATGTGACTAAAGATGATGGCATATGGGGAAAAGAAAGGTTGGAAATAAAAAATAAATAGCTAAAAGTAGATTTAATGACATGAGAAAGTTATGAACCTGCCAATGACATGAGAAAGTTATGAACCTGCAAACCAACCAGAAATAAGATAAAATAAGAATTATTAGGCACTATATTTCTTCTTCTTCTTCTCTTCCATCATTTACTTCTTTATGGAGCTGTTGAGGGGGGTGGGAAGGAGGGAAGAAGCGTAGTGATCTTGTGTGTGCTTGTATTAAGGCACTTTGTAAGCTGATATTCATTTTCGTAAGGTTGTTCTTGATGCCGTCGCTCCATCTTTGCGTGGTCTTCCTCTTGCTTTGTACTCGTTATAATTTTTCTGTGTGGCTCTCTGAAGTATATATTTACTCTACATTAATGTATGTTCAGAAACATAGACAATGAACAATCATTTAGAAGACATAATTAATATCAGTGAGATGTGGATATACAAAAGAATCGATAGTTTTAATAGTAAGAAACACTAGACAAATACAGACGTTTTAGAACATATAATATTGAAGAAATACATCAAGCAAAAAAATATAAAGGAAAGAAAATATTTCTTGTACATAAAGAGACAATGCTTCTGTTCTGCAACAGTTTGATATTAAAGAGAGTTGACTATTAAAGAGCATAAAGAGACAATGTTTCTGTTCTGCAACAGTTTGATATTAAAGAGAGTTGGTTATTAAAGAGACAATGCTTCTGTTCTGCAACAGTTTGATATTAAAGAGAGTTGGTTATTAAAGAGACAATGCTTCTGTTCTGCAACAGTTTGATATTAAAGAGAGTTGGCTATTAAAGAGAACAATGTTTTGTTCTGCAACAGTTTGAATATTAAAGAGAGTTGGCTATTAAAGAGACAATGTTTCTGTTCTGCAACAGTTTGATATTAAAAGAGTTGGTATTAAAGAGACAATGTTTCTGTTCTGCAACAGTTTGATATTAAAGAGAGTTGGATATTAAAGAGACAATGCTTCTGTTCTGCAACAGTTTGATATTAAAGAGAGTTGGCTATTAAGAGACAATGTTTCTGTTCTGCAACAGTTTGATATTAAAGAGAGTTGGCTATTAAAGAGACAATGTTTCTGTTCTGCAACAGTTTGATATTAAAAGACTATTAAAGAGACAATGTTTCTGTTCTGCAACATTTGATATTAAAGAGAGTTGGCTATTAAAGAGACAATGTTTCTGTTCTGCAACAGCTTGATATTAAAGAGAGTTGGCTATTAAAGAGACAATGTTTCTGTTCTGAATAGTTTGATATTAAAAAGAGTTGGATATTAAAGAGACAATGTTTCTGTTCTGCAACAGTTTGATATTAAAGAGAGTTGGTTATTAAAGAGACAATGTTTCTGTTCTGCAACAGCTTGATATTAAAGAGAGTTGTGGCTATTAAAGAGACAATGCTTCTGTTCTGCAACAGTTTGATATTAAAGAGAGTTGGTTATTAAAGAGACAATGTTTCTGTTCTGCAACAGTTTGATATTAAAGAGAGTTGGTTATTAAAGAGACAATGTTTCTGTTCTGCAACAGTTTGATATTAAAGAGAGTTGGTTATTAAAGAGACAATGTTTCTGTTCTGCAACAGTTTGATATTAAAGAGAGTTGGTTATTAAAGAGACAATGTTTCTGTTCTGCAACAGTTTGATATTAAAGAGAGTTGGTTATTAAAGAGACAATGTTTCTGTTCTGCAACAGTTTGATATTAAAGAGAGTTGGTTATTAAAGAGACAATGTTTCTGTTCTGCAACAGTTTGATATTAAAGAGAGTTGGTTATTAAAGAGACAATGTTTCTGTTCTGCAACAGTTTGATATTAAAGAGAGTTGGTTATTAAAGAGACAATGTTTCTGTTCTGCAACAGTTTGATATTAAAGAGAGTTGGTTATTAAAGAGACAATGTTTCTGTTCTGCAACAGTTTGATATTAAAGAGAGTTGGTTATTAAAGAGACAATGTTTCTGTTCTGCAACAGTTTGATATTAAAGAGAGTTGGTTATTAAAGAGACAATGTTTCTGTTCTGCAACAGTTTGATATTAAAGAGAGTTGGTTATTAAAGAGACAATGTTTCTGTTCTGCAACAGTTTGATATTAAAGAGAGTTGGTTATTAAAGAGACAATGTTTCTGTTCTGCAACAGTTTGATATTAAAGAGAGTTGGTTATTAAAGAGACAATGTTTCTGTTCTGCAACAGTTTGATATTAAAGAGAGTTGGTTATTAAAGAGACAATGTTTCTGTTCTGCAACAGTTTGATATTAAAGAGAGTTGGATATTAAAGAGACAATGCTTCTGTTCTGCAACAGCTTGATATTAAAGAGAGTTGTGGCTATTAAAGAGCATAAAGAGACAATGCTTCTGTTCTGCAACAGTTTGATATTAAAGAGAGTTGGTTATTAAAGAGCATAAAATCAAGGAAAATTAATATTTCGAACACATCAAACTACATGAGTGTCTAGAGAAGAGATAATTTTGGATGGAATGGTGTCTGGAAGAAGAATTCGAGAAAGACATAGAGGACGATGGGTGCAAGATGTTATTGACGGTCTGAGATTGATTGCTGTTGACGTCAGTCAACTTGCACAGAACATATAATTTTTCAGGACTGCTGTTATGGGAGCCACATTCAGAAAGGGACACGCTACTTGATGAAGGAGACATTATGCGATTGTGATCGAACTTTTGTTGAAAGGAAAGGCTGCTATAGAAGACACTAGTGGGATAAATTGCTGCTTTGCAGAGTGCAAGCAAGATCAAAGCAAGAGACAGGGGATGCTAGTGGCCCATTGCAGTCAACATTTTATGCGGAGACGGCAACATATGTTGAAGATGGGTCTAATATAATGTTGAAATAGTTTACAACACTTTGAAGTTTTTCGTTGACGTTTCTTTCACAAATCCATTTGAATAAATACGTAAGAGTTGGAGCATGCTTAAAATGTGTAAAATTGTGTACATTTAACCAAGAAACGATACAATCTGTTGAGTGAAACGAATTCTTCGGGTATATTTATGTTTGTCACCGATTCAAGGTAAGTAATCCATTTAAATCAATGTGTTTTACGTATATCTGTCCTATTATTTCCCTTATTTTCAACGATTGTGAGTAGATCAGTGGGATGACCTGTACCTGAGCACCTGAACCAATGACTACTTTCTAACTATTGAACAAAGCTGAATTTACTCATCAGAAAAATTACTGCATGTAATCGTTAATTATTAATGAAAAAGTAAATACAATTAACCTACTTCTTCTTATTCTGCGTTCGATCGCTATGCGCTCAGGCGCCTGGTAACTAGCTTCTAACTGATTTTTACGTAAAGGCATGCTTTCCTTATTATCAGTATCCCCCGAAGTACAGGCATGCCTTCTCCGACTTCAAAGATACTTGTAGATTAGATCCTCAAGTATTGATCTGTGGTCAGGGAACCTATAATACAAATTACTTGCTATTAGCTTACAGGAAATGTTTGATTCAAGACGTCCGATCTGAGATTGGTGTGTGAATGTGAGTGCCAGTTGTTACTAAAATCTAACAAGCACCGCCGCATCCTCACAGTTTAAATAATCAGAAAGTAAAAAAAAGAAATCCATCATTTCTAACGAGAAATTAATTTGTTGAAATCCTCATATTTAAATAAACCTTTAACATTATTTTTGTTCAGGACACCGTAGAACAAATTAAAAAAAACGAAAAATAGCATTATTAGTATTATGAAATGTCTAGGCAGATTGTTAGGAGTAACAAGAAGAAAAAAGTTGAGAAATGAAGATATCAGGAAAAAAGTGGATACAACATCAGTACCAGACTTCATCAAGAAACAACAAATTAAATGATTAGACCACATAAGCAGATTACCAACTGACAGTGCACCTGAAAGAGGAGTGTTACTCCGATACAGTAGATACAAAGAAAAAGGTCGTCTAGGCAAAAGGTGGACTCAGAGATAAAGAGGCTACTAAGATACAGTTTATGAAGCGCACACAAAAGCACGTTCTAGAAATGTCTTCTTATGCTAACGCTGCTTGGCAAAACAGGATTAGAGAAATGAAGACAAATTATGAAAAATAGTTAAAAAAACCCAAAACCAGAAATAAAACAAAGAAGAAAAAAGAATCACTTGATCGAATCAGAATTTACTAATTATTTTTACAATATTACTATGTCGAATAAGAAATCAATAGTTATATTTAAAATCACAATATCTAATCAATCATATAAGTGTCATGCCTGCCGGAGTAGGCGATCATGTTTCTCCACAACTCTCTCCTTCCCGCAGGTAATCAGTTCTGACGTCGAACTTTTATTGAACCGATATATCAGGCCATCCAACATTTTTCCCTCTGTCTTTCACTATCTTTCCTTCCCTGAATTTTACCTGTTGTCACCAAATGTTCTAAACCTTTTCTTCGCATTATATACATGAAGAACCTTGATTGACTGATTCTTATTCTTTTGATAAGGTTTCTTTGTGTGCAGTCCTGATTAAAAACCTCATCATTTGTTTTCTTCGCTGTCCATGGTGATCTAATCCCAAATGAATAATTACTCAAATAAACACCGATAAGGAATTATTTTCGGGTCATTGCATTATGCAAAAAATGAAATTGTTCGCGAAAGTTGCGTTGCGCACACAAGACGATAGTCAATCAGACATTGAGATCGGATGGAAAAAAGTTGAAAATTGAAACAAATAAAAATAATTCAGAATAATAGAAAATGCTAAAAAAAAATTTCATTTTGTTTTAAATACATTCACAGTTAAAAGTAAAAATAAAAGAAGTTTTCATTAAAATTAAGAAAACTGAATTCATGGTACATTAGAGAAACAACTTTTAGACAAATAATCAGTTTTAACTTATATTTCATACAGAGTATAACGGGTATAAAGGGTATTAAGATGATCGAAGGATTGACTTCATTTCCTCATATAGCACAGGTTTCCCGTATAATCCAGTTCCTGTCGGCAGAAATGACAAGTCAACTGTTGAGTTTGGCATAAAACACGAACCCCGTAGCTCCACCAGAAATCCTGATGATGTAATGAAAAGTTGCACTTGTCGTTCGGTTTGAGTTTGAACTAACAACCTTCAGAATGACAGGCAAACGTCATAGCCATGTCGCCATAGAGATCCCTTTAATATATTTAAGGCTTTTTATTGCCCCTGTGCCCAGCGTGTTCGTAGCTCGTTGGACTACAGGTGACTAGTCCTCGTAGGTGCGGGTTCAATTCGCGGACTGGCAGAAAAAATTCAGGTTCCCAGATTTACGGTGATCGTGGCACCGAGCCGAAGGGTTACGATGTCCATGACACCGAGCCGAAGAGCTGGCTTCTGGATCGGAAAAAACCTCGATGAAGGCATATTTGCCGATTACTTAGTTTTGTTAACTATTTCTCAATGTCTTTACTTTAGTCAAACTGTCTATTGCGCTTAATTTCTTATTTATCTCTCATCTAAAAATAAAGGAGGCACAGTCGAGTGCCACTTAAGTGAACCCGCAAGGAAAACGGAAAAAGGGGCGTACTAAACAGACATGGAGACAAAATCTTCTTGAGGAACTGAAGGGTGCTCGCTTATCCTGTGAGACCATAAAGAAAACCGCGAGAGGTCGGGAAAAATGGAGAACAACTGCTGATGCCCTATGCTTTCCCCGAGGAACGGAGTAGACTAAGTGAAATAAACAATAAAGGAAAAACTTTAAAATTTTTTATTTTTCCGATCCAGAAGCACTTAAGCTTTCAGCTCTTCGGCTCGGTGCCATGGACATCGTAACCCTTCGATTCGGTGCCACGAACACCGTGAATCTGGGGAACCTGTGGCTTTTCTGTCAGCCCGCGGAATTGAACCCGCACACACAGAGGGCTAGTCACCCGCAGTCCAACGCACTACGAACACGCTGGGCAGGCGGGCAAAAGGAAAACTATTAAAACCAAACCATTATCATAAATATGTGAGCATTTTATTATTTCAATTATCTTGTCAGTTTACTTTACAGAGCAGTGAAAAACTTTATGATTCTGACAAGAAAAATTTATTTAACAAATAACTAATTTAAATGAATTTTTTCAAGCACTCCCGCTGTCATTACAGTCTATTACCATTTTATCTTCGATAACTAATTAGTATATCGAGAAGGAAAGAATCAAGTGGTTCGGCCATCTAATGAGAATGGAACCACATTTACTACCATCACGTGCCTACAATAATCGACACTCAGGGCGCAGAGCACGAGGCAGGCCAAGAACACGATGGATAGATAACATCTCAGAGTCCCTGCGAAAGCATGGACTGACAACATCAAGCCCAACACACCTGGCACAAGATAGAAAACTAACTCTCCCCACGGCGCTTCATGGCAAATGTGGTTAAGATAAGATACGATAAGATAACTAATTTGTAGTTTTTTCATAGTAACCTTTTCAAATGATATCTTCCCGCCTGCCCAGCGTGTTCGTATATCATTGCTGTATATTGTCATTGTTTTTGTAATTTGTAAAACTATTTTTTGATTACGTGTTTCGTCAGCGTGTTCGTAGCGCGTTGGACGACGGGTGACAAGCCCACTGTGAATGCGGTTCAATTCCGCGGGCTGGCAGAAAAGTCACAGGTTCTCTAGATTTACGGTGTTCATGGCACCGAACCGAAGGGTTACGAAGTCTATGGCACCGAGCCGAAGATCTGAAAGCTCAAGTACTTCTGGATCGGAAGAAAAATTATATCTACTTTCCGATAACGTTTTTTGGTACATATAAAAAACCAACACCAAAACAGATAACATTGGATAGCAGTATTAACGGATTATTGTATAATGTTATATACACACATATTATCTACATTCTCTCATAACCTTCTCACCAAACAGAAAGTTAGTTATAAAACTAAATAAGAAACAAATTCTCGTAAAACGATAAAACGTTATTCGACCCCGACGAGATTCGAACTCGCAATCTTCTGATCCGAAGTCAGACGCCTTATCCATTAGGCCACGAGGCCGCTGCGATAAGTAGCAAGTCTAAAATAACAAATAAGGATATGTCGATGTCTGCTATCGAGGTTTCTTCCCACCAGATGCTTGCTTGGTTCATATCCAACGGGAAAATGCCAAAGAGTGACGGCTATGCTTGGATCTTCTGTTCTTGACATGGAGGGTGCTGGCGACAATAAGAGAGCGGACAAGTTTGAATCAATATCATCGAGGAGTTGAAGATGGATACGAGGCATGACTCTCGGTGACCACATGTTGAGTAAATAGACTAAAATTGATATTGAATCTATCCATAGGAGCAATCGGTTTATATTACAGATTACATAAACAGAACTGGATGCTTGAGGGAAGAATATGTTTAACCAGCAAGATATGAGTAGAACTACAGTTTGTGTTTGCATACACTTCGACATTTGCTTTGGGTGTTTGATTAATCTTTTGATTGATATGACCACCATCCAGGACCGTGCTTGCAATGATACAGAGACGCGGCTGCATCAGGTGGCACCGCAAGGATGGGGAAGGGGGGGAGGGCGGAATAAGAAGCGAAATTAAAATCGCAATTGAAGGTTATTTTAAAGAAAAATCACTTAAAGGGCGGCATTTCGAAAACTTGCATCATACTGAGAAACTGTACCGCACGGCCCTGCCATCCTCATTGCGCATCGGTGAATAGCGAAGTGTTGTTCGAAATCTGTCTTACACAATATCTCACCAGCAGTGCACGAACTCTGTAGCCCCGGCAAGGGTCCACGGTACAATTTTAACTTAGCAAATTTAACGATGCAGAAATTTTATTTTAATAAATTTTAATAATATTTTAAAATAAATTTCCCCCTTTGTAGCGGCTTCGTGAAGCGATCGATATATTTTCCCAGAAATCTTTGATTTTCAAGGTAGGAGAGCTCAAGTTCCTAGTTCTATTGGAGATGAACGATAAAATGTAGATCCCGTGTTGACATTATTCGCAAAAAGAACATTTTTGCAGTTTAACCTCGTTAAGAGTAGGTTGCTGGTGGTAACTTAGCAACATTGGGTCTGTCAGGGTCTACTATGACGTCAGTTCAGTAAACAACAACCAATTAAATATGCATCCAAGTCATGAAGCGTCCATATGATCTTCATTCGTTGCAAATGGCTAAATGTGTCTTAACAAGTCTTCAGACGTCACTAAACGTGTCTTTAATAAGTCTTCAGACTTCACTAAACGTCTTCAACAAGTCTTCAGACTTCACTAAACGTGTCTTCAACAAGTCTTCAGACTTCACTAAACGTGTCTTCAACAAGTCTTCAGACTTCACTAAACGTGTCTTCAACAAGTCTTCAGACTTCACTAAACGTGTCTTAACAAATCTTCAGACTTCACTAAACGTGTCTTCAACAAGTCTTCAGACTTCACTAAACGTGTCTTCAACAAATCTTCAGACTTCATAATTCCTCATATTAAAACATTTTACTAAAGGCGAAAGATGTAAAAAAAACCGTAGAAAGGTAGTTATACAAAGAAAAGTAAGTACCCCAGCAAGATACAGCCCGTTTCGACCAAAAGGCTTTTGTCAATCAAGTTAACAAGATAAACGAAAATATACGATCTTTATATACAACAGATATCATAGACTGAAACGATTAATTCCTATTGTCTATTGTCTATTCCCAGGTGGATAATGTAGTTGGCTGTCCACTCTTGCCGTTAAAAGTAGGGATGGGAGCTTTAATTTGCGTTCTAGGGCTAGATGAGTCGTACTTGTTGTTTATATCCGTGTTTATTTAGTGTAGTCTTGATATTGTCTATCCATCTTTTTCTTGGTCTTCCCTTAGCTCTAGTACCCGATCTCTTTTATTGTATGCTGTTATTGGTGGTTGGTTGTATTTCATTCTCATTAAATGTCCAAACCACTGCATTTGTTGTTTTTCGATGTATTCGATGCATGAAGTCATGCCCACTTTGCTTCTGATGTCCTCATTTCGTAGTCCATCTTTTCTGGTGACTCCCACTGCCTTCCTCAAGCATTTCATTTCACACGTGGTGAGCTTTTGTAAAAGACCAAGTTTGGCACTGGTAACAAAGTGGTGGTAGGAAAATACTTTTTTTCGTCTGTCTTTTCACTTCCATCTTGATCTTTGGGTGTTGTAATAATGATGCCAGCTGGTAGGTCACTACATTTGCTTTTTGACACCTTGTCTCTATTTCTATATCGAGTTCTCCGTCATTAATTTCTAACTGCCCTAAAACAAAAATGCGTGACTAAAAACGAAATAAATGTAAAAAAACTAGAAACGAAAAGCACTCTGTATATATTTCGTTCTACTAATACTATGTCACCCTATAGTTGTAAAGCTCGCATTATGCTCGGTTTCTTCATCTGAGTATATACCCGGAAAATGTGTTTACAACTGCTATGCTTCGGGTTCAGGAAATTTCTCATCATGATGCCATAACTAAGCAACATATAACTTCCATGTCTGACAGGGTTAATTCTATCTAGACTTATTATCTACATATTTCAATGGTGAAAAATATCCCGCTCCGTCATCTTTCAATTTTCAAATCTGATCCTGAACAACTTTCAGTCTTCCAACATTTTTCCTTGATGCCTTACTGACGTTACATGCATCTTAAGGATATATTGGTACGGATTTACCTAAAAAACACAATGTCCTGGTTCATTTTGGCACCGAGAGGTGACGTTTTTGCTCTAGAAAATCGTTCTATATCTTTACATGCTACTTTGCGACCTCTTGGACTTAACTAACTACATTCATATGAAAAAAAAAATCTGGCCAGCAATGGCGGAATGCGGGAGGGCCATTCAGAGTCAGAACTGTTTGATTCTGAACACGACTTTGCTAGCGCATTTTTGCCATGTTTGGTCGGGTATTTTCCGGTTTCGTTTGCCGGGCTACTGAGTTAGTGCTTGAGCAACGCTGTGAGCTATGACTGTTACATGGAATGCTTTTGCTGTGTCAACCGTGCGTTTGTTGTGTGTATTCAGAAAAGGGCGGACAGCGGTTATGACGAACAAGCTCAATCTGTCGTATGCAGTTATATTGCGAGTACAGAAAGCTGGATTTTGTCATGATTGATGTTCCTTCGACAAGAATTGCAATTCAAGTGATGAACAGTTTTGTGTTGCTACATTAGCGACGGCCATATGCATTTTATGCGGTGCAGGTTTCTTTTTGTGGCGGAACGCGGCTGTTTCATTCTTGAATTAGTTCACACAGGAAACATTTCACAGTTGTTAGCATTTCGTGTGATTTTCATTTGCACAGGAACGGAGCAATTATGGGGTGACCCGTTGCAGTGAAGTTGGAACCGTACTTATGAACTATGAACTATGAACATTCATATGCTTTTTGATACGGTCTCTTCTCAATGTTCATGCTTCCTTATATATATATACTTTTAATTTCTAGTTTTCACATTTATTTAGTTTTTGTTTTTAGTCACATATTTTCATTTCAGGACAGTTATGAATTAATCGTTTCAGTCCCTATGTCTATGACATCTGTTGTATAGAAACACCGCATGTATTTCGTTTGTCTTATATCATGTGCTTGATGACGGTCTATTTGACACAGCGTTATTGTATCTTGTGTTTTTTACTATGTAAAAACTTTACTGCGTTTTTAACATGTTCCACTGTTACAACTCAATCTTGGACGATTTAATTTTGTTTTAAAATGTTTATAGATTTATATTTTTGTCTGTGTCTCTCTATATATGTATCTTCTCGTATTTCTTACTCTAATGGAAATCATCTAATTATATTTTTGAATCTAATTTTAGCAAAGCATTGCTAGATTTTCTTGAGCTCATTGCACGCGTTGTATTTCTTGAACTTATTATATTTCTTAATAAACAACTTAAGCTCATTTGTACAATTTATTTTTGTAATTAGTTTTCAATTAAAAAAATCTATTTTTGTCTTTCTATTTTGATAAAGAGAACATTTAATCTACTTAACAACTGCATAAATAATATGAACATAAATCTGATATGAATTTCTTTTTGCTGAGTTGTCTCATTGCTACATACGCGGCATCAGATGGCCAAAAGTAGTAAAAGGAAAGTAAAGGAACCCTTTAATACCTCGTGGTATATAGGTCAATACAGTGTTAGGCCTGTATTTTCATTGACCGTCGGCACACGATGGGTGATGTGGTCAGCATCACGCCAGCCGCCTTTACTTTCCCAGAGCATGTCTGGTACCCAGTTGAGGCTGGGCCGACCTGAGAGCCGTCGCGGTCGGGAAAAATTTCACGCACACTGCGGAAGTTGAACCCGGACCACCAGCCTTGAGAAGCGAGTTCACTAACAACTACGCTACCGCGGCTCTCAAAAGTAGTAACACATATATAATAATGATAATAAGATAATAAGATAATAAGATAATAAGGACAAACTGGAGTTTAAGGACAGGAATTGACAATAAAATGAACTGGATAATGACTTCGGGACTACAAACCTCTAATTAATCAAGTAATTCGTTTTTTGTGTGCACATTCTTCTACTTCTTCTCAATCGCCCGCTATGAATTCAGACGAATTCAGGGCGTCTAGTATGCAGCTTCTGACCGATTTTTAGCTTGAGGTTTTGCTTTCTTATCAGCAGTGTCCCTCGCCATTAAGGCAAACCTTACTCCGACTTCAGACGTACTTGTAATTTAGATCCCAACGTAATTTATATCCCAATGTAAATGATCAGGGTCTCATGTAGTCCAACCACCCAACCGAGTACCGTGTACTCACCTAAGAATTTGTTTTTGGCCAAGCTGACATAGAACCCAGGTAGAGTAAAGTGTTGTTATCTTTGCTATCGGTGACCCCATTACGAAATGAAAGCCGCTTTGGAAGACGAGAAAGTAGAAGAATGGAAAAAATATCCCAGGTAGCTAACGTCTCTTCATATAGCATGTCATTTGCTGAATTTATCTCTCATAACAGCTCCCGTGAAAAAAATATCCCAGGTAGCTAACGTCTCTTCATATAGCATGTCATTTGCTGAATTTATCTCTCATAACAGCTCCGTGAAAAATATCCCAGGTAGCTAACGTCTCTTCATATAGCATGTCATTTGCTGAATTTATCTCTCATAACAGCTCCCGTGAAAAAAATATCCCAGGTAGCTAACGTCTCTTCATATAGCATGTAATTTGCTGAATTTATCTCTCATAACAGCTCCCGTGAAAAAAATATCCCAGGTAGCTAACGTCTCTTCATATAGCATGTCATTTGCTGAATTTATCTCTCATAACAGCTCCCGTGAAAAAAATATCACAGGTAGCTAACGTCTCTTCATATAGCATGTCATTTGCTGAATTTATCTCTCATAACAGCTCCCGTGAAAAAAATATCCCAGGTAGCTAACGTCTCTTCATATAGCATGTCATTTGCTGAATTTATCTCTCATAACAGCTCCCGTGAAAAAAATATCCCAGGTAGCTAACGTCTCTTCATATAGCATGTCATTTGCTGAATTTATCTCTCATAACAGCTCCCGTGAAAAAAATATCCCAGGTAGCTAACGTCTCTTCATATAGCATGTAATTTGCTGAATTTATCTCTCATAACAGCTCCCGTGAAAAAAATATCCCAGGTAGCTAACGTCTCTTCATATAGCATGTCATTTGCTGAATTTATCTCTCATAACAGCTCCGTGAAAAAATATCACAGGTAGCTAACGTCTCTTCATATAGCATGTCATTTGCTGAATTTATCTCTCATAACAGCTCCCGTGAAAAAAATATCCCAGGTAGCTAACGTCTCTTCATATAGCATGTCATTTGCTGAATTTATCTCTCATAACAGCTCCCGTGAAAAAAATATCCCAGGTAGCTAACGTCTCTTCATATAGCATGTCATTTGCTGAATTTATCTCTCATAACAGCTCCCGTGAAAAAAATATCCCAGGTAGCTAACGTCTCTTCATATAGCATGTCATTTGCTGAATTTATCTCTCATAACAGCTCCCGTGAAAAAAATATCACAGGTAGCTAACGTCTCTTCATATAGCATGTCATTTGCTGAATTTATCTCTCATAACAGCTCCCGTGAAAAAAATATCCCAGGTAGCTAACGTCTCTTCATATAGCATGTCATTTGCTGAATTTATCTCTCATAACAGCTCCCGTGAAAAAAATATCCCAGGTAGCTAACGTCTCTTCATATAGCATGTCATTTGCTGAATTTATCTCTCATAACAGCTCCCGTGAAAAACATATCCCAGGTAGCTAACGTCTCTTCATATAGCATGTCATTTGCTGAATTTATCTCTCATAACAGCTCCCGTGAAAAAAATATCCCAGGTACCTAACGTCTCTTCATATAGCATGTCATTTGCTGAATTTATCTCTCATAACAGCTCCCGTGAAAAAAATATCCCAGGTAGCTAACGTCTCTTCATATAGCATGTCATTTGCTGAATTTATCTCTCATAACAGCTCCGTGAAAAAATATCCCAGGTAGCTAACGTCTCTTCATATAGCATGTCATTTGCTGAATTTATCTCTCATAACAGCTCCCGTGAAAAAAATATCCCAGGTAGCTAACGTCTCTTCATATAGCATGTCATTTGCTGAATTTATCTCTCATAACAGCTCCCGTGAAAAAAATATCCCAGGTAGCTAACGTCTCTTCATATAGCATGTCATTTGCTGAATTTATCTCTCATAACAGCTCCGTGAAAAAATATCCCAGGTAGCTAACGTCTCTTCATATAGCATGTAATTTGCTGAATTTATCTCTCATAACAGCTCCGTGAAAAAATATCCCAGGTAGCTAACGTCTCTTCATATAGCATGTCATTTGCTGAATTTATCTCTCATAACAGCTCCCGTGAAAAAAATATCCCAGGTAGCTAACGTCTCTTCATATAGCATGTCATTTGCTGAATTTATCTCTCATAACAGTTCCGTGAAAAAATATCCCAGGTAGCTAACGTCTCTTCATATAGCATGTCATTTGCTGAATTTATCTCTCATAACAGTTCCCGTGAAAAACTTGAATGCTACCAATTTTCTTCTTCTTCTTAATTGATTGATATGACCATCATAAATGCACTTCGGTGAGTAACCATGTGTACTCCGATCTCTTTCTTACACAGGAAGATCTCAGTGGCAGTGCACAAACTCTGTAGCACTGGCGAGGGTCTCCGATGTAATTTAGAAGATGGTGGAGGCAACACACCCACAGCAAACACCCACAAGATCCAATCAGCAGACTAAACAGAAAACAGCACAAAACAATCTTTCGTCTAAGAACAGGTCACAACATTCTCAATCATCACACGCACAGAATAAAGCCTGTTCAGACAACACAGTGTACATGCCAGACAGAAGCACAGACTCCAGAGCACATCATACGGGACATGTCCATCATACATACACCAACAAATGAAACTTGGCCTCATGAACGAAGCTTACAGAGCAAGCTATGGGGAACTTACGAGGAACTGCAGCTGACATGCATCCTCATAGAGGCAACCTATCTCATGGTTTAGACAAGCATACGAAACCGAACACAAAGAAGAAGAAGGAGAAGGTATTGTAGAATATCTAAACTATTTTCTTCTTTGTTCAGCAGTTTCTAAGAATTTTTCTGCTGCATTTTGTTCCAAAAAAATAAATAATTTTCTTCTTTAATGCCTCTGTATTCGCCTATGATTCACAGACAAGTCGTGTCAAATGAAAAACGTGTGTTGTGAATAGTCTAGTACTAACTATCCAGCTTGTGTTATCTTTATTTGTACAAGTAATGGACTGGCTCAAATTCCTGCAGAAGTATGGTTTTCCATTTCTTTGATCTTTACAGCAGGACATTACGTATCGTAAAAGTATTTCAAACGTAACAATCGTCGGGGGTCGCTGTAATCATAAAAGCAGAGCGAGAGACCATTTAATAGTTGATGTAATTTGGTGACTCGTTAAGTCTATGAATGTAGAATCTTGTCTGTCTGGAGTGTGCTTGCGTGTATGGATTATGTATGTGGTATGTAAGTGTATGAGTTGCTTTTGTGTGTGTATATATGTGGTGTGTGTAACACACGTGTATAAAATGGTATTGTTACAAGAACTGCAATGAAAACTGATAATGTGCCAGGAACAGTTTCAACGTTTTACCATTGCGCTCCATTAGTTATATGTTCTATTAGGAACGAGGAATTGCAAAACATATACACATGATAGTGTGATAAATTGTAGATATAAGTTCCAATGGGAACAATTAGGAACAAGAGAGAGAAAGAGAGAGAGAGAGAGAGAGAGAGAGATAGAAACACCAAGCAGCAAAACAAATACACATGTTAGTGTTTAGTTTAGTTTAGTTTAGTCGTCGGATCACCATCACTGCACGTCGAACAAATTAGTCCATAAGTGCTCCGATCTCTCCTCAGTATGTCCATCAGCGTGTGGAGACTAACGACACCGGTTCTTTGTTGGTTTACAATTCTTCTTTGTCTGCCAGCATAGCGTTCTTGTCGAGCTACACCACACTTAACTTTGAGTTCTTGCAGTCTGGTTAGTGTTGTGGATTCACCGCTATTACGTGAATCATGTACACGCCCTCTCTCCCTTAAGGAATTTATAATATCAGCCTGGTCCATTGCTCGTCCGCTTTGGACAGCAGCCATGCCTGCAAGCCTATCCGCACGTTCATTCCCCTTACACCTGCATGCCCTGGCACAAAAATAAAACTGATCTTTGTCAGCTTAGACCTCCCCAGCGATTCTATCCAATGTCTCCTAGCCCATCCTGTTTCAATCTTCCTGAGCATACTCATTGAGTCACTGAGAAAACATGCATAGATAAAAGTCTGTGATTCTAGCCAAATCATCGCTTTGGTAACCGCCATGATTTCCATAGTGAGACTGCTTGTAGTCACGGCAAAACCACCACTGTCTTCCTTCACAACATCACCTCCGACCTGAGCAGTGAAAGCCCACGAGCTCCGCACATGTCGAATCACCGAACCATCCGTATAAATGATTACATCATGCTCAGATGCGTTCTCAGAAATTAATGCCTGAACCTCTGCCTCCACAACAAGTGGGTTATGTTGCCTGCATTCTTTATCAAGTTCGATGCATACAGAAAAGGATGTAGCGATTCCTCTTGGCACTGGTATCCATTCTTCACCGGGATCAATGTCTTCAAGTGTACACACCTGTTCAATACAGTCCTCGGCCTGACCCATCCAAGATTTTCCTCTTTTAACCTATTTCCTTTTTGTCTCTGTTAGTGTGATAAGTTGTAACTATAAGTTCCAAAGGGAACAGTTAGGAACAAGATAGATAGATAGATAGATAGATAGATAGAGAGAAAGATGGGGTATGTATACGCATGTTCGTATTGTATGATTTTAAGTATGATGTATTTGTTTTCGACATCGTTTGCTTTACATCAACCATTTGTTACACTAATCTGTGTAGTCGATATGTGGTTTGCGCATCATAGCGTGACTGTGTTGTGCCAGTTAGGCGCCTACAAACATGTAATTCAGCACGCCCCGTTTCTGCATTATTTTTTTCGGATTTACCTCTCAACGTAAGACCATCCTCTTCCTACCCTTCCTCCACAAATATCTAACATTTAAGAGTTCATTCCACCAGACGAGCCAGAGGTCAGTTGGCGTTTTACCTCACGGTCAAAGTTTCTCTGTTTACACAACAGAGAGATTGGGTTGGCGTGTATGTTATATGGGTCGTCAACCGGTTTTAATTTTTACTTTTCGCCTGTCCTATGGAAGACTAGCATATCCCAGCTCTACTGGAAGCAGAGCTAGGCACAGAACACACTTTATAAAAATATGTATCGTCTTTTTCTATTACAGCCACACTGTTACCGGGTCGTTACCCGTTGTCTTGATTTTCTGTTTTTATCTTGCTCTGCTCTAGTGGCTTGGGTGATAGCTATTTTTGATTTTGAAAGGATTCTGATATGATATTTACCCCTCTTTTTCTTGGTCGTTTCTCGCCTTCTTTCCTAATGTTCTGTCGTTGAAAACTCTCTATACAGTGGAGTTTAGTTGGATTCTTATTAAGTAGCCAAACTACTTCATTCCTTGTTTCACAATGTAAATCAAGCAAGTTTGATTCCCATCTTTCTTTCTTATGCTGATGTTGGTGACTGTCTTTTCTAGTGTTGTTGGTAACACTTTGTAGGAATCGCATTCCACATGTAGTTTTTTTTTTGCCACTGTGATTTTCTGTCTATGCTTTTCTCTGGTACCACAGAGTAAGCATTAACACGATGTTGATCACCTGTTGTTTAGCTGACAGCGAGATGTTTATGTACTTTAACAATGGAAACAGCTGGTAGGTTACAGCATTACTTTTTACGCTGTAATCTATATCTCTCTGTCTAGTTTTACATCTTCTGTGAATATTAGTTAGTTAGTCTTTCCTCTTGGGCCTGTGGGCGGCGCATAGGCAGAGGTCATAGCTCTCCATGTCTCGCGGTTCGTTGCAATTTGTTTTAAGTCTTTGATGTTTACTAGGCCCATCGTTGAGCCTTCTCTGGTGATGGTTCTACGCAGAGTCTCTCTTGGTCTTCCTCGTTTTCTTTTCCCTCTGGTGTCCATATGAGGGATTGGTAAGGGAGTCTTCTCATCCATTCTAAGTGTGTGGCCGATGTAGTTCCAGCGGCGCTTTATTATAAAATTTGATACATTTTCTTGCTTGGTCTCTTGTCTTATTTGTGTATTGGGTCTGAAATCTGACCATTTGAGGTTCAGTATTCTTCTAAGACATTTATTCTCAAAGTTATCTAATTTTCTTTCTAGAGCTTTTGTTGCTTTCCAACTCTCGCATCCATAAGTTAATACTGGAATCACACAAGAGTTGAAGATCTTTAATTTTAAGTGCTTGCTGAGTGAATTGGACTTCCATATATTTGACAATTTGTTAAAAGCACTTGATGCCAATGCGATTCTGTGTGGAATTTCTGGCGCTGTATCCCTCGTAGATGACATCATACTCCCTAGGTATGTAAAACTTTTGACTTTTTCAAGAGTGTAGTTTTTAGTTGAATATTTTCTGGACTGCTGGTAAGGTCAACAATTTTTGTTTTTGTGGTGTTTATTTGGAGACCAATTTGTCCTGAGATATTTTGGAGAAGGTTTGTTTTCATTTGAATATCTTGATGTGATGAACTCAAAGGGCTATATCGTCGGCAAAATCAAGGTCTTCTAAAATTTTATCAACCCACTTGATGCCCATATTTGCGTTATTGGTGCATTTTCGCATGACCCAGTCAATTGCTATTCCAAAGAGCATTGGCGATAAGACGCAGCCTTGTTTCACTCCTGTTTCCACTGAGAACCAGTCAGAGTTACCGAAATCTGTTCTTACACTGCAGCGCGATTCACTGTAGAAGGATTTTATGATGTTGATGAATTTAGTAGGGAAACCATAGTTTTTGAGTAGTTTCCAAAGCGTAGGACGGTGAATACTGTCAAACGCTTTCTGAAAATCAACAAAGTTGATGATTAAATTCGATTGAAATTCTACGAACTCTTCAATGATTACTCTTAGTGTGAAGATGTGAATATGCTTCCCACGTATTTAAATTCTTGCATTTGGTTGATTATAATAGCCGTCCATCGCAAGCGATGATGACAACAGTTTCAGACGTGTGCTGCTGCACCTCTCTGGTGTGTGCGGAGATGCCTGTAGAGTCCAATCCTAAAACAAAATTCCCTACCACAGGTGGGGCATACATGATCAAGGCTAGACATGTACGTGTTGTGTGTTCTGTCTTTTCGCGCAGCTCGTTTTCATTGTGTCTCAACGACACGATGATTCTCAGCTATGCGGGCTTCTCTTGTGTTGTTACAGCGCCACATTTGACGATTTTGCGCAAGGGATTCCCAGCATGTGGTGTCTATATCCAAGCATTTCCGAGATGCTTTAAGAGTGTCTTTAAAGCGTTTTTTCTGTCCACCAGCAGAACGTCTGCCCCTTCAAGTTCACCATACATCAACTGTTTGGGGATGCGTTTATCAGGCATCCGAGCAACGTGACCGGCCCATCTTACTTGGGCCTTCTGCAACAGGGTGTTGACGTCCGGGATCTTTGCTCTTGTGAGGACTTCGGTATCTGGAATTTTGTCCTGCCCGCTTATTTGTAGTGTTCTGATTAGACAGTTTGTGTGGAAGTGGTTTAGTTTTCTTGCGTGTCTGCTATACACTGTCCATGTCTCACTTGCGTACAGCAGCGTGGTTAGCACTATGACCTGGCAAACTTTCCACTTTGTGGCTACGCTTATCCCCTTCCACTCCCACACAGTGACACGCAGCCTTCCGAACTGCAGCACTGGCTTTGGATATCCTATTGTTGACCTCAGAGTCTATATTTGCCGATCTGGATAGGAGGCTGCCAAGATAAGCAAAGTTGTCCGCTGACAGGAGACGCTGGTGTTTAATGTTGATGACTGGATCGTAGTACTGCTTTCTAGGGGTGGGTTGTAACATGACCTCTGTTTTCTTGGTGTTGATGGTATTGTCAAAATTATCACAGGCCACTGAGAACTTGTCCATGTAAGTCTGCATTTCTTCCTCAGAGTTGGTAGCGAAGGCGCAGTCATCAGCAAACAACAGGTTTGAGATAGTGGATTCTTTTACCTTGGTGGAGGATTTTAACCTCCGAAGATTGAATAAATTACTGTCCTGTTACGTCTGTCCTGTATCTAATCTTTACCCCATGTTCGTCGCCTTCCCAAAAGACATCCATGAGCATGGCAGCAAACATCATACTGAAGAGTGTTGGGGCGAGTACACATGGCTGTTTGACGCCGTTGGTGACATAGAAGACCTCCGATAGCTCCCCTTCATCAAGTACACGTGCCATCATGCCCTCGTGAAACTGTTGGACGTTCTTAATGAATTTCACTGGGCATCCACATTTTTCCATGGTCTTCCATAGTGAAAGCCTTCGTCAGATCGACAAAAACCATGTAGAGGTTACGGTGATGCTCTTGGCATCTCTTCTGTAGTTGGCGAGCAGCAAATATCATGTCTGCTGTTCCACGACCCGCTCTGAAGCCACATTGTCTCAGGGAGCAAGTCCAGCTCCAGGTGTTCAATTAAGCGATTGAGGAGGACTCTGGCCATTATCTTGCCAGCAATTGACAGGTTGATTATAGTGCAATTGACATGGATGTTTTAGTTAATTATGTTGTCTTCCTATATTAATTATTTTGCTTTTAGTCTTATTGATTTTCAAGTCATGATTTATTCAATTTTAGTTCAAGGTGTCATTATATTGTGTTTTAGGTTCTTTTTGGTGTATCAGGTACTGATGATCTGCGAAACGCAGTTCTTTTATTTCATCATTATCTGAATTTGATCTACGTATAACATATGCATAACTGTTTATGGTGTGCAAATATGTGGTGTATGTAATCCGTTTGTATGTGCGTATGTGTGGATGTGGTTGTGGCTGAGGGTATCTATGTGTCTGAACGGTTAAAACGTCTTACGTTTCGAAGTTCATGGGTTAGATTACGTACACACCTTTCTGTGAACGAGTGAATTTTTCCCAGAAATCCCTAGGATTGTTTCTGTGAACGAGTGAATTTTTCCCAGAAATCCCTAGGATTGTTTCTGTGAACGAGTGAATTTCTCCCAGAAATCCCTAGGATTGTTTCTGTGAACGAGTGAATTTCTCCCAGAAATCCCTAGGATTGTTTCTGTGAACGAGTGAATTTCTCCCAGAAATCCCTAGGATTGTTTCTGTGAACGAGTGAATTTCTCCCAGAAATCCCTAGGATTGTTTCTGTGAACGAGTGAATTTCTCCCAGAAATCCTTAGGATTGTTTCTGTGAACGAGTGAATTTCTCCCAGAAATCCCTAGGATTGTTTCTGTGAACGAGTGAATTTCTCCCAGAAATCCCTAGGATTGTTTCTGTGAACGAGTGAATTTCTCCCAGAAATCCTTAGGATTGTTTCTGTGAACGAGTGAATTTCTCCCAGAAATCCCTAGGATTGTTTCTGTGAACGAGTGAATTTCTCCCAGAAATCCCTAGGATTGTTTCTGTGAACGAATGAATTTCTCTCAGAAATCCCTAGGATTGTTTATGTGAACGAGTGAATTTCTCCCAGAAATTCCTAGGATTGTTTCTGTGAACGAATGAATTTCTCCCAGAAATCCCTAGGATTGTTTCTGTGAACGAGTGAATTTCTCCCAGAAATCCTTAGGATTGTTTCTGTGAACGAGTGAATTTCTCCCAGAAATCCTTAGGATTGTTTCTGTGAACGAGTGAATTTCTCCCAGAAATCCCTAGGATTGTTTCTGTGAACGAGTGAATTTCTCCCAGAAATCCCTAGGATTGTTTCTGTGAACGAGTGAATTTCTCCCAGAAATCCCTAGGATTGTTTCTGTGAACGAGTGAATTTCTCCCAGAAATCCCTAGGATTGTTTCTGTGAACGAATGAATTTCTCCCAGAAATCCCTAGGATTGTTTCTGTGAACGAGTGAATTTCTCCCAGAAATCCCTAGGATTGTTTCTGTGAACGAATGAATTTCTCCCAGAAATCCCTAGGATTGTTCTGGAGCTATGGAGCTGAATTATGTGAAACACTCAGCAGATACGTTCCATTTCTGCGGAGGAGACATGAGCCATATGGTAAAACCCGGCGCAGTGAGCCTATTCTTCGATTTTAAACTCATTTAACCAGAACTGTTCGCAACAAACGTAACAATAAAACTTAATTCGAAGTGTTTAAAAAAATATTTTAGTTGAATGTGAAAACTATATTATCTTGTCTGAAACAACGTTGAACAGAGTCCACACTACGTCATGAAGTAAACACACACACTCGCACACTGGGGAGAGAAATAAAGTGACAGAGTAGTCGATAGACAGATTAGATATCCCGTGGTATTATTGAGAAAATGGTCTCTAATGATGTTAGAAAGAGATTCAATGTCGTTGAATTTCAAATCACTCTGAAGCTTAACATTTTTTCCGAAACGAAATCAGATAAGGAAATTCAGTATGACTAAACTGTGTCCCATCTGTGACCACTCTATAGTGTATGTGACTAAACTATATAATGTCTGTGACTAGACTATATTATCTCTGTGACATAGACTCCATAATTGTCTGTGACTAAACTCTATAATGTCTGTTACTAAACTCTATAATTGTCTGTGACTAAACTCTATAATGTATGTGACTAAACTCTATAATTGTCTGTGACTAAACTCTATAATGTATATGATTAGATTATAATGTCTCACCCCTGCGGTGCCAGGGCCCGCAAGGAACGCAAAGAATAGTACCACTGCGACCTACAAGGCATATCGTAAGAGGCGACTGATGTAGGACTTAGGGAAGCTATCCTAATAAATAAAAAGCGTCGCATAAATCAGATGTGCTGGCCTACTTGTAGATGCATAGCTGGCATAACGTATAATGGCTCTTAGGCACAGATCAAATACAAATCACGCAAGGTGGAGCATATGGAACGTTCGAAGAAGAAGAAGATTATAATGTCTGTGACTAAACATTTCTAATACCTGTGACTAGATTCTATAATGTCTGTGACTAAACATCTCTAATACCTGTGACTAGATTCTATAATGTCTGTTACTAAACATCTCTAATACCTGTGACTAGATTCTATAATGTCTGTGACTAAACATCTATAATACCTGTGACTAGATTCTATAATGTCTGTGACTAAACATCTCTAATACCTGTGACTAGATTCTATAATGTCTGTGACTAAACATTTATAATACCTGTGACTAGATTCTATAATGTCTGTGACTAAACATCTCTAATACCTGTGACTAGATTCTATAATGTCTGTGACTAAACATCTATAATACATGTGACTAGATTCTATAATGTCTGTGACTAAACATCTCTAATACCTGTGACTAGATTCTATAATGTCTGTGACTAAACATCTATAATACCTGTGACTAGATTCTATAATGTCTGTGACTAAACATCTCTAATACCTGTGACTAGATTCTATAATGTCTGTGACTAAACATCTATAATACCTGTGACTAGATTCTATAATGTCTGTGACTAAACATCTATAATACCTGTGACTAGATTCTATAATGTCTGTGACTAAACATCTCTAATACCTGTGACTAGATTCTATAATGTCTGTGACTAAACATCTATAATACCTGTGACTAGATTCTATAATGTCTGTGACTAAAATTTTCTACATACCTGTGACTAGATTCTATAATGTCTGTGACTAAACATCTATAATACCTGTGACTAGATTCTATAATGTCTGTGACTAAACATCTATAATACCTGTGACTAGATTATATAATGTCTGTGACGAAACTCTGTAGTGTCTGGGACTAGTCTTTTTGCCACAATATATTCTTAACAATATTTTCAGTGAGTTAGGTCTAACAAATCATGTTCTGTGCTGGTTGATGTATCATCTACTGTTTTTCTCATAGTCTTGCCATCTTGCTGAATCTAACAGTATGCTTAGCTTGCTCACTTGAGATTGATAATACCCTCTTATCTTCTTCATTTTTCTCTGAAATCTTCAGAGTGTATGTCTTCAAGGTAATTTTATTACTACTACTCAATAGTTATTTAATCACGACATCCCCTCCCCTGTAATATAATACATACTTGGTGCTTTGATCTCTATTGGGGAACAACATTTGTATCGAGGGGGTTCTCTGTGGCTAAATGGTTACGCTGTTGACTTGCGTTTCGAAAGTCAAGAGTTCGAATCCGAACTGCGCCGATCTGTTCACGACTGCATTTTTCCCCGGGATGACTAAGATTGTTGCTCGGGTGCGTCAGGGGAACAAAGAATAGTACCACTGCGACATACAAGGCATGTCGTAAGAGGTGAGTAGGGGCTTAGGGAAGCTACCCTAGTAAACAAAAAGCGTCGCATAAATCGGATGTGCTAGCTTACTTGTAGGTGCATAGCTGTCACAACATACAATCGTTCTTAGTCTCAGATCACATACACATCACAAAAAGTGGTTTAACAAGTGGTCGATATGGAGCGCTGGAAGAAGAAGAAGAAAAAGTGGTTTCCAGAGTTCGTACTTTGTACAATACTCTCGGAAGGTTGCATGCCACTTCTACGGAGATGGACAGAGCCATATGGAGTAAAACCCGGAGCAATAAAATCAACCCCTTATCCTTAGACCTTCTTTAGACTTGCTAATATTATGCACACTTGCAAAATCTAACATTCAGAATCTGCCATTTGTCTTCCAAACACAAGGTCAAGTTCACATTTGTATTGTACAATTTAAAATTGTTTGAGCAAAGAACCGATTCTTACTGATCTGGGGCATTCTCGTAGAACAATCAATCAATTGTGCAGCGACATAGACTGTCCGTAGGGAGATATTTACATAATATTAACGATCAAAGGGAATCTTTAGAGGCTGCGAAATTTTCCAATACCGCGTCTCCAGGAAGCTGAATTTCCCGCTTCCTCCTTGATAGTGCGAGAGAAATGTTCATATGTAACCCGACCGAGTTATTGCTAAGAAACTGGGTAGTTCCTATAGGCACATTGTTATTTAACTTGAGGATGAAATCGAGAATATTTATGTTAAAATCAAGTTGTGCATTTCAAAACAATTTTAAAGACTTAATGATGTTGAAAAGTGAATGGAAAAATATCAGATAAAAGACATCTTCTTCTTCTTCTTCTGCGTTCTCACTAGATTGGGATTTCGGATTCTCTAATAAAGGCAGCCGTCTGCCTCAGATTATCAGCCACGCCATACAGTTTGTCTTGGACGCTAGTGTAAATGGGCCACCTCTTTCTTCTCAAGTCTGCATACTGGGGCAGTTCTGTAGGATATAATTCCTATGATTTCTGCTTCCCGTTTGGGCCGACCTCTTCCCGCAGTAAGTTTTGGCCACCATCGTGATGGTAGGTCTGACATTCTTACTGCGTAGCTAAATCTCCGATTGCAGATTGGCAACCTTAGAATCCGTTATCCCATTCCTCATTGTGAGGGGTCGTTGCACCATGTTATGCGCCTTACGGCCTGGTACATACTTTTCTGCAAGCATTTGTTTCGGGTTAGCATTCCCTAGCGGACTCGTGCATCCGATTTCAGCCAAACCTCCTTAGACGCCTCTTACGACATGCATGGCAGGTAATAGCGGTTCTATTCTTTACACTCCAAATTTGAGCCACGGTAACCACTCGGGCTAGATAAAAGACATTAAATTGTCCGATACAGTTAGTTAAAGTGAGGGTGTATAGAAGAACTGAGCCTGAGCGCATTTGGTGGAAACAAATTTTCTCAGCTAAAGAATAACAAAAAATTAAATAAGGATTCTTCTTCTTCTTCTTTTCTCTAATCCAATTAATTCTGAGATTCAGGGTAAGAAGAGATTTCTAGAACGAGTCTTTGTCTGCACTTTACAAATAGTGACGTTTGTCGTCTCTGTTATCTCTGAGGTCCACCTTTTGCGTATTTGCTTTTTGTATCCATTGTATGGAAGCAATATGGCTCTTTGTGGTCTGTTGGTAATCTCCGTAGGTGGCCGAACCATTTAATGTGTTTTTTTTTTGGATGAAGATCAGTACTGATGATGTACCCACTTTTTCCAAATCTCTTCCTTTCTCACAGGAGGATATTTGTGTTGAAATCAAGTAGTGAATTTAAAGACAATTGTAATGTCTATATGATGTTGTCACTACGCTCTGATATACAAAGGTCACTATGCTTTGATATTCAAAGACCACTACGCTTTGATATTCAAAGACCACTATGCTCTGATATACAAAAGCCACTACGCTCTGATATACAAAGACCACTATGCTCTGATATACAAAAGCCACTACGCTCTGATATACAAAGACCACTATGCTCTGATATACAAAAGCCACTACGCTCTGATATACAAAGACCACTATGCTCTTATGGCTGCTAAGATATAGAAGGTCACTGACGCGTCACTACGATATAATTTTACAGAAGTACATTACGAATATTGTGAATAATTATTAAGACAATTTAGCCGTTGCTGTATTAGATAAACCGACAATGGTAAATTATCACGCAGATAAAGATGAGGCAGACATCGTTTCTGGGACAAACGATAAATAGAGGACGATTGGAGTGGGTTGGGACCACTTGGAAAAACTTAATAGACTATAGAAAGGAGACGACAATGAGAAAATATGATGGGCATCCTAACCTAATAGAGAAGAAGAAAATCAACAATGGAAGGGACATGAAGTTGTGAAAGTCGATGATCGATAGCACTAGTTGGTGAAGGGTGAGTGAGCCAGCGAGATAGATAGAGAGAGAGAGTGACTGTACACGGTTGACATTCATAATTTTTCTAGCCCGTCTTTATTTGTGTACACATCTTTTAATATTGAGAGAAGCACGGTAGAACAGTGTTGACTAGTGCATATACTGTTTAGACTGGTGATTTTGGTTCGATTCAGGATAAGAGTGGAAATTTCTAGGCCTCAAACGGTTCTGAGGACGACCTATTTATATTTGGGGGTCAGAGAACAAATGAGAAGTAAAAGTGATCGACGTATTGTTGACCTCATTACCCAGTCTTTTTTTTTAGTGGCAACTAAGGCTGCAATCCCTAGGGGAAATACGTTAGTCTGCTACTAAATACCTACATTTTATGAAGTATGTGTTTCTTCTTTCTAATACTTAAAATTGACTTATCTTACATTTTGTTGTAATTCTGAAGTACTGAAACGTGCTAACTTTCCCTTTTATCATGGTCATGCTCGGCAGTAAAAGACTAAGATGGCTAGAGCATGTGAGAAGAATGGAAAACAGCCGTATACCCCAACGAGTGTTGTACTGTAAACTTTCTAAAAGGAAGAGGCTTCGAGACAGACCACTACTCAGAAAAAATAATGTCCATAAGGCTATGAACAGAGAACGTTACCATCGGTCTCAACAAATGGATTTTTTTTCCGTTATAGACGCACTTGAGCTTTGAGCTCTTCTGCTCGGAGCCATAGACATCGTAACCCTTCGGTTCAGTGCCACGTACACCGTAAATCTGAAGAACCTGTGGCTTTTCTGCCAGCCCACGGAATTGAACCCGCACTCTCACGGATCTTGTCACCCGTCGTCCAACGCGCTACGAACACGCTGGGCAGGCGGGCAACAAATGGAATAAAACTAGCCGGTGTTCGAGTTATGTGGAAAACAACATTACGCAAAGGTACATGATCGTTTGAAAAGAGACAGGGATGAGCTGAAAGGCAAGAGAGAGAAGCGAAAACACAGAAATTGTCACTGTAAAACACTTGCAAATTGACGGTCTGTAAAGACGGTAAATGCCATATACATACGTGTAATGATGAAATAAAACTGTTTTCGAATCCTATGCTTCCAAACGCTAACAATATTTGACGTTGACGCATACTGGATGGTATGTATATATGTATGTAAGCTCAAGAACTCCAGTGGTGTATGATCATTTATTGTGTTGGTACATTTATGTGTTTGTGGTGGCGAAAGAGATATACCCGGTTTCCAGTGCATCAATAAGTTATGTCCATTCTCTTTCTATCTTATGCACTTTTAACCCAGACTGGACATAGGACATAAATCAACTCTCAGTATCTTAGCTGTCTCCAGCTCTTCTGTATATCGTTAATCTCTATCACCCAATGTTTTCTTTATTCATTTCTAATCTTCACTTTATTTCGTTTTCCATGTGGGTTCCAGGATAAAGTTCTTCTTTCTATATTTTCTCAATTTTTCGAAAGGTGTGTCCTATCCAGCTACAGCGTCTTTTCTTCCCCTCTTAGTTTACTTGAATCTGTCTCGTTATCTCAATAAACGTCCGAGTGTTACCGAGGCTCATAAGGGGAGCAAAGAGTAGTAACACTGCGATCTGCAAGCCATATCGTAAGAGGCGACTGCGGTAGGAGCTGAGGGAAGCTACCCTGGTAAATAAAAAGCGTCGCAGAAAAATCAGATGTGCTCACCTGTTTGTAGGCGCAAAATTGGCACAACGTACAATCGATCTTAGGCTCGGATCATATACAAATCACAAAGAGTGGTTAACAAGTAGTCGCTATGGAGCGTTGGAAGATGAAGAGATCTCAATACACTCCTAATTTGTGACCCTAACATACCTTCTTAGTCCATCTATTCTGTGTAGAAGTTGTACATTAAGAATGACCAATTTTTGTTCTACCACAATAAGCCACAATCAAACAACAATAACCAGTGGAGTACTGATTAAGAGAGTACTGCTCGATCATCAACTATTTTTCCATTTGTCTGGTAACCACATAATCTTACCACTTTCCTCGGTTCTTGGCCATCCTTTGCAGGGTGCCACAAGCCTGGTTAATACTGTACATCTGGTCTTCACTTCACCATCACTGTCGAAAAAAGCAGGCCGGAAAGCCACTGCCCGGGCAAAATTCATTGCAAAAGATTAAAAATAAAATTCCTACAAAAACATCTTCAACATCTTCAAAATTAAGTCGGGGATCCTCGCCGGTGCTACGTAGATCGAGCACTGTAGGTGAGATCTTCCTGTGTAAGAAAGAGATCGGAGCACACGTGGTTACTCATCGAAGTGCAATGAAGATGGCACTATCAATCAATCACTGAATCTCTCAATTCACCATCAGGATGTGACAATAATGTTGGTATGTCTCAATGTTGTATTTACTCTAGAGTTCACTTAATGATAGCTATTCTTTTCGTTCGGATAGCTTATAATTATAAGTCTCATGCTGTTCCAGTACCTGTCTTTGATCTCTGTGTGTGTTTCCTCCTGGTTGCACCTGTTTATTAGTTCTTGTTTACTGATCCTATTTGCTTCCAATATTCTGAGATTTCCCCTCAGGTGGGCTGTATTAAATTGTGACATCTTAGATGCTTCATCTTCTGTTGATCACCAGTAATAAGATCCATACTTAAATAACAAATAATTAAAAGCAATAAAAGTACGTAGGGAAAATTTCTCAAACCACAAAGAATGTTTTAATAATTGTTTTATTAAATCTAATGAAGAAATCCTTAAGGGAGAGAGAAAGTATACATGATTCACGTAATAGCGGTGAATCTACAACACTAACCAGACTGCAAGAACTCAAAGTTAGATGTGGTGTAGCTCGACAAGAACGCTATGCTGGCAGACAAAGGAGAATTGTAAACCAACAAAGAACCGGTGTCGTTAGTCGCCACACGCTGATGGACATAATGAGGGAGAGATCGGAGCACTTATGGACTGATTTGTTCGACGTGCAGTGATGGTGATCCGACGACTAAATTAAACTAAACTAAACTAAACTAAATTAAACTAAATTAAACTAAACTAAATTAAACTAAACTAAACTAAACTAAATTAAACTAAATTAAATTAAACTAAACTAAACTAAATTAAATAACTAAACTAAACTAAATTAAACTAAACTAAACTAAACTAAATTAAACTAAACTAAATTAAATTAAACTAAACTAAATTAAACTAAACTAAACTAAATTAAACTAAACTAAACTAAATTAAACTAAACTAAACTAATAAAGAAATACAAGAATAAATATTTAAAAAGGGTTCAAATTTGAAGAATTGACTACATTGCACCGGGTTTCCCCATATCGCACGGTCCTGGTCGGCGGAGATGGCATGTCATCTGCTGAGAGCACTACACAAAGCAGAACTCCGTAGCTCCTGTAATATTTATAGGAACTTATGAACAAATTGCACTTGTATCATTGTCCAGATTCGAACCCATATTCTTGAGTACGACAGGCAAACGACTTAACAACTTCACCATTGAGACCCGCGGAAATATTGAACAAATCGACAACAATTCAGTATAACGAGTCTCTGTGGGTGTGTGGCTGTTATATGCTCGATACTCTCGCTTCAAATGCACTTGGTTAGTTCCCAGCTTAGAGCGATAAGAATATTTCTAGAGATCCTGGTTTCATTGTAGGTGAGATCGACTTCCTAGTTCTATCGGAGTTAAAGTTCATTGCATATCCTTTACAGAATTTGCAAATCAACCCCAGCTTTGTAACGCTGTTTGAGATTTTTCTAGACATTATTACGTTCAGTAGTTTGCCATTGCTTTCTGAACGGGTGGTGCCATCGCCTTTTGTAAAAATTCGCTCGAAACAATTTGCAACCAAATTATCCGCAGCTTGATTCGAACTCAGAACATCTGGGTTAATAGACCGAGTCACTATCCTCTAAGCCACATACGCCATCTTTCTATCGGAGACGAACGATAAAACAAGGTTTCACGAACGCGTTGTGCACCATTCGGAAAGATTAGAATGCAAAGGCGCTGTTCGGGCAAAAAAATTCAATAAAAATATCAAAATAGAATTCCTACACACATTTTTAACATCTTAAAATTATTACATGTAGTGTCGCCCGTGTGTTGCCGGCGTCTGTAAGGGAGCAAAGAATAGTAACACTGCGACCTACAATTTATGTCGTAAGAGGCGACTTATGTAGGGACATAGGGAAGCTACCTTAGTAAATAATAAGCGTCGCAGTAATCGGATGTGCTGGCATACTTGTAGACGCTTAACTGGCACAACGTACAATCGCTCTTAGGCTCATACAGATCTCAAGTTGTTGAACATGTGGTCGAAATGGAGCATTCGAAGAAGAAGACATGTTGGATCTACGCCTGTGTTACGGAGTTCGTGGATTTTCGTGTATTCTAAAAATAGAGATTTCTCAAAACTTAGACAAAACACTTGACAGTAACTCTTCAAAATTGAAGATTATATTGCGAGTGTGTTGCTACAGACGCGAAAACTACAGGACAAATTATATGGGCAATATAAAATGTTGAAAAGAGAAAAGACACTAAAGACAGCAGGGCTTAAAACAGACATTAAACAAGTAGTCTGGACGAGAGTAACGAATTGACAGAATTAAGTTCTGGGTCAGATGAAAAAGTAAATGGAGCAAGTCTCAAGTGAGTTAGATTAGTGTCAGTCGGGTGCGTTCAATTTCAAGAGTACATATTTCTTTTCAATTTTTTTTTTTTTGACAACACCCATGTGTGCAATGAATGTTTTTTTAAAATGTATTTCAGACTGTATATTGTCATTCTGCTGAAATTTTAAAAAGATATATTTTTGATTTGATTGAATCACGATTTCTAATCGTTCTAACAATTTAACGATTATCTATTGTCTTTTCCCAGGTGGATGATGAAATTGGTTGTCCATGCTTTCCGTTAAGCGTAGGCATGGGAGCTTTCATTTCTTCAAGCTCAACACATCCTCTAGCAGTACTCACTTTCCACCCTCAAAACTAACTTAATTCCCTATTGTACGCCCCGTTTCAACTACTTTCATCCCAGGAAATCTATGCAATTTTCAAGCACCACATTTGTGAGTGAAGTTAAATTGTTGCACCGAATACATTGAAAGACAACAAATGCAGTGGTTTGGACATTTAATGATAATGGAATACAACCAACCACCAATAACAGCATACAATAAAAGAGATCAGGTACTAGAGCCAAGGGAAGACCAAGAACAAGATGGATAGACAATATCAAGACAACACATAATGAAAAAACACGGATATAATACAGCAAGTGCGTCTCATCTGGCCCTAGAACACAAATTAAACCTCCCACCCCTACGCTTAACGGCAAGAGTGGACAACAAATTCTATCTTCCACCTGGGGATAGACAATACACAATAACAGTCGTGACCTTCGTAAAGTCTTTTTTGCTCCCCCAAACCTCTAGTGCAGGCAACTGTCTGAAACAACTGTTGAAACCCTATTCTCCACGAGGAGCAGAGGCGGATAAGTAAATAAAGTAAACACCCTTTATAGCACACTTTCTTCTTCTTCTTCTTTTGTCGTCACACCGATACTGGGATGTTCCAAAGTGTCGTGGTTTTCTGTTTTTGTCTTGCGCTGTTCTGGTGGCTTAGGTGATAGTTATTTTTGCTCTTTGACAGGATTTTACTATGCCATCTAACCATCTTTTTCGTGGTCTTCCTCTCGCCTTCTTTTCTGATGCTCTGTTGTAGAAAACTCTGTATACTGTGGAGTTTGGATGCATTCTTATTAAGTGGCCAAACCACTTCATTCTTTGTTTCTCAATGCAATTTAACCAAGGTTATATCACACTTTAAAAATATAAAAGGAAGAAAACATTAAAACCTTTATTTGACAGATCTATGTCGTTCTGTCAATCGATAAATTTAGTTCCCTGGAGATAATGACAAACAATCGTATGTATATCTCTATCTGTTCATTGTTACTGTATATTTTTCATTAATTAGTTATGCCAGTGTTTCCGCTCAATGTAGCCGTTGATCTTCATGAATCCCTTTAAATTCCATATTTATCTCTCCAAATGTGCCCATTTCTTCAGGAATCTATGTGTAATCAATACGAATATTTAAAAAAATGTATGTTCCTGTGTTATAAATCTCTTGGGAAAAGTCTTATCTGTTTACTCATCCCAGACTTTCCTTTTTCCTATTTTTTTGTTAAGTGTATGCTGATGCATATCTAAACTTTTTTCTCATCCTAAAATCTCAAAATTATTCCTTGTTTCTTAAGCTGAGTCTTTCAACCTAAGAAACTAGTATCGTTTTGGTTATATCAGATGATATTCTTATAAAAGTAGGCTTCTGTGGCTTAGCGGTAGTGAGCTCGGTCATAACCAAAGACTACCTGGTTCAAACACTTTGGCGACCATTTTGGATGCAAATTTGATTCCATGGATTTGTACAAACTGATAAAAATAGACCACATCTTTCAGCAAGCAATGGCAAACTACTGAAAGTATAAGTGGTGCGTAGAAAATCAACGACTCGTTTACTGTGGTTGATGGCTACGTTCTGTGAAGGATATGCCACGATTTTGTTTGCATTTTTATGAAAACATAGAACATAAGAATTACTTCGTTGCCAAGATCACATGCTGAATATCGTCATATTTGTGTTTTTAAGTTGACAATTATATTACCAACCTACATAGACTTATGTTGATCTACTGTCATGTTTGAGAGATATGGGTGTCAATAATGGAACAGCCTGAAAAGAACGACATACTAAATATGCAAAAGAGATTGATTAATCAACATCGAACTGGCGTGTTGGATCTCTGGACGATGCTGGATTTGTTGAGGCGGAGATCGAAGCACCTATGGACGTGCCCGGAGTGCTATGATGATAGTCCTCTGATAACTGATACTGTCATTGTACGAGGATGTTTGCATCCGAAGATGGCGACACTGCTAGCATCAACAGCAATGAGCGTCGGGGAGTTGATGGATAGAAGCAGAACTGGATGACTAATGAGCACAGTGAGGAATGTGTTTAACCAGGGAGGCACGGGAACCGTCTGTATGCAGACCCTTCCACATCTGTTGCATTTGACCGAGCTCATATGTGCCTGCCCAGAATGCTATGACATCGGTTCAGGAACCAGTAACCAATAATCAATAACCACTAATAATATTACAATAACCAGTATACATTGTAAACTGTCATCACAATTGAATATTCATTGTTTTTGTCCTTCTCGGCTTTTTTGCCGCTAGTCGAAGCAGGTTTAACCGATGATCGGTATCCGAGATAGTGCACGCTCGGTCGCTTGATATTCTGTGGTATTGTGGAGTTTTAAGATGTCTGTAAACTCATCTTTTTCTTGATCTGCCCCTTCCTCTTGATGATTCCATTTTCAGAATGTACTCCATTGCAACTGTAAACTGAATATTAATTACAAAAACACATTTTTAAAAACTAACAAATAAATAAAAGACAAAGCTAAAAAAAATATTGTACCGTAAAAACATAATAGAAACATTTCATTTTCAATGACAATATGAAAAAACGAGGTGTTCAAAACTCATTTCAATATATGGAAATTAATCAAGAACAACATTTAAAAAAATAAAAATATGTCATGAGTTAGCTATGACCAATCAAATCGGATACTATGCTACAGTAGAACTCCAGATGTGGTCATTTAAAGTGGGTTTTTTCTGTCTCTAAATTCTTACAGCTACCAACCAGTATACATTTGTGTATCTGCCCCTGAATGCTTCAAGTTCTAAGCAGGAGTTAGACAGGGATGTATTATTTCATCATTCTTGTTTAACCCTGCCATATACTGGATGATGATAGAGACCATACAGGATAACAGCAGAGGTATTAGAAAGTCACTTACCTGAATTGGTTTATGCAGACGATATTAATCTTTTGATCAGACGAAAAGAGCATGCTCAAACGAAAGTAGATACATGAAAACGAAAAGTATGAAAACGAAAGAAGTACAATATGGAAGGATTCGAAACAAAGACATTTTCTAAAAAACGAAGAAAACAAGTCAAACTTTCGTTATACTCAACAAAATCTGGAAAGCTAAAGGATCAAATCTGTTTAAAAAACCTGTTAAATATATAGAAGCAGTGTCCTGGGACTGTTAATATACAGTAGTGATTTCTGGAAAACAACACACACCATCATACAAAGCTGGAGATATACCAAAACAAATGTTTTTGGGTAATACTTTGCAATGCCAGTATTTTTCTTTGGCTGCCAGCACACGATGGGTGATGTAGTGAGAGGGATGATTTCTGGAAGACACGAAGAATATGTAATTGGCAAGCAAACATTAAGACACTGACAATGGACAGTGTAGAATAACTTTTGTAGAATAAACAACAATGGTAAAGAACATGAATTCACTACAATCTTCTTTACCAGTTTTTCCTCTTGATATGGCCACCCATCGAAATAAAAGATCTAGATAATTGTTTTTAGTGTACTGTAGAGCATTTTACTGTTTCCAGTCTTAGAAGCATATTTTCATTTCTTCGGCTAGTCACTCGACATATAATCTTTCCAATCAATAAACTTTGTCGTTCAACTGTAAAACTTACGAGCAACGTACATTCAGAAGAACCACACAATTATATCAACTGTCCATATTTGGACAGGTTACAGTCAAATCTTTGACTTTACAGTCTATTCTTGTTACCTTCCCATGGTATTGTAAGTCTTTCTGGAGGATTAGTTTGCTGACCCTTGATCGCCCTTGCATTTTGCGACAGAAGATCCTCTCACATTATGCAGGGTGGATCCAACTATTGTAATTGGTATTGTTCTATTGTGGTCTGCGGGTTGAGCTTGAGACTCTTTCTTGTTACTTGAACATCCTTCTCAAATATATCATCTTTATGATTCTTCTTCTTCTTCTTTGTCGTCACACTGCTACGGGTTGTAGCCCAGTGTCGTGGTTTCTGTTTTGTCTTGGCTGTTCTGGTGGCTGTGTGTTGTTATCTTTGCTCTTTCAGGATTCTGCTAGCCATCTAACCATCTTTTCCGTGGTCTTCCTTTATTGAAGCTGGAAATTGTGAACTGTTGTTATATTGCATAAGTCCTATGCACATGTTGGAAAATGACTTTAGATATAGCAAGTTGAGCGTGATTGGAGCATAATGAATATAAAATGGAACGAATTCCGAAGTGATGAAATCAGAGAAATTTCTGGTTAATCACTAGTCTTCTTCTTCTTCTTGCGTTCGTTCTTTACGACCAATTTTAATCACTCTTTCTGATATGTTTGATCTTTGCCAAGAACGTGTATACGTTGTACATTGGTTTGGTAGGCCCCTAAACGCATAGACTTCTACACGTTTAGGACATGCATCCGATTTCAGCCAAACCTCCTTAGTCGCCTCTTACGACATGCGTGGCAGGTAACAGTGGTTCTATTCTTTACACCCCAAATTTGGGCCCCGGTAACCACTGGGCGTGATGACTAGTAAAAACTGTTATAAGAAGAAGATAGAGATATGTTGGACACACCTTGAGAAGAAATGATCAAAGAATACATAAGCAGACGTTGAGGTGGAGGCAAAGGGTTCGAGAATGAGAGAAAGTTCTAGGGAAACCCTGAAATAAACTTTGCTGAGAGAGGCAAGAAATATCGGAATCAATTCTATAGAAGAGATTGAGCTGTTGCTAAGGACAGAGCGGTAAGGAGAAATTACTTACAGGCTCTATGTAACATTATAACGATACGAGAGGATTATATACATGTGTATATCTCCATGTTAAGATTGGGTCACGTTGGTGAATCGATATACTGTCATTTTTCTGTTATTGCTTATTGTTCTGTAACTTAGAAATACACTAGTACTATAGTTCGTTCCAAAATTCGTGATCACACTAAGGTTTAATTTGTACGAAATCTATCTGATGGATACAAGTAATTTTTGCATGCAGTCTTATATACCTCACGACGTTACGAATCCATGTTTAACTAATTGGTAGGTGGCTTAGTTGATGCAAAAACGTTTTTGTTATATAATTTTGCAAAAGCACAACAAAATGATAATCAAAGTTTAGAACTTACAGTAATACACAAAATGGTGAAGAATTATTGCAAAGGTGTATTCCTATTACATATTATAAAAAAAAGGTCACATAGTGAACAAATGATACCTTCCACTTCTATAATGAAAGTAAACGTTGCGTACATACGCCAATGACAGTCGGTAGGAAACATTGTGAACTGATTAATTCCACGGGATTCCGATTTTGACTTACACTGAATTGCATTTGGAACACGGAAATGCTTAGTTATAGACAAACTTGACAATCGTACTTTAAAATTTCGACAAGTATACCAGATCAACATCGCGGTAAATTTAGTAATAACATATAATAAAATCTTACAGAACTAAAGGTTTGGGTGGGCAAAAATACTTTTGGAACGTCGTCACTGTTACCTATATAAAAATGCAAGAATTTCTGTCAAGTGGATGATTTTATATCGGTCGGTAAAGATGATCACGACTTTTGAAACGAACTATAGTACACATGAACTAGTCTTTAGTCTAGTTTTCTACGTAATGTCAGCTTTTATTCATCAGGTGCCATGCCGGCTGATGTAGGCGATCATGGATCGCGACAAATCTCTGCCACTGGTATTTGATATAATCTCAGATGTTGACGCTCTTCCATAACAAAAGTTGGGCTATCTAAAAGTTTCTCCTTGTGTCACCCTCTGTCTCGTATCCTCTCGATTTTATCGGTTATCACCATGGGGTCTTTTTTCTTTTTTTTCTTTTTTCACCGCTTTCAACTCAGACGAAGTTTCATCTCTGAAACTGATTTTGCGTGAAAATCCGTTTTCCAATTTCTTACAATGGCAGCAGCGTGCACATTGTAAATTACTTTACACTGGCAGCGTGTGCTCAATGTACTCGTAATTAGTATTCCCTCGCATACAGGCAGATTTTCTCCGACTTCAGAGGTGCTCACGTTATCGTCCTGAGTAAGACCAGGGGACTCGAACAAATGCCGGACAGTAGGTTCGAACCCGAGCTATGAGGCGTTCCAGCTAGCAGGCCGAGCTGCTATCAACTACTCTAGGCAGTCCCCCACCATGGGGTCTAAACCCATCCCCTTCTCATTACACGTCTGAAAAATGATGATTGCTCTTTCTTATATTGGTAATATGTTTTGTGTTTCGCCTAATTCAACCTCACATGAGTTATTTTAGCAGTCCTTGTGATTATTAACATTCTTCTGTAAAACCATATCTCTGTGACCTCCAGAGATTCTTCTATCCCGCTGAAATATGTGTTTATTACAGGATATGTAACATAAGATACATAAACTATTAAACATATTTCAGAGTGTAATTTACCAATGCAATCTGGTACTCCACTTCTCTCATGGTTATCGTTTGTGAAGCTAGCGATGAAACATCCCTTTCTATCCCAGCTTCCGCATCCATAATTGTAGGTCAAATAGGAGGTCTGCATCAGAGTTAGCAATTAGGGACACGTCATCTGCAAATGTCTGTAATTATCCTTATTGCTGTAATTAATTGACACAAGAATGGCTGGCTAGTGATTGCTAATAAATAACTCATCTGGTAATGTACAGCAAGGTTAAAAGTTAGCTGTACTTAATTATAACAATAAACATACACACTGTCGACAAATAAGTTTTTATCTGTCGTTTTGTCTGAATAAAAACCATCTCGCTCAAGCGTAAGAGCGTGTTGTCGCAAATTGTCTAAAAAAATTCAGTTAACATTTGATATTCATATTTGAAAAGCTGGTGTGTTCTAGTGCTTCGAGCAAGAGTTTCAGTATAGATAGAAATGTTGTTCTTCTTCTTCCAACCAGGTTTGCAAGTTTTCAGTCTTCTGCAGGCAATGTCAAATTGTAGAATCTGCATGCGTTCTGTAGTTGTGGGAGGTTACTAGAAATTGTTTTATGAACAGATGGACGTAGTGGATGGAGCTCTTGTCTAGCTTCATGTAGTCCAAGTCATTCAATCAAGATATGCTGTACTGTCTCAAATGAATGACTAATTACTGTTGCCTTGTAGTTTGATTGGGGACAATCAAAGCCTAGCGGAGCAAACCGTACACGAAACTGAACGGGCGGCAAACCAAGGAGTCCACAATACGACCGGTTTGCTGGACAGATGGCGCTCATAAGTCCGGGAGGGCAGGCCGTCTAAAGGTTTCTGCCCTAAAAGAAAATAGCAGCCTGCTGCCTTGTAGGTTTTGGCTAGGGACAGCAAAAGGCTAACGGAGAGCGAACCCAGTAAACGTTCGTTGAAATTGAACACACCACCGAAGTAAAAGCACTTGAGCTCCAATAGGTACTGAAGACTGTGCATGTACATCCGTTCTTGATATTTGGCTGCTTATATATCACAATAGAATGATAAAAGCGGCATAAGAACGATCGCGAGAGAGAGAAATGAATGCTGCGCTTTCTACAGTGTAGTAGGTGGGTTGGGTTTATTCTGTTTATTCAACATGTCCTGTTCTTAACTAAACAATAGTACATTGATATTTTCGTTAAAGGGAATTTATATTGTCATTAGAATTTGATATCTTGATTTCTGCATACTTTGGTCTGGTCAGATGTCCACATAGCCATGTTGCAGAGAATCTAACCAGAAAAAAAAAAAATTGAAAAATTAAGAAAACCACGAAGGCGCAGAAAGAACTTCTTCTACTTCTTCTTTTAGCAACGGTTCATATCTATCCCGATTCTTTGTGATTTGTATGTGATCCGAGCGTAAGAGCAATTGTATTTTGTGCATGTTATGCGTCTACAAGTAGACCTGCACATCCGATTTCTACGACGCTTTTTATTTACTAGGGTAGCTTCCTAGGCCCTATCTCAGTCGTCTCTTACGACATGCCTTGGAGGTCATAGTGTTACTATCTTTTCACCTTTACTAGCCCCGGTAATACATGTGCGAGTAGAAAGAACTGAAACAGGCAGTATGGAAAATCAAAAACTTGGAAAGAGTAATGAAATCCTATGCACATTATTAAACTACTATTACAGATAAGTATCACTTTGTAATAAGTATCACTTTGTAATAAGTATCACTTTGTAATAAGTATCACTTTGTAATAAGTATCACTTTGTAATAAGTATCACTTTTGTAATAAGTATCACTTTGTAATAAGTATCACTTTTGTAATAAGTATCACTTTGTAATAAGTATCACTTTGTAATAAGTATCACTTTGTAATAAGTATCACTTTGTAATAAGTATCACTTTGCACTATATTAGATACATTTTGATAGCAATCTCTTTGGCTAAATGGTTAAGCTCTTGACTTGCTAGTCGATTGTCGTGAGTTCGAATCCGGACTGCGCCGTTCTGTTCACTTGTGCATTTTTACAGAGACACTTAGGATTGTTGCCGGAGCTACGGAGTTCGTGCTTTGTGCAATACTCTCGGAAGGTGGTGTGTCATTTTCAGAGAGGACTGAGCTATGTAATAAACAGGAGAAATAAAATTAATCCTTCGGCTTTAAAGCCCATTTTAAAGATAGATTTTGTAGTAGCCATTAGCAATTATTGATTTGCTGTATGGTAGCGAGAGAGCATATGTAAGACACGGCGAACCAACACCGCTCTTTTAGTAGTTTGCACTACTTTTTTCAGCGTAGTCCGCGACGGAACACAAGTCAGCCATTGTGTTTTTCGATCGAATCGATGAAACAGCGTGTAAACAATTGCTTCATATGAAATATATGTCATTCATATAGTAAAACCGATTGTTCTACGCGTAACTGTAACATATTCTAGAATCTGGAAAATTCTATGATTATATTTAAGTAGAAGCTATTTTGAACGAAATTTTTTCGATGGTCACTACCATTATTTTGGAACCTTGAAAATTTCGCTTGGGTACTACCCATAAACATCGTATTTACGTGAAACGGCATTATTAACTTATCTTTACTCATAAATTTTCATTACTAGAAACATTTTTCTCTCTTCTATGGGCAACTTTACGTCTGCAACTCGTCAATAACCTGCCAGACTTACCATTTATCTGTGCTACGAAGCCGGTTTGCTTTTGACGTCCATAACAACCGCTGCAGTTTGCGATTTTCTCGTGAATTCTTTTCGTCATTTTACTTGTGTCAACGATATCCAGCAATGCTAAATACAAATTTTTAATTTTTTTTTTATATTTCAAACATTATTTATGCCTTTCAGTTGATTTTTGTATCGAGTATCAACGGTAATATTAAATATCCCACACTAGATCTAGCTGTCCAAAGTAAACCCTTTTCCCTCAGCGATAGACGGCAATAATGTTTGGGACCGATCTTTATCGTACACTATTCAGATTTACTTGAGAAGTCTCATATTATTGTATTGTGATTTCAGAATTAAAATAACTAGTGAATCATTTCAGTATTCTGTTAGTTGTCTTTCTTAATTATAGGCATTTCATGTTTAAAAGTTGTGCCATTTAAATTGCACTCATTGCTTAGCTGCAATGAAGCTTTGTGACAAAATATAGTCTAGTAGCAATTTCAAATGTAACTATTGCAAGATCATCTACATTTTCTTTTTATGTAAACTTCTTCTGTGACTTTCAATTTGTTAGTGGTTGAACTAAATGTGATCATTTATATTTACTCAACATATATAAATGATTTACCAAATAAGTATCCAGCATGTTTGTATGTGAGATGTGCATACATAAGTAAATATATAAAACTCATACTATTCAAAGAGTCACTCAGAACAGCACAACATATTGCAGATAAATCAAGAAATATATGAATACAAAAATTAACCTCTGATGCTAGAGTGAATAATTTACCAATATGCTTTTATTATTTTCTAAATTTTTTTGTGTGGGGAACATATAATGAGCACTAGATCAACAGTTTCAATAAATAATATTCATTATGATCTCCCCATGCAACTGGCTTCAACCTTGCAATAACATTAAATATATTTATTACTTTATTTTAAAAACTGGAGATAGAGGTTGTGTGAATAATTTACTCAGAAAGTGTTAAAGCTTGACCATCATTGCAAGACTAAGGTCAAATGCATGGGGAAATTAGAAAGGATATTATTCAATGAAATTGTTGATCTAGTAGTCAATACATTTCTTAAACAATCAAGAAAGTTTTTGACAATAATGAAAACACTGGTAAATCATTTACCTGTACTTCAACTATATAGAAATTAGGATTTATACAAAGATCTGATTTGCTGTATCATTGTGTTTACTGTACCTTTGATTAATCAATTTTACTCAAAGCTCAGGTCCTACACAAAACTTTCAATGACATAAAATGTGCTTGTTCAGTGTATGTTCATATAGAAGACATGATGCAGTATTTCATCACTAATTATCACATTTAGTTCAACCACTAACAAATTGAAAGTCACAGAAGAAGTTTACATAAAAAAGAAAATGTAGATGATCTTGCAATAGTTACATTTGAAATTGCTACTATAAAAAAAAAAGAGCTAAGCTTATAGACTATATTTTGTCACAAAGCTTCATTGCAGCTAAGCAATGAGTGCAATTTAAATGGCACAACTTTTAAACATGACATGCCTATAATTAAGAAAGACAATTAAAAGGATACTGAAATGATTCACTAGTTATTTTAATTCTGAAATCACAATACAATAATGAGACTTCTCAAGTAAATCTGAATAGTGTACGATAAAGATCGGTCCAATCATTATTGCCGTCTATCGCTGACGAATGGTTCACTTGGACAGCTAGATCTAGTGTGGGATATTTAATATTACCGTTGATACTCGATACAAAAGTCAACTGAAAGGCATAAATAATGTTTGAAATATAAAAAGAAAATTAAAAATTTGTATTTAGCATTGCTGGATATCGTTGACACAAGTAAAATGACGAAAAGAATTCACGAGAAGATCGCAAACTGCAGCGGTTGTTATGGACGTCAAAAGCAAATCGGCTTCGTAGCACAGATAAATGGTAAGTCTGGTAGGTTATTGACGAGTTGCAGACGTAAAGTTGCCCTTAGAAGAGAGAAAAATGTTTCTAGTAATGAAAATTTATGAGTAAAGATAAGTTAATAATGCCGTTTCACGTAAATACGATGTTTATGGGTAGTACCCAAGCGAAATTTTCAAGGTTCCAAAATAATGGTAGTGACCATCGAAAAAATTTCGTTCAAAATAGCTTCTACTTAACATATAATCATAGAATTTTCCCGATTGAGAATATGTTACAGTTACGCGTAGAACAATCGGTTTTACTATATGAATGACATATATTTCATATGAAGCAATTGTTTACACGCTGTTTCATCGATTCGATCGAAAAAAAACAATGGCTGACTGTGTTAATTTATTTACCGTCACGGACTGCGCTGAAAAAAATAGTCAAATTACTAAAAGAGCGGTATCTCAATGCAAATATGACGCCGTGAAGAACATAATGCTATGTTGCAATGTAGCTGGAGAAATTTTTAAAACAAATACTTTTGCTCGCTGCGTTGTAGAGAAAGAATTAAAATAAGAAAATAGTGTTGCTGTTGCAATATAGCGAGAGAACTAATGAGCAAAAATATGCGCATATAGAATGAAACAGATAAAAGAGAAGGACGAGACGCACGACTTACTCTCATAGTATAGCAATAACATATCTCACAAGACAGACTCTTACAGAAAACACATATCTCACAGGACAGACTCTCACTGGAAACACAGATCTCACAGGACATACTCTCAGTGGAAGCACATATCTCACAGGACATACTCTCACTGGAAGCACATATCTCACAGGACATACTCTCACTGGAAGCACATATCTCACAGGACAGGAACGCATTTGAAAATAGATGTCTGCGAAAAATAATGAATATAAAATGGAACGAATTCGGGAGAAGTGATGAAATCAGAGAAGTGTCTGGTAAACCACTACTGTTATAAGAAAGAGAAGATAGAGATATGTTGGAACACCTTGAGGAGAAATGATCAACAAATATCAAAGCAAGCATTGAAGTGGGATGCAAAGAGTTCAAGAAAGAGAGGACGACTTAAGGAGACCCTGAAACGAAATTTGCTGAGAGAGACAAGAAATATCGGTCTCGGTTCTATGGAGGAAATTGAGCTAATTGCCCAGGATAGAGCGGTATGGAGAAATTACTTGCATGCCCTATGTAACGTATAACGGTACGGGAGGAATTATTATATTATTATTTACGTTCTTTCAAGAAATAATAAAAAAACACTATATTTAAAATACGGAAAAAACTGAACAAATAATTATCCTCTGAATATTTTTACAATGTTCAAAAATAACACTGAATTTCAATCATAATAATTACTGCGTAAAAGTAATTAATTTAGCTGAATAACTTGCATCTGTAGATCGGATGAAAATCGACTTGATAACGCGTGAGAAAAGGGAACATTAGGGCGTTTCATAGATGTCTCTCACTAGTATTGATGTAAATAAATGTAATTGAGCTATGAGACACGAATATCGGATAAGAAAAATACTCTGTTCTCAAGAGAAAATATTACTCATACAATTTACGTATCCATGTCTGTGTTAGCTATAGCATCCACAAGTGGATTGTGGATAGGAGTATAAGTAACGAGTTGTTTGTGACGGTCGCATGATGAATTTTCGTGTGAGTTTGTATATATATGTGAATAAATATGTGCTTGTACATTCGCTTGTTTGCGAATATGTATGTGTGATAAATAGCGTTATGTACAGTGTGTTCCTAGTGTAAATGGTCGTTAGGGAGATTGTTAAATTGTGTGCGCGTGTATGTGTGTGTGTGTAACTTCCACCAGCCAGTTTTTGTACGGACAGGCTGGCCGGCTCTGCCACTATATCGTGGAAAGGGGGAGTGTGTCGGTTAAGGGGTGGATGCCCGTCTGCCAAGCGTGTTCGTAGCGCGTTGGACTGCGGGTGACTAGCCCTCTGTGAGTGTGGGTTCAATTCCGCGGGCTGGCAGAAAAACCACAGGTTCCCCAGATTCACGGTGTTCGTGGCACCGAACCGAAGGGTTACGATGCCCATGGCACCGAGCCGAAGAGCTGAAAGCTCAAGTGCTTCTGGATCAGTTAAAAAAAAAAAAGGGGTTGATCTGACATTTTGAACGCTATCGTAGAGTGCAACCACAAAGAAGACTTTCATCTAAAACAATCCTGGTCAACGACTACATTACAAGAACTTGGATTAAAGATTGGACTAGACAGAAAAGAGCAACACAACGTATGTATGAGTAGGCTCATCAATCAACATGGAACTAGTGCGGATAGTCTCTGGACACTAAGAAATTTTGTGAATGAGATCGGAAAACATATGGAAATGTCCGGAGTGCAATGAAACTAAACTGAAACTAAAACTGCCTTGGCCCTACAGGCTTAGACAAACTGGGGTTAAGAAAAATATAAAAAGTGGACAGGCTGACTAGTGATGCAACAATTGAAGAAGGAAAACGTGTAGTCATATGGAACTGGTATATTCTTTCTGCTTCAAATATGGTGAAACCACAGATTCAAAGGCAGTTTGTCATCAAAGACGTATTTTCATTAAAATATTGGAAACACCAAGTATGCTTATATATATATATATATATACATATCTGTGGGTATCTGTGGTGAATTGGTCAAGCCTTTTGCTCTGAAGGTTCTGGGTTCGAATCTGGACAGCGTTGTTGGGTTCACAAGTCTATATTTTCAGCAGATTTCTAGAACTTTTACCGGAGCTACGGAGTTCTTTCTTTATGCGACATTTTGGACACGTGGCGCTGTAGCAGGGAATATGACACCAGGTTTTCCCCTTGCTCCTTTTCAATTAAAAAGGGGTAACAATATTCCTGGGCTGTGGAACATATAATTACAGACCAGAGATATATTAGCAAGGTAGGTTGTTCTTTAACTGGAGGTTTGAACCTTTGCCCTGTTTTCTTTCTCATGCAGCTAAGAGAGGTTAATAGTATTCTTTTTTGAACGTCTGGTGATTGTCCAGTCACGATTGTCAAATTAGCTGGGTTTCTCCCAGGCCAACAAAATAGATTTGACCGTGCGAAATATTCTAGGACAATGACTGATTTGGATACAAAGAAAATTGCCAGTGGTTAAATAGAATACTTTTTGTAGATTACAGAGACTTCGTACACACACTTCACAGAGACAGTTGACAGAACACATCATCTTCGCACAGACTTGGCAGAGGGACAGTTGGCGCATGAAGACTTTAGAGATGGCGAAATTTTCGATGATAGAGACAGAGGGACAGAGAGGTACTCAGGAACAGGCAGTGTAGGTAGTCCTGAGACAGACTTCAACAGTAAATATTGGCCAGTTAGAAAGAGTGAAGACACATCTTCACACACACTTGACAGAGGGACAGTTGGCAGAGACACTTTTAGAAAGTAGAATTGAACTTAGTTGCAGACAGAGAGAAAACCCAACTAAGAAGTAGATGTAGACCTCCACGGAGATTTTTGTCCAAATCAGAGAGAGTTCCTGTTCAGTATTGGTGAACCGGTTACATTAGAACCGGAGGACTAGTTGTCAGAGTTGGAAAACTAGGCGGTAGAGCTAAACTAAAGGAGTAGGGCCAGACCCGACGGAGAGGCTATAACAGTATATGAGAGAGAGATGTCAGCCATTTGTTTTCAGGATGCATTATTTTAACCAGTAGCAGAGATATTTCGTGTATACTATTAGGACAGCAACTCCAGCTAGAAGCGGTATAACGTATTGTGACCGAACAAGTATTTATTTCTAAGGACATCGCAACAAGGTAGAGTTGAACTGTGAACATTTTAGAGATAGGATGTCAGGATATTAGATATCACTTAGGAAAACAATCAATATTAGTTAGTAGGTATATTTTTTCCAGCTATGTGCATTGGTATGTTGTTTTGAATTGTTGATTTTCTTTTCAGGATGTTCTTTATTTTGATAATTTGATGTATGGGCTATTATTTTGAACATAGATGAGATATTTAATTAAGTGAATATAAAGAAATAAAAGTTGAGAATCGGGTTTGATTCTCACATAGATGTACGATGTACTTGACGGCCATTTCTTTTATTTGTAGTCTATGTACGTAGTTGTGGATGATGTTGATATTAGAATAATATTAAATAGTTATCAGTAGCCAAGCTTTGACGGCTACATATGGTGCAGTGACCGAGGATAGAACACAGGATTTCAGTAGAAAGGCCCACACGGCTACAGCGCCACCCGAGTGGTTAACGGGGTCCAAATTTGGGATGTGAAGAATAGAACCACTGTTACCTGTCAGGCATGTCGTAAGAGGCCACTAAGGAGATTTGACTGAAATCGGATGCACGTGTCCTAAACGTGAAGAAGTCTATGCGTTTAGGGACCTACCAAACCAATGTGTAACGTATACACGTTCTTGGCAAAGATCAAACATTTCACAAAAGTGATTAAAATTGGTAGTAAAGAACGAACGCAAAGAAGAAGACACGTGGCGTGTCATTTCCATAGAAACGGATCTAGCCAAATGTATAAACCTCGTGCAATACAGTAAACCCTAGATTTGTTGTAACTACCCCAGTCATGGATTCATGCTTACGATGATGAATCTGAAACAGATGCAATTAGGAATGGAAGTGTTGGTATCGTTATTACATATTCTAACAACCACATCGAGACAAGGTACATTCCAAATGGTAAATTTTGTTCAAATTACACAGTGGAGTCTTAAGTACTACTACAAGTCGCAATCATAATAAGTAGCACCATTTCTGATAAAACAAGTGGTTTTTCACAGATACACTATCCGTTTTGCAAGGCCTCCAGAGTAAACTTCTATTCCCGAGAGAAGAGAACCCAGCAAGATTTCTGAAAACAAGATAGTTACACTCCAGTGGGTACCACCACACCGTAGAGTCCCTGATAACTTGCAAAAAAGTGAGTAGAATGTTAGCAAGTAGAAAACGAAATCATATACTTTGAATAAAATAGCTATCCTGGACATCAGAAAAGAACATAAACTATCCAACGACGACTACCACACACTCGACAGACAAGGACAGATCATCATCTTCCGACTCAGGACAGGACAGAACAGGACAGGACAGGACAGGTACATTAGACGCTATTGTGTGAAAAAACAACAGGAAATTATTTGTTAAATACCTCATGGTACGAAAACGGCTGTTTTTACTATATATATATGTATGTATATATATATGTGTGTGTGTGTGTGTGTGCATGTATGAGTGTGTAAATCGGGTAAATGACACCCAGTTAGCTGGTACTAATCAAGATCCTATCCCACCTCCACAGGATGACCATGGTAACAGAAAACCGATCTTGTCTGGCTAAGCAGGTAGGGATCGAGGGAGAGCTACTCTGGTATAAGTTGTAATGCAGACGTAGTCACGTTAAATAAGATCGGCTCGCAACACAGACGAGCGGAATCCCAGAGTGACTATTAATGCACATCTCCTCCCGCCAATGGGAAAAGTTAAGCGGATAAACATAAAGGGATGAGGGGTACATCAAGAGAAGAGATGTGGGCCCACATGGGGCGAAACTCGAACACTGATGTTGGGGCCCGAGCTGAGTTGCACGTGTTCCCACATAGGGCGAAGCTCGGAGCACTGAGGTGGGGTCCGAGTTGAGCTCCGTGTATAGACAGGCTAGATGCATGGTGAATGTCAGCACGGTGAGAACCAATACACACGGTGAGCAGGCACCAAAGCAGAGCGAACACTCATGCGGACGATGCACGGGTGGGCCCACCGGTGGGGCAGACGCCCACGTCGCTGATGGTGGAGCGGCGAAGGGGCGTGACAGGCATAGGGGTTGGTGGACCCAAAGGTGCAGAAAATCTGGAAAGCCCAGCAGAGGTTTGAATCTAGTGCGCTTCTCCGCTCGCAGGGAACTACTACTGCCTTGTAGTTAGATTGGGACAATCAAAGTCTAGCGAAGCAAACCGTACACACAACTGGACGGTAGGCAAACCAAGTAGTCCAAAAAAGACAGCTAACCTAAGCAGATGACACTCAACAACAAGGAAGGGGTTGTCTAAGGGTCGCTACCCTAAAAGAAAATAGCAATCTGCTGCCTTGCAGGTAGGCTGGGGACAGCCAAAGGCTGACAGAGAGCAAATCCAATAAACACTAGCTGAAACCGGACACGTCGCGGAAGGATAAGCACCAGAGCTCCAAATGGCGCTGAATGATGGGACGTAAAAAAACGTTCTTGGCAAAGGCTGTTTATATATGACAATAAGAATGATCAAAATGACCAAAAAGAAGGATCGACAAGAAGAAGAAGAGTGAGTAAATTAATCTCTTGTGACACTTAGAAGAAACTACATATTGCAGTACTGCAGTCTGTTCAAGCTGCTGGTTTAACAATATAGAACACTAAAATGTCTACTAGTGGTCCCTAGGGAGCCGTGGTTAATAAATGTTACCAAGAACGAACTATTAAATACGCTGAGAGATGTACTTTAATGAAAATAGCTAGACCAACCAGTAGTCTCTAGGGAAATTCTCTTTTATTTTCCAGTCACGTTCAATCAAAACTTTCTTTGATCATTAGTTGAAGATCGAAGCGTTATCTGAAAACAAAAAGGTTCGATGTGATCAAAGTCAAGCTATCTAATCAAATAGTGTGTGAAAATTGTTTTTGAACTTGGTAAAATCTTATCATTCGATCATTGTTCAGTTTGAGAGACATTTATTTTTGGAGACATTTATTTTTGGAGAAATTTGATTTTGCAGACATTTATTTTTGGAGACATTTATTTTTGGAGACATTTATTTTTGGAGACATTTATTTTTGGAGAAATTTGATTTTGGAGACATTTGACTGTGGAGACATTTAATTTTGGAGACAATTATTTGTGGAGACATTTGATTTTGGAGACATTTAATTTTGGAGACGTTTATGTTTTGAGGGCATTAAATTTGGGGACATTTCTTCTTCTTCTTCTTCTTTGCGTTCGTTCTTTACGACCAATTTTAATCACTCTTTGTGATATGTTTGATCTTTGCCAAGAACGTGTATACGTTGCACATTGGTTTGGTAGGCCCTAAACGCATAGACTTCTACACGTTTAGGACACATGCATCCGATTTCAGCCATACCTCCTTAGTCGCCTCTTACGACATGCGTGGCAGGTAACAGTGGTTCTATTCTTTACACCCCAAATTTGGGCCCCAGTAACCACTCGGGTGTGGGGACATTTATTTTTGGGGACCTTTAATTTTGGATACATTCAATTTTGGAGAGAGAGAGAGAGAGAGAGAGAAAAAGAGAGAGAGAGAGAGAGAGAGAGAAAGAGTATTGGAAACTTTTTTGAAGAAATGATATAAATGACATATTTTTTTTGCTATAGACAAGGTAGTCGGAGAAATGATAAGAATCGTAGGACATATGGACTTGTCACGAGTGCAGTGATGATAATACACTGATAACTTCTGTTGGACAGTGATAACATAAAGATGGACTGAACATATTATTTGAAGTTGTCTTTAGTTTTCACAATTATATTGCGTTTTAAAACAATTGTGAATTTATTTTTCGTTTGCGGGGCATGAATTCGATAGTTAGCTCGTTTTTTAATTGTTGTAACAGTGTGATTTTCCCCCTGGTAGTTTATCAAGAATGACACTTAATACATTTTCAAGCTGGTCTTCTAGCACGAATGCCAATTCGTGTGTCCTGTCTGTGGTCTATTGTAGAGGGGTGTCTGTGGCGTTGAGTATAGATGTGAGTCTCTCGTTACAAAGCTATACTGTTCGCACCCTCGTGTAGTCAGCGAGATATTGTTCCAGAGATCCCTGGTTGAGTGTATGTGTGAACAAGTTCCTAGTCCTATCAAAGACGGATGATAAAACGTAGGTACCGTGTTCAATGTCAGGAAGTAAAAGAACCATTGGAAGTTCGAAATCGAGAAGAGCAAGCTGGAAAGCCAGTGTATAGTTAAAATGCATTAGAAAAATTAAAAATAAAATTCCTGCAAAATATCTTTACCATCTTCAAAATTACATTATTGACCCTCACTACTGCAACGGAGTTCGTGCACTGCCGCTGAGATCGTCCTGTATAAGAAAGATATCGGATCACAAATGGTAACACCCCGAAGTGCAATGTTGATAGTCATGTCATATAAATCAATCAATCAATCAATCAATCAATCAATCAATCAATCAATCAATCAATCAATCAATCAATCAATCAATCAATCAATCAATCAATCAATAATTCTGTGGTCTATTATTAGCTATGACAATTCGTTTTGTCTCAGATGTTAAGAGAATTTAAATGAGTTTTGCTGTGTCATGTACCAATTACTTGCAATCTTACTATCTAGATTAAAACCCCTTGGCAAAACAACTAGCATGCATGAACTCTAGATTATATTTACTCGTGATGTTGTTTGCGAGGACAACTATTTTTATAATGCTCTTGTTATGTAGTGTCCTTTGATAGTAATCAGTTTGATCAGTTCAATATATTCAAATAGAAATAGATCATGTATAGTGAGATTAGAATAGTTTTGGATCTCGTTTCTAGTTTTTATATATACTATTTGTGATCATTTGAGAAGTCTCATCCCTTTACGATCTGTGTTAAACTTAATGAATTCATTTCCGGAACCTGATAGTTGATGTACATTAAATCTGGGGAAATAATACACATGAATTAGCACATATCAGTATTCTGTAACCGCCCCCTCCATTCCTTCAATCCATTAATGTTTGTTGTGTGTGGAGGAAATTGCTTCAGATTGTATTTCCGACAACCATTCTCCAAATGATTGTACAATTTATCCATCTAGATTATCACGACTTAACTTACACGGCCCTGATTGCTAGATTTCGTGAACGGTGCTTCGTTTCTGTGTGTTTATATAAAAATTAGAGAAGAGGTTCATATGTTCCATAGACTTATTGCTCTCCCGTGCGTAGTCTTCACTCACGAAATATGTCGCATGATTGGTTTGATTACAATCTTGTTGTCTGTTAAGTCAGCAATCCGTGACATGAAATGTTAGACCAGCATCACCCAACATAAACGCATTATTGATTAATTGAGCTATATCACGTTCTACCAAATATAGATATTAAGTAATAACATCTGCTTGTTTGTACAGAGATCATTTGTGTGCTAAACTAAAACGTGTTTAGTTTAGTTTAGTCGTCAGATCATCATCATCACTGCACATTGAACCAAATTGTTTGTAAGCGCTCACATCTCTTCGCAGAGTCCCAGCGTGTGGTGACACACGACACAATTTCTATTTTTCTTTGGCTTCTAATATAGCGCCCTTACCTAGCTATACAGGGCGTGCCGTGCTATGATACACAGAGGCGGCAGCAACAGGCGGCACAGTATGGGGAGGGACAGCATTAGCAACGAAATCGAAATTTGAACCATTCAGTAATTAAACATCTTCAAGCAAAACTTTTTTTTATATTGGTCTATGTTATTTCGATATTGGTATATACGATTTAGTATTCGTACATTTTGTACAGTTTATAAATAACAATCATAAAGTTGTTTTAAATAAAAAACACTTAAGGCGCGGCATTTCGAAGATTTACATCATATTGCGAAGATATACCGCATAGGCATGTGGCTAGCCTATGTTTGATGTTTGATTGATATTTGTGCAGATTGGTTAGGGTTTCAGATTCACTCCCATTATTTTAATCGCTTATACGTCATCTTCCACTTAGTGAATTCAGAATATCAGCCTAGTCTATTGATCGTCCGCTTTATGCATAAGCCTTGTGTGCAAGACTATCGGAGCATTCATTCCCATTAACACTTGCAGTCCTAGCACTGAAATGAAACTGATCTGTCTTAGCCTAGACTTCACCAGGGACTCCAACCATTGTTTTTGAGACCATCCTGTTTCAATCTTCCTGAGCATACTAAATAAGTCACTGAAAAAACATGCTTGAATAAAAGTCTGTGACTTCAGCCAGACAATTACTTTAGTTACTTCCATGATTTACATAGTGAGACTATGTGTAGTGAAGGCAAAAACATTACTGTCTGCTTTACAACACCCATTCTGATTTCTCTCTCTCTCTCTCTCTCATTATTTTTCGGCCATTTTTATCATTCTTTTTGTGATATATAAACAACCGTTGCCAAGAACGGGTTTTATGTAACATCGTTCAGTACCATTTGGAGCTCTAGTGCTTGTACTTCGGTGAAGTGTCCAATTTCAACCAGCCTTTACTGGGTTCGCTCTCTGTCAGCCTTTGACTGTCCCCAGCCAACTATTTTCTTTTAGCATAGCGACCCTTAGACGACCTGCCCTCTGGGTTGTTGAACGCCATCTGCCAAGGTTACCTGTCTTTTTTTGGACTACTTGGTTTGCCTACCGTTCAGTTTTGTGTACGGTTTACTCCACTAGCTTTGATTGTCTCCAATCAAACTACAAGACAGTAGTAGTTCCCTGCGAGTGGAAACGAACACTGTATTCAACCTCTGCTGGGCTTTCCAGTTTTTCACACACCTGGGTGATCCGCTCACCCTCACGCCTGCCACGCCCCATCAGCGCCGTTCACGTCTGTCCAACGGTGGCCCCTCGTGCATCGTCCGCTTGCTTGCTTGCTCTGCCCTGGTGTCTGCCCCAACAGTTCTCCCCGTGCTCACATTTACCATGCCTCTAGGCTTTCCGGACACGAGGCTCAACTCGGGCCTCCAATTCAGGGCTCCGAGTTTCGCTCTTTTGGGGCCCACGTGCAACTCATCTCGGGCCCAAGCTTTGCTCCACGCGGACCCACGTCACTTCTCTGGATGCACCTCTCATCCCTTTATGACCATCCACTCAGCTTGTCTTCCATCGGCCGGGAGAGACGAGCATTAATAGTCACTCTCGTATTCCACTCGTCTGTATTGCGAGCGGATCCCATCCAACGTGACTACGTCTGCATCTCTACCACCACCAGAGTAACTCTCCCTCTATCCCTACCCTCTTAGTCAGACCGGAACCAATGTCTGCTACCATGGTCACCAGGTGGAGGTGGTGTAGGATCTTGATTAGTGCCAGCTCACTAATCCTGGCGCGACGTTGTTCCTATGCGCCTTTGACCTTCTCCCCCAACAATCTGATTTGACCAGTGATAGCTCATGAGTTCAACATATGCCTACACTAAAATTAATCTTATCATCATCATCATCATCATCATCATCAAGTAGCCCCTGGTAATTGGGGGACATCTTGGATCCACTTACACAGTAAAGAGGGACATCATCATCATCAAATACCTTGTCCTGATCAGAACTTTGCCACCCTAAAAGACCTTTGGAATTTATCTCTCTCTCTCATAGGCCAAATGTTGCGCCACTGCAACAATCATGCTCAAATCATCAGTAACATACTGAATCCATCATCTTGGTAGTTTTATCTTTTCATCTTGACTGGGATGCCTCCTTCCATAATGATCTTCTTCAACCTGTCATGTCTCTTTATATGTCAAAAATATGTCAATTTTCATATTTGCAGCATCAGCCAAGGCAGACCAAGAAGAATATTGCTACAAGATATTAAAGAAACCATGAACATGACCATCGACGAAGTGGGTGAACTGGCAAGAGACAGAGTGATGTGCTGCAAAGAGAGCAACGTCATATAAAGGATACGTACCTTAATGATGATGAGCATCAGCCAGTTTCCTTTGATTTTGATATCTTTCTGGCTAGATCTATTTGTTCTCTTCTCTGTCCATGATTAAGGACTCTTCTGTAACATTTATAAGTGACATTAACAAACAAAAAACATAACTATACATTGTGGTATTAAACGTTTCCATTTAATTTGAATGTAATACTTTTATATACAATTAATGTCATATTGAATGGACATGAAAGAGCTTTCAGTATATAGGGATTACTATAATGTTAGCAACTTTGCACATACAAAAATTAGTGTGAAGCGTATATGTCTATTGATGTGTATTGTTATTGTTTTTGTATTTTGTAAAACTACAGAACTTTGTTTTTACGTGTTTCGCCATTGCTACATAGTTTTACTGCAGTCTTCCTTATAACGATATGTATAAATCTATATGTGTAGAACCTATATGAATAAACGTGCAGGTATGAAACTTATATGTATAAATATGTTTGAAGTGTGTATACATATAAAACTGAAAGGATTAACTTTATTGACTTTGTTTCCCAATATATTGCACGGCTATCTCCGTAGAAATTACAAACCATCTGCAGAGAGTATTAAACAAATCACGAACTTCGCAGCTCCGGCAACAACCCTAGGAGTCTCTCGAAAAATGAAAAAATGCACTCGTGAACCGAATGACTTGGTGTGGATTCGAACCTGCTACCTTCAGAAAGCAAGACAACGGCGAAACAAGTTCGCCACTGTGACACAACTAAACAGAAGATATTTCAAACTGCAAGTGAAATCTATTTATTTATACGTATTTAATACTCAATATTTTAGTATACATTCATCATTCACTGAGAATAAACAATCTAACATTCTTCTTTATCTTTGTACGCTCCAAATCGATCACTTGTTAACCACTATGTTGGATTTTTATGTGATCTGAGCATACCAGCGATTGTACGTGGTGCCAGTTATGCGCCTACAAGTAGGCTAGCCTCTACGATTTCTGCGATGCTTTTTATTTACTAGGGTACATCTTAGACGGTAATGAGAGAGCGGACAGGCTTGCATCAACAGCATCGATTGTTGGGGAGTTGAAGATGGACAAGGGGATGTTCTTCGATCTCTTCGCGACTGTCTGTTGGATGAGGACACTAAAATCGATGTTGAATCGATCAGCGATTTAAGCAGTTTGGAGTTACCCGTTGTTCAAGTCGAACTGGATGCCTGAGAGGCAGAGTGAGAGGTGTGTTTAATCAGCGAGCCACAGGAACCATCAGTATGTATACTTTTCGATATCTGTTGAGGGAGACTGAGCACCTATGGGTCTGCCCGGAGTGCAATGACGTCAGTTTAGTAACAATAACCAATAACCAATACCATAACCAAAGCTTCCTAGGTCATACATTAGTCGACATGCCTTGTAGGATGCAGTGGTACTATTGTTTGCTTCTGGGCCCGGGCATTACACGGGTAATCTAATATTTAAAGTAGAAGTCTGAATAAAATGATAAATTAGTCACAAAACTGTCCCACCTCTCTGTCTGCCTCCCTCCTCCTCTCTCTCTCGTGGTTTTGAAACCTTGGTTGGGACATAGTCCCTCAGCCAGCTTATGCTACTTCATGGTTGGTTGGATTTGTAGCTAAAGTTTTATACCTGATGTGGTAATTAGCCCTAATCCAACCCTATCTTACTCTCCTCTTACGATATGTCTTACAGGTCACAGTGTTACTACGCTTTGCTACCCTTGTTCGTCCTGGCAACACAGAGGAGAAACTGTTCCATATTTTTGATAAATGTGTTTTCATTCTTCGAAAACACAAATTCTACATTAAAAAAAATTTGTGTTGTAAAATTGAGAGAATATACATCTTAGACAAATGTAATGTGTGTTCTATTTTAGTCGACAAACAACGGTCAAAAAATATCGTAGGCATTTTTCTAAAGCGTGGGACGGAGGCATACCAAAGTCATCAGTAAGTGAGAGACAAACGGAAGTACGTCTGAGAGAACATGAAGTATTGAAGAAGTTAATCGGGCTAACGATAATTAGAAGATGCCAGTGGGAACTGTGAGAACTAGATATTTCAGACAACCAGAAGGCTAGTTTACGCAACAGAGGCGTGATCAATAAGCTAGGTAGTCTGTATGCAATAAATACTCGTAGAATAGTCACAATGAAAATCGTGACATATCCTTTACAGGACGTAGCCATCAACGACAATCAATGAGTCGTTGATTTTCTAGGCATCACTTATACTTTTAGTCAGTGGCGGCTCGTGATCATTTTTGTTTGTGAGACCAGACAGATATTTTCGAAAAATCATGGTTTCGGTTAGGATATATTTTAATGTATAAAATAATAAAACACGTTACACCTTATTTTTGGTTGGGGCCCGGCCCCACTGGCCCTTGCTGACCAGCCGCCACTGTTGTTAGTAGTTTGCCATTGCTTTATGAACGGTGAGGTCTATTTTTACCTTTTTGTAAAAATCCCACCGAAACTGAATGTGCTTCCAAACTTGCCCACAGTGGGTTTGAACCAAGTACGCTTGGGTTTGTGATCGAGCTCACTAACGATTGAGCAACAGACGCTCACAAACCCACCAGACGCTTGTTACTTTTGTCTTGCAGATGTTCCCGGACATTCAGCACAAAAATAAGAACAACCATTGTGTATCCAAATATTGCTTATCCTCTGAGACCAGTACCCCACTCCGCTGATTTATCAGTGCTAACCTCCTATCCCGCCAACACAAGAACAGATTGAGAGAAAGGAGGAAGATGCAGAGGAAACATTTAGCAAGAAACTAAAACCAGGAATTTTACTAGCATCAGAGACTGTCACTCCCGCAACGGACGATACAGTCGCCAATGGTGTTGAAAAGTACCTATACACCGTCACAGCTCTATGGACTATGGGATTGAAAACGACTTACCACTACTAGGTAAGAATCATGAACAACTCAAATCGAAACACACACTCTCTCACATGAAACAAACAGAGTTAAAGTTAGTAGTCTGTGGTTGTCTGTAAACACTAAACAATTGAATAGATAAGGCTATATGTGTTATATGTTTAGAACACATTGTGACAACCGGTAAAATCGAGGGTAGACGAGACAGAGGAAAGAAGAGAAAATTTTGGATAGCCTGACTTCATGGCACGGTAGAGCGTCAACATCTGAGTTGATAGCAAACACCAACCACAGAGATTTGTGGAGATCCATGATCGCCTACGTCACCGGCACGGCACCTGATGATGATATGTGTTATATAAATAACGTTACATTACATATTATAGACATGGGCGTCATGGAAGAGGGGGGTGGCACGTTGCAGGGTAAAATGATGACCGCGGCGATTTGAGAGGTTTTAGCGGTTCTAACAATCCCACTTCAACGTTTTGGTATGCGCACAATAGAACCACGTTTTTACGCTCTGTTGTTTAGAATAACATTTTGTATGATGTGTACGTCAACAAAAACGTATTTGAAGTATCTAATGCATAGATTCCCAAACTTTTGTCCCACCGCCCACTAAGCACAATATAAACTTTATAACCCCCACCCCCGCCCCTTCCACATTGTAATCGTTTGCCAACGTCTCTCCCCGTCCCCCATATATATATATATGCTCTATTTTCTCTTTGACATAGAAAATTGATATCTATTTTTGTCATACATGGTTAGTTGTCAAATGATTATATGCATGAAATAGAAAATTGATTAGAAAATGGATCGTGTAAGACGGGCATAAGATGAATTTAAATGCAGAATTCAAATTTTAAATGATTTTTCAATCACAAAATCACGAAAATAATTTATTTTAACATATTTTTGTATTAATTTCTTCTTTAAGGCACCACCGACCCCTAATCGCCTGAACACCTCTCAAAGTTTTCTGAACCCCCTATCGCCCCCCTAGAAGGCTTCAGCGCTCACTGGGGCGGTACTGCCCACTTTGAGAAACGCTGATCTAATACAAAGCACTAGAACACTATTGTTTAAGGCAAAATGTACAATAGAGTTATAACATCACTTTCAGAAACTCAACTGTAGTACTCTACAAATAATTATGCACAAGTAGCCTCACATTAATCTTGATCATAGTTTCCTTTCTATTTAATAGTTTGGGTAGTGAAGTAGCTTTCGGAACATTTGTGTTTCAAGAACTGTTTATCAGGTGGCTTTGGGTATTGTATGAATTAACTAGTAAGCGAGCAGAGTCAATTCGTCTAGAAAGCAAATGTACTAGCTACTGAGCAATTGAGGCTCAATATAAATAGATACAAGTTAGAGACATAACTAGTGAACAGTACTAGATTACATAACTGGTAAACAGTGCTAGATTACATAACTAGTTAGCAGTGCTAGATTACATAACTGGTAAAATGCTAGATTACATAACTAGTTAGCAGTGCTAGATTACATAACTGGTAAACAGTGCTAGATTACATAACTGGTTAGCAGTGCTAGATTACATAACTGGTTAACAGTGCTAGATTATATAACTGGTTAACAGTGCTAGATTACTTTTGTCTATTGTCTATTCCCAGGTGGAAGATGTAGTTGGCTGTCTACTTTTACCGTTAAGCGTAGGGATGGGAGCTTTAATTTGCGTTCTAGGGCTAGAAGAGTCGCCCTTGTTGTGTTATATTCGTGTTTATGTAGTGTGGTCTTGATATTGTCTATCCATCTTTTTCTTGGTCTAGCTCTAGTACACAATTTCTTTTTATTGCTAGATTGCACAACTGGTAAACGGTGCTAGATTACATGAGACTGTAGATGATATCTAAGATCACCTACATCTCTGCAGTTGCTCATGAGAATTAATAATAGTGATAGAGAGAGAAAGACAATCACTAAATGCGATTACGATTAGCTTTTCAAATAATGTACATTGACAGTTTTACAAGTTAGAAAATATGTTGATAAACTTTTCATAGAGCTGAAATTAATGCTAAAACAAGCACACATTTTCTATTTTTATGCTTGCAAAGTTTGCAATAAATTGGAGGATTAGCAAATACACAATCACTGGATTACATTTAAAAAAGATTTTCAATGCAGAAGCACTTGAGCTTTCAGCTCTTTGGCTCGGTGTCATGGACATTGTAACACTCCGGTTCGGTGCCACGAACACCGTAAGTCTGGAGAACCTGTGGATTTTCTGCCAGCCCGTGGAATTGAACCGAACTCACAGGGGGCTTGTTACACGTCGTTCAACAAGCTACGAACACGCTGGGCAGGCGGGCCACTGGAATACATAAAAACGTTGGTTTTTACATCATTTACATGTAACGTATAACTTATGGCTGGTTCTGTTGTTATTAAAAAAATTTTTTAAATAGAGAATGGGGGAAAAGAGAACGCTGCTGAATTGAACAAAGTTAAAATTCAAGAATATAAGATTAGAATTTTGATATCGAATATAGCAGAAACCCAGGATTTTGTATCTTGCATTGCTTTGTATATATATATATATATATATATATATATATATATATATATATATCCTCTCTTTTCTCTCTTTAGCCTGTTACGCCCCTGGCGTTTAGGGCAGCAACAAACGTACACCATTCTTCCCTGTTCATGGCCTTCCTCTGTATTGTGTTCCAGCTATGATTCATTTCCTTCAGCTCTTGCTCTATCGTTCTCCTCCAGGTCGTCTTGGGTCTTCCACGCTTTCGCCTACCCTCTGGAGTCCATCTCAGTGCAGTTTTCGTGTCGGAGCCAGTCTCCATGCGCATCACATGTCCAATCCATCTCCAGCGTCGTCTTCGGATGATAGTGCCCATATTCTCTTGTTGGCATCGTGCAAGCAATTCTTGATTCGAGATAGTAGTCGGCCAGTACACGCGTAAGATTTTTCGCAGACAAGTTGTAGGAAAGGCGGAGAGTCTGGACATATCCTGTTCTGTCATTCTCCAGCATTCCGATCCATACAGCAAAGTTGACAGCACACAGCTGTTATAGATACTAGTCTTGGTTCTGATGCTGTATTGGGCAGATTTCCAGGCGGTCTGAAGGGTCATGAATGCACTGCGTGCTTTACTCAGTCTGTTTTTAATGTCAGATCCAGCGCCTCCTTCATTGCTAATAACACTTCCAAGGTATGTGAAAGCGGTTGTATCTCGGAGGGTTTTACCTTCTAGTTTGACTGGTGCTGGGTTGCTATGTTCAGAGTCATTACTTCAGTTTTCTTCTGATTTATTTTCAGCCCAACCATCTCACTATATTGGTTAAGGCGGCTGGTCTTTTCCTGGATATCTCTATGTGTATGAGATAGGAGTGCGATGTCATCTGCAAAATCTAGGTCTTCCAGAGTGGATGTGAGCGTCCATCTAATACCTCTTGCCTTATCTTCCGTTGTTTTACGCATCACCCAATCTATGACAGTGTTGAATAATAGGGCTGACATAACACATCCTTGTCGCACGCCTGTTTTTACTTCAAACTTTAGTTCTGAAGTTTCAACACTGCATGCAAACTTGCTGTAGCAGCTTTTATAATATTTATAAAACACAGTGGGATTCCATACCATCTTAAGATACGCCATAGACTTTCGGGTGTATGCTATCAAAGCCTTTTCAAAATCTACAAAGTTGATATAGAGTTTGCTTTGCCATTCTGTGCATTGTTCTATGATATTTCTAAGAGCAAATATTTGGCCTATACAGCTCCGTCCTCTGCGAAATCCTGCTTGTTCCTTTCTCAGTTTCTTATCCACAGCGTCAGTAATACGTTGTACGATGATTTTGCTTAAGATTTTACTTGGGACAGAAAGCAGTGTTATTCCACGCCAATTATTACAATCGGCAAGGAGCCCTTTTTGGGTATCTTGATGATGACTCCTCTGTTCCATGCATCAGGTATTATTTGGGCATTCCATATAGTAGTAAACAAGGGTTGCAATATATTAGCTGCAAGTTCTGGGTCTATTTTGAATAGTTCTGCGTTTAAGTTATCATTCCTGGTGCCTTGTTATTCTTAAATTTAATTGCTGTAATGATCTCATCCTGGCTGGGTGTTTCAATGCCAATTTCTAACTCCTCTGTTGGTTCTGGTATGTCTGCTACTACCGTTGGAGGTGGTCTGTTTAGCAATTCTTTAAAATGCTCTGTCCATCGTATTTCTTGTTCCTTTTCCGTTGTCAATAGTATTCCATTCTTATCCTTTATGAGAGTATTTGATCTTCTGTAATGTTTCCAGCTTATTAGCTTTGTAATTTTGTACACTGTTCCCTGATCACACTTTTTGCTGCTTCTTCTGCCTGTACTGCCAGGTCTTCAACATACATTCTTTGTCGGCTCTCACAGCCCGTTTGATTTCTTTACTTGCGCTTTTGTACTGTTCTTGGTATCTTGCTTTCAGTCTTTCGGACTTTGCTTCTAACAATTTCTTTTTAATATTCTTCGGCTGTCTATTATTTTCCATGTTGTTGGTGTTATCCATTCTTTTCTTTTCTTTGTGCGTAGCCTAGACATGTTTCACTGCTCTTGCTATATATAGATGCTATGTTGTCCCATGTTTTATCTATGTTGTCAGTTTCATCCGTAGTTTCATTACTTTCTAGGGCTTGGAATCTGTTCTTTATCTGCATTATAAACTTATCCCTTACTTCCGTGTCTTTTAGTCTATCCACATCGAACCTCTTTTGGAAGTTTTTCTGTTGTCCTGTTTTTCTTAGTTTAAGTTTGACATAAGCTGTGACTAGGTGGTGGTCACTACCAACATCTGCACCTCTCTTGACTACAACATCTAGCAGCGAGCGTCTCCAGGGTCCATTGATTATTATATGGTCTATTTGGTTTTTATCTCTGCCATTAGGGATATATATATATATATATATATATATATATATATATATATATATAATTCCTCTCGTACAGGTATACGTTACATAGGGCCACAATTTCTCTATACCGCTCTATCCGTTATTTTATTTTACTTGTACACGATTCTTAGAATTAATGTTATAACTACTATCTTGCTGAGACTAACATTCAGTGTATATATGAAGTCTGCTATTTCTGGAATATGTTAATGTGAGTGTAAAAAGTGTCTGTGTAGCCTAGAATCATTCAGCGTTGAAAACGCTGTCCATCGTATTCCTACGAGAATGCTTCATTTTGTTTGACACATTACACAATCTATGATAATCAGAACCAAAAATAAAAAGATAATGGCCAGCTCTCGTGTACTTTGTTTTTCTTCTTCTAAAAATGTATTTTTAATTCCAAACGCTGCATGTGAAATTAGTATAAATTCCTTTGATTAATTGTTACAGTGTGGTTCAGGATCCACTGTACTTTCATAATTCTCTCCACGTTGTCCATAACAAGCTGACCTAGAACTATTTTTTTGTAATCAACATATAATAATAATAATTCCTCTCGTACCGTTATACGTTACATAGGGCCTGCAAGTAATTTCTCCATACCGCTCTATCCTGGGCAACTCGCTCAATCTCCTGCATGGAACTGAGACCGATATTTCTTGCCTCTCTCAGCAAAGTTCGTGTCAGGGTCTCCTTAGGTCGACCTCTTTTCTTGAACCCTTTGCATTCCACTTCAATGCCTGCTTTGATATTCGTTGATCATTTCTCTTCAAGGTGTATCCAACATATCTCCATCTTCTCTTTCTTATAACAGAGAAGATGGAGATATGTTGGGCACACCTTGAGAAGAAATAATCAACGAATGAACATATGTTCAGGTATAATTGTTTCTGCTATTCAGATCATTGTGTGTATATGCTACTGAAGATCAAGAAATGATATGTTCAATGTCCATTTCTTCGGAATCTTCCTTTTTTCTTTTAATGCTTCTAAAGCCGAAAGAGTGACTTCATTGCACCGGGTTTTACTCCATCTGGCCGAGTCCTTCACAGCAGAAATGGTACGCCAGCTGCCGAGAGTGTTGCATAAAGTACGATCTCCGTAGCTCCGGAAACAATCCTAGGATGTCTAGAAAAAATGAACAGAACGACGCGGTCTGGATTCACACAGTCGACCTTCTGTAAATTATTTAGCGCTATTAAAATAAATAAATCACAGTGCACATGGTGACATGTTAGAGTTATTGGAATAACTAACTCGCAGTGCACATGGGGACATGTTAGAGTTATTGGAATAACTAACTCGCAGTGCACATGGTGACATGTTAGAGTTATTGAAATAACTAACTCGCAGTGCACATGGTGACATGTTAGAGTTATTGAAATAAAGAAATCACAGTGCACATGGTGACATGTTAGAGTTATTAGAAGAAATCACATAATTAAGGAAAAATCACATAATTAACGAAAATCACACAATTAACGAAAATCACAAGAAATACTTTCGACGTTGTCTAAGTCTGAAATGCTATAACAGAGTTACAAACAAAGATCAAGGAACATCTGGCCGAATGGATTAGAGCGAGGCTCCCTCCCGAGTGGTTAACGGGGCCCAAATTTGGGGTGTAAAGAATAGAACCACTGTTACCTGCCACGCAGGTAACTAAGGAGGCGACTAAGGAGGTTTGGCTGAAATCGGATGCACATGTCCTAAATGTGTAGAAATATATGCGTTTAGGGGCCTACCAAACCAATGTGCAACGTATACACGTTCTTGGCAAAGATCGAACATATCACAAAGAGTGATTAAAATTGGTCGTAAAGAACGAACGCGAAGAAGAAGAAGAAGAAGAAGAGAGCGCAGCTCCCATGTGGGAGACCAGTGTTTAGTTCACGGTAAGGCCAAGTATTTTTTTTTCTGTTGTAGGAATGAATGAAAAATCCTAACCTCAACAGTTTCGTGACGACTGTACTAGCCATGCAAACATTAAATTCATCAGGCTCTCGACACACCTGTCATACATCACTCTAAGAAGTAGTACTACAGGTTCTCGACCCACCTGTCATACATCGCTCTAAGAAGTAGTACTACAGGTTCTCGACTCACCTGTCATACATTACTCTAAGAATAGTATACAGGTTCTCGACCACCTGTCATACATCCTCAAGAAGTAGTACTACGGTTCTCGACCACCTGTCATACATCGCTCTAAGAAGTAGTACTACAGGTTCTCGACCCACCTGTCATACATCGCTCTAAGAAGTAGTACTACAGGTTCTCGACCCACCTGTCATACATCGCTCTAAGAAGTAGTACTACAGGTTCTCGACCCACCTGTCATACATCGCTCTAAGAAGTAGTACTACAGGTTCTCGACCCACCTGTCATACATCGCTCTAAGAAGTAGTACTACAGGTTCTCGACCACCTGTCATCATCGTTCTAAGAAGTATACTACAGGTAGTACCAGGTTCTCGATCACCTGTCATACATCTTCTAAGATAGTACTACAGGTATACATCAGCTCGATCCACCTGTCATACATCGCTCTAAGACATGGTACTACAGACAGCAACGACGACAAACAAAGATCTATGGATAAGAACAGGGCAGAAACCATTGATAACCTAGGTCAGTAGAAGAAAATAGAAGTTCTCAGGTCAGTAGAAAATACAGGTCTGAACCTGGTCACTAGACAAAACTGAAGTATGAACCCGAGACAGAAAGAAGAGATAAACAGTACAGAGCAGAAACATTATAACCTAGGTCAGTAGAGAAAATAGAAGATGCTCGGGAATACCGTGAGAAAGATACAGTCGACTGGCACTAGACAAAAACTGAAGTAGAACCCGAGACACGAAAGAGAGGACGCCATAAACAGTCACAGAGTCGGAACTTTCTTGAGGAACTAATGGATGCTGGAATATCCTGGAAAGCTATCAAGAAAATAGACACAGACCGATGAAAGTATAGGACAACTGTTTAGAGCATATGCTCCACGAGGAGCAGAGAGGAATAAATACGTAAGTAAATGAATAATGAATATATAATAATAATTATATTAAAGCTCCAACTGCTATATCAGTGTGTCTGTAGTATTACAAGTAGATGATTTCATTTTGGAGCACTATTCTACCAAGAAAAGTGATGACAGAGATTTTTAAGAACTTCAGGGCAAACACCGAAGGCAATGAATATGGTAAATAAATATTAAACAAAAGTATTAAGGGCCTTCGAAAAAAACAATTTACCAAACACTGGACTCGAGCCACAACCTTACAACTACGGCACCCGTTGCCTACGATTTTGGTTTTACAACTTAGATTTGGGCTGTTAACCCAAACCCAAATGTCCGTTAGCCGGTGGTATATTGTCCAATTGCAAACTACTGAACGTATACGTGGTGCCTAGACAATTAACGAATCGTTTACTGTGATTGATAGTTGCGTTCTGTAAAGGATATGCCACGTTTGTTACCCTTTTTTCAAATCAATTATTATCTAAACGGATTACTGGTACAATTTTACTAACATATAAACCCACTTTATATTACAATATGTACTGAGTTATACAGTAGAATGCTGTCAGATCAGATTGTCAAAGGTGAAAGCTAACTTATGCTCCAAGTGCACAGATGGATAGATAAAATTGCAGCAATTATACAACACACTATGTTTGTAACAAATAAAGTAACACACTGGATCACGAGAGATAACTCCAAACTTCTCACACATTGCGCCAGAAGTGGCCAGAATGGAATAATGAGAAGACAATTCAGAAACAATGGCGGCTTGTTTGTAGCATACTCCAATAAATTAGAACGATCTAGAAAAAAAAAGAAAAGGAAACTGAGTGGTTGTGCAGTCTAGGGCTTGATGTTACAATGAGAAGTTACAGAATTACGAAGATGCTAGGTGATCATGGGATTTATTGCGCAATAGGAGATGATTAAACAAAAGTGCATGACACATTACATTAAATTTATGCGTTGAAGCGCAGAATAATTGTTCTGGAAAAAAAAAGATTGCTATTAGATGGAATGTGTACACGTCAGTCAATCCATTCTGGTGCCAGGCAGCCATTTCATAATGGATAGTGTAGAGCCAGTTTGATGTCCGTCTATTACCAGAGCTCAAGAATGAGGACATGAATACAACTTGTGTACTGCAGTGGCTACACCTATGGTATCATTCTTGGTTAAAAGATCAAACCAACATAAACGTGAAAAGGTAGATTATAAATTCACATAAAACAAGAAAAAGTAGCTTATAGATTCACATAAAACAAGAAATTAGTAGATTATAAATTCACATAAAACAAGAAAAAGTAAATGATAAATTTACATAAAACTATAAAAAGTAGATTATAAATAAAAAAAAAGACCAAGAAAAAATAGATTACAAACTCACATAAAATGTGAAAAAGTAGATGATCAATTCACATTAAACAAGAATAAGTATATTATAAATTCAGGCAAAAAAAAGGAGATTACAACTACATACAAATTTAAAATTCACATATTCACATAAAACAAAAACATATTCACATACTCACATAAAACATCCTCACATATTCACATAAAATAAAAGCAGATGATAAATTCACATAAATAAAAAAAAGATGATAAATTCACACAAATCAAAAAAGCAGGTTATAAATTCACATAAACAAGAAAAAGTAGATTATATATACATATATATATATATATATATATATATATATATATATATATATATATATATATATATAATAATAATAATAATAATAATAAATAATATAAAATTAACAATGAAACAAGAAAAAGTAGATTATAAATTCAAAAAAAAAAAAAAAAAAGAAAAGGGAGATTATAAATTCACATAAAACAAGGAAAAGTAGATTATAAATTCACATAAAACAAGGAAAAGTAGATTATAAATTCACATAAAAGAAGAAGAAGTAAATCCTGAATAAATTTTATTAATTAAAAAACAAGTCTGCAAAATCAACCAAAATTTCAACATGAAACTCTAATGAAAGTACAAATAAAGAGGCAAATAAAATCAAGTAGAATGATCAGATTGGTTTAGTTTAGTAGTCGGATCATCATCACTGCACATCATCAATGCATATCATCACTGCATATCATCACTACACATCATCAATGCACATCATCACTGCACATCATCACTACACATCATCAATGTACATCATCACTACACATCATCAATGCACATCATCACTACACATCATCAATGCACATCATCACTGCACATCATCAATGCACATCATCATACTACATCATCAATGCACATCATCACTGCACATCATCAATGCATATCATCACTGCATATCATCACTCACTACAAATCATCATGCACATCATCACTGCACATCATCACTCACATCATCATGCATCATCACTCATCATACTGCACATCATAACTGCACATCATCACTACACCAATTAGTTCATAATGCTCGATCGTCTCCCAATATATCTCTCAGCGTTGGCACTAATGACACCAGTTCCATGTTGGTTTACTATTCTTGTTTGGTTTCCAGTTTAGTACTCTTAAGTTGGAGACATTTCGGAATAAGATTTAAGAAGAATCCTGCACATTTTTTGGTCAAATACCATAACAAATGAGGAGCTTTTGAAACGAACAGACTGTGCATCCTTGGAGACCATCATTAAGAGACGAAGATGGAGGTGGTTTGGTTTGGACATGTATGTCGTATACCAGTGGGGGCATTGGCTAGGACAGCTCTCAGATGGACAGCGGATAGGAAGAGAAGGTCTTTACGCCTAAAGGAAACATGGAGAAGAACGGTGGAGAGAGAGTTGAAGAAGTGTGGCTTGACGTGGGAGACGGTTGGTAGAAAGGCAGCAGAACGGCAACAGTGGAAGTCTCTTGTGGAAGCCTTATGTATCAATCAGGACACGAAGAGGATATAGATAGATAGTACTCTTAATTCAGGAGAAGTGATGAAATCAGAGAAATATCTGGTCAACCACTAGTGACAACTGTTATACGAAAGAGAAGATGGAGATATGTTGGACACACTTTTAGGAGAAATGATCAACGAATATCAAAGCAGGCATTGAAGTGGGATGCAAAGGGTTCAAGAAAGAGAGGACGACATAAGGAGACCCTGAAACGAACTTTGCTGGGAGAGGCAAGAAATATCGATCTCAGTTTCATTGAGGAGAATGAGTGAGTTGTCCTAGGTAGAGCGATATGGAGAAATTGCGTGCAGGCTGTATGTAACATACGTGTTAATCTCTTAACATAAAGCCGCACAAAATAAGATTTTGTCAGTCTAGACCTCTGCAGCCATTGTCTTGAGTCACGTCTGTCACTGTTCCTGGCATACCCATTGATTCACTAAGAAAACATACGAAGATAACAGTCTGTAACTCCAGCCAGAACGTCGTTTTAGTTACTGCCATGCTACTAAAATGATTAATTAAACATATTTGTCTCAAATAGACAAGCACACAAAGCTTATCGATATGTTTGCAGAAACTTTCGATCGAATCTGACCTGAATATTCCGTAGTCCATTCAACAGACAACGTTGTTTATGAAAGTGCTTAGTGAGAATTTCTTTTAGAGATAGCCAGCTGTGATCGTAAAAACTCCTCGCCTATAGGATATGCAATGAGTGCCGTAAGAACGTAAAAACTCCTCGCCTATAGGATATGCAATGAGTGCCGTAAGAAAGTAAAACTTCTCGCCTATAGGATATGCAATGAGTGCCTAAGAACGTAAAACTCCTCGCCTATAGGATATGCAATGAGTGCCGTAAGAACGAAAACTCTCGCCTATAGGATATGCAATGAGTGCCGTAAGAACGTAAAACCTCGCCATAGGATATGCAATGAGTGCCTAAGAGTAAAAACTCTCGCCTATAGGATATGCAATGAGTGCCGTAAGAACGTAAAAACTCCTCGCCTATAGGATATGCAATGAGTGCCGTAAGAACGTAAAAACCTCGCCATAGGATATGCAATGAGTGCCGTAAGAACGTAAAAACTCCTCGCCTATAGGATATGCAATGAGTGCCGTAAGAACGTAAAAACCCTCGCCATGATATGCAATGAGTGCCGTAAGAACGTAAACTCTCGCCTATAGGATATGCAATGAGTGCCGTAGACGTAAAAACCTCGCCTATAGGATATGCAATGAGTGCCGTAAGAACGTAAAATCCTCGCCTTAGGATATGCAATGAGTGCCGTAAGAACGAAAAACTTGCCTATAGGATATGCAATGAGTGCCAAGAACGTAAAAACTCACGCCTATAGGATATGCAATGAGTGCCGTAAGAACGTAAAAACTCCTCGCCTATAGGATATGCAATGAGTGCCGTAAAGAACGTAAAACTCCTCGCCTAAGGATATGCAATGAGTGCCTAAACTAAACTCCTCGCCTATAGATATCCAATGAGTGCCGTAAGATCGTAAAACTCTCGCCTATAGGATATGCAAGTGAGTGCCGTAAGAACGAAAACCCTCGCTATAGGATATCAATGAGTGCCGTAAGAACGTAAAAACTCCTCGCCTATAGGATATCCAATGAGTCTCTAAGAACGTAAAAACTCTCGCCTATAGGATATGCAATGAGTGCCGTAAGAACGTAAACTCTCGCCTATAGGATATGCAATGAGTGCCGTAAGAACGTAAAAACTCCTCGCCTATAGGATATGCAATGAGTGCCGTAAGAACGTAAAAACTCCTCGCCTATAGGATATGCAATGAGTGCCGTAAGAACGTAAAAACTCCTCGCCTATAGGATATGCAATGAGTGCCGTAAGAACGTAAAAACTCCTCGCCTATAGGATATGCAATGAGTGCCGTAAGAACGTAAAAACTCCTCGCCTATAGGATATGCAATGAGTGCCGTAAGAACGTAAAAACTCCTCGCCTATAGGATATGCAATGAGTGCCGTAAGAACGTAAAAACTCCTCGCCTATAGGATATGCAATGAGTGCCGTAAGAACGTAAAAACTCCTCGCCTATAGGATATGCAATGAGTGCCGTAAGAACGTAAAAACTCCTCGCCTATAGGATATGCAATGAGTGCCGTAAGAACGTAAAAACTCCTCGCCTATAGGATATGCAATGAGTGCCGTAAGAACGTAAAAACTCCTCGCCTATAGGATATGCAATGAGTGCCGTAAGAACGTAAAAACTCCTCGCCTATAGGATATGCAATGAGTGCCGTAAGAACGTAAAAACTCCTCGCCTATAGGATATGCAATGAGTGCCGTAAGAACGTAAAAACTCCTCGCCTATAGGATATGCAATGAGTGCCGTAAGAACGTAAAAACTCCTCGCCTATAGGATATGCAATGAGTGCCGTAAGAACGTAAAAACTCCTCGCCTATAGGATATGCAATGAGTGCCGTAAGAACGTAAAAACTCCTCGCCTATAGGATATGCAATGAGTGCCGTAAGAACGTAAAAACTCCTCGCCTATAGGATATGCAATGAGTGCCGTAAGAACGTAAAAACTCCTCGCCTATAGGATATGCAATGAGTGCCGTAAGAACGTAAAAACTCCTCGCCTATAGGATATGCAATGAGTGCCGTAAGAACGTAAAAACTCCTCGCCTATAGGATATGCAATGAGTGCCGTAAGAACGTAAAAACTCCTCGCCTATAGGATATGCAATGAGTGCCGTAAGAAAGTAAAAACTCCTCGCCTATAGGATATGCAATGAGTGCCGTAAGAACGTAAAACTCTCGCCTATAGGATATGCAATGAGTGCCGTAAGAACTAAGAGTTTATGGTTCGAATTATCTGTTTGGTAAATTGTTTTTTCCCGAAAGCCATAATAATTGTTCACGATGAGCATTAATGTTCTTTACCTCACCAGATACTTCACATCGGTGTAGCAAAGTACAAGAGAAACAAGTTGATATGCCATAAGTAATTACAGAGATAGTGACTCGGTCTATTAACCCCGGCGTTCTGAGTTCGAATCAGGCTGCGTGACAATTTGGTTGCAAATTGGTTCGCATGGATTTTTACAAAAGGACGATGGCACCACTCGTTAAAAAAGCAATGGCAAACTACTGAACGTAATAATGCCTAGAAAATCATAAACAGCGTTAAAAACTGGGGTTGATTCGCAAAGTCCTGTAAAAGGATATGCAATTAACTAACTTTAATTAGAGAACAATTGAAAATAAAACAAACTCAAAGTGAATCATCGTGAAATAACCTGACTACCGTTAAATGATATACATTAAGAGGGGTTGTAAGAGGTAGTTGGAAGATAAAGATGGGTGGGGTTAGAATTAGACCTAAGCGACCTTTACTAACATTTATGTATCATTAGTCAAGTCTGTCGCTTACTCGTTTACAACTAAACAATATATATATATATTTATATATTATAAAACAGAACGCGGACGTGATTGTTTGCCGAAAGCATGAACCACTTTCGAACATTATACTCTAAAATCATGCAATTTTAATAGCTTATTAGGTCAGGAGGAGTTTGTACGTTAAACGTACTATTTTCAACTCTTTACGTTGTTATTTTACCGAGTTACGAGTTAATTATATTTTCCGTATTATACAATGCAAAAGGTGTTTAATATCAGCCATTAGTAATAGGTCAATGTCTTGCACAGCAGAACGAGAAATTGCATGAAAACACAGTAGCACCAATTGTGAATGGAAAAACGTCAGAAAAAAACGGGATTTTATTTATTACTTATTAAAACATTCGAAAAGCACGATTTTTTTCAGGATTAATTTGAGAAATGAAAGCAAAAGTATATAAGAGACATACTTATTGTATGTTCTATGATGCTTCCACGTGACAAGAACATATTTGTTATCAACATCGTTTCCGCTCAGCCAGGAACTTCAAATAAAATCAACAACATGTTTCGAAAAATTATAATATATCTATCGATTGATAGTGCGAATGCATGAGAACAGACTGCTATATTGCTGGCAGTTACTGTCTCAATATGTGGTTGACATGTACGCTAATATTGTCTACGCAGAATGCTGGGAGTATCAAGAAGAAAACTAATCACGACAGAGATGAAGTGTCTACGCAGAATGCTGGGTGTAACAAGAAGAGACCGGTTGAAAATGAAGACATCAGGAAAAAAGTTGGTACAACATCAGTACTAGACTTCATCAAGAAACAACAAATTAAATGGTTCGGCCACGTAAGCAGATTACCAACAGACAGTGCACCTCAAAGAGCAATGCTGCTCCGATACAATTGGTACAAAGCAAAAAGCCGGCCACGCAAAAGATGAACCTCAGAGATAACAGAGGCAACGAAATATACTATTTACGAAGCGCATACAAGGGCCCCTTTTAGAAATCTCTTCTTGACCTGACGCTGTGAGGCAAACAGTTTTAGAAATCTTTTCTTGACCTGACGCTGTGTGAGGCAAACAGTTTGAAATCTCTCTGACCTGACGCTGTGAGGCAAACAGTTTTAGAATTCTTCTGACCTGACGCTGTAGGCAAACAGTTTTAGAAATCTTCTTGACCTGACGTTGTGACCTGACGCTGTGACCTGATGTGATCTGACGCTGTGAGGCAAACATGATTCGAGAAAGAAAGAAAGATCAGACTTCATCAGGCCAAAAGACACTCGAAGCAGAGTTTTAAAAAAAATCGTCTTAATCGAAATTTGCACCTTTCTTTCTACCTCAAACCTAGTCCTATGTTTGTCTTTGAACTCTGCTTCATAAGTCCTTCTCAATGTGCTATTAGGTCTTATTTGTTTCCAGCTGTCCATGCGATATCCACAGCTTCTCATGTCTTGGCAACCTTTCTATTCTTATCATGAAAACATGTTCAGTCATGGCAAGTCTTTTTGTATCTCTTTCTTTCTTTCTTCTAGACTAGTTAGTTTTTAAAGTCTGATATTGCTGGCCTTATCCCGCTATGTATATCCAGGTATTTTTCTAAGAGATCATCTCTCAATCCATTCAATCCTATATCGAAATAGGGAAGCTGCAGTAAAACTGGTTATAAAATATGGGACGAATAATCGAAATAGGGGAAGACTGCAGTAAACTTGGTCAAAAATTGTTTATGTATTTTGTAAAACTATAGTACTTTGTTGACGTGTTTCATTCAATCTTATATATACTTTATCACAATTATATTAACAAAAACGTAAATTCCAGATGAAGCTGGATAAAATATACAGGGTGTTCAACTTAAAAGCAACCCGTGAATGGAGCTAATCTGGCATATATGTATGGAAATGGAAGGTTCAGTTATGACGTAGTATAGGTCAAGGTTGTGTGACGGTGTGTAATTGTAGTGCGGAAGGGGCGATGAACAAATGTGACGTAGTACGAGCTAGTCAGAACCGGTTTAAATAGTAAATAAACACAACTCAATGCTGTACCTGGCAACTTTCGTATTTTCAATGGGGCTGCAATTATCTTGAGCACCCTGTATATACATCTATACGAAGAAAAAGAAGAAGAAGAAGAGAGAGAGATAAATATGGAGATACCATAACACAGAGGATAATGCAATGGCTCCACAGCGGGTGGTTTATGTTTCTATCTTCACTGAAAACTAAATATATTGAGTACATGAAATGGATGGTAGACCGACCCAGCTTCAATTAGTAATCAAACACAAAACTAAATATATTGAGTACATGAAATGGATGGTAGCAGAACCAGCTTCAATGTAATCAAACACAACTAAATATATTGAGTAAGCTGAAATGGATGTGAGACCTGATAGTTAATTTAGAATCAAACAAAACTAAATATATTGAGACAGAAATGGATGATAGACCGGAAAACCAGCTTCACAATTAGTAATCAACACAAAACTAAATATATTAGTACATGAAATGGATGGTAGACGACCCAGCTTCAATTGGTAATCAAACACAAAACATTGAACAAAATCAGCCAATGTGATGTTTTTCACATAACCCATCATGTACCGTAGATCAACAACACACACAGTCCTAGTACTGAATTCCCTAATATATCACATGTATAAACAATGATAATACAAAGATAATATATATATATTGACATTAGGCAGCTTTGACGACCTCCCTACGATCAATCAGATCTGATACCATGCTACAGTATAACTCCAGATGTGGTAGTTTGAAATGAAGTTTTTGTTTGTTTGTTGTTGTTGTAAAATCTTACAGTTATTCGTCTATACAAATTTATATCCAGTTGGGTAATATGCATGGTGGCATCTGTGGCCTAGGGGATAGTGACTCGGTCTATTACCTCCAACATTCTGAGTTCGAATCACGCTGCGGACAGTTTGGTTGCAAATTGTTTCGCGTAGATTTTTACAAAAGAACGATGACACCACCGGTTCAGAAAGCAATGGCAAACTACTGAACGATAATAATGCCTAGAAAAATCACAAACAGCGTTTAAAGGTTGGAGTTGATTAGCAAAGTCATGTAAAGGATATACAATTGATTTTTAATATGCATACACCTTGGCTGGAAGTGCCCTTCCTACATGCTCTAGGAGTCTACCGGGCTAGCACCGTACTCTTGTTCTCAGCGTAAACCGTGCAGATCACAAAGAGTGTATAACTTGATTGATGAAAAGAACAAACACAAACAAACAAACAAACAAGCAAACACATGTGTATCTATGTATGTATGTTTAGACACAATGAATGTCTAGTTTGATGTTTATAAATTAAAAAAAACAAAAACACCACAACTCCCACCATCTGTTGCACCAGTAGCTACAGCAATCAGTGCTCCACCCATGACTGCTACCACTTTTCTCATCACACTAAATGTCACCACCATCAACCACATAACCAAAAACCCTACCATTACGTGAAAAAATCCATTGTGCAACATCTTGCAACTCACCAGATGTACGTTCTACATTGAAATTAATGGTAACAGAATATTCGTTCCCCTAATTCGACTTGAATTGCTCATTGCAAATAGTGTCCTTTCGTGAATTAACTCAGTACAGTCGATTAGTGTAGCTAATTGAATTCAGTACTGCTGTCATTGGCGCCATTTGCATTGCAAACGAGAATTACAGCCTGGAAAGTTGATGTTTAACAGATACTCCAAATATCGATACTTACACACACCAACTGTGGTATAAAAATCACACGCGGGACATTGTTGTGTTGTATTGCATATTTACTTCATATAATTTTCTTTTTTTATAAACATACACGATACTGGAATTAATATAATTGAGTATTGCATCAAAACTTAGAGGAAGACATGCTCCGGTCATAATATAATTGACAGAATTAATTCTCAATCAAATGAGTCGAGCAAAGACCTCTTCTTTGAAGTATGAAAACGAGGCGTACGTTTATTACAATATTTACAGTTAGATATATTTTGTGTTTATAGTTCTTTATGTAGTATGTTCTTACAGAATATCGTTCTCATTTCAGCATGCTAGAAATCATTCTCGATCTTTAGCAAGTTCCCCTGCCTCCTCCAACTTCAAGGTTCAAGGTTTACTTAATATATTTTTACTAGTGTGGTCTTAATCGTTAAGTGCCGAGTTTCCAGAGAGCTTTCCTTATATTATTTCTTTGCCCGTCTGCCCAGCGTGTTCGTAGCGCGTTGGACTGCCGGTGACTAGTCCTCTGTGTATGCGGGTTCAATTCCGCGGACTGGCAGAAAAGCCACAGGTTCCCCAGATTCACGGTATTCGTGACACCGAACCGAAGGGTTACGATGTCCATGGCACGGCCGAAGAGCTTAAAGCTCAAGTGCTTCTGGATCGGAAAAAAAAATATTTCTGTCCCTTAACTACTCTAGTTGTTGACTGTGACTAACATATTTTATATTCTGAGACATGCTATTACTTAGGAAATATTTTTCTATGTTTATGAAATATTTCTTAGTTCGACCACTTTGAATTTAGTTGCAGTTATGACGCATAATATTGCGCTTCTGTCTAGTCTTGCGTACAGAGTTGCTTTATTAATTAACTTTGTCCCTCACTATTTAGGCGAGATTTACTCCGACTTTAGAGGTATTTGTAATTTAGATCCCAAAGTAAAGGATCAGAGTCTCATGTAGACCTATTGTGTAACGCGTAAGCCTGTCTCAAACCCCTGAATACTCACGGCACGTTGTCATTAGTGCAGAATGTTATCCCCTTCGCTAAATATTTTCACCATCTTATAAATTACTTTGGGAACCGTCGCCGGTGCTACGAAGTTTTCTGTTAAGAAAGAGATGAGACATATGATTACTCACCGAAGTGCAATGAGGATGGTCTATCAATCAATCAACCAATCAATCAAAATTATCATTATCGGCTACACCGTTCTAAGTTGAGATCTTGAGATCTCTTTGTCTTTTCAATCAATCAACCAATAAATTTCAAATTATTTCATTATCGGCTACAACGTTTTTCTATGTTGAGATCTTGTATTTTCCTCTTTTGTTTTTGCAGGAAATTTTCTGTAGGATTTTTTTTCCGTTCAAAAGCTTCGAGTTTTAAAAAAAAATGCTAATGTAATTGTCCTTGATTGACATCTATGTATAACCAGAACAACAATGCGAGACCTCATAAAATGTTCTTTTGTTGACTTGTTCATGTTCTGTCACCAGATCTTAATATACTGTTGATTGATTGATTTTCATTGACTCATCACTACTGCGCATATGTGAACCCATCACTACTGTGCATCTGTGAACTCATCACTACTGTGCATCTGTGAACTCATCACTACTGCGCATCTGTGAACCCATCACTACTGTGCATCTGTGAACTCATCACTACTGTGCATCTGTGAACTCATCACTACTGCGCATCTGTGAACCCATCACTACTGTGCATCTGTGAACCCATCACTACTGTGCATCTGTGAACCCATCACTACTGTGCATCTGTGAACCCATCACTACTGTGCATCTGTGAACCCATCACTACTGTGCATCTGTGAACTCATCACTACTGTGCATCTGTGAACCCATCACTACTGTGCATCTGTGAACCCATCACTACTGTGCATCTGTGAACTCATCACTACTGTGCATCTGTGAACTCATCACTACTGTGCATCTGTGAACCCATCACTACTGTGCATCTGTGAACTCATCACTACTGTGCATCTGTGAACTCATCACTACTGTGCATCTGTGAACCCATCACTACTGTGCATCTGTGAACTCATCACTACTGTACATCTGTGAACCTATCACTACTGTGCATCTGTGAACCCATCACTACTGTGCATCTGTGAACCTATCACTACTGTGCATCTGTGAACCCATCACTACTGTGCATCTGTGAACCCATCCCTACTGTGCATCTGTGAACCCATCACTACTGTACATCTGTGAACCTATCACTACTGTGCATCGTGAACCCATCCCTACTGTGCATCTGTGAACCCATCACTACTGTACATCTGTGAACCCATCACTACTGTACATCTGTGAACCTATCACTACTGTGCATCTGTGAATAACTATATGTGCTTCTATCTCTTTCTTACACAGAAAGATCGATCTACAACGGTAGTGTGCGAGCTTCAAAGCCAGTGTCCCTGATGTAGATTAGAGAATGGGAACAATTTTAAATTGTTATTAATGGTCTTGTTTTGCCAAGGTAGTGACTTTCCAGCCTTTTCATCGATTTTACACTGTCAAAGTTCTTCTTTTTTTTCTCGATTCCTGTTTTGCCTCACAGAGTTAGGATAAGAAGCGATTTCTAGAACGAACGAAGAAGTAGTAGCAGTAATATAATAGAAAGAATGTGCGTTTCATAAATAGTGTCTTTCATCGACTCTATTATTTATGGGATCCACCTTTTGCTTGGACAACCTCTTGCTTGATATCCAATGTATAGAAATAGCATTGATCTATAAGACACATAAGACACAATGTCTGTTGGTAATCTTATTTTGTGTCCGATCTATTTAATTTGTTGTTTCTTGATAAAGTACAGTACTGACGTTGTAGCCACTTTTCCCCCTGATGTCTTCATTTTCAAACCCGTCTCTTCTTGATGCTACCAGCATTCTGCGTAGACGCTTCATCCCTGCCGTATCTAGTTTTCTTCTGTCATTTGATATCATCGTACAGGCTTGACACTGATATCATAATGTTGGAAGAAAGATTATGTTGTACAATGTTCTTTTAGTTTTAATAGTTACATGCTTACATTTCAAAAGTAGTGCCATTTGTCCCATGATTTGATTTGCTTTATTGCATCTACGCTGAATATCGTTAGTTATTCTTTCATTTACTGATAAAATGCTCCTTACGTATGTAAAGGCTTCAACTTGTTTTAATTAATGTATGTCGGTGGATTTTTTGTAAACATTTATATATATATAACATTACCTGTATAAAATAATTGGTATAACTTTCTTAATAAAAAATGGTATTATTATGAACCCCAATAATAGTAATTATACACTGCAATAGTAACACTGCAATAGTAACACTGCAATAGTGACACTGTAATAGTAACACTGCAATAGTGACGGCTAATGATAATTTTGTTGGTGGGTCAGAGACTAAATAAATGCGTGAAATATACTAATTAGGGAGGACAGACACTGAGGTTCAGATTGTATATGATAATTTAGCCTTATATATTCAACTTTCAAAGTTAATCAGTATCATGTTAAAAGTACTAATTATGAAAAAATAATTTATTAAATAATAAATACTTGTTACAAATTATGTTTGGTGAGGACGGCACCACTGGCCCTTAATGACGAGCCGCCACTGCACTACAAACAATGATAACAGAAATATCATTATCATAACGGACACAATGAGAATAGTGCATAGTGATGAATATTTATATTTCTGTGTTTTCATTAAAAAATGGAAACAGTTTTGTATGTTTAAATATTGATTCATCTGTTCCTACAAGTGCAGTTTAGTTGCAGTAAACGATTAACTATATTGTATTACATCACACTAGGGCTGATAGAAGTACTGTTTAGTTGAAGTAAACGATTAACTATATTGTATTACATCACACTAGGGCTGATAGAAGTACTGTTTAGTTGAAGTAAACGATTAACTATATTGTATTACATCACACTAGGGCTGATAGAAGTACTGTTTAGTTGTAGTAAACGATTAACTATATTGAATTACATCACACTAGGGCTGATAGAAGTACTGTTTAGTTGTAGTAAACGATTAACTGTATTGTATTACATCACACTAGGGCTGATAGAAGTACTGTTTAGTTGTAGTAAACGATTAACTATATTGAATTACATCACACTAGGGCTGATAGAAGTACTGTTTAGTTGTAGTAAACGATTAACTATATTGAATTACATCACACTAGGGCTGATAGAAGTACTGTTTTCTGACGATGTGTAACATGAGAGAAGTACTGTTTCCTGACACTGTGTAAAACATGATAAAAGTACTGTTTCCTGACGCCATGTAACATGATAGAAGTACTGTTTCCTGACACTGTGTAACATAATAGAAGTACTGTTTCCTGACGCCGTGTAACATGATAGAAGTACAGTACTGTTTCCTGACACTGTGTAACATAATAGAAGTACTGTTTCCTGACGCCGTGTAACATGATAGAAGTACTGTTTCCTGACGCCATGTAACATGATATAAGTACTGTTTCCTGATGCAATGCAACATGATAGAAGTACTGCGTCTTGACGCCATGTAACATGATAGAAGTACTGTTTCCTGACGCCATGTAACATGATAGAAGTACTGTTTCCTGACACTGTGTAACATAATAGAAGTACTGTTTCCTGACGCGGTGTAACATGAGAGAAGTACTGTTTCCTGGCGCCATGTAACATGATAGAAGTACTGTTTCCTGACACTGTGTAACATGATAGAAGTACTGTTTCCTGATGCAATGCAACATGATAGAAGTACTGTTTCCTGACGCCATGTAACATGATAAAAGTACTGTTTCCTAACGCCATGTAACATGATAGAAGTACTGTTTCCTGACGCTGTGTAACATGATAGAAGTACTGTTTCCCGACGCCGTGTAACATGATAGAAGTACTGTTTCCTGACGCCGTGTAACATGATAGAAGTACTGTTTCCTGACGCCGTGTAACATGATAGAAGTTCTGTTTCCTGACAAAAAGGTGTGAATTCATTGCACCGGCTTTTTGCGTTGCAATATAAGCGTTGATTACTCTGTTATGGTAATAATAAGTTGCACTGTCCACACAACATTCTTCACAAGGCTCTGATCACTCTGTTGTGATAATACTGAGATGCACTGTCCACACAACATTCTTCACAAGGCTCTGGTCACTCTGTTGTGATAATACTGAGATGCTGTCCCCACAACATTCTTCACAAGGCTCTGATCACTCTGTTGTGATAATACTGAGATGCACTGTCCACACAACATTCTTCACAAGGCTCTGATCACTCTGTTGTGATAATACTGAGATGCACTGTCCACACAACATTCTTCACAAGGCTCTGATCACTCTGTGTGATAAAACTGAATTGAAATATATCATAGTATCAAAGAGACAGTGCAGTAATACTGGTTTCCAGTAGGAGAGTGAAGAACAAAAAGAAAACAATAGTACTAGAAATGGTTGGATATCGTATCACAGCAGCTTAACAAGGAAAAACCTGGCCAGCAATGGCGGAATGCGGGGCGGGGGCATTCAGAGTCAGAACTGTTTGATTCTGAACACGACTTTTCCGACTTTTCCGACCTAGCGCATTTCCGACATGTTTGGTCGGGTATTTTCCGGTTTCGTTTGCCGAGCTACTAAGTTAGTGCTTGAGCAACGCTGTGAGCTATGAATGTTACATGGAATGCTTTTGCTGTGTCAACCGTGCGTTTGTTGTGTGTTAGTGTGTATTCAGAAAATGGCGGACAGCGGTTATGACGAACAAGCTCAATCTGCCGTATGCAGTTATATTGCGAGTGCAGAAAGCTGGATTTTGTCATGATTGATGTTTCCTTCGACAAGAATTGCAATTAAAGTGATGAACAATTTGTGTTGCTACATTAGCGACGGCCATATGCTTTTATGCGAGCAGGTTGCTTTTGTGGTGGTACGCGGCTGTTTCATTCTGGAATTAGTTCACACAGAAAACATTTCACAGTTGTTAGCATTTCGTGTGATTTTCATTGCACAGGAACGGAGCAATTATGGGGTGACCTGTTGCAGTGAAGTTGGAACCGTACTTATGAACTATGAACTAGCAGCTTAACAAATATATACACAAATAAATAGATAGAGTCGACGTTTCGAGGGAAAAGTTTGTATGTTAATAAAAAGTTAATTGCATCTTTGCGAATCAACCAAGCTTTTTAACGCTGTTTGTGATTTTTCTAGGTATTATTACGTTCAGTAGTTTGCCATTGCTTCTGAACAGGTGGTGCCATCTTCCTTTTGTAAAAATTCACGCGAAACAATTTGCAACCAAATTGTCCGCAGTGTGATTCGAACTCAGAACGTCGGGGTTAATAGACCAAGTCACTATCCCTAAGCCACAAACGCCACCTTTATGTGAATAGAGGCATATAAACACAGACAATAAGGGGAACTGGTTTAGTAGTGGTCTGTGAGGTGATGGTAAACTCTGTATGTTTGTCTTCACTTGTAAAACTGTATTACAAACATTTTAATATATAGTATGCATACATATATAGTGAGCGTCTGTAGCTCAAGCGGTAGTGAGCTCGATCACGAACCCAAGCGTACCTGGTTCAAACCCCACGGTGGGCAAGTTTGGAAGCAAATTGTTTCCGTGAGATTTTTACAAAAGGTAAAAATAGACAGGTAAAATAGACCTCACCGTTCAGAAAGCAATGGCAAACTACTGAACGTATAGTGGTGCCTAGAAAAAATTATTGATGACGCTAGTTTATCTGGTTGATGGTTACGTCAAGATTTCATTTTATGATACATTCAAACTAAATTCATAAATGTCAACGAATGTATATAACATAACATATGCAGCGAGATACATATGCAAGCGAGAGATAACATATGCAAGCGAGAGATAACATATGCAAGCGAGAGATAACATAGCAGGAGAGATAACATATGCAAGCGAGAGATAAATATGCAAGCGAGAGATAACATATGCAAGCGAGAGATAACATATGCAAGCGAGAGATAACATATGCAAGCGAGAGATAACATATGCAAGCGAGAGATAACATATGCAAGCGAGAGATAACATATGCAAGCGAAAGATAACATATGCAAGCGAGAGATAAATATGCAAGCGAGAGATAACATATGCAAGCGAGAGAAAACATATGCAAGCGAGAGATAACATATGCAAGCGAGAGATAACATATGCAAGCGAGAGATAACATATGCAAGCGAGAGATAACATATGCAAGCGAGAGATAACATATGCAAGCGAGAGATAACATATGCAAGCGAGAGATAACATATGCAAGCGAGAGATAACATATGCAAGCGAGAGATAACATATGCAAGCGAGAGATAACATATGCAAGCGAGAGATAACATATGCAAGCGAGAGATAACATATGCAAGCGAGAGATAACATATGCAAGCGAGAGATAACATATGCAAGCGAGAGATAACATATGCAAGCGAGAGATAACATATGCAAGCGAGAGATAACATATGCAAGCGAGAGATAACATATGCAAGCGAGAGATAACATATGCAAGCGAGAGATAACATATGCAAGCGAGAGATAACATATGCAAGCGAGAGATAACATATGCAAGCGAGAGATAACATATGCAAGCGAGAGATAAATATGCAAGCGAGAGATAACATATGCAAGCGAGAGATAACATATGCAAGCGAGAGATAACATATGCAAGCGAGAGATAACATATGCAAGCGAGAGATAACATATGCAAGCGAGAGATAACATATGCAAGCGAGAGGTGAAAAATAACTACATATATAGAAAGTAAGTTGAATACATTACAAAAAATATCGGGAAAAATAAGTTGTGAAGAATTCAGGAGAAGTGATGAAATCAGAGAAATGTCTGGACAACCATTAGTAAAGCTGTTATAAGAAAGAGAAGATAGAGATATGTTGAGCATGCTCTAAGAGGAAATGATAAAAGAATAACAAAACCGGAATTGAAATGGGAGGCAAAGGATTCCAAAAAGTAATGACGTCTTAGGGAAGCATTGAAACGAACTTTACTGAGAGAGTCGAGAAATATCAGACTCAATTCCATAGAACATATTGAGCTAGTTGCCCGTCCGTGTGGTACCGGGTCCCGTAAGGGAAGCATAGAATAGTACCACTGTGACCTACAAGGCATGTCGTAAGTGGCGACTGATGTAGGACCTAATGAAGCTACCCTAGTAAATAAAAAGCATCGCAGAAATCGTATGGCGGCCTACTTGTAATCGCATAACTGGCACAACGTACAAACTCTATTACGCTCAGATCACATACAAATCACATAGTGGTTAACAGAGCGGTCGATATGGAGCGTTCGAAGAAGAGCTATTTGTCCAGGACAAAGCGGTATGGAGAAATTACTTGCAGACCCAATGTAACGTATATAGCACGAAATATATATATATATATATATATATATATCGTATTTACATTATTTATTTATTCGTTAATAGTGCATAGACAACATTTACAGAACGACCCCTACATATAATTAAATTATATCCCCAACAGATGTTGAATGTCAGTGATGCGTATCACAACATTGACTCATTCACTACACGTTCTGTTAATTCGAAGTTTAATGGGGAAAAACTTTCACATGATATCACTTGATAGACCAGATTGCACAAACAATATATGAATATTGTTTGAAAAATACATTGTACTTTGTTGAGAACATTGGGTGAACAGTGCTTCAAAATAAAAGTGGTCTGGTCAGGACCGTACGGTATATTTTCTCTGTATGATGCAAGTCTTCGAAATGCCGCCCTTTAAATGTTTTTTATTTGAAATAACCTTCAACTGTGATGTTGATTTCGCTGATTATGCCGCCCCCTTACGATACCGCCTGATGCGGCTACCTCTCTGTATCATAGCACGGTACGGTCCTAGGTCTGATCAATGTTGCTACTGCCTGTAGTATCACTTTTTAGGACGGTTTAGGACATGGGGGAGTTGAACCTGAGAAATTTAATGGCTGCATGGCTAGTGCAGTCACCACAAACCTGTTAAGGCTCGGATTTTTCTTTTATGTCCCCTGGCATAAAAATCCTTAGCCTTACCGTATATTGAACATGGATTTCCCCGCATTGGAGTGGCGCTCTAATCAATTCTGGTAGGCGTTCCAGGTGGTCGGATAACATCAATAGGAAGTGCACGAAAAGAAATATGTTTGTCGATATAAGGAAAAACCTGCCGTACTACTACCACGCCAACTACTAGATTGCAAGAGCTGGTTTGAAGATTGAGTAGCAAGAAAGAACAGCATAACAGGTATATGAGTAGGCTCATCAATCAAAATCGAACTGGTACGGTCAGTCACTAGACGCTGTTGGAGATATTTGGGATGGAGATCGGAGCACCTATGGACATGTCCGGAGTGGAATAGAGATATTAGAAACTGAAATTGAAACTGAAACTGAAAGGTGAAACACGTAAAACACTCAAGTAAAGAAGTTTTGCAAATTACAAAACAAGATACAATGACATTTCAACAGAAAGGTCTTTATCAAGAAAAGGATACAGAGCAAACGGAATGAAGATATGCTCCTACGCATACTTACTATAAATAATTGTGTGTATGAGCATGTACAGTTTAATGTGAATACGAGTAGGGAAGAGTTAGGTCCCCTATAACATTTTGTTGTTGTTTGATCTAGAAGAATTTGAGCTTACAGCTCTTCGGCTCGGCTGTCATAGACATCGTAACTCTTCGGCTCGGTGTCATAGACATCGTAACTCTTCGGCTCGGCTGTCATAGACATCGTAACTCTTCGGCTCGGCTGTTATAGACATCGTAACTCTTCGACTCGGTGTCATAGACATCGTAACTCTTCGACTCGGTGTCATAGACATCGTAACTCTTCGACTCGGTTGTCATAGACATCGTAACTCTTCGACTCGGTTGTCATAGACATCGTAACTCTTCGGCTCGGTTGTCATAGACATCGTAACTCTTCGGCTCGGTGCCATGGACATCGTAACTCTTCGGCTCGGTGTCATAGACATCGTAACTCTTCGGCTCGGTGCCATGGACATCGTAACTCTTCGGCTCGGTGCCATGGACATCGTAACTCTTCGGCTCGGTGCCATGAACATCGTAACTCTTCGGCTCGGTGCCATGGACATCGTAACTTTTCGGCTCGGTGCCATGGACATCGTAACCTTCGGCTCGGTGCCATGGACATCGTAACTCTTTGGCTCGGTGCCATGGACATCGTAACTCTTCAGCTCGGTGCCACGAACACCGTAAATCTGGAGAATCTTTGGCTTTTCTACCAGCCCGTGGAATTGAACTTCACTCACAGGGGGCTTGTCACCCGTCATCCAACGCGCTACGAACACGCTGGGCATCAGCCCCCTCCCATCACCCCTACAACGTTTAGGCACGGTATTGTTTGTCTGAAGCTCATAAAGTACTTGAATGATATCCCATGAGCACCAATCGGGATATTTCCCAATGATTCCGTGATAGTAATGTAGGGGAGATCAAGCGTCTAGTGTTGTTAGTGATGGACGATAAATAGTATGCTCTATGTTGACTTTGCGGACATATAAAAACCATATGGTAGACGAAAGTTGATAAAAGTCGGCAGGAGATAGTTGCAAGTAAAAACATTATTTACTACAATTACAATATAAATTGACTTATTTTTCAGCCTTCTAAATTTACCCTCGTCGGCGAAACGAAGTTCGTGCACTGACGCTAAACTTCATGTACAAGAAAAAGATTGGAGTACACATGGTAATCTACATGATGATTATGATGATGACAAAACTTACTACGGTTGGAATACAGGTTTCCTGATTCTTTACGTGGGAATCTAAGGTATAAGCAATTCTGAAGACGGAGTAAGGTTCACTTGATTTTCAAGGGACACTGATGATAAAGAAAGCAAGTCTTCCAGCAAACATCAGTCAGAGCAACGATATTATGCGTCCAGACTACGTCTGAATTCATAACGAGGAACACCAAAAACTGATCTAAAATAGTCTTTAAGTACATGACATAATATAACTAAAAATAGTCTTTAAGTACATGACATAATATAACTAAAAATATTTTTATCTACTGTTGTACATGACACACAGCAAAAAGGATCCACCTCTTAATAAGGATAACAAAGAATGAAAATGTCATTACAACAATAGGCAGCAGATGTTAGCCTTATGTACTGCACTTAACTCTCAATGTCGAGACGGCAATTTATATAATATAATTGAACTCGTTTTGGGTGCTAAAATGGAAAGAACATGAGTAAAATTGACAACTAAAAGAGTAACTCGCTCAATACAAACTTCAAACAACAGAAGATTAGCCGCAAGTTTTGGTCATGTCTTATTGAGATCTCTTGTGGATAAAGCTGTCAGAGTGTTTCATGTATTCTTCAAGACATTTCCACATCAATAAATATGTTCTAATGTTATAAATTACCCACCCCAAGTGGCTGTGTAACTGAGTATTTTGTAGTGTAATGCTTTTGGATACTGCTTTGTTCAGAGTCCTCATGTGGAAAATCGAACTTAATCACATCTCTCAATGTCTTACGGTCCTCTCCGATTAGCTTAATGTGTGTGCTTTAAGAATCTTTTTACAACTACCACTACTACTACTCTTACTACTACTTCTACTCTTACTACTATTACAACTACCGCTACTACTACTACCAGTAATTCTCTTATTACTACTACGATTACTACTTATTTTACTACTACTACTTCTAAAAATACTACTATTATTACTACAGTTGCTGTAACTACTACTACTACTACTACTGTGTCTACTACTGCTACTACTACTACTACCTACTACATTACTACTACGACTACCACTACTACTACTATCAGTACTTCTCTCATTGCTACTACTACTACTATTACTACTACTACAATTACTACTACTACTATTACTACCACTACGACAACAGCAACAACAACAACAAAAACTACTACTACCACCACCACTACTACCTCTACTACTACTACTTCTACTAGTTAGTTAATTGCATATCCTTTACAGGACTTTGCGAATCAACCCCAGCTTATAACGCTGTTTGCCCGTCTGCCCAGCGTGTTCGTAGCGCGTTTGACTACGGGTGACTATCCCTCTGTGTGTGTGCGGGTTCAATTCCGCGGGATGGCAGAAAAGCCACAGATTCCCCAGATTTACGGTGTTCGTTGCACCGAACCGAAGGTTACGATGTCCATGGCACCGAGCCGAAGAGCTGAAAAAGCTCAAGTGCTTCTGGATCGGAAAATTTTAAAAAATAAAAATAACGCTGTTTGTTTTTTTTTAGGTATTATTACGTTCAGTAGGTTGCCATTGCTTTCTGAACGGGTGGTATCATCGTCCTTTTGTTAAAATCCACGTGAAACAATTTGCAACCAAACTGTCCGCAGCATGATTTAAACTCAGAACGTCGGGGTTAATAGGCCGAGTCACTAACCCCTAAGCCACATACTTCTACTACTACTAAATCTTTTTGTTCCTAAGTATCTCTTTACCTAACTCTACTTTGGACCTAATTCTACAACTGTGTTCATTATTCTCTTTGACAACACTGATCTCTTTTTCTACTGTCCTTCACAAAGTATTCTACTTGTTTACACTAACTTAGCATTATCCAGGAATAAAGTGGGTACAACATCAATACTAGACTTCATCAAGAAACAACAAATTAAATGTTTCGGCAACATAAGCAGATTACCAACAGGCAGTGCACCTCAAAGAGCAATGCTGCTCCGATACAATGGGTACAAAGCAAAAGGCAGGCCACGCAAAAGATGGACATCAGAGATAACAGAGGCGACGAAAGCCACTATATACAAACCGCACACAAAGGCCCGTTTTAGACATCTCTTCTTGAGATGACAATGTGAAGCAAAACGGAATTGGAGAAAAGAAAAAGGAAGAAAGAGCATCTATATGTTCTGTAAAACCTGTTCTTTGCCTGATATATACTCATCATCAAATAGCTTGTCCTGAGCAGAACTTTGCCATCCTAACAGTTCTCGGGAATTTCTCTCTCTCATAGGCCAGATGTCCTGCCTCTGCAGCCGTCATGTTCAGACCATCAGTTACATCCTGAATCCATCTTCTCCGTGGTCTACCTCTTCTTCTCTTTGCCGGTATGCCTCCTTCCATGATGATCTTCTCCAGCTCTTCATGTCTTTTTATATGTCCAAAATATCTCAATTTTCTCTTTCGTATTTGTAGCATCAGCAGTTTTCTTTGATTTTGAGTTCTTTCTGGATAGATCTATTTGTTCTCTTGTCTGTCCAAGACATATACTACGTGTCGATATTATCTTAATTGTCTGAATTACTTACTTTCTCTTCGTCAGGCATACTTATTCTTTTTCTTCTCCTTCTTCTTCTTCTCTTTTGCATACTCACAGACTCACTTGAATTAGTTCAAAATAAACGGGTTCACCTCAGTTTAACGAAATATTCAAAGAACTTGTCGTGATATGGCACTTGTGACTGCTAAATCAAACCTATGTTTCTTATACACTGAACTTCTTTATCAACTGTGTTAAACTGAACTTCTTTATCAAATGTGTTAAACTGAACTTTCCTTATCAAATGTGTTAAACTGAACTTCTTTATAAAATGTGTTACACTGAACTTCTTTATCAAATGTGTTAAACTGAACTTCTTTATCAAAATGTGTTAAACTGAACTTCTTTATCAGATGTGTTAATGAACTTTATCAAATGTTAAACTGAATCTTTATCAAATGTGTTAAACTGAACTTCTTTATCAAAAGTATTAAACTGAACTTCTTTATCAACTGTGTTAAACTGACTTATCAAATGTGTTCCTAGCGTTTTATCAAATGTGTTAAACTGAACTTCCTTTATCAAATGTGTTAAAACTGGAACTTCTTAAAATCAAATGTGTTAAACTTGAACTTCTTTATCAAAATGTGTTAAACTGAACTTTTCTTTATCAAATGTGTTAAACTGAACTTCTTATCAAATGTGTTAAACTGAACTTCTGTGACCAAAGCTGACGCCACCATGTGTAGCAGTGTAAACTATCCAGAGTAACTCTTACTCAAAGTAAAGGCTGCTTTTCGGCATTGACTCCATTAAATCTTGGATATATCCAAAAGTTAGCATATATATACAAGATATAATGGACACACTTGAGAACAATGATCAAAGAATATCAAAGCAGGCATTGAAGTAGGATGCAAAGGGTTCAAAAAGATAGGACGACCTAAGGAGACCCTGATACGAACTTTTCTGAGAGAGGCAAGAAATATCGGTCTCAGTTCCATGGAGGAGGTTAAGCGGTATGGAGAAATTACTTGCAAACTCTATGAAACGTATAAAGGTACGAAATGAATTATTATTATTATTATTATATCCAAAAGGAATTAGACTCAAAAGAGGTGAATCATAGATGGGCCGTGTTGAAGATGGTATACAGGTGGTATGTAGTTCTGCAGATATCAATCTTTGAAGGAAGAGGGCAACAGTATCTGTGTATTCAAACACCATATTTCGGTTCATATCACATGTGACAGAAAATAGAGAGAACAAATTCCTGCTATGTTTGATTCTAAGGTCCAAGTACAAATATATGAAAACACGAAGGATGGTGATAATGTAGTGTACATGGACAGTTCAGTGGTTCGGGACAAGCGAAGTGCTTTAGCCTTAACAGCAAGCTCGATCGAGAGGCAAAACTTAAGCAGACAAGTGGTACTTTTGCTGTAACGACAAGAAGCCTTACAATGGAAACAATGACGTTGAGATAGCTTTGTACACAGGATTATAAACATGCATATATTTTAAATGACTCGGTGAACATGCTGGAAAAGGTAAAATCAGGCAATATACGATATGAATTGCTTGATATGCTTAACACATCGCAAAGAAAAACATTTATGTTTGTACCAGGCCATGCGGGCGTGAAGGGCAATGAGCGAGCAGATGGGTTGGCTAACACATCAGTGATCGAAGAAGGACGGGCAATGGATAGACCAACATCATCAATGACATAAGAGAAACATATCGTATCGATGAGTTTCTTTTACACACATATATAAATCAGCATCACTATCCAGAGCGAAGGGAACGAGACTGAAACCGAGAGCTGTCAGACATGAACACTTTGCTAGTAGTACAAGACATTTGATTAATCAGCACTGAATTAGCACCTCACGAATTTGTAGAAGTGACAAGATACAGTTCACTAACACCTACAGGCAACTACTTCTTCTTTTTCAAACGCTCCATATCGACCACTTGTTAAATCACCAGTGGCGGATCGTGATCATTTTTGTTGGTGGGGCCAGACAAATATTTTCGGAAAAATCATGGTTTTGTTTTAGGTTATATTTTAATTTATAAAAATAATACACGGTGCACATTAATTTTGGTGCGTCCTGGCCCCGTAGGCCCTTAATGACGAGCCGCGACTGTAAATCACTATTTGTGATTTGCATGTGATCTTCAATCTTTCGCCTAAGAACTGACCACTACATGCACAACCACCATATGCACATAATAAAGCCTGCCCAGACTGCACAGTGTGCATGTCAGACAGAAATACAGACTCCAGAGCACATACTGCAGTCATGTCCATCATACATACACCAATGAAACGAAACATGGCCTTATGAACGAAGCTTATAGAGCAAGCTATGGGGAACTCTCAAAGAGCTTCAACTGACATGCAGCTTCACAGAGGCAACCCATCTCATGATTTAGACGAGCATACGAAACCGAACGCAAAGAAGAAGTATGTGATCTGAGCCTAAGAGCGATTGTACGTTGTGCTAGTTATGCCAAAATTCAAGAGGGTTAATAAAAAGGTGAATGAAAATAAAAAGCATTATATTCTAGGAATTTTGAAAAAAAATTAAAACTTAAAACACAAATCTAATTTGTACAAAGTTCCTTTTCCATGCCCCCACCACCCAAGTTAATTCACATTAGGAATAAAAGTGTACAGGAAGAGGTAGAAAAGAAAGTAAAAAAATTAATTAACAAAAATAAACGAAGAAACGTGAAATGGAAACTAAAATAGTCATGGACTGATCTGTTAGACGTTCTTCCAATAGGTCATAGTATTGTTTTCTGAGCAGTCCGTTATGGGGGCCGGTGACAGGTGGCTCAACCCATTCAACTGTTCCTGCACCGGATAACTGTCAAGTTCGGTTTATCTAATGATCTTCAGCGTTCTTCTAAACTTTCACAAATAAATTGAATTTCAGAGTCTTGTTCCCAATGGGTGAACAAGCAAGCGTTACACAGTGCAGATATGGAGGCCAACAACTGAATAAAAAACACATTGTGAACGTTATTTTTCTCTCATTAATAATAATAATAATATGTTTGTGGATAATATAACCATCTGAAACTTGTCTTTTGATGATATTGTGGATATTTCATGGGATTATATGATATGTTGTGACATATTTCATGAGATTCGATGATATTTTGTGACATATTTCATGAGATTAGATGATATTTTGTGACATATTTCATGAGATTAGATGATATTTTGTGACATATTTCAGGATATTAGATGATATTTTGTGACATATTTCAGGATATTAGATGATATTTTGTGACATATTTCATGAGGTTCTTTTTATGAGATCTGATAACATAATATGACGTTATGTAATATGTTCAATGGGATTCGATTTTTCTCTGAAATACGTGACACTATAGGTAATATAGCCTACATCTCGCAGTTCGTCGTTATCTCTAAGTGTTCCTCTGTTACACAATTTAAGTTCTGTCGAGGACGCAGTTGGAAAAAATTCCAATCCAAATGGAGATATCGAACATCGGACCTCGTATCTACCAACAAGTGCACTAACCACTATACTAAGGCAGCTCTAATGTGTTGTTATGAGTTATTTATCGATCCTCTTCATGCCTGGTGGCATATGAGGCATCAACAAAGCAGTTATATGCTCTCTTGTCTCTTACAATTTTCGGAAAAACTGCAGACAATTTTTCCCCAACCATTCGTCTCCATGATTCTCTTTACCTTTTTTTCTGCACCCTCCCTCCTGGTGTAAGTGTGCTAGCTATTTTCCATGGTATAGTGATCCGTGTGTTGTCGGTGCTCGCAAGGGAGCAAAGAAGGAAGCTACCTAATAAATAAAAACGTTGCAGAAATCGGATGTGCTGGCCTACTTGTAGACACATAACTGGCACAACGTACAATCGCTCTTAGGCTCAAATCACATGCAAACCACAGCGAGGTGATACTTTTGCTATAACGACAAGAAGCCTTACAATGGAAGCAATAGCGTTGAGCTGGCTTTGTGTCATAGTTCCCCAGATGGCAGCGGAGAAGTGGACAGTTAGCCAGATAGTTAGTGTAGTATAATTAGATTATTTAATAGTTGAGACTATGTGTTGTACTTCTATGTAGAAGTGCAACACATAACTACGAGACATGACGCTTTTGTGTAGTAAAGAGTGACGATTTAGTAACGGTTGCGAAGGACAGTGAGAAAATAGGAGAGACAACATAAACAATTGACAGATGGACGTGTTCTTAAGCAAGAACGTTTATGCTTATAGATCAATAAACATGTCGCATGCCATCAAACATTGAGTTTGTATATTATTACCATATGTTATGGATCATCAGTCATCATGAGAGAATGGGAATTGTAGGACCATAAACCAACAAATGCTCTTATAATAAATTATCACATCTTTGAATAAGACCATCATCAAAGATAGCAACCTACATGTATACTACGATTGCACCCTACTTCAATGCCTACGATAGCACCCTATCTGTATACCTACGATTGCACCCTACTTCAATGGTGTCAGAAGTGGGATTCGTTTGGTATGCCTAGTATTCTGCTCCCTATGCCCTATTGTCAGGGAAAGTGACCGGCGTGTTTACCCCCCGGTCAAGGATTTCATCTATACTCTTCAATCAAAGCCCTCATTTTCAATTTTATTGTCCTTCCTACAGGGAAGGTGACCGGCGTGTTTACCCCCGGTCAAGGATTTCATCTATACTCTTCCATCAAAGCCCTCATTTTAAATTTTATTGTCCTTCCTACAGGGAAGGTGACCGGCGTGTTTACCCCCGGTCAAGGATTTCATCTCTACTCTTCCATCAAAGCCCTCATTTTAAATTTTATTGTCCTTCCTACAGGGAAGGTGACCGGTGTTTACCCCGGTCAAGGATTTCATCTACTCTTCAATCAAAGCCCTCATTTTAAATTTTATTGTCCTTCCTACAGGGAAGGTGACCGGCTGTTTACCCCCGGTCAAGGATTTCATCTATACTCTTCAATCATAGCTCTCGTCTTAATTTTATTGTCCTTCCTACAGGGAAGGTGACCGGCGTGTTTACCCCACGGTCAAGGATTTCATCTATACTCTTCAATCAAAGCTCTCGTCTTCAATTTTATTGTCCTTCCTACAGGGAAGGTGACCGGCGTGTTTACCCCACGGTCAAGGATTTCATCTATACTCTTCAATCAAAGCTCTCGTCTTCAATTTTATTGTCCTTCCTACAGGGAAAGTGACCGGCGTGTTTACCCCCCCGGTCAAGGAAACCATAACATTTTTTGCTTCAATTAACGGACTTTACTTTTTCCTGTGTCCAGTATATGGGAAGTTATGCATATTTGATCACGCTATACAATGATTGACAATTGAGGTGTAATGTGAGCATTCCACACTTTGGTACTTGATGTATTATTTATAGAGTAAGTATACCTTTTTCATTTGCTTGCCTTTTGTAATTGCCACAAAGATTTTTTTTCAGCTATACATTCACTGGTGTGTGACACTGTATTTGCGTATAATGTACCATATATAATGTACGAATGAATTTATAGCCTTCTTACTGATGTTCTATGGATATAATTTTTCGTATTTGTGGGCTATGTTAGCTGTTGACTATATTTTAATAACAGTTTGTACACTTTGAGTCGATATAATCGCAGCTTTTCTGCTTTGGATACGAACGATACTTGTACCAGGGTGGACTGTTCTTTAATATGGCTCACCGTGGAACTAGAGGAAATAGGGCCGGTGAGGATGCGACGTTGGAGGTACTGCCTCCTGTACTGGCACCTCCCGCAGCCTTGGTGGAATCTCCGGTTTTGGATGGATATGGCTGTTCATCTGTTCCTGTGCCGTCTTATCCTACTGCATGGAACGTCCCTCGTCCTCCATGTCGGCCCCACGGACATTTGGGGTTCGTGATGGTCCCTCTGGGGATGAGTTTGAGCGGGACATTCGACATTACTGGACGTACTATGGGCTGGAAGGTCAGGATAGGGTCAATGCGCTTTTCGAGCACGTCTCCGATTCAGTCCGTAGGGAACTTGCCATACAAATGATGACGGTGAAGGACCCAGAGTCCCTGTTGACAGGCCTCCTGGGTGTGTTTGGTGACAATAGATCAGCTCATGCGCTACTGTCTGCTTTCTTTCGCTCTTCTCAGAATAGCGAAGAGACGTGCCTCGACTACTCTCATCGATTGGCCGGCCTTTTCGCGAAGGTGACTGCAGCTCAGACCCGGGAAGGGTCAGTACCCCTCGATCCCAATAATCTCAGGGATCGGTTTATTGCGTCCCTGCGCGACAGGCTCTGTGCAGGAATGTTAATGTCTATGGTAGCAGGATCGCCCTTCACCACATTTATGCATTGCCGTGATGCGGCCATGCGATGGGAGCGCAGTCCCATTCCCGCGTCAGACGCCCATACAATTTCTGTGATGCATCGTCGTATGGACGTCCTGGAATCAAAGGTGGCGGTACGCCACTCTGAGATACGCTGCCCAAACCCTGCCAGACCCCTCCCCACCACTACTCATCCGGAGAGAAATTTTCGTCAAAATCGACAACGGGGTCATGGGAGGTCCAATGATAGAGACCATTTGGGGGGAAAGTATAATTATTCTTCTTTCCACAGTCAGGACATAAGAAGGAGCGCACAACCCTGGGTGTCCAGGGGCATGGTCCAGGAAAACCAGACTATTGACACATATGATGTGCTTGGGGATGAAGGGCAAGAGGAGCAGCATTTCTCCCCCATTAGTCCCTCTGTGTCAATAGGCAGCTGCCTGATACCAAGATTTAATTGTTCTGATTTACTCGGTGGTGAGTCGAATGAGCTTCAGAATTTTTTACCAGTTTCAGATGGCAAGCGCCAGACGAAACAATATAATAATTTGATTGTTTCTGATGTTGATGGGTTAAGTACTATGCCTAATTTTTTATTAGATGCTGATGCAGAGCCGAATTTATGTCTACATTTTTCCTGTGTGGAGGAGATTGATTCTAAAGATTGCGATACAATGGAATCCCTGGTGGAGTGGTCCAATATTGATCCCATTGCCTTGGTATCATCCGTGGATGTATCATGTGTAGAGCTGAATGTCTTACTACCTTCTTCCTGTGTGGTAGTGGTTGCTCCTCAAGTCTGCCATACATTGGAATCTGTTGGCGATTGGTCCGATGATGAACCATATGTCTTACCAGTCTCCCCTTTAATAGCAGAATTTAATTCTCAGGAATTCCATCTGACGAATGCAGTGCAGGATATAGAACAGGATAATCAAGGTTTAACTACGGATAGGGATCACGAAAAGGAAGACATGAGAAAATCTATCGTTAGTATTTCCGGCGAGGGACTGGAGATGGAACAAAGTTGTCAATTATCACCCTCCGCAACAGCCCTACAAGACAACGATCAACAAATAGAACATTTAGGTATTGTTCAAACTCATCAGTCAGAGGTGCAATATGAGGAATATCATACACGTCGTCCTCATGGAACACGAATAGTTGGGTCGAGGAAGATGTTGCCGACTCGTGTGGGTTCTCTATTTACTGAATCAGTGGTTCAGAAATCAAACAATGCTAAAGTAAATGGGAAACGACGTGGAAGAAATAAAAAGGTCCAGGTTAATTCAAAGAAATTTAAGCGAGCGTTAGTGGGCTCAAATAGTAAGGGGTGTTTGTTGAAACGTAAGGGTGTTGACCGTGGCAGTCAATCTGTAACGACAAGAAGAAAAGAAAGGTGGTCCAGGGCGATCATTAGAGGGGACACAGAAGAGAAGTTAAATCAGGAGCAAATTTCGCCTGTGCAAATGCCGAATGATTTATTTGTGTGTCGATCCAGTGACACGTTGATAACAACACATGAACTTGAGGTCACTCAGAGTCAGCACAACCAGGATGAAGTGAATGATTCGGAATCCAGTTGTGCCTGTGAGCATGCAAATAATGTTTGTCTTCCAGTAGACAATAGCATGGAGCGTAGTGAAAATAAACACAAATCACTACGTATTGGTTTAAGAATGCATGGGTCTGATAATAAATCTTTGAGCTCAGATTATGAGCGAAATACTAATTGCGACGCACTATGTAATTTGCAACTCGGGACACATACCGAGCCAGTGATAATTGAATTCGATACGCAAAAGCGTGTGCAATTTGACCAACACTTTGTTGGTTGGGGGAACAATGCGTTGTTTCATGGTAGGGATCGTGTGGATTCCACGGTCAGGTCTGTGAAATGGAATACTATAGTGGTGATGGCGTTATTTATACTATTTTTTAGTGCTAGGGCCCTGTGTTCGCATCAGCATGGTTTGCGAGGGTTGTGTCTTTCAATTTACGAGCAAGGGCATAGTCCTTGCCTTCTCTATTTCATGCTGGGGGTCTTTGTTGTTCTTGACAATATCTTTCAGGGTATACATTGTGGGGATGGCACACGTGATATCATTGACCCCAGGGATGGTCCCGTGGGAAAGATATTTGATCATGTCGAGTACAAACATGATTCATGTGGCTTCTACGATACCGCATTGAACACGAGAGCTGCCCACAACTGGCCTAGGTTTTTATTGGGATCCTGGGCAATGGAGGGATGGATGGTGATAGATATGTTGAGGATAATGTTAAACCGGGCAAGAATATTTGAGTTTTTTGACAAGTCCTGGGTATGGGAATATGGATTGTACTACCTCATGTATTGCAGTTATCCAATTTTGTGCCAAATAAGCAAATTGCTTGGGAATTCTTTGAGTTCCATGAGGGTTCCCTGGTTGTATGGTGATACCTTGATCCATGGTTGTTTTATAATTTGCACTCAAATATTGAATATGTTTGATTTTGTTTGGGCCAAGGATGTAAAATATTTGGGATTGTTCCTTTATTCCTTTGTGGTGATTTTATTGTCTCAGAAGGATTACATGATATCTGGTCGCCACATCAAGAGATGTGAAAATTTCTTGGGATAATGAAAATGTCTTGGACATTGGTTGGCAGAAAATAAATGAGAGTATAAGAATTGTTGTTTAACATAGATGCGACTTGGGTATTAGTAATTATGATAGCGATTCCCGTGGTGTAGAGTTATTAAGCAAATTGAATTTGCATACTGTTTGGATATATTCTTTGGGGTTGAGGGCGGATGATCAATAGCCCAGGTGGGTTATATTATATCACTCCACATGGTTGGAGATTCTGTGAAAAATATTTGCATTGTTATTTGTGATATGGATGTTTATTATGACGACGTGGTGAACTTCTTTCATTGCGGTTCTAAGATGAGAGAAAGGGAGCATTGAAGTTATCGTTAGGATCCCTTCCTCTGCTACAGGGAGGCTGATTATAATTATCTCACAGAGGTCGGTTGATGTTGATGGCAAACATTAACTTTTCACCGTTTATTACTGGATATGGTTATATGATGTCGATCCGAGTATTTTGGATTCCGGGATTATTTATGCCCGGGATTGGGGTTAGTTAATATTAATATATGATGTTAGCAATTGGGCATCATGTATAAGTTGTTCCAAGATTGTTGGTCATATGTTGAATCTTGGGAGTTCATTATTTCCCCTGGGCATTGGGGGTTGGTTGATATTACCTCGTTGAGGATATATAACGTGAAAAGTTAACGTTATATATATGTTTTTTTCTTTTTCGATTTGTAACTTGTTTTTTTGTTTGAGATTTCAGATAATGTGACAGGACTCTGACATGCAAGAAAGACATAGTGATTAGTGACATACTGATGCAAGCTGCCATCAAACCAATACTACCTCATGTGAGGATTGGATGTCCCAGTACAGCCACCTCACATTGGCCAAGTGTTATGCTGTTGGGTCGCCGTCGTAGACATACGGCGCATATTTTTCCAGATTAATTATAATTATGCTGATTAATTTCTATTACTTGGTTTCAGCACAAGAGCACAGAGGGGTTACTGTTGTTGTTAACCATGGTCACCTATGACCAGTTGATGAGTCACGTTCAACGACGTGTGGTGACTAGTTCCCATTTGCTCGTTCAACTTGGGTCTTCCTGAGATCCCGTCAGGATTTTCTTTTTCTTTTCGACCATGGTTGGCTGTTATAGTTAGTTGTTGTGGAGCCACGTTAACACGTGAGGTGACTAGTTCCTTTCAGCTTCACCACTCTAATCACCCTACCGAACATACCTGTCAATTTTTTCTGACATTTCGCCATCGGGACGATGGCGAGGTCTCCAGGGGGGTGTCATAGTTCCCCAGATGGCAGCGGAGAAGTGGACAGTTAGCCAGATAGTTAGTGTAGTATAATTAGATTATTTAATAGTTGAGACTATGTGTTGTACTCTATGTAGAAGTGCAACACATAACTACGAGACATGACGCTTTTGTGTAGTAAAGAGTGACGATTTAGTAACGGTTGCGAAGGACAGTGAGAAAATAGGAGAGACAACATAAACAATTGACAGATGGACGTGTTCTTAAGCAAGAACGTTTATGCTTATAGATCAATAAACATGTCGCATGCCATCAAACATTGAGTTTGTATATTATTACCATATGTTATGGATCATCAGTCATCATGAGAGAATGGGAATTGTAGGACCATAAACCAACAAATGCTCTTATAATAAATTATCACATCTTTGAATAAGACCATCATCAAAGATAGCAACCTACATGTATACTACGATTGCACCCTACTTCAATGCCTACGATAGCACCCTATCTGTATACCTACGATTGCACCCTACTTCATTTGTACACATGATTACAAATATGCATGTATTTTAAATGACTCGGTGAACATGCTACCCGAGTTTACTCCCCTAGGTCAGGATTTTTTTTTTTGGGGAGTTAACCGACAAAAATCTCGGTGGAGGTGTGGTCCCCAGACTTGTGATATCAGTGGATTTACCCTGATATCCAGGATCCAGACCCCAGCAATGGGCAACAGCCCCACTGCCTTGTGGGAGCCTCGGGAGAGGCAAAGGCTATGGGAGTAAACCCAAACAGAAAATCCGGAGCGGAGCCCTAAGGCGGACAGACATCAAGTGATGTCCTACCGGCAGCTCCTGCAATCGAACTGATACCAGATGTCGTGCTTGCAATCCTCTTGATTCTATCAGCGTGGTCGAGAGGGGGTAGTTTACGCTTGGGCAACTCAGCTACTCCATAAAAATCGTCCAGGCATGCGTCACGGAGAGGTTACTACGTGACGCAACACCTATTGTCTCCTGAGACAAAGAGGCCAATGGTGGTGATGGTGGTGAACATGCTAAAAAAAGTAAAGGATACTGCATTAACGCGGCCAAACCATTTTCATCACTTCTCTATCATGATTGTGTTAGGCCATTTCGATCCCTTCTCTATCATAACTGTCTTAATTGTTTTATGCTTCATTGTTTTGTACAAGCCTGTAGCAAGTTTTTCTTTTTATCTTCTGCCACGGATAGTGGAAATAATATTGTTAAATTGCTATATGGTAATGAGATAATTCTCGTTTACAATGTTGACAGTCCCAATCAATTTATTGTATCTTAAATGCAACAGCTGAATCATACATTAACCAACATCTGCGACCAAAAACAAGTGTATAGGTTATTTACTATTTTACATATGTATGACACGGTTTGTTGAAACTGTCTTTGTATCATTTCACTGTATTCTACTGTCGTATGTGTGCAAATAACTATGTACCGGTTTTAGACTTAAATCATGTTTAGCTGCTAAATGTGGATACACTTTCAAGACGTACTCATGGTATCTGTCTACAGAATATACGGTAAGACATTTGTTTGTTTATGCGAGTTTGGCGAGACATGTTATTGTGCTTTTTAAATTAGTACGTTTGATGGTTGGTGAATGTCTTTCAATTTTTGTTGTATTTATATTCTGAAGTCAATTTTGTATTCGTTGAAGCCAATTGTTTTGTGCTTTTTGTAACTAATTTCACTGTATTCTGGCTAGCATTTCCAGGTGTGTTCTAAGTTAATTTTTCTCTACTTTCTAAACATTCATTCCACATCCTTTCGATTAGGACAGTTTTATATCTGTGTATGGTACCTGGCAACCTCTTGGAATCAATACACTACATTTCTATGCTTCTTGATATTGTTTCTTCTCATGCTCCATTATATAATTGTAGACATTTAAATTTATATATTTTATGTATATATCTTATTACCATTGCTTTATATTTTTAAATTTCCATTTATAGTTTTTCATTTTAATTTCCTTTTTCGTTTTATTCACATATTTCTGTTTTAGGAAAGTTAGAAATTAATCGTTTAAATGTGTCTGTGATGTCTAGTGTATACGACCATGACATGTATCCCATTTGTTCTGTATCCATTTCGTTGATAAAGGCCGCTTTGTATTTTGTTTGTGTACTTTTAAAACTAACTTACTTTGTTTTTACTTATTTCGCATTTGGTACATATTTTTCACTTCATTCTGTCCCCTTTATCCTTTTCTTCTTCTTCTCTTCTTCTTTTACTGCCTCACTGTTACCGGATTGTTGTCCAGTGTCGTGGTTTGTTGTCTTTGTTACACCCTGCTCTATTGACTTGAGTGATAGGTATGTTTGCTTTTTTTTGACAGGATTCTGCTATGTCATCTATCCATTATTTTCTTGTATATACCAGTCTTTCCTTATATTGATAATATATATATATATATATATATATATATATATATATATATGTTTAAACTAATCTTCATTTAGATTTTAAAACTAATTCCCAAATTTTTCAAAGCTGTTTCCTTGCAAGTTGTTTTATTGGCGCTGTGATTAAAATAATTGTATGTTTTGTTTAAGCACATTTTTGCAAGAAAACCCCAGAAATAAAAAAGCTTCCTTGTATCACAAACCAACTAATTAGTTGTATTGCAATAACTATTTAGATAATAATTTAATGCAACAAGAAGATAAAAACCGAAATTAACTTTCGCACGAAAATGAAATTAAGATCCTCAACGATATCGATTAAAAAAAAAAAAACCATTCATCACATTCTATTTTGAAGAATAAATCACCGACATGTTTTTTAAATTTTCAAATTAGATCTTAACTGCCTGAGCACGGACACTTTTTGGTATCTTTTAAAATGTTTCTTTACGGTCTCATGTGTTTTTATTTTACTATTTCATCAACAGAATTGAATTTGAAAGTTTCATGGCAAATATTTACAATCATTTTCAGATTTGAAATTATTGTATTCTATCAAGCGTTTGATTAAAAGCAATGTTGTCTTTATTCAACTTTCTTATGTCTTGGTGTGTAATGGTTGGTCAAAGTTAGTCTTGGAGTATACTAGTTGGTCAAAGTTAGTCTTGGAGTATACTAGTAGGTCAAAGTTAGTCTTGCAGTGTAATGGTTGGTCAAAGTTAGTCTTGGAATGTAACGGTTGGTCAAAGTTAGTCTTGGTGTGTAATGGTTTTTCAAAGTTAGTCTTGGAATGTAATGGTCGGCCAAAGTTAGTCTTGGTGTGCAATGGCTGGTCAATGTTAGTCTTGGTGTGCAATGGCTGGTCAATGTTAGTCTTGGAGTGTAATGGTCGGTCAAAGTTAGTCTTGGAGTGTAATGGTCGGTCAAAGTTAGTCTTGGAATGTAATGGTTGGTCAATGTCTCTCATACGCAGAAAGAAGAAGTCAACCGTGGAGTGTAATGGTTGGTCAAAGTTAGTCTTGGAGTGAAATGGCTGGTCAAAGTTACTTTTGAAGTGTAATGGTTGTCAAAGTCAGTCTTGGAGTGTAATAATTGGTTAGTTAGTCTTGGAGTGTAATTGTTGGTCAATGTTAGTCTTTGAGTGTAATGGTTGGTCAAAGTTAGGTCTGGAGTGTAATGGTTGGTCAAAGTTAGTCTTGGAGTGTAATAATTGGTTAGTTAGTCTTGGAGTGTAATGGTTGGTCAAAGTTAGGTCTGGAGTGTAATGGTTGTCAAAGTCAGTCTTGGAGTGTAATAATTGGTTAGTTAGTCTTGGAGTGTAATGGTTGGTCAAAGTTAGGTCTGGAGTGTAATAGTTGGCCAAAGTCAGTCTTGGTGTGGTTTAAGTCATTTTAAAATTGCTTTAACTATCTTTTCACAGGACTTCTTCATGTTTCCCTTGTACATCCAGGTCTTATCAAAGAGCTGTCCTAGCTCTTACGGGACCAGGGAAAAAGCCATTATAGGGTAAAAACGCTACTTAGTGTAGCTCCTGGTCCACAACAGCTAGTCATGCCCGCCCTACTTGCATACACATACATGTCCACTCCATCCTCGCCTTTGATAATGGTCTTCAATGACGCACAATTTGTTAGTTTTAAAAGCTCTTCATTTGTTATAGTACTTAGCCAAAACATTTGCAGGAGTCTTCTTACACATTTCTTTCGGAATATCTCCAGCTTGTGTATGATGTTGTGGGTCATTTTCCAGCACTCGCAACACTTTTTTTTGTGTAATTAAACAATCATAATTTATCTGTTAGTCTTGTCTATCTGATTCCTTCTTATTTCATAAGTAAATAAGCATACAAGAACAGAAATGTAGGCTGGAAGACGTGATTTTGTAAAGAAATATTAAGAATGTTAGACAACCACCATTAAATATGACGATCTGACGTTGTTTGGTTACTGTACAAGTTGGATTATTCACAAAGATTAGCCAGAGACAAGGATAGATGGAACCCCCAGGACAATAGAGATAGGGGAAGACACAGGAACACCTGGAGACGGGAGTTGGAGAAGGAATGCAAGAAAATGGGTAGACAGTGGAGAGATCTGGAAAGGATGGCCTTGGATAGGCAGGATTGGAAGGCCTTGGTTGTGGACCTATGCCTACCTAGGGGCGAAGGCCTTGGTTGTGGACCTATGCCTACCTAGGGGCGAAGGCCTTGGTTGTGGACCTATGCTTCCCTAGGGGCGAAGGCCTTGGTTGTGGACCTATGCTTCCCTAGGGGCGAAGGCCTTGGTTGTGGACCTATGCTTCCCTAGGGGCGAAGGCCTTGGTTGTGGACCTATGCTTCCCTAGGGGCGAAGGCCTTGGTTGTGGACCTATGCCTACCTAGGGGCGAAGGCCTTGGTTGTGGACCTATGCTTCCCTAGGGGCGAAGGCCTTGGTTGTGGACCTATGCTTCCTAGGGCGAAGGCCTTGGTTGTGGACCTATGCCTCCTAGGGGCGAAGGCCTTGGTTGTGGACCTATGCTTCCCTAGGGGCGAAGGCCTTGGTTGTGGACCTATGCTTCCCTAGGGGCGAAGGCCTTGGTTGTGGACCTATGCCTACCTAGGGGCGAAGGCCTTGGTTGTGGACCTATGCTTCCCTAGGGGCGAAGGCCTTGGTTGTGGACCTATGCTTCCCTAGGGGCGAAGGCCTTGGTTGTGGACCTATGCTTCCCTAGGGGCGAAGGCCTTGGTTGTGGACCTATGCTTCCCTAGGGGCGAAGGCCTTGGTTGTGGACCTATGCTTCCCTAGGGGCGAAGGCCTTGGTTGTGGACCTATGTTTCCCCTAGGGCGAAGGCCTTGGTTGTGGACCTATGCCTACCTAGGGGCGAAGGCCTTGGTTGTGGACCTATGCTTCCCTAGGGGCGAAGGCCTTGGTTGTGGACCTATGCTTCCCTAGGGCGAAGGGTGAAGAAGAAGAAGAAGAATAGGTTTTGTGCATGTAATCAGATGATCATGGTTGAAGTATATACATATATATCTCGATCACCGCCCAGACCGATGTACCAGACCTTTCCATAAATTCTATTCATGTGGAAATCTGATTCATGCAGCCTTAGCATTGATGTATTTTACATCACATCTTCAGCATCATTTGGAGCTCTGGTGCTTATCCTTCGGCGATATGTTCGGTTTCAGTTAGCGTTTACTCGGTTCGCTCTCCGTTCTGTAGCCATCTAGTGTTTTTACGGTGTGGGGTAGCTAGCTCCACGTCCAACCTCCTGAGTCGCCTCTTACGCATGCGTGGTACGTAACAGTGGTTCTATTCTTTACACCCCAATTTGGACCCCGGTAACCACTCGGGCGGTTGAAGTACATGAGAACTGCAAGTAAAATTAATAAGGAAAGTATCAGAGAATATATGGAGAGATTTGACTGTTTAATATGAACAGTGGAGAAGATAGCCTACATTAGAATATGTTAATAGCGTTTTAGACAGAGACGACATGTGCTGGTCCATGATCGCCTGTCTTAGTCGGGATTCACACGAGAGATAGAAATATTATAATGATGATTGAGTTAGACATGTCGTTAGTAAATGCATAATTTTGCTTGTGCTAAATTCCGGGTAGAGGTCTCTGGAGAAATTATGAAGCTTAGATCAAATGTTCACTTGCTCATAGTGTCATCACGCAGTTCGATTTTTAAACGTTACCTTCTTCAAAGTAGCATGTCCTTTGCATAATATCGCACTTATCACAACCTGCATAAAATTCTCGAAGTTTAGCAAGTCTTCTCTGTCACTTGTTCAAGGTGTTCTTCATCTTTTGTTGCCACTGTCATCTTGGTCATCATCCTGTCTCATTTACCAGGAAGCACCCGTACGCTACAACTCTTTCTAATGTTATCAACGAATGTTGAAAGGCTTGATAAGGGCATTTAGTTAGAAACGTTGCTGTGTATTGTTAATGTTTTTGTATTTTGTAAAACTACATTACTCCGTAGCGCCATTGCTACATAGTTTTACTGCAGTCTTCCCTTATATCAACGAATGTTAAATGAAAAACAACTTTCACTTCATCATCTATAATTGAATATAGGTTTATCTTTTTGCAATACAACTTGACAATATGTCAAAGTATAAGCAAAACAACATGGACATTTAACTTGTCAGTGGAAAAACATATATGTTCTCTTTATATAAGTGTTACATAAGAGTCCTATGTATGCCATGGAAAGATAAGAGAACAAATAGATCTATCCAGAAAGATCTCAAAATCAAAGTAAACTGGCCAACGCTTCAAATAAGATTGAGAAAATTGAAGTATTTTGGACAGATAAAAGACACAAAGAGTTGGAGAAGACCATCATGGAAGAAGGTATCCCAGTAAAACGAGGATGAGTAAAACCACGGAGAAGATAGATTCAGCATTTGACTGATGATTTGAGCACAACAGTTGCAGAGACAGGAAATCTTGTATTTGAGAGAGATATTCCGAAGAGCTGTTAGTGTGACAAAGTTCTGCACCGCTAAACAAGTGTTACAAAGGACCTGCAAGCAATTTTTCTATACCGCTCTATTCTGGACAACTTGTTCAGTCTCTTCTATAGAATTGAGTCCGATATTTCTCACCTCTTTCAGAAAAGTCTTTGTCATGATTTCCCTAGAGCGTAAATTTCTTTCTTAAACACATTTGTCTCCCACTGCAAAGTCTGGCTTGTGATTCTCTGATCATTTCTGTTCGGAGTATGCGCAACATATCACCATATTATCTTTCTTATAACAGTTGTTACTAGCGGGTCAGACATTTCTCTGATTTCATCACTTCTCATGAATTCGTTCCATTTTATATTCATTAAATTAAGATAAACGAAGAAATTAATATGTCTAGTTTCCATATCTTCGTTGACAATTCGTGGGAAAATTGCAGTAATGCTATTTATCAATGGCAAAATATTTTTTGTATCCTTTATATAATAAAGGCAAATTAACAGAAGCATTGAGTAGACATTTGTTTTACTTAGTAAAAATATCGTTCTTCATGTTTTAATATTTTCTTTTTTAGAGTATCTACATTTTTCATGACTGCTAAAATTTCTAATCACGTCTATCCTGGTATAATTTATTACTTTTCTCCTGTTTTCATCTAACACATTCTGATGTTTCCTTCCTGTGGCTTCGTTAAGGACCAAGTGAGACACTGATCAAAGTTTACTGGCCTGAATGTACCTTTCAATAATGAAACCAATTGACATTTAGCTACGGTTACGGCTTTGACATTTTGTTTGAATATTAATGTCCTACCCTCTTTAACATCTTCATCCCTCTACCGATATACAAGCTCACGGTTATATTTGATTATTGGTTACTAAACTGATGTCATTGCACTTCGCGCAGACCCATAGTTGCTCGTCTCCAACAACAGATATCGAAGAGTATGCATTCTGATGATTCCGGTGGCTCGTTGATTAAACACACTCCTCACTCTGCTACTTAAGATGACGCAAAGTTTATATAATGGCTAATTCATCCCCCTCAACCCCCCCAATAAACCTGCTATGGATTCAAGCGTAGTCATGGCGCCTAACACGACGACTTTGGCTGATGTTCGTCTTTTAGCTAATTCAGTATACGTTTCAATATAAATGCGTCAGGCGGTAAATATATTTATGGAGTTCAAAGGTTAAACAAAAGTTGATCAACAGCATCTTCATACCCACTCTATGTTACCAATGTCAAACATGGACAATAAATCAGACACATACACAGAAAATAGCAACATACGAAATGAGATGTCTCCGAAACGTCACCGACAACACAGGAATCGACAAAGTTACGAATACCAGCATCAGAGAAAAGAATGGAACAAGACCATGCTTGGAACTATATAGCGAAACAGAGAATGAAGTGGTTTGGCTTCTTAGTAAGAATGCGAACAGACTACACTGCATATGAAGCTTTCCACACCAGAATATCAGGAACGAAGGCGAGAGGAAGACCGAGGAAAAGGTGGATAGATAACGCAGTTGAATTCTGCCAGGGGAACTAAGAAAACCATCACACAAGTCACCAGCGAAGCGCAAGACAAATACCTAAAACCACGACACTTGGTTAACAACCCGGTAACAGTGTGCTGACAAAAACAGAGAAGCGTAAGACAAATACATAAAACCATGACACTTGGTTAACAACCCAGCAAAAGTGTGCTGACAAAAGTTGAATTCTGTCAGGGACTAAGAAAACCATCACACAAGTCACCAGAGAAGCGGAAGACAAATACATAAAACCACGTCACTTGGTTAACAACCTGGTAACAGTGTGCTGACAACACAAGTCACCAGAGAAGCGCAAGACAAATACATCTTTTTTTTCGATCCAGAAGCACTGAGCTTTCAGCTCTTCGGCTCGGTGTCATGGACATCGTAACCCTTCGGTTCAGTGCCATGGACATCGTAACCTTCGGCTCGGTGCCATGGACATCGTAACCCTTCGGTTCAGTGCCACGAACACCGTGAATCTGGGGAACCTGTGACTTTTCTGCCAGCCCGCGGAATTGAAACCGCACACACAGAGAGCTAGTCACCGGCAGTCCAACGCGCTACGAACACGCGGACTATAGAGAACAAATACATAAAACCACGACGCTTGGTTAACAACCCGGTAACAGTATGCTGACAAAAGAAAGGGTTAAATATGATGCCAATGAATATGAACATCAGGTCCCGTTTGTGTTTGATTGTGGATTTGAATGTTATTTTAAACAAATCTGATATTCTAATAATAATAATCATCAAAATGTCTGTCTTAAGGGGGCGGTCTAGCAGAGATTGGGTGCCGATAATAAAATAAATCATTAAAAAATCAATTTTATTTGATCTGTTAAATTCTATATTTAACTTTAGTAACATTTTACAGTCACGATTGTTGTGCTATTCTGATTACAATTTATTCAATGACAGCTGGTACTGATCTTTAACCTCACGACATTTAATCCAGTGATACTTAATCTTGCGACATTTAATTTCGTGACATTTAATCTGGGGTTATTTAATGCCAAACATTTATTCTGGTGAAATTTAAACACTTCTGAAAATAACTGTTACAGAAGAGTCATCGTGTATCACTGTGAACGATGAGAAAAAATAGTTATACTCAGAAGAAACTCGGAATCAATTAACATATACGCATGCCATACATTAGAATGATACAATTGAAGTATTTTGGGCATACCAAAATAAATTAAGCGCTAGTGAAGACCATTATCGAATGAGGCATTACGGCAAAGAGGAGAAGAGGAAGACCACGAAGAAAATGGATTCAGGATGTAACTGATTATTTAAACATGGCGGCTGCAGAGGTAAAACATCTGGCGTATGAGAGACATTCCGAAGGATTGTTAGGTTGACAAAGCTGAGTACAGTTCAAGCTATTGGAAGATGATGATGAAACTTAATGTTGTGACATTAAATCTTGTGATATATTCTTGGTCCTTGTTTGTCAATTACCTGTTGTAACCCACATTTATGCTTTGGTTTGTGCGAGAGTATGACTGGAACATAACAAGAGTATATCAAATTTTTGCAATGAGAGAATGCATAAAAATACTAATAATATTAAAGAGACGATAATAAAACGTAGCATTCTCATGGATGATTCAACCTGTGCAAACAGTTGGTCAGGGGACTACTATTAGAAGAAGAAAAAATTATTCCGAAAGATCGAAGAATGGTCAAATTTTAGAATATTATTACTAATGGAATTGATTGTAGAGATTGGAATCATATGAAAGCTGAACTTGCAGTAAGCAGATGATAACAGATAACACAATTGATGATTATTTTGTTGCTTATGCGGATGAGTCGGTACATCGTCGTGAGAAGTCAAATTAGGGTTTTCTAGCAAGTGTTCTTCTGGGGTTTTTGAAGAATAGAATAGAGCATACAAGACAGTTACTTCTAGTAGAATGGAGCTTCAGGCAGCTATTGCTGTCCTGCATTGGCTCTATTTAAGTCCGTTTACTGGTGGTCATTATTGTGTCCCATTCTCAGCCAGTGCTTCAGAAAGTTCCAAACAACAAGCTTTGATATGAATGTCTATTGAATCTTCACCCCGTGGAGGTTTACGTGCATATACTGTCCTCGAAATGTGGGTATTTATGCCAGTGTGAGAACAGACAGGCTTGTATCAACAGCGTCGTTAGTCAGGGAGTTGAAAGTTAAATAGTGGGAACATCCTTTGGTTTCTTGGTGACTGTTGGATGTAGATACTAAAATCAACATTGAGTCTCGTTTTTAAAGTTCAAAGAGTTTGGAATTTGACGTTGTAGAAAACAGAACTGAATGTATGAGACGCAGAATGAGATTTGTTAAAATGACTAGATTTCAAGATCGCGGATTAAAGATGATAGTGGCTGCTAGAAAAGAGCAAGAAAAAAGACGTGTAAGTAGGCTCATCATTCAACATTGAACTGGTACGGTTAGTCGCTGGACACTGTTAGGTTCATCAATCAACATTGAACTGGTACGGTTAGTCGCTGGACACTGTTAGGCTCATCAATTCAACATCGAACTGGTACAGTTAGTCGTTAGACACTGTTAGGCTCATCAATTCAACATCGAACTGGTACAGTTAGTCGCTGGACACTGTTAGGTTCATCAATCAACATTGAACTGGTACAGTTAGTCGCTGGACACTGTTAGGCTCATCAATCAACATCGAACTGGTACAGTTAGTCGTTGACACTGTTAGGTTCATCAATTCAACATCGAACTGGTACAGTTAGTCGCTGGACACTGTTAGGTTCATCAATCAACATCGAACTGGTACAGTTAGTCGCTGGACACTGTTAGGTTCATCAATCAACATTGAACTGGTACGGTTAGTCGCTGGACACTGTTGGTGATATTGCCAATGAGACTGGAGCACTTATGGAAATGTTCGGAGTACAATGAAGATATCGGAACCTGAAACAGAAACAGAGACAGGACAATCACAACTAATAAAGTGTTAAGTCTTAGGGCTATTGAAGCGAGTAAATCTTTTTTTAATTCTTATTAGACAACGTAGACATTTTAATAGAGCACACTAGAAAATAATTAAATACACTTCACGGATACGTCATTACATTAAAACAGTATTTGAAAAAAATCGACGTTTTATCAAACGAATGCTGCAGATTTATATAATTAACTCTGTATAAGAAATTGACTTTTATATATATCTATTTTTTTTCCGATCCAAAAGCACTTGAGCTTTTCAGCTCTTCGGCTCGTGCCATGGACATCGTAACCCTTCGGTTCGGTGCGACGAACACCGTAAATCTGGGGAATCTGTGGCTTTTTCTGCCATCCGTGGAAATGAACCCGCACACACAGAGGGATAGTCACCCGTAGTCCAACGCGCTACGAAGACGCTGGGCAGACGGGCAACTGTTATATATATCTATATATATACATATATATTCATTCATTCGTTGGCCTCTTTGTCTCAGGAGACAATAGGTCTTGCGTCACGTAGTATGTTCTGCGCTGTCTCAGGAGACAATAGATCTTGCGTCACGTAGTATGTTCTGCGCTGTCTCAGGAGACAATAGATCTTGCGTCACGTAGTATGTTCTGCGCTGTCTCAGGAGACAATAGATCTTGCGTCACGTAGTATGTTCTGCGCTGTCTCAGGAGACAATAGGTCTTGCGTCACGTAGTATGTTCTGCGCTGAATCACAAGGTTTCTTGTGGCTGTAATGGCCTATTCTGAAGTGGCAATCCTTGCCACAGTTGCTGCAGGTAAAACTGGAGACTGAAGCTGATACATAGTATGTTGTCTCTTCGCTCTCTTTTGCCTCCACATGTGATGTTGTTTTTCTTTATTTCTTTTTGAGCCGCCCCTCACTGCCGCTCGCCATGCTTGCCTGTCTTTGGTATATATTAATATACCGTATATAAAATTTTAGAATTTATATAGTCTTCTTCTTCTTTACGTTCGTTCTTTACGACCAATTTTAATCACTCTTTGTGATATGTTTGATCTTTGCCAAGAATGTGTGTATGTTGCACATTGGTTTGGTAGGCCCCTAAACGCAGATTTCTATACGTTAAGAATATGTGCATCCGATTTCAGCCAAACCTCCTTAGTCTCCTCTTACGACATGCGTGGCAGATAACAGTGGTTCTATTCTTTACACCCCAAATTTGGGCCCGGTAACCACTCAGGCGATTTATATAGTGAAACTGTACTAAACATTTGAGTTTGTATAAAATGTATTCTGTATAAGAAATGTGAACTTTTATATAGTAGAAATAGAAATTAGAATTAGAAATCTGTAATAGAAATTTGAATTTTATATAATTAAAATTGTATTAAAAGTTTGAGTTTTCATATAATGCAAGTTGTATTATTAAACAGGAAACACCAACATGTAATATCAAAATAAATAACACAACACTGAAACAAGTCCATCGATTCATCAGGGAACATTACTAACATCAGACGGAAGATGTACAACAGAGATTAGGAGTAGAATAGCTCAAACGAAAGCAGCATTTATGAAAATGAAGACCACACTATTCATTTACTGCCAATGACATTGCGAAAATGAGTACTCCATTGCTATATTGAACTAATACTTATGTATGGCAGCGAATCATGAGCAATGAACAAACAATCAATACGATCATTGGAAGCCACAGAGATGTGGTTTTACAGAAGAATGTTGAAAATTCCATGGACAGTTAAAGAAAACAAATGTGGAGGTTTGGTACTTGTCTACAATTTCACCGCAGGAAAAGGGAAACCTCGCTGACCTAAGTTAAGTGACGTCAGTCCGCCATCCGTGTTTGCGGACGTGAGGTGAACCAGGTTCAAAGATCACGGATGTGGCATGTTTATTGTGTATTTTGTATGTAAATAAGCAGTGTTTTAATTGAATTGGGAGCCCTGAAAGGACTGTATGTGGGAATGTGAGGTGGAAGGAGGCAGGATGGGACTAGGAGTATTACTGTGGGGGCCAGAAACTTATGGTATCAGCAATAATAGCTACGAAGGGTCTAAATTTCTGGATTTAGTCCGGCGACGCCACATAAACTCACACACTCGGGGAATGACGGGATTTACGTCAATAACATAAATAATGGGGAACCTCTGCGCTATATTTAGAACAATGCTCGCAAACAGTCTATATTTAGAATGACCCAGTTTTTGCGATGAAATTGTAGACTAGTACCGGAGGTTTTAAATCAGGCCTGCACACAAAGAAACCTTATCAAAAGAGTAAGAATCAGACAATCAAGGTTCTTCGAGCATATAATGGGAAGAAAAGGTTTAGAATATTTGGTGACTACAGGTAAAATTCAGGAAAGGAGAGATCGTGGACGACAGAGGAAGAAGATGTTGGATTGCCTGACATCATGGTTACACAAAAGATCAACGTCAGAACTGATTACATGCACCAAGCAAAGAGAGTTGTGGAGAGACATGATCGCCTACGCCGCAGACACGGCACTTTATTGATTAGAAATTTGAGTTTTATATTTAGCTGTATTAAAAATTCTGTTCATGTAAATTTAAAACTGTATAAATTCCTGTTTTCATGATTTTAATCTAAAAGTCTGTATTAGGAACATTCCTGTTTTCATGTAATTAAACTGATTAGACATTCCTGTTTTCATGTAACTAAAGCTGTATTAGACATTCCTGTTTTCATGTAACTAAAGCTGTATTAGACATTCCTGTTTTCATGTAACTAAAGCTGTATTAGACATTCCTCTTTTCATGTAACTAAAGCTGCATTAAAAATTCGAGTTCTTATAACAGCTGTTACATCATAGTTTCAACGTATCTAAAATTAGACCATTATTCTGTTGACATCAACACTGTATTGCAACAAGTTTTCGCCCACAGAGAGTCACGGTGTCTTCAACAACATAATCCCCTTGGAGTTGAATGAATAAAACATGAGAAACGCCAGTACTCTTATCTTTGCTTAACGAGGGACTTTTAGTTAGTTTTTCTGTTCTGTTATCGTTTTAACTTGTTTATGTCTTTCAGCCATTTATTTTTGTGATCTTATTTTTTTTTCTAGGAGTAAACATTTCTGTTCCTATTTGTGAATAGCTTACTTGGACTTTGTAGTTTTAAAATGTGTGTTATTCAGCTATTTTTATAATTTACTTTAAAAATGTATCTTCTCTTCCCCCATTTACTTCTTTATAGAAGTGTTGTGAGGCAGGAAGGGGGTGGTGATCTTGTGTGTGCTTGTTTTAAGGCACTTTGTAAGCTGATATTCAGTTTTGTAAGGCTGTTCTTGATACGTCACTCCATCTTTTGCGTGGTCTGCCTCTTGCTTTGTACTCGTTATACTTTTTCTGTGTGGCTTTCTGTGGTAGACGATACCAGGGCATTCTTGTCAGGTGTCCATACCATTTAATCTGATGTTGTTTTATGAATTGCATGACTGGTTTCACGTCCAGTCTTCTTCTGATTTCTTCATTTCTAATGTTGTCTCTTATTGTCACACCTGCAGCTTTTCTAAGACACCTCATCTCCATTGTTATGATTTTCCGCTCATTAGCTGCTGTTATTGGCCATGTTTGACACTGGTAACATATTGTTCGCTAGAAAATCGTTCTTATTAGATTTGTTTTAGTTTTTAGCGGTATCTCTTTATGTCACCAAAAATCACGGATATACCTCTATTCAAATCATCTACAGATCTAAACACCTCCCAACTCAATCACCTACACAGTTTGTTTCAATCGTCTACACACCTTCATTAAATTAGCTACAAATTTCCATTGCACCATCTACACATCTCCATCTGCATCTACATATGCCATCGTAGAATCTGTTGTCTCCATGGTAACGTGAATTGTTTGATGCATGGTCAGACACTATTGTAAAGTTGATGTAACATAATATTGATTACTTTCGTTCTGTTAAAAAATACAAGCCAACTAAAAGACACAATGAAAGAGTGTTAGAAAGGTTAAGAATAACAGAAAGTCAATGTTTAGATCAGCGACAAGAATATGAATTCTAGCTCAAAGGAAAGAATCCACTTCTTCATTATCTTCTTCTACGAACTCTCCATATTGACAATTTGTTAAACCACTGTGATTTGTATGTGATCTGATCCTAAGAGCGATTGTGCGTTGTGCCAGTTACGCGCCTACTAGTAGGCCAGCACTTCCGATTTCTGCGACGCTTTTTATTTACTAGGGTAGCTTCCATGGGCTCCTACCTTAGTCTCCTCTTACGATTCCTTGTAGGTCACAGTGCCATTATCCATTGCTCCCCTTGTGAGCACCAACAACGCACGGGCGAACGAACCCACTAAAGCACAAATAAAGGTAAACTGGACACAAATTAGGAAGCAGTAATACAAGTAAATATAAAAAGAGATTAATAACGGTTCGCCCGCTATCAATTCAGGTGTTGTCATGACGCCTCTGAATGAATTTTTGCGTGAACACTTGCTTTCCCTATCACCAGTGTCCTTGTCAATAAGACGAGCGTTACTTCGATTTCTGTTAGGTACTGTTAATTTAGATTTCCAAGCAAAATACCAATGTTTCTTGTAGTTCAACTGCCTACCGTGTGCACGCCATGAATTTCCCGTCTAAGTTAGACTTAAACCCAGGAAATTCCACGGCACGTGGACACTATCGCAGCGTGTTATGAACTTCACTAACGGCGACGGCGAGATTAAAAATAAAGTAAAAAAAATCAACATAACAAAACAGTAGCTGTCTAGTGAATTCTATTTCCCGTTGGTGAGTTTCTTTTTGTTTTGTTTTTGTCATTAGGATCTGATGTTATCAAAACAAGACATTGTCGAATATGCGTTTATCCGTTGAGAGGCTGGTATGCAATAGAAAACAATGAACAGACTGGGAAGAAAAGGAACGAAAATAAACATAAATACTGAAGAGGAAGTTTCGTATTACGATATTTTGTTAGTCTGGAGAGACAAATAAACATGTATGGCTTTTTATTACATTTACTTGCTGCTTTCAACGAACTCTCTTGATATCATCGAAAGCATCGGTTACCATCCAGTGTCATGCGTATTCCCGTGGGTACGTACCGGACGTTCAGGTTGAGACAAATAATCAGCGATGACCGAAAAACAAGTAACGTAAAAAAAAAATGCAATACGTTAATTACGGAACAATAAAGTCGGATTTTAAACTATATTTTGCATCTTTTGAGCCTAATTTCATGAAAGTAAGTGTTTCAATGCAAGCTCAACAATCTTACTAACAATGTTTATAATCGTACGATAATCGATACTGTTTTACGAATATTGTATCGGCTAGTTACTTGTTTTACGAATATTGTATCGGCTAGTTCTGTTTTAGAATATTGTATCGGCAGTGCCGTTTTACGAACATTGTATCGACAAGTAATCTTTTTACGAATATTGTATTGGATAGTGATCTGTTTTTCGAATTGCGTTTCTGTTTTACAAATTGAGTTTCTGTGTTACGACTTGAGTTTTCTGTGTTACGAATATTGTAAAATTGTAATCTGTGGTGTGAATTGTTCTTGTAGTAATTTTCCATTCACAACTTATGACATCAAGTTCACTATTTTACATTAATAAAGTTTAGTTTTGTTTTCGGATCGTCATTACTGAACACCGAACCACTTAGTCCATAAGTGCTCTGATCTCCCACTCAGTATGTCTCTCAGCATGTGACAACTAACGAGACCAGTTCTATCTTGATTGACTATTCTTCTTTGACTTCCAGTATAATCCTATTGTTTAGCTATACCACATTTGACTTGGTTTTCTTGCAGCCTGGTTAGGGTAGTAGATTCACCACTATCTTATTTCTTTGCATTCGTTCTTTACGACCAATTTTAATCACTCTTTGTGATATGTTTGATCTTTGCCAAGAACGTGTATACGTTGCACATTGGTTTGGTAGGCCCCTAAAGATATAGACTTCTACACGTTTAAGACACATGCATCCGATTTCAGCTAAACCTCCTTAGTCACCTCTTACGAACGAGGTAACAGTGGTTCTATTCTTTACACCCCAAATTTGGGCCCCGGTAACCACTCGGGCGGTTCACCACTATTACTTGAATCATTTACAGTCTTTCTCCCTTAAGGAATTAATACAGGACACTGAACAAAAGTTTTAGTATTTAAAAACCACTGTTTTAAAAACAAGAGCCATAAGTGGGTTTAAAAAGGGGTACCAAGTGTACACAGATTTGAAACCACTGATCTAGAGATCTTAGTCTAGCTTTATCAGCTTGAAGATCAGTTATTACAAGTTATTTCCAGATTAGTGTATTCATGTCAAGTTACCCTAGGGCTAGCTACCCTAGTAAATAAACAGCTGGTTGAAACCGAACACACCACCGAAGGATGAGCACCTGCGCTCCAATAGGTACTGAAGGTTTTGTGCACGTACATCCGTTCTTGATGTTTGACTGTTTATATATCACATTAGAATGATAAAAACGATCGAAAAGAACGATCGAGAGAAGAAAAAAACGTCCAGTTTAAATCTCGTTTGCAGACATCCTTATAGCTAGAACATCATTAAGATCATCAAATGCCATAAACACATACACCATTTAATGCCTCCATATATATAAATATATTATTGCCATTTATGTTGGAGCTAATCTAGATGGAATATGGTTCAGCTGCGTGCGCCATTTACAGTTCTGCACCATATGGTCCAATGTAAATACGGCAATATAAAATTTATGCTGTGTTCTAATTATCTGGATATAATAAGGACTTGTTTATAATAGTATTTTAAAGCGTTTAAACTTTTATGTCAAAGTGATGTTACCAAACAACAAAAATTGTTAGCACCCGATTTGTTTTGAGAATATCCCACACATTATTAAACGCAGAACAGCTTGATTACACCTAAAAAGACACAAAGGAAAAGATATAATTTGTATAGACTACGAAGCTATAAAGAGCACGAACTATAAATTAAGTATCAATACATCACGGTGCGTGTCACGTTCGTGATATCGCGTTTCCAATTTGTGGGACGCCCTCAACAGATTGTGTGCGGAAAGTTGTGATCAACCGTTAAGATATTACTGGACTGAGCTATCTTACTTGTTCAGGGATCAGAACTCACTTTCTTAATCCTCTTTTAACTTCTCGGATCCAAGAGTGTGTCAGTTAATGACCACAAGACGATGTTTAAAGCTAAATGGGAACACTCTCTAAGTCGTCTATGTCGTTCGTCAGACTCTGGTCCTGACTGGGGATTTCTCAACAACAAGCAAGCCATATAGTTAGATAAAAAGGGACGAAGTTTTATGATGTCTGCAAGCTTAGTGCATACGCACGCACACAATCTTATATGTATAATCATAACTTCAGGAAGAAGATGTACAATAGAGATGCAGAGTAAGAGAGCTCAATCGAAAATAGTTTACATAAAGTTAAGAATATTTTGTGCATACGTTCGCTAACAACGACACTACGATAATAAAAAAACACCCAAAGCCATATTTAAAATATAATTCTGTTTGGCAGCAAATCACGGACAATGAGTAAGCAAGTAATAAGAACAATTCAAGCCGCATAAATGAGGTTTTGCAGAAGAAACATTAGAATCAAGTGGATAGAGAAAAAGCGAAATAATGAGGTTTCAAAAGACATTTTCACATAGCCAAACCCGATCAATCAAATATCGTCACAGATTGCCTTAAAGATGCTTGATCTCTAGCCAGTTCTCTCACCTCCTCCACAGCTGCATTAAATGAAAGATATATTAAATCTTTAATATCTTGTTGAAACTACCGTATTATTCCCAAAGTCGGCCTGCATCATAGCTCTATCTCTCCAAACTGTACTAATAAAATGGAAACAAAATCCCTTCAACGCACAGTGAACCACAAAACAATCACATAATATGACCTTATAGTTTTTTCTTCTAATCATGCAGAGAGCTTACATTAGCGTAGTTCTTAGTCAGCTCACTTCTTAGGAATATGGTCTGGGTTCAATTCCACAGTGCGCGTGGAATATCTTTTCGACCGTAACGGTTCTCCCAGGTCGACCAAGTCTCAATTGGGTACAAAAAAAAAACCCCGGAAAGAAAGGCGACCATCGTGATGTTGACCCCATCACCCCTCGTGTGACGACGTGAAAAAACCGGTCCTAGCACCGTATTCTCCAGTATACCTCGAGGTATGAAAAAGGGTTGCCCAAAAATGTTGGGGGTCACTGTTACGTGTAGGCAAGGTGCTCGCCACTCGATCTAATAGTACTCAGTTCGTTCCTCAAATGAAGCAATAGAAGTATTTTACAGAGATCCCTAACCTCAATGTAGGTGAGACTGAGTGCCTAGTCCTTTCGGAGACGGACAATAAAACGTAGATTCTATGTTTAAGTTGAGCATGTAAAAGAGCCCTTTGCAGTTGAAAATCGATAAAAGTAGGCTGCAAAGCTGCTGTCCGAGTAAAACTCATACATTTTAAAAAAAAATTCATAAAAAATGTGTCAGTCTTCAAAACAACATAGGGGATCCTCACAGGTGATACGGAGATTATGTACTGCTGCAAAGATCTTCCTGTGCAAGAAAAAGCTCAGAGAACACAATGTGATCCCCATAGGTGTAATTATGATCATCAATCAATCAATCATCAATCAATTAAAATGTTAGCTCTCATTCGGAAATCAGTGTTCAATCTCCGGTAAGGTAAAGGAATTCTGTTTTTGTCGGGGCCATAAAGAAATAATCCTAACCTGAACCGTTTCGCGGCGACTGCGTTAGCAATGCGGCCATTAAATTCCACAGTTAGTCCCCCTTGCCTTACACTGTTCCAAAACCGTTATTACAGGCAGCAACGATAATACAACAGTAATTAATCAATCAATCAATCTTTCAATCAATCAATCTTTCAATCAATTAATAAATAAATAAATAAATAAATAAATCAATCAATCAATCTTTCAATCAATCAATCAATCAATCAATCAACCAATCTTTCAATCAATCAATCTTTCAATCAATCAATCAATCTTTCAATCAATAAATCGATCAATCAAGCAATCTTTCAATCAATCAATCAATCAACCAACCAATCAATCAATCAACCTTTCAATCAATCAATCTTTCAATCAATCAATCTTTCAATCAATCTTTCAATCAATCAATCAATCTTTCAATCAATCAATCTTTCAATCAATCAATCAATCTTTCAATCAATCAATCAATCAACCAATCATTCAATCAATCCATCTTTCAATCAATCAATCAATCAATCTTTCAATCAATCAAACAATCAATCTTTCAATCAATCTTTCAATCAATCTGATCACTGTAGTCATCTTAATTTTATTCATTGATCTTAGCCTTTACATTGACATATCTCTACCTGTTTTAGCTAGAAAATATAGCTGGAAGCAACTATATTGCTTTTATATTGCTCGGTGCCATAGACATCGTAACCCTTACTGTTCGGTGCCACGAACAACGTAAATCTGGAGAACCTGTGGATTTTCAGCCAGCCCGCGGAATTGAACCGCACTCAAATGGTGCTTGTAACCCGTCGTCCAACGCGCTACGAACACGCTGGGCAAGCGGTCTATTATATTCCGAAAAGACCATTTCTCTGTGACTTCAAGTGAACTTTATCTATGTGTAATCATTATCCATGATAGGCTTCCATAAGACAGATTGATAACCAGACAACAATATGTTACCTCGATTGACATATACATCTGACATAAAACGATGTTTCTATTCTTATCAGTTTTATATGAAGCATTATGTTTTTTTTTATTTCTGAGTTGCAATTTTGTCATTCGGTGCTGTTGAAGTGTATTTACATTAACATTGTTGGACGTGTATTAGAACTTTCTCTCTTCTTCCTTGCTCCCCTTTCTCTCTCTCTCTCTCTCTCTCCGGCACACACACCCCACACACACACACACAAACACACACGGGCAAATATACAAGCATACACGTATACACACACGCACACACATGTATATCTATATATATGAATCATTATATATATTTTTTTATATTTCCGAGCCGCGAATCTGTCATCCGATGTTATTGAGGATTTATAGCATTAAATACGATGGATGAGTTTTATAACTCTCTTTTCTCTTCCTCTTTCATACACAGATATATTCACACGCGCTCGTCAGAAAACATATATACACACCCAAATATATAATTATGCAATGCTACTATATATAGATGTGCTTGTTTCTTTTCACTGTTGTTTACATATCTGAACTATTGCTTACATATGTCCATATCCCGCTTACAGGCCATCAATACTGCTGCCATATCTCCATTTCTGCTTATGCATCGTCAATAGTTCTTTTTCATATCTCGACTACTACTTACATATCATCACTTGGGGACAAAGGACAATAGGAACAACGTCGCGCCAGGATTAGTGAGCTGACACTAATCAAGATCCCACCCTACATCTACGTGGTGACCCTGGAAACAGACATTGGTTCCTGTCTGGCTAAGCGGGTAGGGATCGAGGGAGAGCTGCTATGGTGCGGGTAGTGTTGCAGAAGTAGTCACGTTGGATGAGATCCGCTCGCAACACAGTCGAGTGGAATCCCAGAGTGACTATTAATGCACGTCTCTCCCTGCCGATGGGAAAGTGCTGAACGGATAAACATAAAGGGATGAGGGGTGCATCCAGAGAAGCGACGGTGGCCCATGTGGCGCGAAACGCAGAGCCCGTAGTTGGTGCCACGAGTTGAGTTGCACATAGGCCCACATGAGCGAAACTCGGAGCCCTGAGGTGGGGGCCCGAACAAATAAATATAACAGAATGAGGGGTGCATCCAGAGAAGAGACGGGGGCCCACATGGGGCGAAACGCGGAACCTGCAGATGGGGGCCCCGAGTTGATTTGCACATTTGCCCACATGGGTGAAATTCGGAGCCCTGAAAATGTGAGCACGGTGAAAACCAATAGACACGGTGAGCAGGCACTAAAAAAAGCGAACACGTATGCGACGATGCACGGGTGGGCCCACCGGTGGGGCAAACGTGCACTTCGCTGATAGGGGAGCGTCGATGGTCGTGGCAGGCGTAAAGGTGAGCGAACCACCCAATTGTGCAGAGAAACTGGAAAGTCCAGCAGAGGTTTGAACCCAGTGAAATTTTCCGCTCACATTGAACTACTACTGCCTTATAGTTAGATTGGGGACAATCAAAGCCTAGCGGAGCAACCCGTACACAAAACTGGAAGGTAGGCAAATCAAGTAGTCCAAAAAAGCAGGTAAACCTGGGCAGATGACGCTCAACAACACGGGAGGGTAGGTCGTCTAAGGTCGCTATCCTAAAGAAAATAGCAACCTGCTGCCTTGCAGGTCGTCTGGGGACAGCCAAAGGCTGACGGAGAACGAACCCAGTAAACGCTCGTTGAAATCGGACACATCGTCGAAGGACAAGCACCAGAGCTCCAAATGGTATTGAAGATTGTGCCGTAAAAACGTTCTTGGCAAAGGCTGTTTATATATCACAATAAGTATTATCAAAATAAGTATTATCAAAATAAGTATTATCAAAATAAGTATTATCAAAATAAGTATTATCAAAATGGCCAAAAGAAGATCGAGAGAAGATATACCACCACTTAGCCCACATTTTCTGAGACATTTATTCTCAAAGCTGTTCAGTTTCTTATCAATTGTCTTTGTTGATTTCCAACTTTAACAACCGTAGGCAGTACAGAGTCACACATGACCTAAATAATTTAACTTTTGTGCAATACTAAGGTCTTGAGTTGCCAGATATTCGTTAACTTAGTGAAGGCACTAGCTGCTATAGCAATACAGAGTTTGAAATTTATTACTTATATTTTGAAATTGTGTATTACATTATATTTTGAAATTGTGTATTCCATTATATTTTGAAATTGTGTATTCCATTATATTTTGAAATTGTGTATTACATTATATTTTGAAATTGTGTATTCCATTATATTTTGAAATTGTGTATTCCATTATATTTTGAAATTGTGTATTCCATTATATTTTGAAATTGTGTATTACATTATATTTTGAAATTGTGTATTACATTATATTTTGAAATTGTGTATTACATTATATTTTGAAATTGTGTATTCCATTATATTTTGAAATTGTGTATTACATTATATTTTGAAATTGTGTATTCATTATATTTGAAATTGTGTATATATTTTGAAATTGTATTCATTATATTTAATTGTATTACATTATATTTTGAAATTGTGTATTCATTATATTTGAATGTATTACATTATATTTGAATTGTATTCATTATATTTTGAAATTGTGTATTACATTATATTTTGAAATTGTATTACATTATATTTGAAATTGTATTCATTATATTTGAAATTGTGTATTCATTATATTTTGAAATTGTGTATTACATTATATTTGAATGTATTACATTATTTGAAATTGTATTACATTATATTTCAGAAAATGTTCTTAGTTCTTCAACGCTTCATATCGATCACCTGTGATTTGTAGGTGATCTGAGCCTTAGAGTAATTGTGCTTTGTGCCAGTTATACGCCTAATAGTAGGCAAGCACATCCGATTTCTGCGATGTTTTTATTTACTAGGGTAGTTTCCTTAGGTCCTATATCAGTCGTCTCTTACTACATGCCTTGTAGACCGCAGTGGTGCTATTCTTTGCTTCCCTTGCGGACCCCGGCAACGCACGGGCGAGTTGACGTTCTCATGATAAAAAGGGCAATAAACTTATTTTGAGGTGCATTTAAAACAAATTTTGATTGAACTTTTTAATTGATATTTCCAGTTCACAATATAAATAGTGCAATTATACTTTCATCCATTTACAACTGCGAAATTCAGTAACGAGTACTCAGCAGCGAGCATTTGCAGCACAGTAACGAATATTTATTAATACTTAAAAGTAGTTGACACGCACAGGACTACTGAAAGAAAATAGTAGAAAATAAACGTGACCTTGCTAATCCCAGCACAGTCATGCTGGTGTATCCCAACATCTTTGCCAACATACTGCCCAAATATTTCAAATTGTTCCCATCTTCATATTTGATCACAAATCTCTAAGGAGTACACGTTAGGTTTAAATGAGGATATAGTTATACTTGGCATATATCCATATGTATAGAATGAGAAAATGATAATTCTGTTATGCTTATCCAGAAGTGGTTACCAGACATCTATGAAAGCAGTAACTATAGATCTACGTTCAGTAATTCTACTGATGTTGTAGTAATTCAGTACGAAAAAGCTCACTTCTAAAAAAGAATAATATGTACTTTTGTGTAGATTTACATTTGGTAGTAAATAAATAATAGAAAGTAAATTTATTTTTCAGTTAGTTTCAAACTATGGGATACGTTATATTATAAATATTCAACACTAGTTCCAACTTTGTGCAGTGGTATGTTATTAGAGGTCAACATTAGTCCCATTTTATGTGATGTAATATACTATGAGAAGCCAACAATAATCGAAAACTATGTCATGTGAAATGCGAAGCCAACAATAGTCCCAAACTATGTGACGTAATATACTATGAGAAGCCAATAATAATCGAAAACTATGTGATGTGAAATACTATGAGACGCCAACAATAATCGAAAACTATGTGATGTGAAATACTATGAGACGCCAACAATAATCGAAAACTATGTGATGTGAAATACTATGAGACGCCAACAATAATCGAAAACTATGTGATGTGAAATACTATGAGAAGCCAATAATAATCGAAAACTATGTGATGTGAAATACTATGAGACGCCAACAATAATCGAAAACTATGTGATGTGAAATACTATGAGACGCCAACAATAATCGAAAACTATGTGATGTGAAATACTATGAGACGCCAACAATAATCGAAAACTATGTGATGTGAAATACTATGAGAAGCCAACAATAATCGAAAACTATGTGATGTGAAATACTATGAGACGCCAACAATAATCGAAAACTATGTGATGTGAAATACTATGAGAAGCCAACAATGGTCGCAAACTATGTAATGTGAAATATCACGAAGGATCAACAATAGACCCGAAGTATGTGATGTGATAGGTTTTGAGGGAAACACGTAGTGTGTCGATAATTGCCGACCTATTTGAAACCCCCTGTTTATAGAAATAACAGCAGCAATAAAACACCTCCCTGTGTGCCACAACCCCCACATCTTGGTAAGAAATGTCTGGAGACTCTTGCTATCTGTGTCTATGATTATATAACGTCGCAGACACGACACTCTAACATTCAACACAGACGCACTTTTCCATAATATATCATTAAAGTCGCTGGCTGGTCGTCTTTGTGAACACATATTAAAGTTCTCTGTCGAATAGATTACAGACAGATCTTGCATGTAATCATCGCTCTGTCATGTAAAGAAAAGATTTTGTAGAAGAAATATATGATGACTTAAAACCCAAATCTACGATATTTATTCTAGTGTTTATTTTTGTAACATAATGTTCTGGAGCATATAAGATGACAACATACATTGCAGACATTAAAGTACATTTTGTGTAATAACGACGTTTAGATTTACACGGCATTGCATTACTTTTTAATACTACTTCACCACTTGTTTTGATCTTTCACCGTTAGTAGCAGTGGCTTGGGGCCGCAGGCGCAATAATCTAAGGACATACAGCGGGGCCAGGGTCAGTGAGCTGGCACTGATCAAGATCCTACCCACCGCCATGTGGTGGCCCTGGTAACAGACTAATGTCTGGCCCATGCGGGTAGGGATCGAAGGAGAGCTACTTGGAATTGGTGGAAGGGTAGGTGCATACATGTCTGAGATCTGATTGCAATATAGACGATGAGAATCTCAGCACATGCGCCTACACGTCCCTCTTGTCCGATATGAGTCAAAGATGATTCATCAGACGCCCGTGTGGTTACCGGGGCCCAAGTTTGGGCTAAATAATAGAACCACTAATACCTACCACATGCCATATATGGCGAAAGTGGAGGTTTGGGTGTGATTAGCTACCCCATCCTGTAAAATACTCATCATATAAAACCGCAACCAAGTGCACGAGAGCTTGCAAAGCCTTGGTTGGGGACCTATCCTCCTTAGGGCGAAGGAAGAGGAAAGAGCAGTAGCTTGTCCCTTGTAGAACGTCGCTTTCATCAAAGCCCATCTGAAAAACTCTCTGTATCTAACAAGTTCCCCGTATCTTCCAGCGCCATGTTCAAGGTTTCTTTAATGTCCTGCTGCCACCTTCGTCTTGGGCTTCCTCTGCCTCGTACTCCAGAAACCATGCCTTCCATTACCGATATCTCCAAAACAATGTGACGTTTAACGTGGCCAAAATATTTCATCTTCCGGGCATGATGTTATTTATGAGCCAATATTTCTCGAAATGCAGGTCTTGTAGGATGTCTTGTTTTTCTCTTCTCTGTCCAGGATGTTCTAAGAACTTTTCGGTAACACCTGTTTTAAAACATCTTTCACCATTAGTAAAATAAATAAACCCTTTCTATACCTCGATGTATATTGGGTAATTCGGCGTTAGGTTCGTATTTTTCATTGACTGTCGGCGCACGATAGATGATGTGGTCAACATAACGCCGGTCATCTTTTCTTCCCATTGCTTTTTCTGATACTCAAATAAGTCTGGGTCGATCTGAGAGCCGTTACGGCCGGAAAAATATTCCTTGCCCACTGTGGAACTAAAGCTGGACCACTAGTCTAAGATGCGAGCTCACGAACAACTACATAACTGCGGCTCTCAATTCACCGTTAAGTAGTATATAGTTTTACTGCGGTCTACCTCACTATCATAATACCACGTATTTCGTTAAATTGGTCTAATAATCTTTGTTTGCAAAAGCAGATGATAATCCTTTGAATATAATGCTTTAGTAGAGTGATCAAAGGTGATCTGGTAGGTGATCTAGTAGGGATTATCGCAAAACTGGATATACAAAATAAAATAGAGGAATAGTAGCCTGTTTTGTCTCTCCATACTTTGTTTTTGGTAACTCAGCCTCTATCTAATCACATATCTATGTTTGCGATCTAAAGCCACGATTACGTAGATCTCTAATATCTTGACGACGTCAGGCTTCTCAAAAAATGGGTACATACAGTGGCGGCTCGTCATTAAGGGCCAGTGGGGCCTGGCCCCACCAAAAATAATGTGTAACGAGTATTTATTTAACAATTAAAATATAACATAACCCAAAACCATGATTATTCAAAAAATGTGTGTCTGGTCCACCAACAAAGGTGAGCACGAGCCGCCACTGTGTACATATAACTCTAAAATCACGACTGTCGTCATCGTTCTAAAACCACGACTGCGTCAACGTTTCAATTACACGACGATGTCAGTGCTCTAAAAGCATGACTACGTGTCTACTTAGAATTCAAATTACATGACTATTTGATCGATCTGAAACCATGACTACATGATTACGTAGAAAAAAGTATAATAAGATGTTATCGTCAGAGACTACATCAACGCCCTAATATCACAACTACGTTAATGTCGTAAAGCCATGACTACGTGGATTTTTTATGGCATGACTACGTGATTTACATGACACGTCAGTGTTATAAAACCTAAACTATGTAGAATTCCTACACACTGTCTATGTCGCCGATCTAACAACAGAACAGACGTCATACCTCTAATAAAATGTCAACCTCGTTGTTCTAATAACATACGTCAATGTTCATCAATTAATTTATATATTTAAAAACAAATTATAACTGCAAAACTCAATATAATGGGTTAGTGTTTTCATTTTTACTAAGAAAAAACCCATGCGATCAAATTCATACACAACGCATTATTGACGATACATAAGGAAGTCAACAAAACAATAACTAGCAATGATACTTGTACAAGTATTTTCATTATCAGGTACCGTCTCCGCATTGAAGGTTGGTTGCAATGAATCTCCAGCATCCTCTGTCTCTCCTTGGTGTTACACTCTGACAGATTATATTATGCTCATTTCTTTAAATTTCCCTCCCACTTATCTCTCGGTCTTACTCTTGCTCTTCGCTCTTCAAATTTCCCCTCTAGTAAAGATTTTATCAAGGTGTCATGTCTTTTTATGTGCCCAAAATACTTTACTTGTCTGAATTTTATTTCTCTTAATAGTTGTTTCTTCATGCCTAGTTTTCCTAAAATTTGTTTATTTGTCTGCTTCTCTGTCCATGAAACCCTGCATATTGTGCAAGTATAGCTGTCGAGAAAGTACGATCAATTGAAATATATATTTCCTGGTCTACTATTTGGGTTTGCTATGAATTTAATCATCATCCAGTTGCTTGTTATGTGAGTAACTTTGCTATTGCAAGAGTTTACCAAATCTCTACCACATTTCAGATGTTCAGTTCCTTCACAACTGTCACGTTCAAGTCGTATATCACATTTAGTGTCCTTCATCAATTTGGTTTTATTATTTTAATCGTCGCTGAATTGAATATTTCATAACTGTATTTTCCAAACTTTCATTTCTCTTTATAAGTGTTTAAAATGCTTCCATGTATTCAATCTTATTTTCCAAACTTTCATTTCTCTTTATAAGTGTTTAAAATGCTTCCATGTATTCAATCTTATTTTCCAAACTTTCATTTCTTTTATAAGTTTAAATGTCAGTTTCAATTTTATTTTCAACTTTTTTTTAAGTTAATGCTTCAGATTCAATCTATTTTAAACTTTACCTTTATAAGTGTTTAAATTTCATGTATTCAATCTTATTCGTATCAAACATTTTCAACTATGAGTTCTGTGAACAATTTAAACAAAATTCTCAGGAATAAAATAAATTCCGTTCTCTGTCCATGGAATAAAAATCTCTCTCATGAATAAAATAAATTTCGTTCTCCGCCATGGAATAAAATAAACAGTTAGATGAGGACTATCATCATAGCACTCCGGACTTGTCCATATGTTTACCGATCCATTCCTCAACAAATTCAGCATCGTCCAGTGGCCCACATCACCAGTTCGATATTGGTTAATCAATCATTTTGCATATTTAGTGTGTTGTCCTTTTCGGACTGTACCAATATAGACATCCATCTCTCTCAACCTGATCAGTGACTGGGATTCACAACCCTGAAACTCCTCTGTTCGGAAAGATTATCTCAAATGTGTTAAGAATGTAATTTCGGTACATTGAAGCTCTCTCTGAAATCTTAGTAAAGGTAAAGAATGCTATAAAGTTAATATTAAAAAATATTTCTATCTTTAAGCTGATTAACTAAATGTTCAAGTCTCACACACACATACACACACATACACACACATACATACACATACACACACACGCTGTCACTGAGAACATTCGTGCTGTTAGTACTCTGAATTTGTCTGCCATTTTTGATTAAATATATGAAGCCATACTCAACACAATCTGGAAAGTGAAAAGATTAAATCTTAAAACGAAACTTAATATATATATATATATATATATATATATATATATATATATATATATACATATAGGCAGTGTTTGATAGTGTTACTGTACAGTATTGAGTGATGTAACCTGGACCACAAAATCACAGACAAGTTCAAGATATTTCAAAAATAAATATTCTGGCCACATACGATAGAAAATGAAAAACATTTGAAACGAACATACTGTGCATCATTGGAGGCTATCATTAACAGATGAAGATGATGTTGGATATGTTCAGTAGTTCTATCCATTGATAAATATATACCTGGACACAGTGGCGGCTCGTAATCATTTTTGTTGGTGGGGCCGGACAAATATTTTCGGAAAAAATAAATGATTGTGGGTTAGCTTATAGAGTAGTATTTACATATTAGTTATACATGATTTTTGGTGGGGCCCGACCCCACTGGCACTTAATGACGGGCCGCCACTGCCTGGACATCATGGATGAACTCAGATTAATATACCAGGGACTTACAGTATTAAAAAGATTTGAGTTGTTGGCTGTTGAATTCTACTTCTATATTACATTAACATATAAGCTTTGTAGTGATCAAAACACGAGAGAGATTATTTCTAAACATAAACGAACCAGCTGTAGATAAACAACATGGGACTTAATGATATGAGGATGTAATTCAAAGTCACTGCACATTAAAATTGAACTATTGAAAAAGGATCTCTGTTGTCGGTACTTTAAGGAATACAAAAAGGATCTCTGTTGTCGGTACTTTAAGGAATACAAAAAGGATCTCTGTTGTCGGTACTTTAAGGAATACAAAAAGGATCTCTGTTGTCGGTACTTTAAGGAATACAAAAAGGATCTCTGTTGTCGGTACTTTAAGGAATACAAAAAGGATCTCTGTTGTCGGTACTTTAAGGAATACAAAAAGGATCTCTGTTGTCGGTACTTTAAGAATACAAAAGGATCTCTGTTGTCAGTACTTTAAGGAATTAAAAAAGCAAAGAAAACAAAAGTGGAGAATGGGTTTGCCCTGAATGTGATGAGTTCTAGTGAGTTGCAAACTTTATCTAAACTCAGAATCTAACTAATTTTCTATCGTTACTTCTTCATCTTAAACTCAAGAATCTAACTAATTTTCTATCGTTACTTCTTCATCTTAAACTCAAGAATCTAACTAATTTTCTATCGTTACTTCTTCATCTTAAACTCAAGAATCTAACAATTTTCATCGTTACTTCTTCATCTTAAATTCAAGAATCTAACTAATTTTCTATCGTTACTTCTTCATCTTAAATTCAAGAATCTAACTAATTTTCTATCGTTACTTCTTCATCTTAAACTCAAGAATCTAACTAATTTTCTATCGTTACTTCTTCATCTTAAATTCCCATCCTTTCATTATCCTTGTACCATAATACTTGCATTTTACCGCCCGAGTGGTTACAGGGGTCCAAATTTGGGGTGTAAAGAATAGAACCACTGTTACCTGCCACGCATGTCGTAAGAGGCGACTACGGAGGTTTGGCTGAAATCGGATGCACATGTCCTAAACGTGTACAAGTCTATGCGTTTAGGGACCTACCAAACCAATGTGCAACGTATATACGTTCTTGACAAAGATCAAACATATCACAAAGAGTGATTAAAATTGATCGTAAAGAACGAATGCAACGAAGAAGAAGAAGAGACTTGCATTTTAAATTCGTATTATCTTTTCAGCTTTGTACAATTACTTACTTGTCGTAACTCACACGATTTCATTATTATTGCAACATTAATTTTTTAAGATCATAATTGCAAACGATCGAGCTGTAGCTTACCATTCATATTTAACATTACACCCATACAATCTTATTGTCCGTTGTACGATCAATACTAATAATAATAATTCCTCTCGTACCGTTATACGTTACATAGGGCCTGCAAGTAATTTCTCCATACCGCTCTATCCATGGCAACTCGCTCAATCTCCTCCATCTTACGATCAATGTTTAATCTAACAAGATCGTAATTTTACGTGTAATTTTACGATCAATGTTTACCATTAAACCCAAGCGATCGAATTGTCCTTGTATCATTAATCTCTAATCGTATACACACCCGATATCATTGTCCGTTTACCATTAAATTTTAGCATTGAACCCACACGATAAAATTATCTTTGTACTATTCCTCTTCAACATTAGATCCCCACTATCTTTGCAATATTAATCTTTCATCTTATGCCCACAGCTTATTATCATTCTACCATTAATATTTAGTCTTATGCCCACACGATATTATTATCATTGTACCATTAATATTTAGTCTTATGCCCACACGATATTATTATCATTGTACCATTAATCTTTAGTCTTATGCCCACACGATATTATTATCATTGTACCATTAATATTTAGTCTTATGCCCACACGATATTATTATCATTGTACCATTAATTTTGTCTATGCCCACACGATATTATCATTACCATTAATATTTAGTCTATGCCCACGTGTTATTCATTGTACCATTAATATTTAGTCTTATGCCCACACCATATTATTATCATTGTACCATTAATCTTTAGTCTTATGCCCACACGATATTATTATCATTGTACCATTAATCTTTAGTCTTATGCACACACGATCTCATTATCATCGTGCCATTAAAACATACACACACACAAACACACACACGCGATCTCATACTGTCTGTATACCATTCATATTTCATTCCCTATCACGCAATATTTGTATCCGTGTACTAAAGTTCTATGACTTCTCCGAATATTTTTCTGAAATTAATGGCAGCAGGAAATGAAAGCTGTCTGTTTAGTTCTTTAAAAGTTAGTTTTCCTTTCCACTTGTGTCTCCAGGCAACATGACGAGCAACATTTTCGGTTCTAGTACTGGATATCTGATTCTGTCAAGCGTGAAATAACGAATCTACTGAGTTTCATACAACTGTCATTTACTCTTGTCTTCTCCTACTCTAGTTTGTTATACTATTGATAGCGGAATATCTCTTGTATTTGAGTTGTATTCCAAGGGCGTATCAGTTGTTCTCTCCATTCTATTTTTGACACATTTTGTAATTCGTTATGACAGAAACTACTTCTTCTCTTCCACTATTTACTGCTTTATTGAAGTGTTTTGAATGAAGTGTTCTTGTGTGTGCTTGTTGTAATGCACTTTGTAAGATGTTATTCATTTTCTTAAGTCTATTCTTGATGCCGTCGCTCCACCTTTTGCGTGATCTTCCTCTTGCTCTGTCCTCCTTATACTTTTTCAGTGTGGCTGTTTGTGGTAGACGATACCAGGGCAATATTGTTAGGTGTCCACACTAATTAATTTGTAGTTCTTTTATGAATTGCATGACTGGTTTCACGACCAGTCTTCTTCTGATTTCTTCATTTCTAATGTTGTCTCTTATTGTCACACCTGCAGCTTTTCTAAGACACCTCATCTCCATTGTTATGATTTTCCACTCATTAGCTGCTGTTATTGTCCATGTTTGACACTGGTAACATAGTGTTGCCAGAAAATCGTTCTTATAAAATTTGCTTTAGTTTTTAGCGGTATCTCTTTATGTGACAACAGTGGTGTTAACTGTCCCAGTCTGGTTAGGTATCTCTATGTGACAACAGTGTAATGTCCAGCTGGTTAGCGTATCTCTTTATGTGACAACAGTGGTGTACTGTCCAGTACTTTGGGTTCGGTATCTCTAGTGACAACATGGTGTACTGTCCCAACTGGTTAGCGGTATCTCTTTATGTGACAACAGTGGTGTTAACTGTCCCAGTACTGGTTAGCGGTATCTCTTTATGTGACAACAGTGGTGTTAACTGTCCCAGTACCTGGTTAGCGGTATCTTATGTGAAACAGTGGTGTTAACTGTCCCATCGGTTAGCGGTATCTCTTTATGTGACAACAGTGGTGTTAACTGTCCCCAGTACCTGTCACAGTACCTACATCCACACAGTTAATTCTCTCAATTCTATTTTTGCCAAATTGTGTAACTCATTATGACAGAAACACTGGGAAATAAAAATTACTGGCGTGATATTCACAACATAATATACAGTGTACTGTGCACTAAAACTCAGTATTCTTCAATATACCTCATGGTTTTAAACTTGGTTCTTTACCTGGTTTACCATCACATTTTTGTTTACCTTAATCAACTTAATTTTGATCAACTTAAATAGATACTTGTTATAAGATCACCAACATCAGCATAAGAAAAGAAGTTCGCACTGAGCCTTGCTGAAATTACATTGAGAAACAAAGAATGAAGTGGATTGGCCACTTAATAAGAATGCATCCAAACTCCAACACTATGCAATGTCTTCTATAACAGAACATCAGGAAAGAAGGCGAGAGGTAGACCACAAAAAGATGGTTAGATGGCATAGCAATATCTTGTCAAAAAACAAAAATAACAATCACCCAATCCACCAGAACAGCGCAAGACGAAAACAGAAAACCACGACACTGGGAAACAACCAGGTAGCAGTGTGACGACAAAAGAAGAAGAAGAAGATATAAGGTAAAGTGTTATCTCCAGGTCCAAATGTATTTACAGTTGGACACAAACTCTTTCTGTCTGTATCTATCCATATCTTTACATACTACTACTGCCTTGTAGTTAGATTGGGGACAATCAAAGTCTAGCGGAGTAAGCCGTACACAAAAGTGGACGGCAAGAAAACCAAGTAGTAAAAAAAGACAGGTTTTCTGGGCAGATGACACTCATCAGCAAGGAAGGGCAGGTCGTCTAAGGGTCGCTACCCTAAAAGAAAATAGCAACCTGCTGCCTTGTAGGTTGGCTGGTGACAGCAAAAGGCTAACGGAAAGCGAACCCAGTAAACTCTGGCTGACATCGGACACTTCACTGAAGAGTAAGCACTAGAGCTACAAATGGTACTGAACGTTGTAACGTAAAATTACGTTCTTGGCAAAGGCTGTGTATACATCACAATTAGAATGATAAACATGGTCGAACAAAGAACGTTCACAATATATATATATATATCTTTACATACTTTCCCTAATGTTTTGTCTCATCATGATTATAATATTGCATTCATCTTATCTGGATGTCGCTGTGGCAAAGTGGTTAGGACGTTTGTCTTGCGTTCTGAACGTTGTGGGTTCGAAACTGGAGTGCGTAGTAAAGTTAACAAGTGCATTTGTTCCGACGATACTAAATTTTTGCTTAGAGCTACAGAGTTCGTGCTTTGTGCAACCTCGTCAGATGGTCTGTCATTTCTGCCGATAAGGACGGAGCCATATTGGGAAACACGGTGCAATGAAGTAAATCCTTCGTCGTGAGACCATTTTTTATATTCATCTGATCTTTTTGTACTGTAGTTGATGGCTAAGTCCTTTAGGATATGCCACAATTTTCAGATCTTTTTGTACTGTAGTTGATGGCTACGTCCTTTAGGATATGCCACGTTTTAGACTTTGTACTGTAGTGTGCACGTCCTTTGATATCCACGATTTCAGATCTTTTTGTACTGTAGTTGATGGTTACGTCCTTTAGGATATGCCACGATTTTCAGATCTTTTTGTACTGTAGTTGATGGCTACGTCCTTTAGGATATGTCACAATTTTCAGATCTTTTTGTTCTGTAGTTGATGGTTACGTCCTTTAGGATATGCCACGATTTTCAGATCTTTTTGTCCTCATAATTTACTTCAAGACCAGTTTTTTAAAGCAGTAATTATGTATGATCTAAGATGGCATAACTTTGTTGCTATTTGTGTAAATCAAACTAAAAGTTGACACATATTTATAACTCTCTGTAATAGACAAAAAAGGTCGTACACAGAAAAGAGGAAAAAAATTACGATACTAAATGATGTTTTTGTGCAATAGTCATCGACTAAAATTTGGCATAAATCTTTATTTTCTTTATCTCCAGGATATTTACGTAACGAATAGTTTCTTTTCCAGCCCAATTCATGTATCAGTCAAAAGGTTTTGTTCATTGGGTAGTCGTTTAGAGTGTCTGGCTCTTTGACGCAAGACCAAATGATTAAGTGGTCATATTTACACTTTGCGAACCATATAATTTCTGTAACCTTGGTAACTTAAAAATAACATCAATATTTCAGACATTGATTTCAAATTCAAACAGTTCACAGTTTGAGACTTTGTAATATCAGGTTTACATTGTAGAGAAGAAAGTGTTCATACACTGTGGCAATGCTAAAGCTGTCATTGTTCTTATTTTACTTGATTGAATGATTGATTGATATGACTATCATCATTGCACTTCTGTGAGTAACCATGTGTGCTATGATCTCTTTCATACGCAGGAAGATCTCTGAGGCAGTGCACGAACTCCGTAGCACCGTCGCGAGTCCCCGTTGTAATTTAGAAGATGGTGAAAATGTTTTTGTAGGAATTTATATTTTAAAATCTTTTCAATGAATTTTGAATTGGCAGCGACTTTCCAGCCTGCTTTTCTCGATTTTGAACTGCCAAGGGTTCTTTTTCGTGCACAACTTGAACACGGCACTTACGTTTTATCGATATAAAATCTAGATGTCATAATTATCTAGTTTATCTGTATCGGAACTTGGCTATAATGACAGCAGCTCTAAATGTCTCCCAGTCTTGTGTGATGTTTGTGGCATATTTGACAGTCATACTGAACTCATCTACGACATCCTGCAACCATCTTCTCATTGGTATCATGCCTTCCAGAATGATGTTCTCAAAAAAACCCTGGCGGTTTATATGCCCCTACATTTTTCATTTATTTTCATTAATATCATCTTTATCGACTACTTCTCTTCAATGTTGCGAAATGAATATATTTGGTCTTTTTTCTGACCATTGTATTCTGCGTATTCCTATCTAGCACTTACATTGAAAGAGATTGTTCGAAACTTCAATAACGATTTTATCACTAATCGATGCCTCACATACGTTGTTTATGGAAAAATACATGCTTTGAAAAAAATATAAGTAAAGGATTTTAAAGCCGAAGGATTGACTTCATTGCACCGGGTTTTACCACATATGGCTCGGTCCTCTCGGCAGAAATGGCACGCCACCTGCCAAGAGTATTGCACAAAGCACGAGCTCCGTAGCTCCAGCAACAAACCTAGGGATCTCTGGAAAAAACTGCACTCGTGAACAGAACGGCGTGGTCCGGATTCGAACCCACGACCTTCGACTCGAAAAGCAAAGGGGTTAACCACTTAGCCACAGAGACCAAAAACAATATAAGTGTTGTCTTTGTATCAGTTTCCTTCCATACGTTTTGTAATTCTTTTATTGTCTCCTTTACCATCTGTTGTTAACAATGAACATAAATATTTAAAACTATCAACTCTAACCCTAATTTGTGTCTACTGATGCAAATATCAGCTGTTATTTCTGTTTTATTAGTTGTACATATTTTTATTTTGTTCCATTGAGATGTAAGTTTTGTTCTTCGCTGTTTGTATCAATTGATATATATTATTAATTTCTCAATACCATGTTGTGCAATAGACGTATGTAATTGGAATATATTTGAGCATTAATCAACTTTCAACGTTAATTGTGTTGCGATAATTTGTCTGCATTACTTAACTTGTATTACCACAATTTATATGAATTACTTAACTTGTATTATGGTAATTTGGATGAATCACATGATTTTCTATGTCATTCCCCACATTTCCAATTCCCATTTCCCAGTTCTTTTCCATTCTTCTCGTGTTATCTACCTCCTCCTCTTCTCCATCAGTTTGTCTCCTCTATTGAAGAACCGTGTTTATCAACATTTTAGTGACTTTCTACACACACGCCCCAAACCATCTCCATCTTCTTTCACTGTTCATGGTAGTCAATTATGTTCAACTAGTTGTTTTCCGTAGCTCCACCCCATTTCCTACAATTTCTGACTCCATTATGAACAATAATCATTTTATACATTCAATGGAACTTCTTCTTCGTAGTTCATAGTTCATAGTTCATAGTTCATAAGTACGGTTCCAACTTCACTGCAACGGGTCACCCCATAAAAAAAACATTAGCAGAGCGTAGTTTCTTCTTCATATGAACATCGAGACTGAATTTCTAAAATATTCTTTATTTTTCACTGATGTCAAACAACCACAGACTTATTTACATCTCATTTCTTGACATCCAGTTCTCCCTTTATTCCTTGCTATTTTAGAATACAACAGTTTGTCTCTAGCGCTTAGTTGGTTTTTCTTATCCCTTGATGTATATCAATATTATCTGTGTCTTATTTCTATCTGATTTATTCACCGCTGTCTTCACATTTCTTAGATTTATTATTTGTGTGAAATATATGATTTCTTTTCAGTTCTTCACATTATGTATAATAAAAACATTTTCCTTCACATACTTGCATCCATTATGATATTCATGAATGTTCCTTCAGTTAAACATGCGATTCTAATACATTTGACGTGAATATATTTTACATGTTATTACAAAAAATGATGACTGTGATATAAACGATATCTTAAGTTGTAGAAATAAATGGACGTCAATTCAGACTCCATTTTTACATTTTGTGTATTAACTCTTTGTATACGCCCACTGGTGGTGTATGTGACTTAGGGATAGTCTTCTTCTTCTTTGCTTTCGTTCTTTACGACCAATTTTAATCCTCTTTGTGATATGTTTGATCTTTGCCAAGAACGTGTAAACGATGCACATTAGTTTGGTAGGCCCCTAAACGTAGGGGATAGTGACTTGGTCTATTATCTCCGACGTTCTGAGTTCGAATCACGCCGCGGACAGTTTGGTTGCAAATTGTTTCGCGTGGATTTTACAAAGAACGATGGCACCACCGTTCAGAAAGCGATGGCAACCTACTGAATGTAATAAAGACTAGAAAAATCACAAACAACGTTAAAAAGCTTGGTTGATTCGCAAAGTCCTGTAAAGGATATGCAATTAACTTATACGCCCGCTTAAACTACGTTTTTACGCTCTGTGTTTTACAATACATTTAGTATAAAGTGTCGCACGTCTGGTATCGGGGCCCACAAGGGAAGCAAAGAATAGTACCACTGCAACCTAAACTGCATGTCGTAAGAGGCACCCGATGTAGGACCTAAGGAAGCTACCCTAGTAAATAATAAGCATCGCAAAAGTTGGATGTGCTGGCATAATTTTAGGCGCATAACTGGCACTATGTACAATCGCTCTTAGGCTCAGATGACATACACATCACAAAGATTGGTTAACAAGTAGACGATATAGAACGTTCGAAGACGAGTAAGAAGTATGCTACAACAAATATTGATTTGAAGTCTCTTATACTGAGCACAAGAACACATTGTAAATCAGATGTATGTGTTATATTACTCCTTCATAAACGCAACTGCTTTACTCTATGTTATAGTCAAATATAAAAAAATTGTGGCATATCCTAAAGGACGTAGCCATCAGCCAGAGTAAACGAGTCGTTGATTTTCAATGCACCACTTATACGTTCAGTAGTTTGCCATTGCCTTCTGAACGGTGAGGTCTATATTTTTACCTTTTGTAAAATCCCACGGAAACGAATTTGCTTCCAAACTTGCCCACCGTGGGGTTTGAACCAGGTACGCTTGGGTTTGTGATCGAGCTCACTACTGCTTGAGCTACAGACGCTCACAATGCTAACGTTATAGTACCTCCTTAATAAACTCAACTGACTGCTGTACTCTACGTTATAGTACTCCCTTCATAAACTCGACTGCTGTACTCTACGTTATAGTACCTCCTTCATAAACTCAACTGACTGCTGTACTCTACGTTATAGTACCTCCTTCATAAACTTGACTGCTGTACTCTACGTTATAGTACTCCTTCATAAACTTGACTGCTGTACTCTACGTTATAGTACCTCCTTCATAAACTCAACTGCTGTACTCTACGAAGAATTCAGCATAAATAGCATCACATGGATCTTTATCATAGTTTTGTTTCTATTTAATGGTTTGGTTAGTGAAGTAGACCAAAACTGTTTGTCAGGTGACTTTAGGTATTGTAAGAGTTAAAGGGGATTCGAAGGGATAAAGTATTCAAGCATAAACTCTCTACTTTAACAAACTGTGAAAGTGGTCTCTGTGGTTGAGTGGTTAAGCCCTTGCTTTGCGAGTCGAAGGTCATGGGTTCGAATCCAGCACGCGTCGTTCTGTTCACGAGTGCAGTTTTTTTCCAGAGATCCCTAGGATTGTTGAGGGAGCTACGGAGTTTGTGCTTTGTGCAATACTCTCGGCAGGTGGCGAGTCATTACTACGGAGAGGGGCCGAGCCATATGTGGTAAAACCCGGTGGAATGAAGTCAATCCTTCGGCTTAAAAAAAAACAACAATCTATGAAGACGATGTATTGATTTTATTGTACCGCGTTGTACCTCATATGGCACGGTCTCTCATATGGCACGGTACCTCATATGGCACGGTCTCTCATATGGCACGGTCTCTCATATGAACTCCATAACTCCGACGGCAATCCTAGAGATCTCTGGAAAAATAACATAACGATATGACCTGGATTTGAACCTACGACTATCGCAACGCAAGGCAACGGTTTAACCACTCATCTACAATACTGTGGATAATTTTTGTTTTTTCTTCATGTAATCAGATTTGTAAAGTTTTCTAATACAAAAATTCTTACTTTTTAAACGTTCAAATATTTCAAAATCATCATCATCAGGTGCCGTGCCGGCTGGCGTAGACAATCATGGATCTCCACAAATCTCTGTCGTTGGTGTTTACTATCAACTCAGATGTTGGCGATCTACCGTGCCATGAAGTCAGAAATATCCAAAATTTTCTCTCTCTGTCTTCCTCTGTCTCGTCTACCCTCGATGTTGTCAAAATATCTTCTAAACTCCCTTTTAATCACATGCCCGAAAAATATTTCAATACTTCTAATGTTTACATTTATTAAATTAATGGTTATTTTAAAAATGAGAGACAAAGAAACGACAGAAAGAATTTTGAAAGTTTAAGATTAATGTCTTTATGTATTTTTGTTTGTTTGTTTATCTATGTGATATTTATTCATTTCTTAATGTATTTATATTTTTTAAAAAAACCAATCAAAGTTTTCAGAAGGAAATATAGCACTGTCTTAGAACAGGACAGAAATTGATACCTATTTGTTTGTGTTATATTATCATTTTAGCACTTATGGAATTCTTCTTTTTCTTCTTTGTTCGCTCTAGTATGCTGACTTGTAATCTAGTTCTTTATGATTTTATGATTTTTGTCAGTGTGTGGTGTAGCTAATTTGTGCTGTGTTAACACAACATTTTCAATATTAACGCTTTTCAATCCCCAACATCTGGTTTCGCCATTTGCGTTCGCATTCCATATCCCGTAAGTCTCTACTTTACTCATATGACAATATATTTTTGTACTCGCTTTGTCTAACATGTTATAGTCTATATACTGATTACTACAGACCATCATCTTTCTTTCTTCTTCATAAAAGCACTTGACAGTTTTGTTCTGGACACTGAACTGTTACCTCTGGGAAATATTTTCCTACAATAATCACCAAAAACAAGGATTTCAGACATAAGTCGCTAGTTTCTGGTACATCCTTTAGGGTCTCGTAGACATAAAATATTTCAAGCGTTTAACCCACCTCTCCTGGGAGAACCTTTGGGATAAGATATATACTAGATACTTATATTTGACACTAATCGTTTGTGTCTTCTTAAGAAAGTTTTTTTCAATTTTCATTATTTTTCCCCGAGAATGCAGTATAGGAAAACATAGATAAGATATGTCAGGACAAGTCCTACTTTAAACAATCTTTATAAAGAGATGATGATTCTGTTCAGTATATCGACAAGCAAAATGGCAGATCACCGAAGTCACGTGACCGTTTTCAGTTGTCTAACCTGACGTTAGAGCTGGATGTTGGCAGGATCACAGTGGCAAGGTTAGTGAGTCGAATTTTATCCCCTTCAAACATCGTATAGTAACTGACAGATATCATATTCTGTAATATATTGTTGGGGTTCAATTAAATCTCCGTTTCCCCCAAGGAATTATGTTTTTTCACTCGGTAATGTTGTCATGTAGATAAAACAGACTGACTTACTTATTCCTCTCCAATTCTCCTAGAATATAAGGCCTCAATAGTTGTCCTCCACTTTCCCTGATCTCACAGTTTTCCTTATGGCTTCCCAAGAAAGTCCATCATTCTTCAGTTCCTCACAAAGACTCCATCTCCATGTCTCAAGACATCCTCTTTTCCTCTTCATTCGGGTGTTCCAATCAAATGCTTATCTACTGCTACTCGACCTTGTCATCCGCATGGTAAGTTCAACCAACTTTCACTTTTTACTTCTGACCTGGGTAATCAAGGGTTCCTGTTCTGTTCTTATTCACAGATCTGTGTCTGCCACTCTGTAATACTAGTATCTCAGTCTGAGAATACATCAAAGACATTAAATAATGCTAAACTAGTCCGTAATGACATACATTTTATGTGGAAGTATTCAGACATGACAAACAAGTTTAGCTGTCAGGGCCGAGTGACTTCACGAACAGTAGACTCTGGACGAGATACCTCTATTTGACACGGCTACACAGAAAGATCGTCTGGCGGAATGTATTAGAGTGTCCTTCCCATGCTAGAGACCCGTGTTCAATTCACGATAAGGCCAAGGATTTTTTCTGTTGAAGGCATACATTAAAATCCCTAATCTGAACAGATTCGCGACCGCACTAGCCATGCAGCAATTAATTATCGCAGGGACACGTCCAACATGTTCTACACCGCCCTAAACAGCAGTACTACAGGCAGTAGCAACAGCAACGATATAGTAGTTTGTAGTGGAATTGTGTTACTAAGTATCGGTCAGGGAAATCGTAAACGTGCAGATACTCTGAGATGTTATTCGTGTAATATGCAAATAAATTTCATACTGTCAACAACTGCACTTAGAGAGGAATATACATTATAGGAGGAAATCCTTATAGAGAAGACAATACCACCAATAACTGCATCGAAAAACGCACATTAAAACAAGTCAAAGACTTTATATACCTAGAGAACATCTTTTCAGCAAACGGAAGAATAACTAACGAAATCCAACATAGATGCAACAAAGCAAATCACACACTAGGATAAATGGTGCCAATTTTAAAATGCAAACATGTCACCATGAGCACAAAAAGAGCATTGTTCAGTACAATATTTCTCCCTACATTATGCTATCAGTGCCAAACCTGGAGACTGACATTAAATGACAGAAGAAAACTAGTCACAACAGAGATGAAGTGTCTACGCAGAATGCGGGTGTAACAAGAAGAGACCGGTTGAGAAATGAAGACATCAGGAAAAAGTGAGTACAACATCAGTACTGAACTTTATCAAGAAACAACAAATTAAATGGTTCGGCCACATAAGCAGATTACTAACAGGCAGTGCACAACAGAGAGCAATGCTGCTCCGATACAGTGGATACAAAACAAAAGGCAGGCCACGCATATGGTGGATCTCGGAGATAACAGAGGCAACGAAAGACACTATTTATGAAGCACACTAAAAGCCGTGCAGAAGACTCTTGTTATTCTGAACCTGTGAGGCAAATCAGGCAGAGCCGGATTAGCATAGTAGCAGAAGTAGCAAATGCTACGGGCCCCGCGCTTTGGGGCCCCGGCCTCTGGAGCTAAGTTGTCACTAGTCATAAACAAGGAACCAAGTTTGGGAGGTGGGTAATAATTTACCCCTTTCATTTTTTTTTTATTGAGGTTAGGGCCAAGGTCATGTTTACTCAATTTCGGACTTAATTGGGCGGTCACACTGAGCTCATTAACAACGTAACAGTTTTTTTACTTTTTGTATAGGAGTGTCTCTTGTGTGCACACGCTTCTAATAAACGAAAACTTGAAAGCTTGAACAAAAGAACAATTAAATTTGACTCATAACCCAGTTCAAGTCTCTGTTCGTTCAGTAGTTTTTGCGCGAAACTTAGTTTAAAATAAATGCAAGTGGGCGTATGAAATATTGTTCTAAGACATGAGCAGATCTGGGCACTCCTAAATAAATTTCATGTCATTCACGTTTTTGTGAGAAACTGTTTTGCACTCGACTAGATGTCCCAGAAAATAATGCGAGGGAGGCCAAATGATTAAACAGAAAACTTGGACACACTTGAAGGAGCCGCAACAAGAAGCCGCAACACAGAGCTGCATAATTTTACAGAGAAGCACACAAACGGACACAGAGAGTAATTTTTATTTGTTCTGCTAACTTTGAATGTATTTAAATCCTCCCATCTTGTTATTTTATTATTATTTTATTTTACATAGCTAATTTTATGTTTCAGTGAGAAATTAATTTTTAAAAATAGTTTCTATCATTTTTCGTTTTCAATGAATTCAAATGTTTTAAATCAGAGTTATAGTCATGTTAAGTGGTTAAATTTTTTTCGATTTTGTTGAAAGTCTCTATACATTCTTTTCCGCTTCTACCTATCGATGGGGCATTCTTACAAAAGCACTGGAAGATACAGGTTCAAAACTCCGACTTTGAAGAGACTGTCGGACACCAGGTGGTCTTCCCGAGCTGATGCGACAAAAGCACTTTATGTGGTTTTACCATTATAAAACAAGTTTTGGATGACATCTCAAATAACATGGATCAAAGGTAGAGTTTCGTAATCAAGCGTATGGGCTAGTTTTGGAGATGAGTAAGTTGGAAACGGGAATAGTTAGCATTTTATGGAACGGAATTCTAGAACGCTTGCAAGCGTCTAGCGCTTCATTACAGTCACCTGATCAAGACCTTAACACGGGATATGATCTTTATGAATCGTTACACGGGTACGTTCAAGCAATGCGGCCTACATTTTCAGATATTGAGGCCAAAGCCAAAATCCTGACTCACTGTCAAGAATATCAGCAACAAACTTCACGACGACGCAAGCGAAATATTAAGTACGACGATTTTAGTGGCTCTACTACGCTCGATGAAGTTGTAGAAAATTAAACACCCAAACAAATATTTGAAAGTCAGGTGTTTATTGTCATAATTGATAATGTACTCTGCCTTAGCTAAACGCATGGAAGCGTACCATAGAGTGACTGATGTATTTGGAACATTTCGGCAGTTAAAATCTCTTACAGCAGAAGAGATCTTGAAAAGAACTCCAAATATTGTCAGCTCTTATCAAGAGGATTTGGAAGAAAGCCTAGGCGACGAACTTGTGCAGTTCGCTGAACTTTTTAAAACTAATGTAGCTGCTGCTATTAGCAACGAAAAGAATGAGGCCCTTGAACTGCAATTTTATAAACATATAATGGAAAATTCATTAGAGTCGTGTTTCCCAAATGTAGAAATAGTCTTACAAATTTACTTGTCTTTAATGATTACTAACTGCAGCGGAGAACGTTCTTTTCAACATTAAAGCGTATAAAAGTGAGTTAAGAAACATGATGGGACAAGATCGTCTAAATAACCTCACCTTAATGAACATTGAATGTAATTTACTTAGAGAAATTGATTTGTCTAGTATTATCTCTAAATTTGCTCACATTAAATCGAGACAAGTTTGTTTGTAAAATTTATGTTTTATTATTTATTATCATACAAAACTTAGGGCCCTGCGCTAAAATTTGCTAGGGCCCCGGCTGGTCTAATCCGGCTCTGAAATCAGGACTGGAGAAGAGAAGGAAAGACAAGGTGCATAGAGAGGCTCGCTCCAGGTGTCTCCTTTTTCGACCTGACCCTGAAAGGTAAACATGATTAGAGAATAGATAAAACAACTACACTTACACATACACGACAGGATATGGTAACTTCTCTTTCAATTCCTCCTCTCTCTGTCATACTGCCAAAATGCAGTTTGTTTATAGAGTCACAATGTGGAAATGAAGTAGGACCTACATTAGCCTTGGACTACAGACCCTGACGTTGTTTTCCACTGTGATGCAAAAGCAGGGAATAATATTAAACTCATTTAAGCTTCTTTCTTTCTTCTTTCTCGAATCCTGTATGCCTCACAGCGTCAGGTCAGGAAGAGATTTCTAAAACGGGCCCTAGTATGCGCTTCGTAGATAGTCTCTTTCGTCGCCTCTGTTATCTGTGAGGTCCATCTTTTGCTGGCCGGCCTTTTGCTTTGTACCCATTGTATCGGAGCAGCATTGCTCTTTGGGGTGCACTGTCTGATGGTAATCTGCTTACGTGACCGAACCATTTAATTTGTTGTTTCTTGATGAAGTCTAGTACTGATGTTGTACCCACTTTTTCCTGATGTCTTCATTTCTCAACCGGTCTCTTCTTGTTACACCCAGCATTCTGCGTAGACACTTCATCTCTGTTGTGACTAGTTTTCTCTATCGTTTGTTGTCAGCGTCCAGGTTTGGCACTGGTAACATAATGTGGGGAGAAAGATTGTGTTGAACATTGCTCTTTTGTGTTCATGGTGACGTGTTTGCATCTTAAAATTGGCGCCATTTGCCCTATCATTTGATTTGCTTTGTTGCATCTGTGTTGAATTTCATTAGTTATTCTTCCATTTGCTTAAAAATGCTCCCAGGCTTGTGAAATCTTTACTTGATTTAGTAGATGATTATCGATGGAGATGTTGGTAGTGTTTTCTTCTCTGGCGAATGTCATTACTTCTGTTTTGATAATAATGAATAAGCAACTAACGCTGGTGATAGTTATACTGGTCTATACTTTATAAATTCTGTGCAGTTATTGAAATTTATCAGCTGTTTCCATGGGACCACCCATGCACGTAATAATGAACCGAGTTCATTCTTATATTTGACCCATGTCTCCAAAAGACAATGTATGCCATATTTAACCGAGTTTATATTCATATTTACACATCGTCTGTCAGCTGTCTCAAAGAGATCATATACATCCCAACGTGTTTATATTTCATATTTGTGACACATGTCTCCAAGAGACTATCTAGGTCATATTTAACACAGGTTATCTCCGACCTTTGAAGTCGTAGAAAGCACGCATGTATGGCGGGAACACTGATAAAAATTAAAGCAGGCCTTCACGTAAAACCAGACAGAAACGCCACATCAGGCTAGGCCTGAATTCATAGCGGAGAACGCAAGAATAATAAGAACATATGTTATGTTCATACAAGCTTTACTACACGGTGTCGTATATGATTTATGAAGAACATATGTTATGTTCTTTCAAGCTTTACTACACGGTGTCGTATAGGATTTAAGAAGAACATATGTTATGTTCTTTCAAGCTTCACTACACGGCGTCGTATAGGATTTAAGTTGTTCATACAAGCTTCACTACACGGCGTCGTATAGGATTTAAGTTGTTCATACTAGCTTCACTACACGGCGTCGTATAGGATTTAAGTTGCTCATACTAGCTTCACTACACGGTGTCGTATAGGATTTAAGTTGTTCATACAAGCTTCACTACACGGCGTCGTATAGGATTTAAGTTGCTCATACTAGCTTCACTACACGGTGTCGTATAGGATTTAAGTTGTTCATACAAGCTTCACTACACGGCGTCGTATAGGATTTAAGAAGAACATATGTTATGTTCATACAAGCTTTACTACACGGTGTCGTATAGGATTTAAGAAGAACATATGTTATGTTCATACAAGCTTTACTACACGGTGTCGTATAGGATTTAAGAAGAACATATGTTATGTTCATACAAGCTTTACTACATGGTGTCGTATAGGATTTAAGTTGTTCATACAAGCTTTACTACACGGTGTCGTATAGGATTTAAGAAGAACATATGTTATGTTCATACTAGATTTACTACACGGTGTCGTATAGGATTTAAGAAGAACATATGTTATGTTCATACTAGCTTTACTACACGGCGTCGTATAGGATTTTTGTGTGACATATTTTCCCACCGTAACCGCTTGCCAATCCATCTAGCTTCAATTGCGTAGCAGAAGATCACTAGAAAATAAAGGTGGCCGGCGTTATGTTGACAACACCATCCTTGACGGGCCGTAGGTTAAATAACGCAATTATAACGTCGTATTCATTAAAGTATCCCATGGTATGAAACACATTTAGAGAAATTATCCATGATATTTTCCATTAAAAAATCTAAAAGAAATTGATTTATTGATTGATTACTTGATAGGAGCATTATCATTGCACTTGGGTAAGTACACATGTGTGCCCCGATCTCTTTCTTAAACACGAAGATCTCAGCAGCTGCAGTGCACGAACTTCGTAGCAGAGGAGAGGGTCTCAGATGTAATTTTGAAGATGGTGAAGATATATTGTTTTAGGAATTTTATTTTTATTAATTTCTAATTAATTTTGTTTGGACAGCGTCTTTCCAGCCTGCTCTTCTCGATTTTAACTGTCAAGGGTTCTTTTACGTGCTCAAATTGAACGCGGGACCTACGTTAGGAATAGGAACTCGATATCACCTACACTGACATCAGGAATCTTTCAAAAAATATCCAGACGGCTTCACGAGGGAGCGAACCTGGTACCTTTGACATGAGAGACGAGCACCCAAACTCTACGCCACAGAGACAAAACTTAAAATAGAAATTGAGGTTTGCATGATAAAATAAGAGAAAACTAAATTGAGGTTTGCATGATAAAATAAGAGAAAACTAAATTTAGCAAACATATATTGTTTATTCATTGTTTATGACAGAACCACTAACTTGTGATTTTGTAGATGACATAACCACTAACCTGTGATTTTGTGGATTACAATCGTTCGCGCCCAAATTTGGGGTGTAAAGAATAGAACCACTGTTACCTGCCACGCCTGTCGTAAGAGGCGATTAAGAGGGTTTCGCTGAAATCGGATGCATGTGTCCAAACTGTGTACAAGTCTATGCGTTTAGGGGCCTACCAAACCAATGTGCTTACAAACTGTTTACAAGCTGCCTCATTATGATCTTTTTGCACCGTGCTGAACTAAGTCTGTGCCCATATTTACACGTTCTTGGTAAAGATCAAACATATCACAAAGAGTGATTAAAATTGGTCGCAAAGACCGAACGTAAAGAAGAAGAAGAAGACAATGGTTTGCACATCGCAGCTTTTAAATCTTCTGACTTCGGATGAGCAACTTTTATAAAGCTTTTAACACGCGTATATGATATCAACTATATTTGTCTGGTCTGTTTTGATAACCCACCAAATGATATCCTCGTTCACAAATGGTGCAACTTTATATTTTTCCAGTTTACCGCTGCGATTTAATGGTTGACTACACAATAAAATGAAATATGTACATTTTATAACCAACTTAACTAAATCATAACTCGGTAAAGAAAGCACGCATAAAGTTGAAAATTGTGGCGTCGACCTATATACTTCTGCAGAAATAGACATTCAAAATGTCAAGATTTCAGAGTTTGACGTTCTCAAGTTTTTCTTTTGAACTGATATTATTGATATAAGGGAAGACTGCAGTAAAACGATGTAGCAATGTCAATATAAGGGAAGACTGCAGTAAAACGATGTAGCAATGACGAAACACGTAAAAACAAAATACTGCCGTTTTACAAAATACAAACACAATAACAATGCACAGCAACGTTTCGACCAAAAGGCTCCTATCAAGCAAAGGATACAATAGAAATTCACTTCTTACACTGCACAGCAACGTTTCGACCAAAAGGCTCCTATCAAGCAAAGGATACAATAGAAATTCACTTCTTACACTGCACAGCAACGTTTCGACCAAAGTTCTATCAAGCAAAGGATACATAGAATTCACTTCTACACTGCACAGAACATATAGAGGTTCGTTAGGAATTTATTCTCTGAGTCTATATGTTCTGTGCTGTGTAAGAAGTGAATGTCTTTACTTCTGTTGTATCCTTGCTTGATAGGACCTTTGATCGAAACGTTGCTTGTATTGTTTTTGTATTTTGTAAAACTACAGTGCTTTGTTTTTAAGTGTTTCGCCATTCTTTTGAACTGATAAACTGAAGTCACACCGACATCCAGTTTTAAAATAAAAATTTGTCACATGTCTCCAAGAAAACATGTACGTCAAATTACAGTTTCGGCTTATATTTCAACTCCGCCTGTCGTCTGCTTCCATAGGATATTTTACACCATAATGAACTGGGTATATGCTCAAATTTATTCGCTAACTATAATTGACGACGCACACCATACTAATCTGAGTCTATGCTTATATTTCTTACATACAGTCTGTCAGTTGCCTCCATGGGATCATGTACACCATGTTGAACTACGTCTATACTCATATTTGTAAATCATTTAGCAGTTGCCTGTATAGGATCATGTATATTGTACACCATTCTGAACTGAGTCTATGCTAATATTTGTACATCGTTTACCAGATGCCTCCTTGGGATCTTGTACACCGTTCTGAACTAAATCTATGCCCTTATTTACAAACGGTTTACAAGTTGCCTCCTTTCGATCTTATGCACCGTGCTGAACTAAGTCTATGCCCATTTTTACACACTGTTTACAAGTTGCCTCGTTTTGATCTTGTGCACCGTGCTGAACTAAGTCTATGCCCATATTTACACACTGTTTACCAGTTGCCTCCTTTTGATCTTGTGCACCGTGCTGAACTAAGTCTATGTCCATATTTACACACTGTTTGTCAGTTGTCTCCAAGGAAAAATTGTAAATCATACTAATTTAATAGTACTGTAAACCTTTAAGGGTTTATTTTATTTCTGCTGATGAAATTATATAATCAATTTAAACACGCACTCTTTTCACCCTCCATATACTTTGTATTAAACAACAATTTGTTGTGTGTCTTTATTCATTATTTCCATTTTCTTATATATTTTATTTACGATTAACCACATATATCCCAAATCGTGCATTTGTCTCAATAATTGTGTTCCTGTGAGGACAACAATAAATGATTGCTAAAAAAGAATTTCGTAATTAATTTATCTTTAACCAATCTAATGTCATACATTAATCTATCTTCCCAATTTCATTCTATATTTCGCAGACATAAAAAAAACATTAAAAACGCAGAAATTAGAAAACGTTCCAAATAGGAACTTCAAACAGAATTTCTTTGTGATTCCATGATGTCCCTTTGGTATAAGAACGGACAAGTATATAGAAATGATGGCTTTCCAGAATGCAGTTTCGTATCCATCCCTTGAGGTATAGGACTTGTTGTCGTATGGAATAATGTCGCAGATAAGATAAAATCCCTAAAGACAAAAAAACTGTGAGGTTGTGTCCCCTAAGGGAACTTGCTGGAATCAGATTTCTCCTCCGTTTTGTTTTCCTTACAAACACGAGGCAGTTTCTTTCACGTTTCAATTATCTGACAGACAACAAACATGGAACAAATCTAATATTAAGAACAATTCTATATTACCTTAGCTTCCATACAATTATATTCCAGATAAGTATATTATCACTATTATCGTTTTCCACCGCTGAAATAATTTTTAATTTTGGCAACTTTTACAATTTAAAGCAGTGGTTCCCAGCCTGGCACCCAAAGGAGGTAGTTTAAGGGATGGCGTAAAATGTAATAAAAATGTATAGGATTTTGTGTCTTAATAAACTTTTATACTAACTTGTTATTTACATCTAAAATAATATTTTATTTAAAACTGCAAATTCAAAATTTAAAAAATATATCAAAGAACATGATTGATTTTGATTAATGTTGACATTTTTCTCAATTTTCCTGACTAAAATGACATCATTATTTTAATTTTAGATTTCTCACCGCACATGTTATTGTATTTAGGAGACAGTACTGTTATCAAGTTCAGAGTGAGAAACATTTCATATTTCGTTTACTTTTGGCAACTAACAGTTAATTCGACGGGAGAAAATGAGGATAGATTGGCGTGAGAGTTTTGCCTTATCTTCAAGATGGACATCAGTTAAAAGGTAGAGAACCACTTATTTACAGTAAGCTTCTATTTACTAAGAAGCTGAATGAAGAATGTATACAAAACATAAACACAAATGAGGCAAAAAAAGAATCCAATATCAGTGGCGGCTCATCTATAAGGGCCAGTGGGGCCCAACAAAAATAATGTATAACGTGTATTTATTATTTTTAAATTAAAATATAGCAATCTAAAACCATGATTTATCCGGAAAAAATGTCTGCCCCACCAACAAAAATTATTACGAGCCGCCAGTGTCTAATATCAACCACATATAGCAAAAAAAGAATAACTTATTTATACACAGTTGAATAAAGGTTATAAATATTGCAAGAGCGTAGGAAAAAAACGGATTAATTTGAACTTTATTATTAGAAGTTGAACATTTTATAACTTGAATTTTCTATCAAATGTCTTGTCTATTGTCGAAGCCCATGTTATCACTCCACAACTTTATGTCTGTTGCGTTGTATATTATAAGAACCGTCTATTCACTTTTCTAGAGCAATGCCATTAACTCTACCAATATTTTATGCGTTGTCAGTTTATCTAACTTGTTCTTGTTCATTCAATGTTTTCATATCGCCACAATGTGTATATTATTAATCGTTCATTGTAATGTTAAAAATAATCAAAACCGACCCTGATCTTGTTGTTTCTAATTTCCTAAGAAATCTCATCAGCGTCTCCCCAACACAATATATATTGTTAGAACTTACAGAATCTCATCAGGGACTCTAGCGTCTCCCCAACACAATATATATTGTTAGAACTTACAGAATCTCATCATAGACTCTAGCCTTCCCCAACACAATATCTATTGTTAGAACTTACAGAATCTCATCATAGGCTCTAGCCTTCCCCAACACAATATTTATTGTTAGAACTTACAGAATCTCATCATAGACTCTAGCCTTCCCCAACACAATATCTATTGTTAGAACTTACAGAATCTCATCATAGACTCTAGCCTTCCCCAACATAATATCTATTGTTAGAACTTACAGAATCTCATCATAGACTCTAGCCTTCCCCAACACAATATCTATTGTTAGAACTTACAGAATCTCATCATAGTCTAGCCTTCCCCAACACAATATCTATTGTTAGAACTTACAGAATCTCATCAGGGACTCTAGCCTTCCCCAACACAATATCTATTGTTAGAACTTACAGAATCTCATCATAGACTCTAGCCTTCCCCAACATAATATATATTGTAAGGACTTACAGAATCTCATCAGGGACTCTAGCCTTCCCCAACATAATATCTATTGTTAGAACTTACAGAATCTCATCATAGTCTAGCCTTCCCCAACATAATATCTATTGTAAGAACTTACAGAATCTCATCAGGGACTCTAGCCTTCCCCAACACAATATCTATTGTTAGAACTTACAGAATCTCATCATAGACTCTAGCCTTCCCCAACACAATATCTATTGTTAGAACTTACAGAATCTCATCATAGACTCTAGCCTTCCCCAACATAATATCTATTGTTAGAACTTACAGAATCTCATCATAGACTCTAGCCTTCCCCAACACAATATCTATTGTTAGAACTTACAGAATCTCATCATAGTCTAGCCTTCCCCAACACAATATCTATTGTTAGAACTTACAGAATCTCATCAGGGACTCTAGCCTTCCCCAACACAATATCTATTGTTAGAACTTACAGAATCTCATCAGGGACTCTAGCCTTCCCCAACACAATATCTATTGTTAGAACTTACAGAATCTCATCAGGGACTCTAGCCTTCCCCAACATAATATCTATTGTAAGGACTTACAGAATCTCATCATAGACTCTAGCCTTCCCCAACACAATATCTATTGTTAGAACTTACAGAATCTCATCAGGGACTCTAGCCTTCCCCAACATAATATCTATTGTAAGGACTTACAGAATCTCATCATAGACTCTAGCCTTCCCCAACATAATATCTATTGTAAGGACTTACAGAATCTCATCAGGGACTCTAGCCTTCCCCAACATAATATATATTGTAAGGACTTACAGAATCTCATCAGGGACTCTAGCCTTCCCCAACACAATATCTATTGTTAGAACTTACAGAATCTCATCATAGTCTAGCCTTCCCCAACACAATATCTATTGTTAGAACTTACAGAATCTCATCAGGGACTCTAGCCTTCCCCAACATAATATCTATTGTTAGAACTTACAGAATCTCATCATAGACTCTAGCCTTCCCCAACATAATATATATTGTAAGGACTTACAGAATCTCATCAGGGACTCTAGCCTTCCCCAACATAATATCTATTGTTAGAACTTACAGAATCTCATCATAGTCTAGCCTTCCCCAACATAATATCTATTGTAAGAACTTACAGAATCTCATCAGGGACTCTAGCCTTCCCCAACACAATATCTATTGTTAGAACTTACAGAATCTCATCATAGACTCTAGCCTTCCCCAACACAATATCTATTGTTAGAACTTACAGAATCTCATCATAGACTCTAGCCTTCCCCAACATAATATCTATTGTTAGAACTTACAGAATCTCATCATAGACTCTAGCCTTCCCCAACACAATATCTATTGTTAGAACTTACAGAATCTCATCATAGTCTAGCCTTCCCCAACACAATATCTATTGTTAGAACTTACAGAATCTCATCAGGGACTCTAGCCTTCCCCAACACAATATCTATTGTTAGAACTTACAGAATCTCATCAGGGACTCTAGCCTTCCCCAACATAATATCTATTGTAAGGACTTACAGAATCTCATCAGGGACTCTAGCCTTCCCCAACACAATATCTATTGTTAGAACTTACAGAATCTCATCAGGGACTCTAGCCTTCCCCAACATAATATCTATTGTAAGGACTTACAGAATCTCATCATAGACTCTAGCCTTCCCCAACATAATATCTATTGTAAGGACTTACAGAATCTCATCAGGGACTCTAGCCTTCCCCAACATAATATATATTGTAAGGACTTACAGAATCTCATCAGGGACTCTAGCCTTCCCCAACACAATATCTATTGTTAGAACTTACAGAATCTCATCAGGGACTCTAGCCTTCCCCAACATAATATCTATTGTTAGAACTTACAGAATCTCATCATAGACTCTAGCCTTCCCCAACACAATATCTATTGTTAGAACTTACAGAATCTCATCATAGACTCTAGCCTTCCCCAACATAATATCTATTGTTAGAACTTACAGAATCTCATCATAGACTCTAGCCTTCCCCAACACAATATTTATTGTTAGAACTTACAGAATCTCATCATAGACTCTAGCCTTCCCCAACACAATATCTATTGTTAGAACTTACAGAATCTCATCAGGGACTCTAGCGTCTCCCCAATATAATATCTATTGTAAGGACTTACAGGTATATATGTTATGTAGATGTTGATTAATACAACATTTGTGAGGTTGTTTTTATCACATCATTGATGCAACAATGAGAGAGCAGGCGGGCTGGCCTCGATATCATCGTGTGTCGAGGAGTTTAGGGGGATAAGATTGTTGTTCTGTGGTCTCTGTCGACCTCCTGTTAGATAAGGAGGCTGAAATTGATGCTGGATACTTCCAACGATATAAGAAGTTTTGAATTACAAGCTGTATAAGGATTGTGGGTTTAATTCCCCACTCTAAGTTCCATACATGCGAACAGGAATTAGCCCTTCTACCACCTGCACACTAAGGTATAGAAATGTGAAGTGATTTCATACCCTAATGTCCTAAAAGGCTAATTACATTTTTTTTTATACAAAGAGAATTGCATGTGTAGGGACAGAGAGAGGGATATTTTAACAAGTGAGTCACAGGAACCATGAGTATGCATACTGGTCGACACTTGTTTGTGGGGTACTGAGCACCTATGAGTTCGCCCGAAGTGTTATGACGTCAGTTCAGTAAATAATAACCAATAACTAATATAATTGATGAGACTGATGTTGTTTGTGAGTGTTATTGATGAGACTGATGTTGTTTGTGTTATAAACACACTATGTAAACATGGATACTCCAGTGCTTATATTGATCCAATACTTCTGTATGGAAACGAATCATGAACAAACAATCAGTACGATCATTGGAAGCCACAGAGATGTGATTTTAAAGAAGAATGCTGGAAATCAGTGGCGTCTCGTGCTAAGTTTTGTTGGTGGGGCCGACATATTTTTGTGTGGAAAGTCAAAGTATTGGGTTAGGTTATAATTTAATTTATACACATTACACATTATTTTGGTGGGGCTCGACCCCACTGGCCCTTAATGACGAGCCGCCACTGCTGAAAATTCCACAGACAGCGTTTTAAAACAGGCCTGCACACAAAGTAACCTTATCAAAAGAATAAGAATCCGGCAATCAAGGTTCTTCTGGTACATAATGCGAAGAGAAGGTTTAGAACATTTGGTAACAACAGGTAAAATTCAGGAAAGGAGAGATCGTGGAAGACAGAGGGAGAAGATGTTAAATGGCCTGACATCATGATTCGACACAAGATTGACAACAGAAATAATTACATGCACCAGGCAGAGAGAGTTGTGGAGAGACATGATCGCCTACGCTGACAGGCATGTCACTTGATTGATTGATGTAAGTATGAAGTATGTTGGTGATACACTTATAGAGTTAGTGGTACTACGTTTGAATGTCAGAGATGGAGATGGGGAAGGATATATGTTAATATAGCTAGATCTGGTATGAATCCACCTTATGACTAACCAGATTTGACACAATCAATGAATATGTGATAACTTTACAGTGTGGGTTTTCTGCTTGCAAATTATGAGTTACCCGTCTGTACAAATGTGTGCAATGTTGGATAATATGCGTACACATTGGCAGAAATTCTGTATGTATCATTCCTACATGATATAATAATAATAGCCGTCCATCGCAAGCAATGATGACAACAGTCTCAGGCGTGTCCTGCAGCACCTCTCTAGTGTGTGCGGAGGTGACTGGCAGAGTCCAATCATAGAACACAATCCCCGACCACAGGTGGAGCATACATGATCAAGGTTAGACATGTGCGTGTTTTGTGTTCTGTCTTTTCGTGCAACCCGTGTTCTCTGTTTCTCAATAGCATAACAATTCTCAGCTATGCGGACTCCTCTTGTGTTGCTACAGAACCACATTTGGCGATCTGGCGCAAGGGATTCCCAGCACGTGGTGTCTATATCGAAGCATTTCAGAGACACTTAAGAGTGTCTTTAAAGCGTTTTTTCTGTCCACCAGCAGAATGTCTGCCCTCTTCAAGTTCGCCATTCATCAACTATTTTGGGATGCGTTTATCAGGTATCTGGGCAACGTGACCAGCCCATCTCACTTGGGTCTTCTGCAACAGGGTGTGGACGCTTGGGATCTTTGCTCTTGTGAGGTCTTCGCTGTCTGAAATTTGGTCCTGCCAGTTTATTTTTAGTATTCTTCATAGACAGCTTGTGTGTAAGTGGTTTAGTTTTATACATGATATAATCATATACTCAATCTTTCTTTTTCTTTTGTACTTCTCTGCTGTTTTGCCGCTAGGCGTAGAGAGTTTAACTGATGATCGGTTTCGAGATAATGCACGCTCGGTCGCTTGATATGGTGTGGTATTGTGGAGTTTTAAGATGTCTGTAACTCCATCAACCCATCTTTTCTTGGTCTGCCCTTTCCTCTTGATGATTCCATTTTCAGGTTGTACGCTCTTGCAACTGGTGTATTCGGGTTCATTCTGACCAAGTGGTCAAACCATTTGAGTCTCTGTTTTTCAATAAATCTAATAGCAGGTGTTGTTCCGACTGTTCTTCTAATTTCCTTATTTCTTATATGGTCTCTTCTTGTTTTATTTACTGCTTTCCTCAGGCATCTCATTTCGCAGTGGTAATTTTCCTTTCTTGTTCTTTTGTCATGTGCCCATGTTTGGCCTCTGTATCACAGTAATACTCTAATATACTCAATAATATACTAATATTAATTATAATTGATTTCTGTCTACACTTTCTGTTTCTCAGATTACCTACATAAGCAGTACACTTGATAATGTTGCAAGTTACCTACATAAAAATGGTCAACGAATATCAAAGCAGGCATTGAAGTGGGATGCAAAGGGTTCAAGAAAGAGAGGTCGACCTAAGGAGACCCTGAAACGAACTTTGCTGAGAGAGGCGGGAAATATCGGTCTCAGTTCCATGGAGGAGATTGAGCGAGTTGCCCAGGATAGAGCGGTATGGATAAATTGTTTGTAGGCCCTATGTAACGTATAACGGTACTAGAGGAATTAATATTACCTACATAAGAAGTATACTTGATAATGTTACAAATGACCTACATAAGCAGTATACTTGATAATGTTACAAATTAAAAGTGCAGTCAACAGCATGATGAAGATTGATGTTTGGCAAATCTGATTGAAATATCAATTGAGGCTGAAGTGAGATACACAATAATCGTGACAGTAAACGTGTACACAACTCAATGTTTAATTTGTTGATATAATTGCTAATTTGTTTCGTGATTCAATTTGTGAGAGAAGGATAGAGAAACAAAAATTGGAAATTGAATTTAAAGGAATGTTTGGGAGAGAAGTGTTGATGTTTAAAGGGTATTAAAGTCGAAGAATTGACTTAATTGCACCGGGTTTTACCCCATATGGCTCAGTCTCTGTGCAAAGAAATGGTACACCACCTGCAGAGAGTATTGCACAAAGCACGAACTTCGTAGCTCCGACAACAATCCTAGAAGTCTCTGAAAATAATGCACCCATGAACAGAGCGGCGGACCGGATTCGAAGCCATGACCTTCGGCTTGCAAGAGAAGGGCGTAACCACTTAGCCACATATACCACCTGAAGTGTTGATGTGATCTTTGATAGTAGGAATACATAATGGACAACACATTTATTTGGTAAATTAAATATGAATTGATATGTTTGAATCAGTGGCGGCTCGTCATTAAGGGCATTTTCGGTCCCAACCAAAAATAAGGTGTAGCGTGTATTTATTATTTTATACATTAAAATTTATCCTAACCGAAACCATGATTTTTCCGAAAATTTCTGTCTGGCCCACCAAGAATAATTATCACGATCCGCCACTGGTTTGAATAGTTCTTAATGAAAGCATTGTTGATACAAATATTGACAGAAGTATATATCGATAGAAAACAAAAAAAGAGTTATAGGAATTCTTTCGAAAAGGGGTCACACATGATACGTCTTATGAGAATATTATGAGGAACTATGATAATATCTCTACGGTCATTATCCTTTCTCCCGGTTTAAAACAGTTCTTCTTCTTTGTCAACCTTCGCCCCTAGGGAAGAATAGGTCCACAACCAAAGCCTCCAAGCCCGCCTATCCAAGACCATCTTTTCCAGATACCTTCACTCTCTCCCCATTTTCTTGCATCCCGTCTCCAACTCCTGTCTCCAGGTGTTCCTGTGTCTTCCGTTTGAAAAATACTTCTTAACATAATGCTAGGAGAAAACTTTAACCACATATTGAAATTGAAAATCATAACATATCGTTTACATGACGTCACCATTAACCACAGTAATATAGTCGTCAATTTTCTAGGCACCACTTATATGTTCAGTAGTTTGACATTCCTTTCTAAACAGTGAAGTTTATTTTTACCGTTCGTAAAAATCCACGGTGACAAATTCGCTTCCAATCTGCCAACCGCGGAGTTTAAACCAGGTACACTTGGGTTGTGGTCGAGCTTACTAATGTTTAACCTACAGACGCCCAAACTGTATATTAATTTAATACTTATCAGGTCAATTTCTTTTGGTCAGTCAGTCTAGTACCTCTTATTCTAGAATAACTGTCAAAGGGCATTTTTTTCTCACTGGATATTGACATGCTTATTTCTCTTGATTACTTCCTTTCTCTTCTTCTCTTAATCTGTGATTACTTCAGTTTTCTTATTCTCTATAATCTGTTATTACTTCAGTTCTCTTCTTCTCTATAATCTGTTATTACTTCATTTCTCTTATTCTCTATAATCTTTGATTACTTCAGTTAACTTCTTCTCTATAATTCTAATTCTTATTCTTCTTCTATAATCTTGATTACTTCATTACTTCTTCTCTATAATCTTTGATTACTTCAGTTCTCTTCTTCTCTATAATGTTTGATTACTTCAGTTAACTTCTTCTCCTCTATAATTTTGCCAGGTCGATTTCATTTAATTGTTTTTGTGTCCACGAAATACATTGCATTCTATTATATATGCATATCTCAAAGGCCTCCATTCTAATTACCTGTTTAGTGTACATAAAATATTGTCTATTGTTCTGTATATCTACATGTCTGGAACTTCCATTCTGTCTTCTAATTATTTGTATTGTTCTGTATATCTACATGTCTGGAACTTCCATTCTGTCTTCTAATTATTTGTATTGTGCCCAGGACTTGTCCTCAATTCTCATGTGTTATATCACATTTCATTCTCATTTTCAGTGTTTGGTCTTCTTTTGTTTCGATGTTTTTTTTAATGCTTTCCTTTTAATTTCTCTTATAAGGTTCTTCTTATATTTTTCCTTATGTTCTATCTTATTTTCTGTGCTATGTTCTAAATAATGTTTAATCTGTCATCTTGCTTTTTATTCTCTTTTCTTTCTTAGTTTTCTTGTTGGCTTTTTATATCACTTTATTATGTCACTTCTGTTCCCCAGATTCAATCTTATGTCTGTTCTTACGTCTCTTTCTGTGTACCTGTTAGTTCTTATGTCTCTCTTCATATTCGTTCCTGCCTGAGTTGTTACGGGGCCCAAATTTGGGGTGTAAAGAATAGAACTACTGTTACCCGCCATGCATGTCGTAAGAGGCGACAAAGGAGGTTTAGCTGAAATCGGATGCACGTGTCCTAAACGAGTAGAAATCTATGCGTTTAGGGGCCTATCAAACCAATATACAACGTATACACGTTCTTGGCAAAGATCAAACATATCACAAAGAGTGATTAAAATTGATCGTAAAGAACGAACGCAAAGAACAAGAAAAATATTCGTTCTTATTGTATTTCTATGTTTTCTCTATGTCAAGTCTACTATTCCTTCTCATGTTTCTTCTTATATTCAATAGTATCTGTTTCTTAGTTTCCTTCTTTATTTCCTGTTTTTCCCTCCATATTTTGCTTATTTTTTCCCATTTTATTTTTATTACTATTGTGCTACTTAAGTTTTCTCTTATGTTTTGTTTTTCTGTCTTATGTTCCGATTTAAGTTCCTGCTTATGGAAATTCTTACGTTTCATCTCTGATTCCACAATTCTCTCTACCAATTGTTTGTTGATTGTTCATATTTCAACATCTTACATCACAGTTGATATGTATAAAACAGTTGGACAATATCAATATAACTATATTTTTCCTTCTAGAGCTATATAGTTCCAATACTTTATTCATGGTGTCGTCATCTTAATTTATCTGCTAAGATTCCTAAGGTTTGCAAACACTAAAATTACAATTCCTCGTCACCAGCATCTAGTAGCTTGCACTGTGCTGAACATTTCTACTATCAAAACCTTCTGAATTTACTCTATCGTTAAGGCAGATATTGTGTCTGTGTTATTATCATGTTCAAGATATCAATCCAATCTTGAACCTATTTTCACTTTGGTCAAACTCAGTTTCATTTTCCAGAACACAAAATCTTTTTTGCCTGAAATCACCATTATTATCCATATATATACAAACTGATGACGACCTTTAACATTAATTAACCCACCCCCTCTAAATGTCGACCATTGACATTAGTTAATTCATCCGACTTCAGATGTTGTTCATTAACATTAATTAACTCATTCCCCTCTAGATGCCGACCATTAACATTAATTAACTTCTCTCCCTTCAGACGTCGACCAGTAACATTAATGACCTCATCCATCTATTCATCATCATCAACATCAGCACTATACACGTTGTCGTCGTCAGTAAGATTGCACCAAACACAGCCGTGTTTCTGCTACAGACATTGAAGAAAATGAAAGTACCTATTTTTTACGCCTCAACGATCACTGCAGTACTTTATCATGCTCCAAAACATCTCCGCCCTTGAGCTGTTGACCGTGCATTCACAGAAATCCCAGAGATCTGTTAGCTTTTATGTGTTTCTGGGTTACTATTGACATTTTGTACATTTGAAGACTGAGACACAGTTGCCAAGTTGAGTCAATGTTTTTAGACGACGAATTTTAAATGTAACACTTTAGCTAAATAGGAAAACTCTTTCTTCTTCTTCATCTTCATCTTCTTCTTCTTCATCTTCTTCTTCTTCTTCTTCTTCATCTTCTTCATCTTCATCTTCATCTTCTTCTTCATCTTCTTCATCTTCATCTTCATCTTCTTCTTCTTCATCTTCTTCGAGTACTCCATATCGACCACATGTTGAACCACTCTTTGTGATTGACAACTTACATAGTTGAGGATCTCTGTGGCTGAGGGATTAAACAACTTACATAGTTGAGGATCTCTGTGGCTTAGGGATTAAGGCTTTGACTTGCGTTCCGTATGTCGTGGGTTTCAATTCGGACTATGCCGTTCTGTTCACAACTGTATATTTTCCAGATACCACCAAGATTGTTGCAGGAGCTACGAATTTCGTGATTTGATCAATATTCATGAAAGGTGGCGTGTCATTTCTGCGGAGAGGGATCGAGCAAATTGGAGTAAAATCAGGCGAATGACGTCAATCCTTCGGATTTAGACCCTTTAAGTAGGCCAGCACATCCGATTTCTGCAACGCTTTTTATTTACTAGGATATCTTCCCTAGGCCCCTATCTCAGTCGCCTCTTACAACATGTTTTGTAGGTCGAGGTGGAGTTATTCTGTGTCCACTTGCGGGCCCTGGCTACACACGGCAATTGGAAACTAAGTATTTTTGTTTGGCAGTAGAGTTTAGTGTGTTTACCAATTTTGTGCAATCAAGCGCCTAGCAGTGGTTGTAGAATCCGGTTTCCGGTCTTGTGTGCAATAGGAAAGCTGGGGCTAAAAATGTTGTGTTTTTAGTATGAGTAAATTTAATTTAATAATCTTGCAAGTATTTATATGTAATTGCACAACAATGACATTTAAGCTTCTGCTGAAGACTTTATGTTGTAATGTAGATGATGTTGCGACTATCAATAAGATATACTTCTCTCTTTCTCTCTCTCTCTCTCTCTCTCTCTCTTTCTCTTTCTCATTCTAGCAAGTGACACCATTATGGCTGCAGACAAAAACAAATGCACTTCTTTCGGTTCGGTTCTTACCTGTCCTCTGTATTGTTTTCCAGTTGTTATTTCTTTCTTTCAGTTTCTGTTCTACTTTCTCATACACGTTGTTTTGGGTACTCCACGTTTTTGTTTACTCGACGGTGTCTATATCAGCGCAGCTTATGTGCAAGACTTATTCTCCATGAGTATCAAATCTCCAATCCATCTCCAGTATATCTTTGTGATGACTGCTCACATTCTCTTGCTAACACTGCGTAAGTATCTTAGTTAGAGATATATAAATCGAATGATGAAACAATAAACCAGATGATGTCGTAACTATAAACCAAATACATTTACGACTATAAATTAAATAATTTTTTTAAAATTGAAAATCGTGGCATATCCTTTACAGAACTTATCCATCGACCTCAGTAAACAGGTGGTCGATTTTCTAGGCACCACTAATACGTTCATTAGTTTGTCATTGCTTTCTAAACGGTGAGGTTTATTTTTACCGTTCGCAAAAATCCATGGGAACAAATTTGCTTCCAAACTTTCCCGCCCCGGAGTTTGAATCAGGTAACTTGGGTTGTGATTGTGCTCCCTGCTGCTTAAGCTACGAAAGCTCACATAATTTTACGACTATAAATTAGATCATGTTGTGATTATAAGCCAGATAGCGTCTCGACTGTAATTCAGTCTACGTTGCAAATATAAATCAAATGGCATTGCGACTATAGATCAGATGATGAGATGATGTTGCGTTGGTAGACCACATGTTTTCTTGCTTATGACATGTATTGTTGATCCTGAAGTGGATGCATGTATACAGCCTGTCAGAAATAAAACACATATAAGGAAGAAGACGGTTCCATTGTCTAAGTTGAGTGCTTTCGGAAATCGATTGATACGGCCAGTTGAAGTAGAAAGAGACACAATAGAATATGGAATCTGATGAGAACTCTCTGACTTAATTACAGCTCAATACACAGTATCTTGTATACTCAATTCGTCTTCCTTCGACATACACACATCCACACCCCTACACTCACACACATGCACACACACGTTTCCAACATACACACATTTAAAAATATATATATATATATATGTACACACATACTCATTCACCTATTCACTCAATCACACTGAAACTCACACAAATGTCAATATCCCAACAGTTAGTCAGCATTCATGACGATGTAAAAATATATGAACGCTTACACCAGTCGGCATGTGCATAGTGATGATGCTGATGACTGTTTCTTCAATGCTTGCAGTTCAAATTGACTCTCCATCACCCAGAATAAATAAGAGATATGACACCACCTATTGGATTCTCTGAAATGAATTTATTCATATATGTTGGTATACACGTTCTGATATAACCAATAAAAGGCTTGTCCTTAGGTTGAAAGAAGAGTGCATCGGTTTACAGACGCCTTAATCCCATACATAACATACACAACAGCCATAACCGCATACCTGTCCTTCCAAAATACGAGTATGCTCGCATGTCCAGCGTGTTCGTAGCGTGTTGGACGACGGATGACAAGCCAAATGTGAATGCGGTTCAATTCTGCGGGCTGGCAGAAAAGCCACAGGTTCTCCAGACTTACGATGTCCATGGCATCGAGCCGAAGAGCTGAAAGCTCAAGTGCTTCTGGATCGGCAAAACAAAATAACACAAGTATTGATATCCAAAGATTTAAGCAGACGGTACGTTCCCGTTTAAAAACAAAGTCAGAAATATCTACATTCCCCTTTTATTTAGTAGTTGTATAGTTGTGTCAATATCTTTCAGAAAGTGTACTTTAGAAGTTTTATTTGCCTAATTTGCTCATACTTTCTTCGAGAAAACCCCATATCAAAAGACTTCGGGTCGCCGATAGAAAAATTAACAACACCCAGCACTAGTGACTGTGCGTCGTGGAAATTCCAAGGTCCAAGGCCAGCTTGCCCAAAAATAATCTCAATGTGCACAGCTACTCGTTGGGTTACAGATCTTGATCCATTGATCCATTGATCCATTACTTGAAGATCTAAATTACAAGTTCCCTTGAAGTTAGATTAAGGCTCGCCTGAATGGTAGGATAGGTGGGGGAAGGGAGGAGGAGGCGGCGGCATGTAATAAGGAAAGCACGCCTTCACCCAAACACCAGTCAAAGGCACGATATTCGACTCAATGACTACGCCTAAATTCACAGACAGAAAACCCTCCCAAAAGCCTGAAATTTCATGCGGTACAGTTCACTCTCTGAAAGCACCGCACATCAAAATTATTCAAGTTCGTTTAGTGCAGTCCATCAGATATGTATAACAATTATTCTTGTCTGAGTTTTCAATACTTTTTTGTTTGTTTTTCTTCTAAGAAATTGAATTTCTCACAAATAGCCCAGCTTAGATATTATAATTCTCAACCATTAATGACAACAAAATTGAAGCAAAGAAAATGATAAAATTAAAATAATTGATAAATGAAGTCAATTATACAATCAAATATTGACCATATACAGAAGACATACAATACGTTTTCTATTATTGTTTTACATAAACACACAGTTATAACATCACACACATGAATGCGTAAGCATGAAAACAAAGCAGAAAAGGAAACATTGAAGTCAATAATGAAGAGTAATGGACAATGAAAGCTGCAGCAGAAAACAAAATATAAACGCAACATTTACAAATATAAAGATTATAATGAGTAATAGGAAAAACACATTTCGGGGCTGGGTATCTGTGATGAGGTCGTTAAGCTGTTTGCCTTGAATTACAAATGTCGAGTGTTCGAAACACATTTAATACGAAGTTTGAAATTAAATTTGATCGAAGTTCACATTTAAAAAGGAATATTTCAGAAGTCTTAGATTTAAGCATGACACTTTGTGAAATAATCTGACAGATATGTACCATTTTCAGAAAGAACTAGACTTATGAAAACCCAGTAAATGATAAATTCGATTTAAACACATTTAAACACATTTAAACACATTTAAACACATTTAAACACATTTAAACACATTCAAAACATTTAAAACATTTAAACACATTTAAACACATTTAAACACATTTAAACACAAGAGAAACAAGACGACGACAAAGAAAACAACAATATAGAAAATTACGAAATCATAAAGTTAATTACAATGATGTTGACACGAAGATTACATTTAGATTGTAACGTTAGCTCGCTTAATCGTAATAAGATTAATTGTTCTATATGAATACGAGTCTGGAAGAATAACAAAACAAGATGAAACGTTATGACATACTTTTGAAAACAGTCTGAAGACGAATCTATAGACCCAACAGAAATAAAAATAATGAAGAACTGAGACTGAGAGAAAATAGCGTTATTTATAATTTGTTCAAATCATTATTAATTACCTTCATCATGAAGGATAATAGAATACGGTGTATAAGGAATATTGATAAAAAAATAACAGAGACCCTAAAATTGCATATACAAAAATGAATACTGGGAAGAGACAACGAAACAGCCCAAGAAAACGACTTAGAGATAACATTGAAGTATACCTAGAAGTATTATGATTAAAGAATCGGATGAGAAGGCTAAGAACAGAGATGAATGCATGCGGTGATGTCTGCAGTAATGCACATTAAAGGCTCGGAAAGACGATGTAGAAGAAGATTATTATCTTGCTCAGAATTTGTAAACGATAACTACTTTAATATTGCAAGATCTCGGACACTAAATAATAACAAAATATATTATCAAATGATAGACACAAAAATTCCAATGAGATGGACACCAAAAAGTAAACGAAAACTTGGAAGACCCTATAACGACCTGGATGAGAACAATAGAACAGGAATAGAAAATAATGAATTCTAGCTAGAACACAATGAAGAGGAAGGAGAATAACACAGAAGAATGGCATGCATTTGTTGCTGAACTAATCACCAAGAGAGAATCAGGCTAGAGAGAGTTAGAAGGATATTATCAAATCATGTCAGGAGCTTATTTTGTGAATTGACAGTCTTAAAAAAAAAACTTGATCTTCATCATCATTAAAGTGCGTACACTTTATAGGACGTTGCTATTTTTGCAGCGCATCTGAAATTCACTCTGTCTCTGGCCAGTTCACCCACTTCGTCGCTGGTCATATTCATGGTCATATTCATGGTCATATTCATGGTCATATTCATGGTCATATACATGGTCATATTCATGGTCGTCATATTCATGGTCATATTCATGGTCGTCATATTCATGGTCATATTCATGGTCATATTCATGGTCATATTCATGGTCATATTCATGGTCATATTCATGGTCATTTTCATGGTCATATTCATGGTCATATTCATGGTCATATTGAAGTTGATAGAATAACAATAAATAGATGAATAGAAGATACAGCAGAAACTAAAGCACAATACAGAGTCGGAAATAAAAAGTCAAGTCCATGATGCAAGTTATGTTATGTTATGTTATGCGATCGACGTCACGGCACCTTGGGCATTCCCATGCATGCTCTGTCCTCCACTGCAGCAGCCATCCCAAAGTCCATGTGCTCACCGTACCCATGCAAGTATCATATACATGTAAAGTAGAAAGCAAAAGCACACACAGATTTAATCCAAATATTACACATCAACATTTATTTCTGAGGGGAAACAGGGTGTACGCCTCTGACTCAGCGGGTACACTGCTTGTTCCCTCGTGGAGCGATCGGGATACTTCTCCAGAGATCACTGATATCATTGTAGGTGATATCGTGTTTCTAGTCCTAGCGAAGACGGACGATAAAACGTATGCCTAGTGTTTAAGTTGAGTATTTAAAAGAACCCTTGAATTTTAAAATCGATAGGAGTAGATTGCAAATCATCTGCCCTTAAAAAAAATAAATTCAAAACTAAATTCAAAATTTTTTTTAAAACCTGTTCACTGTCTTCAAAATGATGTCAGCACCATTGCCCGTGCTAAGGAGTTCGTGTATTGCCGCTGATAACGCCCATGTGTATGGAAGGAAACGGAGCACAAACTCACAGAAGTATAATGGTGATGGACCAATCAATCAATCAATCAATCATTCAATCAATCAATCAATGAATGAACAAATCAATCAATCAGTCGGGGCTCTCTGTGGCTAAGGGGTTAAGCCCTTTGCCTTGTGAGTCGAAGGTCGTGGGTTCGAGTCTGGACTACGCCATTATGTTCACGAGTGCATATTTTTCCAGAGACTCCTAGGATTGTTGCTGGAGCTACGGAGTTCGTGCTTTGTGCAATACTCTCGGCAGGTGGCGTGCCATTTCTGAGGAGAGGGACCGAGCCGTATGGGGTAAAACCCGGTGCTATGAAGTCAATCTTTCGGCTTAAAACCTTTTTAATCAACCAGTCAGTCAGTCTATAATTCAATCAACAAATCAATTACACGATCAACCAATCAATCAGTTTACAAATAAATCAGTCATCACATCAATCTATCAGCATCTACTGTGAAAGCATTACATCTAAGACTAACGGTAAAGTACGTTCTTCCGGGCACCGTTGACTGTTGTGGTGTTTACTAGAATATACATGGTAGCCTTCCATGTCACCAACGGCGTCAAACAGGGCTGTGTACTGGCCCCAACACTCTTCAACATGATGTTTGCTGCCATGCTCACGAATGTCTTTTGGGAAGGTGACGAACATGGGGTAAAGATTAGATACAGGACAGACGGTAATCTATTCAATCTTCGGAGGTTAAAATCCTCCACCAAGGTAAAAGAATCAACTATCTCAAACCTGTTGTTTGCTGATGACTGCGCCCTCGTTACCAACTCTGTGGAAGAAATGCAGACTTACATGGACACGTTCTCAATGGCCTGTGATAGGTTTGGCCTCACCATTAACATAAAAAAAACAGAGGTCATATTCAAGCCCGCCCCTAGAGAACAGTATTAAGACATGGACAGTCTATAGCAGACACGCAAGAAAATTAAACCATTTCCACACAAGCTGTCTATGAAGAATACTAAAAATAAACTGGCAGGACAAAATTCCAGACAGCGAAGCCCTCACAAGAGCAAAGATCCCAAGCGTCAACACCCTGTTGCAGAAGGCCCAACTTAAATGGGTCGGTCACGTTGCTCGTATGCCTGATAAACGCATCCCAAAATAGTTGATGTATGGCGAACTTGAAGGGGCAGACGTTTAGCTGGTGGACAGAAAAACGCTTTAAAGACACTCTTAAAGTGTCTCTGAAATGCTTCGATATAGACAATACGTGCTGGGAATCCTTGCGCAAGATCGCCAAATGTGGCGCTGTAACAACAAAGAGGAACCCGAATAGCTGAGAATCATCGTATTGTTGAGTCACAGAGAAAACGAGCAGCGCGAAAAGACAGAGCACACAACACGCACATGTCTAACCTTGATCATGTATGCCCCACCTGTGGTCGGGGATTCTGTTCTAGGATTGGACTCTACAGTCACCTCCGCACACACCAGAGAGTACAACAGCACATGTCTGAGATTGTTGTCATCATCGCTTGCGATGGACGGCTATTATGTTATACTAGAATATCACTTTCATGCTGAACTGAACATCTTCTGAACAGCCTACACAACCAGAAATTTATCTCTGGACCGGAATAATAAGCAATCTGTTGAACTTAATGGACCAGACATGAACAACTTTTCGATGTAATATGTAGATCCAAGAAAAATAAACAACGGTTTTGTGACTGGGGAATACTAATCGACAGCATTGAAATACTTTGCATGTTTCACTGTTTTCTGTCTATCTAAATCCTCGCCATGTCATAGTTGACATATAACATATTTACAAGTGATCCTTGCCGTTATAGTCTGCTGCCGTTCTATAGATGGTATCCTATATCAGGTCAGTCATTGTTTTCTTTTATCTTTGTGCTGTCTCAGACTGTGTGTCCTTCATTTGGAGACGTACACGCACGCACACACATATACACATAAGCGCACTCAAGTCCTTTCTCTCTCTGTCTCGCACACACATATATACACATAAGCGCACAGACGTCCTCTCTCTCACACACACAAGTCCTCTCTATCTTTCACACATATACATATAATCACACACAAGTCCTCTCCTCTCACACACACACATACAAATAAGTACACACAAGTCCTCTCTCTCTCACACACATGCACATAAGCACATCCACATTGTCTATCTCTCTCACACACATACGCACACAAAAGCAGAAATAGAATCAATAAAACCATCACTTCCGTTCACAGACAGGAAACATTTCTAAACGGAAATGAAGAAATTTGTTTTTCTGTCTTTGTTATGTTCTTTTTTTGAAATGTTGGTCATGGCTGTTAATTTCTTTTGAATTGTTTACAAATAAATGTAAATTCTATTGACATTTGAAAACGATTTCTGTCAAGGTAGCATTTGGTTATATTCTAATACATTTAGAAAAATATCATTTGCATTTCCCTAACATGGTCATCTAAACTTCACAGTGAACACAATGCAGTGGCGGCTCGTCATTAAGGGTCGTCGGGGCCGGGCCCCACCAAAAATAAGGTGTAACGTATATTTATTATTTTATACATTTAAATATATCCTAACCGAAACCATGATTTTTCCGAAAATTTCTGTCTGGTCCCACCAAGAAAAATTATCACGATCCGCCACTGACAATAGATTCACTTGTCGGTTTTTTCTTCAAGACGATTTTCAATGAACTAATGGTAAAAGACAACTACAAGAGAAAAATAATGAAAGATGGACATAGAAAGAAGGAGATAGATAGAGAGAGAGAGAGAGAAAGTGAGTAGATGTCGATTGTTGCCCGTTGGTGGACACGGATCACGGTCTGTGCTGGCTTTCAATTTGAGAAAGTTCGCCTCAGGAACAGACGATCTATTAGAAGAGTTTACTTCTCATTTTACGTAATATTCATGTTGTCTTTACATGAATAGCAAGCTTCCCCACTGGGGTTGTTTTATTACAAGGAAACTGTGCTGAAACCTGTGTCCTCATGTATGAATAAAAACACGACTCGTGATAATACATCTGTGCTGAACTTGAGTGAGGACGCGACAAATGATGATACATCTATACTGAGCTTGAGTGATAACACAACATTAAAAGACACATCTATACTGAGTTTGAGCGAAGACACGACAAGGACGGACACATCTTTACTGAACTTGAGCGAGGATATGACAAGGACTGACACATCTTTACTGAACTTGAGCGAGGACATGACAAGGAATGACACATCTTTACTGAACTTGAGCGAGGACATGACAAGGACTGACACATCTTTACTGAGCTTGAGCGAGGACATCACGAGGACTGACACATCTATACTGCTTGAGCGAGGACATGACAAGGACTGTCACATCTTTACTGAGCTTGAGCGAGGACATGACAAGGAATGACACATCTATACTGAGTTTGAATTCCATATGAGAGAAAGAGATGACTGTAAACGATTCAAGCAATGGGGGTGAATCTGCAACACTAACCAGACTGCAAGCATACCAAATCAATTGGGGTGTAGCTAGATAAGAACACTATATTGGAAAATAAAGAAGAAGAATAGTAAAACAACATAGAATTAGTGTCATTAGTTTGCTACACCCTGAGAGAAATACTGAGGAAGAGACCGGAGTACTTATGGGCTAGTTGGTTCAATTTGCAGTGATACTGATCTAACGACAAGGAAAGATAAGAGTGAAAAACGAGAATATCAGAAGTATCGTTGGTACTGTACCATGCATACAGTACATCGAGAAGCAAAGAATCAAGTGGTTCGGCCATCTAATGAGAATGGAACCACATTTACTACCATCACGTGCCTACAATAATCGATATTCAGGACGCAGAGCACGAGGCAGGCCAAGAACACGATGGATTGGTAACATCTCAGAGTCCCTGCGAAAGCCCTGACTGACAACGTCAAGCGCAACACACCTGGCACAAGATAGAAAACTAACTCTTCCCACGACAAATGTGGTTAAGATAAGATAAGACTGATATGACTAAACAAGAGCAAATGCGCCGTTTGATGATATTTTTGGGGAACTGTCTCGATTCATGTTTAGTAGTAACTATATTTAGAAAATTAATTTTAACATAAATTCTCATTTGAGTTGGAAAATGACTAAAGATATAGAAATCAAGTTGAATGCATTTGAAAATAGATGTCTGCAAAGAACATAATGAACATAAAATGAAAAGAATTCAGGAAAAGTGGTGAAATCAGAGAAATGTCTGGTCAATCACTAGTAACAACTGTTATACGAAGGAGAAGATGGAGATATGTTGGACATGCTTTGAGAAGAAATGATCAAAGAATATCAAAGCAGGCATTGAAGTGGGATGCAAAAGGTTCAAGAAAGAGAGGAGGACCTAAGGAAACCATGAAAATAACTTTTCTGAGAGAGACAAGAAATATCGTTCTCAGTTCCATGGAGGAGATTTAGCTAGTTGCCCAGGATAGAGCAGAATGGAGAAATTACTTGCAGGTCCTATGTAACGTATAAATGTACGAGAGGAATTATTATTATTAAGTTCCCATTTCAATTTTATACAAACAAAGGTGATAACTTATGGAGACATTGAACTTCTTCTTCTTCTTTGCGTTCGTTCTTTACGACCAATTTTAATCACTTTTTGTGATATGTTTGATCTTTGCCAAGAACGTTTATACGTTGCACGTTGGTTTGTAGGCCCTATACGCATAGACTTCTACACGTTTAGGACACATGCATCCGATTTCAGCCAAACCTCCTTATCGCCTCTTACGACATGCGTGGCAGGTAACAGTGGTTCTATTCTTTACACCCCAAATTTGGGCCCCGGTAACCACTCGGGCGAGACATTGAACTAAGATGTACCGAAAACATAAACGACCCGGCACAGCTCCTGGCCATTTTTGTTGTTGACGTTATTATCTGGCAATATGAACTTGATAAATCTCTACCTAGTTTCACTTTGTTGACTTGTAAACTTGACATTAATCATGCAGGGACCCAATAATAGCCGTCCATCACAAACGATGATGATAGCAGCCTCAGACGTGTGTTGTAGTACCTCTCTAGTGTGTGCTGAGCTGAACGTAAAGTCCTCGAACATAACCCACTCTACAGTTGAGTCAAACATGATCGAGGTTAGACATATGAATGCTGTGGATTTGTCTTTTCTCTCAGCTCATTTTCTCTGCGCATCAAAGGCACGACGATTCTCAGCTATGCGAGATCCTCTTGTGTTGTTATAGCGCGACATTTGACGATCTTACGCAATGGACTCCAAGCACGTGGTGTCTATATCGAAACATTTTACAGACACTTTAAGGTTGTCTTTAAATCGTTTTTTTCTGCTCTATAACTGATTATCTGTCTACTTCAAGCTCGCCATACATCAACTGCAGGGCCGTATCCGATGTAGCACCGCATGCTGTAATCGTTAGGAACACACTCTGGTATATATATATATTTATATAAACCGCTAGATCATTGAAGAAGAAGACTCACAAATGACTACATCAACGGGGAATGGACATTTGTAGTGAATGGTTAGTACTGTAAACATTATCTGAATGCTGTCTATTCTTTGATGTGTATCAAGGGAGCATTGATACGATAATCGGCTGAAAAATAATGTATCATTTGGTATGTTTAAGCGTTAACTTTATCCTTGTACATCGCTCGAGTGGTTACCGGGGCCCAAATTTGGGGTGTAAAGAATAGAACCACTGTTACCTGCCACGCATGTCGTAAGAGACGGCTAAAGAGTTTTGGCTAAAATCGGATGCATATGTCCTAAACGTGTAGAAGTCTATGCGTTTAGGGGCCTACCAAACCAATGTGCAACGAATACACGTTCTTGGCAAAGATCAAAATTATCACAAAGAGTGATTAAAATTGGTCGTAAAGAACGAACGCAAAGAAGAAGATCATTGTACATCAGTATAAAAGATAATTATATTAGACGATATTAATGTTTTTGTCATTACTTTTGATCAATATTAAATACTTATTTATGTCACAATGAATGTAACGTTCACATTATTCTTAACGCTGTTCCCCAGATGAGAGATATTTTCGTGTCCCTACGATTTTATGATGTCATTTAAGTTCTGTGATTCTAATGCCCTTTCGAGTTTTACTCTCCATAATTGCCGATAAAAAGTCTGTGTTAATTTAATAGCCAGTGTACAAGTTTAAAATGAATGCTATTAAAATGGGAAAAGTAATTGAAATAGCAGATATTGGATGTAGCAACAGTTGTCAAATCATGAGATAAATTGATAGATTGCTAACAATAAATTAACTTATTTTCTGTCTAAAATGTACCACAGTGGCGAGAGACGGGGAAGCTTCAAGATATATTACAAATATTATTTGATGTGAAGGTCAAATCAAACATAATCGTTGTGTTAGTTGTTATCCGTGGTCAAGGTAGCTCTATTGAGGTAAGCTGGTTTTGAGCATAAGTGAACAAATGCAACAGTTAAAGGTGTGCACTAGTGAAAGGTGTGCACTAGTGAAATGTGTGCACAAGGGAACTGTGTGCACTAGTGAAAGGTGGGCACAAGTGAAAGTTGTGTATCTTTGAAGATGCTAAATCGACATTACAATAATTATATTGACAATGGGAATCGTTAAATGTAGGGCAGTTATTAATCGTCGCCGGAGCTATTTTCACTGCTCAGTCATTGTCATCTTTAGCCATCTGTATTTTGAAAAAGAATCGAGCACTAAAGTATCTAAAGTGTCTAAAGTGTCTAAAGTGTCTAAAGTGTCTAAAGTGTCTAAAGTGTCTAAAGTGTCTAAAGTGTCTAAAATGTCTAAAATGTCTAAAGTGTCTAAAGTGTCTAAAGTGTCTAAAGAAGAAGAAGAGTTTACTTCATTGCATCCGGTTCTCCCATATGACTTCGTCCATGTCAGCAGAGACGCCATGTCATCTGCTGAGAGCATTGCATCCGGTTTTCCCATATGACTCCGTCCTTGTCAGCAGGGATGGCATGTCATCTGTTGAGAGCATTGCATCCGGTTTTCCCATATGACTCCGTCCTTGTCAGCAGGGATGGCATGTCATCTGCCGAGAGCATTGCAGAAACCATGAACTCTGTAGCTCTGGCAACAATCCTAGGGATCTCATGAACACTTTTCCCGTGTGTCTCGTTCCAGATTCGAACTCACAACATTCAGTACGACAGGCAACCGACTTAACCACTTCGCCAATCGAGTCTTGCAGTGAAAGAGTGCCACCAATCCTACACTCCTTTTATTTCTTCCCAAATTTTCTTGAAAACAAAACTGACCTCATTTCAAGGAAACCAAATTCCGCTTCAGAAAATTGCAAAGGTAATGAAAGTGGTTGTTCCTGTTTCCTACTGATAAGGGTCAAACTTCGTTGAATTTCAAATTCTCCCAAATCTCTGAATCGCATCCTTTCTTTAATGATTCGAGTAATTATAAAAAAGAGAATATTATTGCCAGACAACTTGTGATCTTTGAATCTAATGTCATTGAAGGTTAAATCAAAACAAATTTGAAAAGAGTTTTTAGTTTCCTGCTACATGAAGTATAATGAGAAAACGTTCAACTTCATCGAGATTTCCAAGTCTGTGAAGGAACATTCTGTGGTCTGAATTTTAGTGCGATGTCTAGTCTTTTAAGTGATTATAGGAGATTCGAACTCAAGTCGGATATTTGATATGATGGTGTTGGTGTTAGCGATGTCGTGACTTTAGCAAAACTAGGGTACACAAAGGAAGAGAAAATGGATGGAAGTAATTTAACCCTTCGTTCCTCATAGCGGATATAGTGGCTCCCAGTGGTTTTTTTTTAAATGACGCAAAACCAGTATACTGGCATATACGTTACGATATAAATGCGTTCTGATGTAAAACAAAGTACGGAGAGAAAGGGTTTTTTTTTTTTCGATTCAGAAGCACTTGAGCTTTCAGTTCTTCGGCTCGGTGCCATGGACACCGTAACCCTTCGGTTCGGTGCCACGAACACTGTAAATCTGGAGAACCTGTGACTTTTCTGCCAGTACACGGAATTGAGCCGCACTCACAGGGAGCTTGTCACCTATCGCCAATGCGCTACGAATACGCTGGGCAGGCGGGCGAGAGAAAGGGTTAAAGGAGAGAAGAGCATGAAAATATATACAAGACAAACCTCTTTTATGTAATGTGAAAAATGTAATTTTGTACTGATTTTAGATATATTACTTTGTACTGATGTCAAATATATTACTTTGTACTGATGTTAGATATTTTACTTTGTACTGATGTTCAGTATCTCATTTTGTACTGATGTTGAATATCTTACTTTGTACTGCTGTGTTGTTGTTATGGATTTAACTTTGTTGCTAAATTGTATATTGTGTTTAGTTGCTATTCAACGAATGGGTGTAAAGCATTGACATTTGATAAAGCAGTGGAAAATCATATATGTGCTTTCGAATATAAGTGTTACAGAAGAGTTCTCCGTATATCTTGGACAGAGAGGAGAACAAATAGATTTATTCAGAAAGAACTCAAATAAAAAAAAACTGGCTGATGCTACAAATAAGAAAGAGAATATTGAGATATTTTAGATATATAAAAAAAGACACGAAGGGCTGGAGAAGATCTTCTTGGAAGGAGGCATACCGGCAAAGAGAAGAAGAGGAAGACCACGGAGAAGATGGATTCAGGATGTAACTGGTGATTTGAACATGACGGCTGCAGAGACAGGACATCTAGCCTATGAGAGAGAGAAATTCCGAAGGACTGTTGGGGTGGCAAAGTTCTGCTCAGGACAAGCTATTTGATGATGATGATGATGTTGCCAGCTAGTACACTGTTTGATATTGTTAAGTTGTAAATTGTATCTTATCTTTTCTCTAATCCTGTTGTGCCTCATAGCGTCTGGATAAGAAGAGATTTATAGAAAGAGCTTTTGTGTGTACGCCTCATAAATAATGTATTTCGTCGCTTCTGTTATCCCTGTGGTCCACCTTTTGCGTGGCAGGCATTTGCGTTGTATACATTGTGTTAGAGTAACATTGCTCAGTGAGGATCTCTGTCTGTTGATAATCTGCTTACGTGGCAGAACCATTTATTGATGAAGTTCAGTACTGATGGTGTTCTCACTTGTTTCCTGATGTCTTCATTTCTCAACTAGTCTCTTCTTGCTACACCCAGCATTCTGCGTAGACACTTCATCTCTGTCGTGATTAGTTCTCTTCTATCATTTAATGTCAGCATCCAGGTTTGGCACAGGTAGAATAATGTTGGGAGAAAGATTGTGTTGAACAATGCTCTTTGTGTGTTAATAGTGACATGTTTCCAATTTAAAATTGTCACCATTTGTCCTATTATTTGATTTATTGCATATATGTTAAGAGAAATAAAATTCAGACAAGTAAAGTATTTTGGGCACATAAAAAGACATGACACGATGATACAATTTTTACTACAGGGGAAAGTTGAGAAGGGAAGAGCAAAAGGAAGACCGAGAGATAAGTGGGAGGGGAAACTTTAAGAAATGGACAGGTTACAGTCTGGCAGTGTGCAACACTAAGGCGAAAGACAGAGGATGCTGGAGATTCATTGCAGCCAACCTCCGATGTGGAGATGGCACCTGATGATGATGATATATGTCGGATTTTGTTAGTACATTCTATGTTGTAGCTAAGTAACACATATTTTTCGATGCTAATTCGTATATGGTGCGTTGTGGTTTAATATTGTTTAGGTAATAATAGTTAAATAATATATTGTGCACTACTGTTGAACATTTCAGTTTACGCCGTTGTAAAACATTTTACTGTGCTATTTTTGTGCATATATTTATGCTTATGTCTGTATTGCTGTTAAGTAAAATATAGTATCTTGTTTTGAATAGTTATGCAATATGTCAGTTTTTTTATGTTTGTCATATATATGTCAAACCTCTCACCACTACTCTTTATCATATATGGATCAAGTAATTACAGAATCAAATTCAGGTAATCATGTAATGAATGAACTGTTTTTCACAGATTTCTGTGCCTAATACACCATACTGGACGTCTGTAGATTGAGAGGTAGCGGTCTCGATCACAATCCAAGCGTACCTGGTTCAAACACCGCCGCGGACAGTTTGGGAACAAATTCATTCCCGCGACAAGAAAGATAAAAATAGACCTCACCGTTCAGAAAGCAATGGCAAACTAATGAACGTATAAGTGGTGCCTAGAAAAAACGACGACTCGTTTACTGTGGTTGATGGCTAAGTCCTGTAAAGGATATGCCACGATTTTCAATACACCATAACGAGGAAGACCTACAACAACATAGTGACAACTGGAACCAAAATTGTACAGGGTGTTCAAGATAAAAGTTGCCCCATTGACATATCAAAAGTTACCAGTTATATATTGCATTGTGTCTATTTATTATTTAAACCGGTTCTAACTAGCTCGTTCTACGTCACACTTGTTCATCGCCCCTTCCCGCACTACAATTACACACCATCACACAACTTTGATCTATACTACGTCATAACTGAACCTTCTCATTTTCATAAATATATGCCAGATTAGCTTCATTAATAGGCTACTTTTATCTTGAACACTCTGTATAATTCAAGACATGAAAATCAATAACACTGAAACATAAACAATGAATATAGGAAGAAAACATAATAAACTAAACATCCTTGTCAATGGCACTATAATCAGCAAAGTGAAATAATTCATATACTTAGGAAGCATATTTACAGAAGACGGAAGACTAGACATAGAGATAGAGGCTAGAGTGCAAAAAGCAAATGATGTAACCTACCAGCTGGCCCCATTGTTAAGTCACCGAAAAATCTCACTGACAGTTAAACAACAGATGATCTACAGTTTTCTTATGTCTACTCTGTGTTACCAGAGTCAAACATGGACAATGAGCAAAGCACACGTGAAATGCGATGCCTACGAAAAGTACCAACAACACCAGAAAAGACAAGAGTCACAAACATCAGTATAAGGAAGAAAGTTAGGACAGAACGTTGCTTGAATTACATTGAAAAATCAAAGAATGCAGTAGTTTGGCCCCTTAACAAAAATGTAACCAAACTCCACTGTATATAATATTCTACAACAGGACATAGAGCAAAACATTCGAGAGGTGGACCACGAAAAAATAGCTACATTGCATAGCAGAATCCTGTCAAAAATTAAAAACGTCTATAATGCAAACCACTAGTGCAGTGCAAGACAAAAACAGAAACCACGACACTGGGCAACAACATGATAATGGTTTGACAACAAAAGAAGAAAAGAAAAAACACATATATGTTATTATTTATACAACACGTTGTATTGTTATTATTTTTTGTTATACAACTCTGCTGTTTTGTTGTTATCCAAAAATGCAACTATCAAACTGTTGTGTTGTTCTACTTTTACAATTCTCGTCACATGTATGTAACTAGGCACGCACTTTTTCTTTTGGGATATTGAACTATTTAAACGAGTTCTTACTCACACGACTAGACGACCATCTTGTTAACTCTTACCCCTAATCTACTCTTTCTTCTCTTCTTTGATTTCTCTCGTACATTCTCATCCATTTTCCCCTCTCACTCGTTGCGCGAATCATCTGGTCACTTCTTAACTCTCCAAGTGTGAGCACCGAGGAGGAATCGAGTACAAGAATAGATGAGAGGTGAAGGAGGTACGGGATAACTGACACCGTTTCTCATCCCAACTCGTGGGTAGCTTTGCTATTCAATTTGCATCTCTCTGGGGTAAGAGCTGAACATTACGGGTCCACAGTGCTTACGATAGCTTACAATTTGCTTCATTGATTTTTGCTGCGCATGCGCTCTTGTGTTGTCGAGAAATTCGGATAGACCACAACGTCGCCCGCATTTGATAACAGCGATCTTTTATTTTTACAAAGGAGTTGAATAAAGGAATAATCATAAATATGAATACGGAAATATAGATATCGCTCAGTGAAAGCGATTCGCGTTTTCTATCTTGATATTTCCCGGTATTCAGTGTAACAGAAAAGTATTACGTGTGAAAGGATTAATTTCTCGACATACAGAAAATGAATTAGAAACATAAAGTATAAGTGTGTCCCATACAAGTTGGCAATTATTGTATTATATGAAGACATTATTCTTAATATCTGGAAATGTGACAATTATTTCATCTGGAAAACAAGAAATTGAATGGTGTCTTCTTATTTTGTCTCATGCATGTTGCCGTCATGACTGATCTACTGATGCGATCTGGATAGAAGTGCAACATCACACATAAGGAGGTATGGGTTTCTTTTTTCACATAATGTACAGTTAACTTTCTAGTTTATTTATGCGTCTTTCTCTCTCTCAATTATTACATCCATTTATCTCTCAATTACTATATAGTTCTTTTTACTCAATTATTTGAATCTATTTCTATCTCAATTATTGTATCTATTTATCTCTCAAATATTATAGAGTTTTTCTCTCTCAATTATTTGCATCTATTTCTGTCTCTACTCTTGTATCTATTTCCCTCTCAATTATTTGCATCTATTTCTTACTAAATTATTTGTATCTATTTCTCACTCAATTTTTTAATATATTTCTCTCTATATTCTTGTATCTATTTCTCTCTATATTCTTGTATCTATTTCTCTCTATATTCTTGTATCTATTTCTCACTCAATTATTTGTTTCTATTTCTCAATAATTTGCATCTATTTCTCTCTCAATTATTGTATCTATTTATTTCTCAGTTTATCTATTTCTTTCTAAATTATTTGAATCTATTTCTTTCATATTTTATTGTATTTTTTCCTTCTCACATAATGTTATACATTTATCCCTTAACTAGCTTTGTTACTTACTTCGCATATGATTTATGTGAGAAATTTGACCCGAGCGTATCGGATCTCACGTAAACCCAGTTCAAATTACATATCAGAGAAACATTGAAAAGTAAATATTGCTGGTGGGATGGCTACCCCATCACCTACCGTATGCTTTAAGTAAAGAAAAACAAATTACAGTTCGTATTTCCCAATATGGTGCCTCTTGGTATAAAAACTGAATTCTTTGTTTTATTTTTTTATAAGTTTTATATTCCATTATATTTTACAGAACAAAAAGATAAGTAAAGCAAATCTTCACACAAAAATCTGTCAAAGGCGCCATATTCGCTCCATGACTATGCATGCATTTATAGAGGACAAAAGCATAACAAAAGTAATATGTTTGTCCGTATAAGGCGTCAAATCCGCGCAGCTGTACTGAGTTGTTGTATCTTAGGAACGTTATTTATTTATTTTCTGGACAAATGCACACATTATTTTGTATACATCTTGAAAATGAATCTAGAAATAGAGAAAAAATATAGAATGCTTTTATATTAAACAATAATGTTTTTTACTTTTGTTACTTTTAGTTTTCATTTCCAATTAAATTCGAGTTGCCTTTTCTTTCCTCTTGTTTTTGGGGTCAGTTTTCATATGACATTTTAACATTCCAGAAGACTCGACAACGACAAAGTGTGAATTTCAGTTTTGTTCTGTAATTTACTAGAAATATATGCATAGGTTAGCATGTTAGCTCTACTGTCCTCTCTATAACCAATCTTCTTCTTCTTCAGCGATCTCTGGTCATGCGCTTAATTTACTGTGGACCACAAACTGAGCAGTCAGCTTCAGAGCTGTCAGGTTTCCCCAGGGGTCAAAAGCGCAAGGAAGCTACGCGTCAGGATTAGAGAGATGACTCTAATCCCCTGCTCTCACCTCCACGTGGTGACCCTGGTAAAATACGGTGGTTCCGGTCTGGAAAAGAGGGCAGGTGCTGTGGGAGAGCTACTCGGGGGCAAGTAGAGATGCAAAGGTAGTCATGCATGATGGGATCCGCCCGCAACACAGACTAGCGAACTCCCAGAGTGACTATTAATGCTCGCCTCTCCCGCTCGCAACACAGAAGAGTGAACTCCCAGAGTGACTATTAATGCTCGCCTCTCCCGGATGATGGGAAAAGCTAGAACGATGATACACGTGGAACCTCCGGGGCGGAGCTCGGAGCCCACGCATTCTCTCTCTTGATGCATTTGTCTTGAGCCGATGAGAATGCCGGGTGATGAGTTGGACCGCGCGTTGGTCCACATGGGTCAAAAGTTCGAATCAAAACCATCGAAGGGACGTTGACCCGCGTGTGGCGAAATTCGAAACCCAAGCATACTCTCTTTAACCACCACTTTAGAGCCGATGAGTATGCTAAGTGCCGAGTTGAACTGCAAGCTGGGTCACATATGTCAAAGCACTGATCCCCATCACAGACATGGGGGCACGACCCACAGAGACGTTGACCCGCATGGCACGAAATTCAGAGCCCAAGAATGCTCTCTCTTGACGTACTCTCTTGATCCGATGAGTGTGCTGGGTGATGCGTTGAGTTGCACGTGGGTAAAATGGGACAAACTCGGATTTGCTCCTTCGAAGTCGGACAGCTCAGAGAGAAATGACGGAAATGGTGAGGTAGACACCAGGGCAGAGCGAGCGCGAATACGGACGTTGCAAGGGTGGCGCCACATGTGGCGAACAATGTGAGCACGGAAAAAGTTGATGGTGACAGGGCATCAGGGCAGGCACGCACGCTGGCAAAGTCATAGTGGGCCTCATCGAGGGCAGGCCGGCACGGCAAGAGGGTGTGCGTCCCACCCACAGGAGTAGAACAGCTGGAAAGCCCAGCAGAGGCAAAACCAGTGCAAGCGCGGTGGCAGCAAGCGCGGCAGCAGCAAGCGCGGCAGCAGCAAGCGCGGCAGTGGCAGGCAGGGTGTGCGTCCCACCCAAATGTACAGAACAACTGGAAAGCCCAACAGAGGTAAAGCCAGTGCGCGTTTCCGCTCGCAAGGAACTACTGCTGCCTTGTAGTTGATTGGGGACTATCAAAGGCTAGCGGAGCAAACCGCAAACAAACCTGAACAGGCGGCAAAGCAATGTGTTAATTAAAACGACCGGTTTTGCTGGGCAGATGGCGTTCATAAGCCCGGGAGGGCAGGACGTCTAAGGGTCGCTGCTTGGCTGAAATCGGATGCATGTGTCCTAAACGTGTAGAAGTCTATGCGTTTAGGGGCCTACCAAACCAATGTGCAACGTATACACGTTCTTGGCAAAGATCAAACATATCACAAAGAGTGATTAAAATTGGTCGTAAAGAACGAACGCAAAGAAGAAGAAGAAGGGTCGCTGCCCTGAAAGAAAATAGCAACCCACTGCCTTGTGGGTTATGGCTGGGAACAGTCAAAGGCTAGCGGAGAGCGAACCGCATACCACAGCTGGCTGAAATCGAACATCCCACCGAAGGATAAGCAACTGTGCTTAAATAGGTGCTGAAGGTTGGTGACAGTACATTACGTTCTGATGTTTGGCAGTTTATATATCACAATAAGAATGATAAAAATTATCATAGAACGATCGAAAGAAGAAGATTTCCCCAAAACTAAGTTTTCAGGTCGATTGGATATGGCCACATGTTATCAGCTCCACCAGAAGTGGACAGTCTTGCATGACATGCTCTGGTGTCTGTTCCGCCTGCTGACACTGGCAGAGAGCTGTTTGACTTATTCCTAGTCTAAATAAGTGTTTGTTGAGTCTGCAGTGTCCGGCGCGTATTCGAAATATAATGACCTGGTCTGTTCTGCTGAGGTCTTTGAGGGAGTCTTTTCCATAATCGTATCCAGTGTTTGTTTTCCAGTCTACTGCAGATTTTCTCTGTATGAGGGTTTTGACTTCTTGAAAAGACAGGCGTTGGTAATTATGCTCTTTGGCAATTTTCTGCTTGTAAAATCTTACAGCTACCGTCGGTACAAATTTGCGCTCTATCGAACAATATTAATTCACTATGGTGGAAATGTGGACGTGCATATCATTCAGGCCGTAGCGGTCTAATGTGAGCGAAATGTACTGCCGTTCTCGGCACAAACTCCCCGATCACAAAGTGTAGTTAACCTTGCTGATAAAAACGAACGCAGACAAACAACAAGAACAATATACAATAAAAACTCGTCCCCTAGAAATATACATATTAAAACATTTCCTAAAAATTTACGAGTATATATAAATATATTTAAAGCTATACCCTACAACTGTATATATATATATAAAGATATATATATATATATATATATATAGTCACCATCCACATAATGTACACACACACACATATATACAACCATCCACTACACATGTATGTATACACATAGAACCATCCTCTACACATGTATGTATATATATGTTGTTGATAAAAGTTGATTTTCTTAGCTTTGACAAGGTTAAATTGTTATTGATTTGCTTGGGACGACCCACTGAGACGAGGCAAGTGTATCATATTGCACATTATCATCCTAGTGTACAAACAAAATCAATTTTCGCTCATGCATTTGCTTGTTTGAGCAAGATTTTATATTGTATTTCTTTTAGAAATACCGCAACAATATCTTCCTTTTAATGTCTTGTTCTAAATTGCTGTCATTTTGTTAAACAACGTACTACCACTTGTGAAGGCGTTTTCTTTAGATACCGTATTCATAGGCGTCTGCTTATGGGAGCTAGGCGTCTGGTAAAGGCAGAAATATGTTTACTTCTTTGTCTTCCCCTGCTTCCGTTGTTCATCTTGTTTTCACTGCTATGATTTTTTCCCGACTATATGTTATTCTGTTTCTGGTTTTAGTCTTCAACCAACGAAGCAGTTTATAATTGTCCTATTTTGTAGATGGCAGGATACTCCGTGTACTTGCTCGGTCTGTGATTGTTTTACGTGTGTCCCCATTAATGGTTCCTCTTCTGTTTTTCTTTCGTTTTTTTCAACCAGATAACCACTCTTTGTCTGTGTAGTTTGCGCGGAGAACATGAATACAGTGCACATCAGTTCATAGTCACCTACTGGATTTAGAACGACTGCATCAAAAATGTTTCTGCCCAAGTGATTCTAGGATTTCCTTAAGTATGGTAGTTCCTACATCTTTCTTTCCAATCGCATTGAATATCAATCGTTTGTTATTGATCCCTTTCCACCCAATTGATGCAATTTGTATATGATCTGAGACAAAGATCATACTCATGCTTTGTCCCCTTTTCGGCCTCTTTGAGACCGTCATGGACAATATTCTCAAACCGTTTTGGAAACTATGTCGTTTTTATCGTTCTCAAAATATTCGTAACTTTCCACTCTGTATTTCACTTTTGGGAAGGGAAAAGGTTTGACCGAAATTGTTTATATCAGTCGTAGGAGGGTCTCCATGGCAAAGTGAGAAGTGGTTAAAACGTTTCCTTGGCGATCTGAAGGTTGTAGGTTTGAATCCGGAGCTAGTCATATGTGCAATGTTTTCTGGAGATTACTAGGATTGTTGCTAGAGCTACGGATGCTTTGTGCAATGCTTCGGCTGGTGGCTTGTCACTTCTGCTGAGTGGGACGGAGCCATAAGTGGAAACCATGTGCAATGAAGTCAATCTTTCCCCTTTAGACTCTTTATATCAACCGTTTATATCAACCGTTTATATCAACCTTTATATCAACCTTTATATCAACTCTTTACATCAACCCTTTATATCAACCCTTTATATCAACTCTTTATATCAACCCTTTATATCAACCCTTTATATCAACCCTTTATATCAACCCTTTATATCAACTCTTTATACAACCTTTATATCAACCTTTATATCAACCTTTATATCAACTCTTTATATCAACTCTTTATATCAACTCTTTATATCAACTCTTTATATCAACCCTTTATATCAACTCTTTATATCAACTCTTTATATCAACCCTTTATATCAACCCTTTATATCAACCCTTTATATCAACTCTTTATATCAACTTTATATCAACTCTTTATATCAACTCTTTATATCAACTCTTTATATCAACTCTTTCTATCAACTTTATATCAACTCTTTATATCAACTCTTTATATCAACTCTTTATATCAACTTTATATCAACTTTATATCAACCGTTTATACAGGGTAGTCAGTTGGTTATATATTTACATATCACCTGTTTCTATGTGCGAAGATGGTTGGAAGCCAGTTAGTTATATATTTACATATCACTTGTTGCTATGTGCAAGATGGTTGAAGCCAGTTAGTTATATATTTACATATCACCTGTTGCTATGTGCGAAGATGGTTTGTATCCTGTTGGTTATATATTTACATATCACTTGTTGCTATGTGCAAGATGGTTGAAGCAGTTAGTTATATATTTACATATCACTGTTGCTATGTGCGAAGATGGTTGAAGCCAGTTAGTTATATATTTACATATCACCTGTTGCTATGTGCAAGTGGTTTGAAGCCAGTTAGTTATATATTTACATATCACCTGTTGCTATGTGCGAAGATGGTTGGAAGCCAGTTAGTTATATATTTACATATCATCTGTTGCTATGTGCGAAGTTGGTTTGAAGCCAGTTAGTTATATATTTACATATCACCTGTTGCTATGTGCGAAGATGGTTGGAAGCCAGTTAGTTATATATTTACATATCACCTGTTGCTATGTGCGAAGTTGGTTTGAAGCCAGTTAGTTATATATTTACATATCACCTGTTGCTATGTGCAAGTTGGTTTGAAGCCAGTTAGTTATATATTTACATATCATCTGTTGCTATGTGCGAAGTTGGTTTGAAGCCAGTTAGTTATATATTTACATATCACCTGTTGCTATGTGCGAAGATGGTTGGAAGCCAGTTAGTTATATATTTACATATCACCTGTTACTATGTGCGAAGTTGGTTTGAAGCCAGTTAGTTATATATTTACATATCACCTGTTGCTATGTGCGAAGATGGTTGAAGCAGTTAGTTATATATTTACATATCACCTGTTGCTATGTGCAGAAGATGGTTGAAGCCAGTTAGTTATATATTTACATATCACCTGTTGCTATGTGCAAGATGGTTGAAGCCAGTTAGTTATATATTTACATATCACTGTTGCTATGTGCGAAGATGGTTTGAAGCCAGTTAGTTATATATTTACATATCACCTGTTGCTATGTGCGAAGATGGTTGGAAGCCAGTTAGTTATATATTTACATATCACCTGTTGCTATGTGCGAAGATGGTTTGAAGCCAGTTAGTTATATATTTACATATCACCTGTTGCTATGTGCGAAGATGGTTGGAAGCCAGTTAGTTATATATTTACATATCACCTGTTGCTATGTGCGAAGATGGTTTGAAGCCAGTTAGTTATATATTTACATATCACCTGTTGCTATGTGCGAAGATGGTTGAAGCCAGTTGTTGTATATTTACATATCACCTGTTGCTATGTGCAAGATGGTTTGAAGCAGTTAGTTATATATTTACATATCACCTGTTGCTATGTCGAAGATGGTTGGAACCAGTTAGTTATATATTTACATATCACCTGTTGCTATGTGCGAAGATGGTTGGAAGCCAGTTAGTTATATATTTACATATCACCTGTTGCTATGTGCGAAGTTGGTTTGAAGCCAGTTAGTTATATATTTACATATCACCTGTTGCTATGTGCGAAGTGGTTTGAACCAGTTAGTTATATATTTACATATCACCTGTTGCTATGTGCGAAGATGGTTGGAAGCCAGTTAGTTATATATTTACATATCACCTGTTGCTATGTGCGAAGATGGTTGGAAGCCAGTTGGTTGTATATTTACATATCACCTGTTGCTATGTGCGAAGATGGTTGGAAGCCAGTTAGTTATATATTTACATATCACCTGTTGCTATGTGCGAAGATGGTTGGAAGCCAGTTAGTTATATATTTACATATCACCTGTTGCTATGTGCGAAGATGGTTTGAAGCCAGTTAGTTATATATTTACATATCACCTGTTGCTATGTGCGAAGATGGTTGAAGCCAGTTGTTATATATTTACATATCACCTGTTGCTATGTGCGAAGATGGTTGGAAGCCAGTTAGTTATATATTTACATATCACCTGTTGCTATGTGCGAAGATGGTTGGAAGCCAGTTAGTTATATATTTACATATCACCTGTTGCTATGTGCAAGATGGTTGAAGCCAGTTAGTTATATATTTACATATCACCTGTTGCTATGTGCAAGTTGGTTTGAAGCCTGTTAGTTATATATTTACATATCACCTGTTGCTATGTGCAAGTTGGTTTGAACCAGTTAGTTATATATTTACATATCACCTGTTGCTATGCGAAGATGGTTGAAGCCAGTTAGTTATATATTTACATATCACCTGTTGCTATGTGCAAAGATGGTTGAAGCCAGTTAGTTATATATTTACATATCACCTGTTGCTATGTGCGAAGATGGTTGGAATCCTGTTAGTTATATATTTACATATCACCTGTTGCTATGTGCAAGTTGGTTTGAACCTAGTTAGTTATATATTTACATATCACCTGTTGCTATGTGCGAAGATGGTTCGAAGCCAGTTAGTTATATATTTACATATCACCTGTTGCTATGTGCGAAGATGGTTGGAAGCCAGTTAGTTATATATTTACATATCACCTGTTGCTATGTGCGAAGATGGTTGGAAGCCAGTTAGTTATATATTTACATATCACCTGTTGCTATGTGCGAAGATGGTTTGTATCCTGTTAGTTATATATTTACATATCACCTGTTGCTATGTGCGAAGTTGGTTGGAAGTCAGTTAGTTATATATTTACATATCACCTGTTGCTATGTGCGAAGATGGTTGGAAGCCAGTTAGTTATATATTTACATATCACTTGTTGCTATGTGCGAAGATGGTTGGAAGCCAGTTAGTTATATATTTACATATCACCTGTTGCTATGTGCGAAGATGGTTTGAAGCCAGTTAGTTATATATTTACATATCACCTGTTGCTATGTGCGAAGATGGTTGGAAGCCAGTTAGTTATATATTTACATATCACCTGTTGCTATGTGCGAAGATGGTTGGAAGCCAGTTAGTTATATATTTACATATCACCTGTTGCTATGTGCGAAGATGGTTGGAAGCCAGTTAGTTATATATTTACATATCACCTGTTGCTATGTGCGAAGATGGTTGGAAGCCAGTTAGTTATATATTTACATATCACCTGTTGCTATGTGCGAAGATGGTTGGAAGCCAGTTAGTTATATATTTACATATCACCTGTTGCTATGTGCGAAGATGGTTGGAAGCCAGTTAGTTATATATTTACATATCACCTGTTGCTATGTGCGAAGATGGTTGAAGCAGTTAGTTATATATTTACATATCACCTGTTGCTATGTGCGAAGATGGTTGGAATCCTGTTAGTTATATATTTACATATCACCTGTTGCTATGTGCGAAGATGGTTTGAAGCCAGTTAGTTATATATTTACATATCACCTGTTGCTATGTGCAAAGATGGTTGAAGCCAGTTAGTTATATATTTACATATCACCTGTTGCTATGTGCGAAGATGGTTTGAATCCTGTTAGTTATATATTTACATATCACCTGTTGCTATGTGCGAAGATGGTTGGAAGCCAGTTAGTTATATATTTACATATCACCTGTTGCTATGTGCGAAGATGGTTGGAAGCCAGTTAGTTATATATTTACATATCACCTGTTGCTATGTGCGAAGATGGTTGGAAGCCAGTTAGTTATATATTTACATATCACCTGTTGCTATGTGCGAAGTTGGTTGGAAGCCAGTTAGTTATATATTTACATATCACCTGTTGCTATGTGCGAAGATGGTTTGAAGCCAGTTAGTTATATATTTACATATCACCTGTTGCTATGTGCGAAGATGGTTTAAGCAGTTAGTTATATATTTACATATCACCTGTTGCTATGTGCGAAGATGGTTTGAAGCCAGTTAGTTATATATTTACATATCACCTGTTGCTATGTGCGAAGATGGTTTGAAGCCAGTTAGTTATATATTTACATATCACCTGTTGCTATGTGCAGATTGGTTGAAGCCAGTTAGTTATATATTTACATATCACCTGTTGCTATGTGCGAAGATGGTTGGAAGCCAGTTAGTTATATATTTACATATCACCTGTTGCTATGTGCGACGTTGTTGAAGCCAGTTAGTTATATATTTACATATCACCTGTTGCTATGTGCGAAGATGGTTTGAAGCCAGTTAGTTATATATTTACATATCACCTGTTGCTATGTGCGAAGATGGTTGGAAGTCAGTTAGTTATATATTTACATATCACCTGTTGCTATGTGCGAAGATGGTTGGAAGTCAGTTAGTTATATATTTACATATCACCTGTTGCTATGTGCGAAGATGGTTGGAAGCCAGTTAGTTATATATTTACATATCACCTGTTGCTATGTGCGAAGTTGGTTGGAAGTCAGTTAGTTATATATTTACATATCACCTGTTGCTATGTGCGAAGTTGGTTTGAAGCCAGTTAGTTATATATTTACATATCACCTGTTGCTATGTGCGAAGTTGGTTGGAAGCCAGTTAGTTATATATTTACATATCACCTGTTGCTATGTGCGAAGTTGGTTTGAAGCCAGTTAGTTATATATTTACATATCACCTGTTGCTATGTGCGAAGATGGTTGGAAGCCAGTTAGTTATATATTTACATATCACCTGTTGCTATGTGCGAAGTTGGTTGGAAGTCAGTTAGTTATATATTTACATATCACCTGTTGCTATGTGCGAAGATGGTTGGAAGCCAGTTAGTTATATATTTACATATCACCTGTTCTATTGAATGGTTGGTTGAAGTCAAGTTAGTATATATTTACATATCACCTGTTCTATGTCAGAAGTTGGCTTGAAGCCAGTTAGTTATATATTTACATATCACCTGTTGCTAGTGCAGAAGTTGAGTTGAAGCCAGTTAGTTATATATTACATATCACCTGTTGCTATGTGCAAGTTGGTTTGAAGCCAGTTAGTTATATATTTAATATCACCTGTTGCATGTGCGAGTTGGTTAAGTCAGTAGTTATATATTTACATATCACCTGTTGCTATGGAAGTTGATTGAACCTGTTAGTTATATATTTACATATCACCTGTTGCTATGTCAATTGATTTGAAGCCAGTTAGTTATATATTTACATATCACCTGTTGCTATGTGGTATGGTTGAAGCCAGTTAGTTATATATTTACATATCACCTGTTGCATGCGAAGATGGTTTGTATCCTGTTAGTTCGAATCCTGAACGTATAGCTCCATTCACGAATGCATTTGTTTCCAAAAACCCCTACAATCCCCTACAATCCCCTTACAATCCCCTTACAATTGTTGCTGTAGTTTTGTGCAATACTCACGGCTTGTGGCGTTCCATTTTTCCTGAGAGGGACCGAGACATATAGAGTAAAAAAAAACCGACGCAGTGAAATCAATACTTCGGTTTTATACCTTTTAACTTATATCCCACATAACTGCCCCCAGTATGCAGACTTGAGAAGAAAGAGGTGGCCACTTACACTAGCGTCCAAGACAAACTGTATGACCTGGCTGATAATCTGAGGCACACGGCTGCCTTTATTAGAAAATCCGAAATCCTAATCTAGTGAGAACGCAGAAGAAGAAATAATACCTTTCAACTTACATAGTTTCACAGAACGTGTTATTACAATTATGACACAGAACGTGTTAGTTATCAATTATGACACAGAACGTGTTTGTTATCAATTATGACAGAACGTATTATTATCAATTATGACACAGAACGTGTTAGTTATCAATTATGACACAGAACGTGTTAGTTATCAATTATGACACAGAACGTGTTAGTTATCAATTATGACACAGAACGTGTTAGTTATCAATTATGACACAGAACGTGTTAGTTATCAATTATGACACAGAACGTGTTAGTTATCAATTATAACACATAACGTGTTAGTTATCAATTATGACACAGAACGTGTTAATTATCAATTATGACACAGAACGTGTTAGTTATCAATTATGACACAGTACGTGTTAGTTATCAATTATGACACAGAACGTGTTAGTTATCAATTATGACACAGAACGTGTTAGTTATCAATTATGACACAGAACGTGTTAGTTATCAATTATGACACAGAACGTGTTAGTTATCAATTATGACACAGAACGTGTTAGTTATCAATTATGACACAGAACGTGTTAGTTATCAATTATGACACAGAACGTGTTAGTTATCAATTATGACACAGAACGTGTTAGTTATCAATTATGACACAGAACGTGTTAGTTATCAATTATGACACAGAACGTGTTAGTTATCAATTATGACACAGAACGTGTTAGTTATCAATTATGACACAGAACGTGTTAGTTATCAATTATGACACAGAACGTGTTAGTTATCAATTATGACACAGAACGTGTTAGTTATCAATTATGACACAGAACGTGTTAGTTATCAATTATGACACAGAACGTGTTAGTTATCAATTATAACAGAACGTGTTAATTATCAATTATACAAGAACGTGTTAGTTATCATTATATCACAGAACGTGTAGTTATCAATTATGACACAGAACGTGTTAGTTATCTTAGACACAGAACGTGTTAGTTATAATTATGAGACAGAAGTTTAGTTATCAATTATGATACAGAACGTGTTAGTTATCAATTGACCGAACTTTAGTTATCAATTATGACACGAACGTGTTAGTTATAAAACTAACTTCAGTTGAAATAATTCTGAGCTTGCTTTATTTTTAAGTTTAGTTCAAATACGTTATTTATTTGTGTACATTAGTCAGCTAATGATCTCCAATGACCATAAGATCTGATACTATGTTATACTACAGCACAGAAGATGTGGTGTTATATAGTGGGAATTTATGTCTCTGGACAAAGTGGTCAGGTCATTCTTTCATATAAAACAACTGTCCTGTGGTCCCTTAATTTCCATATAAAATATTGGTGTTGTATCTCCTAATTTCCATATAAAATATTGGTGTTGTATCTCCAAATTTCCATATAAAATATCAGTGTTGTATCTCCTAATTTCCATATAAAATATCTGTGTTGTATCTCCTAATTTCCATATAAAATATATGTGTTGTATCTCCAAATTTCCATATAAAATATCAGTGTTGTATCTCCAAATTTCCATATAAAATATCAGTGTTGTATCTCCAAATTTCCATATAAAATATCAGTGTTGTATCTCCTAATTTCCATATAAAATATCAGTGTTGTATCTCCTAATTTCCATATAAAATATCAGTGTTGTATCTCCTAATTTACATATAAAATATCTGTGTTGTATCTCCCAATTTACATATAAAATATCAGTGTTGTATCTCCTAATTTCCATATAAAATATCAGTGTTGTATCCCCTAATTTCCATATAAAATATCAGTGTTGTATCTCCAAATTTCCATATAAAATATCAGTGTTGTATCTCCCAATTTACATATAAAATATCAGTGTTGTATCTCCTAATTTCCATATAAAATATCAGTGTTGTATCCCCTAATTTCCATATAAAATATCAGTGTTGTATCTCCAAATTTCCATATAAAATATCAGTGTTGTATCTCCTAATTTCCATATAAAATATCAGTGTTGTATCTCTAATTTCATATAAAATATCTGTGTTGTATCTCCAAATTTACATATAAAATATCAATGTTCCCTAATTTCATTTAAAATATCTGTTTGTATCTCCTAACTTTCATGTAAAACAACTGTCCCGTGGCACTAAATGTATTATAAAGCAACTGTCATGTGGTACCTAACTTTCATATAAAACAACTGTCATGTGGCCCCTAAATGTCATACGAAACAACTGTCCGTGAGCCCTAACTTTCATGTAAAACAACTGTCATGTGGCCCTAAATGTCATATAAAACAACTGTCATGTGGTCCCACTGCTATAAACTTGTCAGCTATTGATATAAACAACTGTCATGTGGCCCCTAACTTGCATATAAAAAACTGTCACGTGGCCTAAATGTCATATAAAACAACTGTCATGTGGCTAACTTGCATATAAAACAACTGTCACGTGGCCTTGTATATAAAGAAACTGTCAATGTGTAATCTGCATTATAAAGTACAACAAAACATTGTGAATCTGACGTAAAGAATGAATAATGCACATAGAATACATGGAAATCGAACAAGTCTTTAAATGTAAATTGAAATTAGAATCACACTAGAAATGGAAGAGTTCACCAGCGACTGCATTGTGCTGTATAAATGGTCATGGTTACAATGTTTTGTCCTCTAAACAGTTAAAGTTCACCAACAGCAGTTTGAAAGTTTAAGACCGAAGATGAGTTGAAAGTTTACAATTTGAAATACATTGATAAAATCGAACAAAGTCTTTACATTCAAAAGCTACTGGAGAGTATCTAGAATAGAACGGAAGGGATGGGGAGGGGAGGGGAAGGGGGAGAAGGGGTGGGGGTGAAAAAATAACAAATATGACAATTTTTCAGCTACTTAAACTTAAAGAAAAATGTTTGATAAAGAAAAGTAAAAATTAGAACAATGAAATATTTGTATATATAACAGGATAGGAAGTGAAGTGGAAGGAGGGGAATAGAAGAAGAAGAGGAGGACGGTAGAATTTATAGATGAGTTGATACTGACTGAGGAAGACGCTGGGCACCTCACACATGACATGGAGGCATTCAAAAGCTGCTGTCATGGAAGTCAGGTCTGGAGAAATAAGATAGATGAGAATGTGATGAAACTACATTTACAAACTGTGCTCGTCATGATCACGTTTTCACACAGCAGGAACCGACATTGGAAAACAAAGACTACGCCCATTTCTGGTTTAAAAAAAAAGACATGATTTATAATGTGGTATATACGTGTTTGTATGTGGTGTGTGTGAGTTTGCCCATGTAACTGTGTATGTGTGACTTGACTTATTTGACTTATCCCTCTCCGTTCCTCGTAAAGCATAGGACCTCAACAGTTGTAACGACATTTTTAGTCAAGCAACCCTTCAGTTTCTCCAGAAGAGTTCGTATCTAGGTCTGTTTAGGACGAACTATTTCCCGTTTTCCTTGCGGATTCCACTCAAGTGCTTGTCTAGTCACACTCGATTGTGTCTTTCGTGAGATATGCCCAATCCATCGCCATTTTCCCCTGTTAACCTGTGTCATCATATGTTCCTGTCCTGTTCTTATCCACATGTATGTGTTTGCAGCTCAGACATACCATCTCAGTTGTGTGTGTGTATGTGTTTGCAACTCAGTCATACCATCTCAGTTGTGTGTGTATGTGTTTGCAACTCAGTCATACCATCTCAGTTGTGTGTGTATGTGTTTGGAAAACATTATCATGCCAACTAAAAGTTCTTATAGAAAAATTTACCAAGAGATCATGTGATGAGTTAGTCCAATGAAATGAACTGATATTTGTTACAAAGTTCCGTATTAAATATCTGTTATATAATATCGAGTTTAGTGTGAAACAGCAATTTTTTGTGGTACCGGCTATTACATAAAACAAATGTCCGGTTGACCCCGACATTCATATACAATAACGCCCGAGTGGTTACCGGGGCCCAAATTTGGGGTGTAAAGAATAGAACCACTGTTATCTGCGACGCATATCGTAAGAGGCGACTACGAAGGATGAGTTGAAATCGGATGCATGTGTCCTAAACGGTAAAAGTCTATTCGTTTAGGGGCCTACCAAACCAATGTGCAACGTATACACGTTCTTGACAAAGATCAAACCTATCACAAAGAGTGATTGAAATTGGTCGTAAAGAACGAACGCAAAGAAGAAGAAGAACTTCGCTTGAATGTTTACGACATACAGCTTTGATAGCCTTAAATAAACACTCACTTCAGAATCACTGAGAACACGTTGCATTCATCAGAAGTACCGGAGAATCCAAATTACGCTGACCAAATAAAACACGATCATCAATTATTGTCCAGACACGAAAACTTATTATACTTAATGGCGTGGCTTGATAGACAATTGCTTCTTAATACCTTCACACACATAGTGAATTCTCAAGCTAGCTAACACAGTGTATACAAGAGAAAATGAACAAAGTCTAAAGATACACAGGCGAAATTGAGTCGTATTCGAATAAAAAAATGGGTTATAGGCTCACTTCATACAAACGACGTTCGTCAAGTAGGGAAAGGAATTCACCCGCCTACCTCCAACTTACTAGACGTTAAAAAGGAGAAGTAACAGTCATGTTAAACACATTGATTTGCAAAGGTTAGAAGACAATTACATTTTTAATGAGAAATTGGATGTCCAAAGCTAATCTTCTTCTTCTTCTTCTTCTTCTTTGAAATCGTTCTTTGTGATATGTTTGATCTTTGCCAAGAACGTGTATACATCACACATTGGTTTAGTAGGCCCCTAAACGGATAGACTTCTACACGTTTAGGACACGTGCATCCGATTTCACCCAAACCTCCTTAATCGCCTCTTACGACATGCATGACAGGTAACAGTGGTTCTATTCTTTACACCCCAAATGTGGGCCCCGGTAACCACTCGGGCGAAAAAAACTAATCTGTAAGGTTTATTTGATGTTTCGTGAGATCAGCAACAGCAGAATGTGTAGTGAAATGGGTGGGGGGCTGGGACTACCTTGCCAGGCTAACTAACGTGTATAACCTTGAAGTGTTTGCTTTGAGCGAATTTGTTAGCACATTTTCTGTCCTATGTGGACTTGTAGAGCTCGATTTCGTTGCTCAGTTAGTGAGTTGAGTGCTTGGTGCATCACTTTGATCTGTTAACTTTGCTCGGAATGCATTATGCTTATGCCCACTTTGGTTGTGCAGGGAACTGCATATTCAGAAAAAGGATGTAGCAAATCTTCAGCGATTTAGCAGCTGCCTTATGTAGCAATGTTTGTGCGAACTGATAGATTTTTGCAATGAGGGCTGATTGTTTTTCGACGTGAACTACAAATGCAGGTGGCTGGTGGTTGGTGTTTTATCATTCTGGTGACTGCTTTATGCAGTTAATGCATGTGCAAGCTACCAGTTTGTGTCGGGACTTATGTTTCTTTCATAAGGTCCCATGAAACAATGATTCGATTTTTGAGTGTAATTCGTGTTCTAAATAAATGAAGAATTTATGGTAAGCACTTTACATTTATGTTGTAACCATGATAAACCGACAGACTAATGTCAAATCGAGTTAGACAAATAAATTATGAAGCTAATACATATATTTTCTGAACTGGAAGCAACGAAATGTTTTAAAGCAGTTGCTTTTAACATTTTTAAGTTGGCACTCCATTTCAAGATGAACAAGACTCCCACACCTACCACGTTTTTTTCTCATTTCTCCAAGTTGTTTTAAAAACTTATTCATCATCAAGATGTGTATCCTTTATAGGAAGATGCTCTCTTTGCAGCGCATCTGAACTTCTTGCAACACAAACATCACTAAATGTGCTATAACGTTTCACACCTTCCCTGATACTGCATTATAACAGCATACATTTTGTCATGTTATAGGTCATGATTGAATATCATAATTGTCGTTATGTCATTGATCATGACAGAACATCAGAACGAAGTATACAATCCTCTCCAGGTTTAGACAGATGTCTGGTAAAGGTCTGAGTTCTCTCTTTCACAACTCTAGTTAATAGCAAAACCACAATGATTTACATGACTGTCCCAAGTTCATATCTCTGTATTTTCCCGTGTATCCTTATCTACTGCTAAATTTTCGTCATTTCAAATATATCTTCAAATATATATATTCGTAATTCTTCTTCGATAGACAGATCTAGCGAATTTTTGTACAGCTTGTTATTCTTTTGGTGTGGAACTACAAACTAACTGGAAAAAATATGGGTAACCTAGGAGATAGTAAAACCTAGAGACATTTTACCGCTAAGTTGAATATGTAAAATTTATCATTAACAAAAGAAATACGAATGCACCCACACTCCACAGTATACAGTCTTCTACAACAGAATATTAGGAAAGAAGGCAAGAGGAATACCACAAAAAGATTGTTAGTTGGCATAGCAGAATCCTGTCAAAGATCCAAAATAACAATCACCCAATTCACCAGAACAGCGCACGACAAAAGCAGAAAAGCACGACACTGGGCAGAAACCCGGTAGCAATGTGACAACAAAAGTAGAAAAAGAAGAAAAAAGAAACAAAGAAGAATACAACTTCGTGATGAATCATATTTTTTCAATGTTCACTTCTACCCTAGAAAAGGAATGGAATGCACAGCTTCCTTGTTTACATTGTGATAATTACAGGTAAGAAGAAATGAATGGCACAGACAACCGGATATCATATTTATAAATCAACAGAACATCTCCGACAGACTGAATCGGAATAAACTGTGATCAATAATAGAAGATTACCGTGTTCAGGGTAAATTATGACACAACATGAGAACTCTTTATAAAACATATCGCATCATCATCATGAGAACTACACACATGTTTGTATAATAATTTAAAACAACGTTATGTGTTTGTCTAAGATTTGTCATATCGGTACTTTCATTTCATGTTTTACCCCCCTGCCCAGCGTGTTCGTAGCGCGTGAACGGCGTATGACAAGCCCTCTGTTAGTGCGGGTTCAATTCCGCGGGCTGGCAGAAAAAGCCACTGGTTCTCCACATTTACGGTGTTCGTGGCACCGAACCGAAAGATTACGATGTCCATGGCACCGAGCCGAAGAGCTGAAAGCTCAAGTGCTTCTGGATCGGAAGAAAACAAAATGCCATCTGTTAGTAAGATGGTTGGATGTTCAAGTAGATATGTTTAAACTTGTATTTAAACAATTATATATTTTTACAAAATAGATTAATTCTTTCAAAATCGCGGTAGGGGCCTAGGGAAGCTAACCTAGTAAATAAAAAGCATCGCATAAATTGAATATGCTGGCCTACTTGTAGGCGCATAACTTACACAATGTACAATCGCATTTAGGCTCTGATCACATATAAATCACAAAGAGTAGTTTAGAAAGGGGTCGATATGAAGCGTTTGAAGAAGAAATTCAAAATGTTTAACAATGACTGTACACATTTAAAAAAGGTCGTTGTTGAGCGATTCTTTATTGATGATTCTTCTTCGTCTTCTTAGTACGTTCTACACCATCCATCTGTTAAACCATTCTTTGTACGCTCTACATCATCCACCTGTTAAACCATTCTTTGTGGTCGGTATATGATTATCATCCTAGAGCGTGAGTTCATTGTGCCACTTATGCGCCTATAGACCTGAAGACGAGCGCATCCCATTTCTGCATGCTCTGTTATTTGTGTTCGCCTCCCTACGTAGGACAAATATAAAAATAAGAAAATAAATAGGGGAAAAAATGTTGAGAGCCTAACGGACAGAATGAGGAGTGTATTTAGCAAGTGAATGACGGGAATCATCAGCATGAAAACCCTTCGACATTTGTTTAGACAGACTTTAGCGTCAATTGGTCTGTTCAGAGAAATATGCGATCAGTTCAGTAATGAAAGATCAATAATCAATCTATCGGTTCGCTAACCGCCTGTGTCCTGCTGTCAGACAACATAGTTGTGCAAACGTTCTCGGAATTGCTTCAGGTAAATTCAAATGTGCCGTTCGATGATACGCCTGTTCTTGACTTTGAATACATTTGATCCGTTGCGCTGCCAGTTGCTGGGACAGTTTATGCTCTCATTAAGTTTGTTCACATTGAATGAAATGACGAAAACAGTAATCTCTAGTATTACTGGATGTAAGGCAAATGAGTTTGGTATACTCTAATACAGTGGTTCTCAATCTTCATAATGCCACGACCCTTTAATACAGTTCCTCATGTTGTGGTGCATAAAATTAATGTAACAATATTTCTTTCTTATTATGATAAGGATGTGTTTTCCGATGGTCTTAGGCGACCACTGTGAAATGGTCGTTCGATCCCCAAAGGGATCGCGACCCAGAGTTTGAGAGCCACTGCTCTAATACTCTAACAGATTAAGCTGTTGCCTTGCGTTGCGTAGGTTGTGGGTTCAAGTCGAGATCGCGACGTTCGGTTCACGAGTCAATTTTGTCTAAAGATCCCAAGAATTATTGTCTGAGATACAGAGTTCGTGCTTTGTGCAACAATATCGGTGGGTGGCGTGACATTTCTGCGGAGAGGGACAGAACCCTGCGGGCATACCTGGTGCAATGAAGTCATTCTAGATTGTGTAGTAATGTCTACACTACTGACAGCTACCTCTGGATTGTATAGTATTGTTTGTACCACTGACTTTTATCATAGGTGCTTTGCACGAATGTCCCTACCATAGACCGATATCGTAGATAATATTCAGTAATGTCCCTACCACAGACAGCTATCGTAGGCACTATTCTGTAATGTATCTACCACAGACAACTATCGTAGGTAATATGCAGTTATGTATCTACCAAAGACAGCTATCGTAGGTAATATTCAGTAATGTATCTACAACTGACATCTTTCATTGGACTGCGCAGTCATGACTGTCACCAACAACTATCAGATGAACAGCATCTTCAAGAATGAATGTCCAACCACATTTTATTTGTTATGTCTATGTACCGTGCCCCTGACAGCTATGTGGTTTGTTGTGACAATACAGTTGTTCACAGAAAACATTGCCAGTGAAAGTATTCCCGATAGGAAAATAAAACAGAGTGAAAACGTTTATTTCCTTGGGGGGACGCTAGTGATATATTTGTTCCGAATAACTGAGAGGATGTTTGTTTTTTTAAATCTGAGATGGTCTCCGAGAAGAGACGAGCTACCATTGTTGCTGCGTCTTAGTTTGAGACAAGAGCGCAGAATAGAATGAGTAGTACTCAAACAACCCTTTTCCCAGTCGACTGAGTTGGGGACCTTTAACCTGAAAACTGTCACAAAAAGATAATATATGGGCATTGGACTGGGATGCGTCCACTGTTTTAAGGAGGAACTACATGTATGTCTTGCATATTGTGCAAAGTCTGTCGCAGACTATTTGAACTTGTAAGAAAGACATAAATATAGAATGTTGGGACTAAAGATACAGATAAAAGTTATCTAAACTAACAACACAATGCACCTTCATTGCCCCAAATATTAAACATCACAAAGTGTAGTATATAAGTGAATATTTGAGAACAAACAAATACAAAAGAAGAAAAAGTATAGAAATCAATAAGAAAATATAATATCGCTATGTTCAAAATTGACCAATCAGACAAAGTATATCCTTATTTCAAAACTGGCCAATCAGACAATAGAATATCCCTATTTCAAAATTGGTCAATCAGATATTAGGATATCCCTATTTCAAAACTGGCCAATCAGACATTAGAATATCCCTATTTCAAAATTGGCCAATCAGACATTAGAATATCCCTATTTCATAAACTGATCAATCAGAAATATTTTAGTGACTTATAATGACTTTTAGCTCGAGTTAAGCCATACATTTGTTATAGTAAATAGATATATGATTCACATCCTGAAGACAGTTGATACTATAATATATGATTCCGTTGACTTAGAGACAGTTGATATGCATATAATATATGAACAGAATAGTGTCTGATGCTACAAATAAGAATGAGCAAATTGAAGTATTTTGGAGAAGAAATGTTGAAAGGAGGCATCACGACAAAGAGAAGAGGAAGACAACGAGAAGATAGATTCAGTACGTGGTTAATAATTTTAGAATGACTGCTGCTGAGGAAGAACATCTGACCTATGATAGAGATAAATTTCGAAGTATTATTAGAGTGACAAAGTTATGCTCAAGACAAGCTACTTGATAAATGAATGAATATGAACAGTATAAGATCAGAATGGAATATATAACTTAAACAACCGGAAGAAATGAATAAGGTTGATGAAGGCAATTTCAGTTAAAATTCTTATATTTTGCTTGTTACGTATGGGATTAAAGCATATAGAGGCCAAGGCATACTTCTGTCAACCTCAGCGGCAGTTCACGAACTGCGTCGCACCGACAAGATTTCCCGGTGTAATTTAGAATATGGTGAAATATGTTGTAGGAATTTAATTTTTTAATTTTTCTAATCTCGTTAATCTTGTTAATTCTGTTCAAGCAGTTCTTGGTTAGAGATAATATTTGGCAAGAACATCCGTAATATCTTTCGCAGACAAGTTGTGTATAGATGATGAAGAGTGTGGACTTATCTTGTTCTGCCATTCTCTAGCATTCTGATCTGTATAGTAAAGTTGATAGCAAACAGCTGCAGTATATATTAGTCTTAGTTCTAATGCTTATTTGGCTGATTTCTAAACCGTCTGAAGGGTAGTGAATGAACTTCGTGCCTTAGTCGGTTTTTAGTGTCAAATTCAACTCCTCCTTCGCGTGACACTCAAGATGATAACTTCAAGATATTGGTAACACTTCCAAGATATGATCTTCAAGATAGGGAAAGCAGATGTTCTTTGACGGATTTTATTTTATATTTTTACTGGTGCTGGTGGTGGCAATGTTAGTCATTAGATTTCTTCTCTACGAAATCAATTGTATGATACTACAAACATTTTAAAAGCAGGAAATATGTATTCCAAACTAGTTCACCAAAGATATGTGGCGTAGCTTAGTTTGACGATAGTCATTAGATTTCCTTCTCTAAGAGATATCAAATGTGTGATACTACAGAAATTTGACAAGCAATAAATGTGTATTCCAAACTAGTTCACCAAAGATATGTGGCGTAGCTTAGTTTGACGATAGTCATTAATTTCCTTCTTAAGAGATATCAAATGTGTGATACTACAGAAATTTGAAAAAGCAATAAATGTGTATTCCAAACTAGTTCACACAAATTTGTGGCTTAGCTTAGTTTGACTGCTTTCATTGATCCTGAAAGCAACATATGTTTTAAACTGCTAATATTGTAAGATTTAAGACACACAAGCTAGTGTATACTAATAACAAGTTTAGAGGACAAACACTGTCTTAAGACATAACGCCACAACATGTCGAATTCTTTCAGGATATTTGCATGAACAACAAACAAAACGTAGGTGTTGTGTTCAAAATGAGCACATAAAAGAACATTTGGCGTTGAAACTTAATAAGATTAGTCTACAAAATCACTGCTAGGGAAAAATTATTTTCAGAAATCTAAAAATAAAAGTTCTTTTTACCATCTTCAAAATGATTTCTGGTTTTTCATTGTTGATGGCAACGAGTTTGTGTAATGCTGCCGAGACCTGTCTGTGTATGTAAGAGATCGGAGCACACATAGTTATTCACCAAAGTGATACAATGATAGTCTAGCAATCAAACAATCAATCAATCAATCAATCAACCATTCAATCAACGCATCAGTAATAAAAAAGACTGTAATAAAACTATATAACACAAAGAGGAAATATAAACAAAAAATTAAGAACATTTTACAAAGCCGAGAAATAGAACAAAACGACGAATCGAACAAGAAATTTATTCAATTTAACATTCCCAAAAGCGACAAAATTACTAAAAGTTACTTTCGCACATCAAAAACGAATAACAAACACATGCAATGATGTTTTTCAGAAGAATCAAAATGATAACATCTACCCTACTAACACGTTCAAATAATTTCAAAGCTGTAATGAAACTTTAGCTTAAACGAATTCTACATCGGTAGAATTGAAATTGAATTCTACATCGGTAGAATTGAAATTGAATTCTCACTATTACTATCTAGAGATATTCTAAAATGTCTTGTTAATAATATTCAGTTTATTACGAACATCTATCAATGTGTTTAATAACTGAATTAAGTTCACGATCTCAGTCTTTAAAAAATGTACTTTCTAGTTTCCGTTTTTCTGAAGAGAAAATAGACAAATATTTGTTAACTATATGAAGAAAATGTAGTCAAGAGATTTTTAAAATATCAAAAAAAAGAAAACAGCATTTCCTTGGTAATTAAATGAAGATAATATAAACATTCACATTGTAATTATATGAAGAGAATATAGACATTCACTTTGTAATAAAGAAAGAATATACATTCACTTTGTAATTATATAAAGAAATATAGACATTCACTTGTAATGAGAAGAGAATATAGACAATCAATTTGTAATTATATAAAGAGAATATAGACATTCACTTTGTAATTATATGAAGAGAATATAGACATTCACTTTGTAATTATATGAAAAGAAAAAAAGACAATCAATTTGTAATTGTATGAACATGATACGGATTAGCGTAATGTGTAAGCCTTCGCTTATTGACACGGATACAAGAGGGTTGTGGGTTCAATCCCATACTTCACGTTCCCCCAAAGTGAAAGGAATTGACCAACCTCCCTACCTACACTCTAGGGTCTAGAAATGTGAAGGGACAGGTTCTTCATACCCTAAGGTCTGAAAAGGCTATTAGACAACTTCTAAAAATTATATGTACAGAATTTAGACCAGGACGTGTAATTATATGTATATTGAACTTTTACAAGTAAGTGTCGTTTTCTTCAAACTGTCTATTGCCTAACATTGTTATATATAATGACTGTCTCAATGTATCTATTTTACTTACACATTTTACTGTTTCTCTTTGTGATCATAGCTTAGTGCTGACTTCTCCCTGTTTAAGGTTGTGCATCATTTGTTGTTACCAAAGATTTCTGTTTCATGAACTTCATTAATAATAATAATTCCTCTCGTACCGTTATACGCTACATATGGCCTGCAAATAATTTCTCCATACCGCTCTATCCTGGGCAATTCGCTCAATCTCATCCATGGAACTGTGACCGATATTTCTTGCATCTCTCAGCAAAGTTCGTTTCAGGGTCTCCTTAGGTCGTCCTCTCTTTCTTAAACCCTTTGCATCCCACTTCAATGCCTGCTTTGATATTGGTTGATCATTTCTCCTCAAGGTGTGTCCAACATATCTCCATCTTCTCTTTCTTATAACAGTTGGCACTAGTTGGACTTACTAAATTGTGTTTGGGTTCTTGTTTGTTTGTGTTGGTTTGTATGTGTTTGTATGTGTTTGTTTGTCTGGAATACTAAACGAATGTGAATGAGAGAAAGTACAGCTCAGATATATATCAGATACATATAGAATACTATCAAATATGTATGTGGATATGTGTGTATGTATGTGTGTATGTCACATTCTCTTGGATGAAAAATGGGGGCCATAATCACCCGTGAAGGACGAGTACCATCATCACTATCATGTGAATATGTTTTTGTTTGTATGTATCTGTGTATTCATGTGTGAATGTGTGTATGTATTTATACGTCTATGTATACGTATATATATGTTTGCGTATATGTTGCTGTATGCATCCATGTATGTATGTCTATATGTATGTACGGGATATGTATGCGTGCATGTATATATATATATATAGGTAGCCCTCCTGCCCAGCGTGTTCGTAGCTTGTTGGAAGACGGGTGACAAGCTCCCTGTGAGTGCGGTTCAATTCCACGGGCTGACCACAAAGCCACAAGTTCTCCAGATTCACGGTGTTCGTGCCACCGAGCCGAAGGGTTACGATGTTCATTGCACATAGCCGACGAGCTGAAAGCTTATAGAAAAAAAATGTATGTATGTATGTATGTATGTATGTATGTATGTATGTATGTATGTATGTATGTATGTATTTTGTGTATGTATGTATGTATGTATGTATGTGTGTATGTACGTGTGTACGTGTATAGTATGTACGTGTGTGTGTGTGTGTGGGCGGGTGTGTGTGCATGTGTGTGTGCGTGCGTGCGTGTGTGTGTGTGTGGCGTGACGGTGTACGTGTGTATGAATGTATGTATGTGTTGTGTGTGTATATGTATGTATGTATGTATGTATGTATGTATGTATGTATGATATGTATGTATGTATGTATGTATGTATGTATGTATGTATGTATGTATGTATGTATGTATGTATGTATGTATGTATGTATGTATGTATGTTTTGTGTGTATATGTATGTTGTATGTATGTATGTATGTATGAGATGTATGTATGTATGTGTGTGTGTGTGTGTGTATATGTATGTATGTATGTATGTATGTATGTATGCATGAATGCATGTATGTATGTATGTATGTATGTATGTATGTATGTATGTATGTATGTATGTATGTATGTATGTATGTATGTATGTATGTATGTATGTATGTATGTATGTATGTATGTATGTATGTATGATATGTATGTATGTATGTATGTATGTATGTTATTAGTTATTGGTATTGTATGCATGTATGTTATGTATGTATGTATGTATGTGTGTGTGTGTTGTATGTATGTATGTATGTATGTATGTATGTCTACACACAAAGTACACCACTAAATAAAATAGACGTTCGCAAACATCATTAACCAAACACAGTATCTAGTAGATGAAGTAGATGAGTCTATATTTCAACAAGCAGAACAATCTATAAATTATGTAGGCCGTGAAGCATCATTTATTTGACTATATTTGACGTTGAATTTATACAAATATTATATGTTTGTTCCTTTGACAAGGCGCGCTTGTTGTATCATTGTGTTGTCTTATTCTTCTTTTCTTTGCTTTCGTTCTTTACCATCAATTTTAATCACTCTTTGTGATATGTTTGATCTTTGCCAAGAACGTGTATACGTTGCATATTGGTTTGAAGGCCCCTAAACCCATAGACTTCTACACGTTTAGGACACATGCATCCGATTTCAGCCAAATCTCCTTAGCCGCCTCTTACGACATGCGAGGTAACAGTGGTTCTATTCTTTACACCCCAAATTTGGGCCCCGGTAATCACTCGGTGGTTGTCTTATTGTTCTATACTGTATCAAACTACATCATATCTTGTTTCTTTCTTTCTTCTTTATTATTTGTGCAAATAAAACAGAGACACTGTAGAATAATATCAAATTATCTATTATTTCCTTGAATGATTGAACGAGTTTGTGGTCTCATGTGGCGATAGTTCACATTTCTCGTGTGTGTTTGTCTTCAAATAACGTCTTCTCATCTGTAAATATAAGGTTATGTCCTGAATTCTTCTATTTTTATTGTCCGTTTCTCAACGATAATGTTTACCCAATGAGATTCAAGATTAAGTAATCAACATTTTCCTTTCCAAACTTGAGCTTTCTTTAAAAAAAAACACAATATCATCCTATTTTATTACACACATTTTTTACGTAATTGTTTTTTTTCCTTCTATTTCCCCACTCTCATCTCATTGATTTCGTTTTGTTTTTTGCAGAATATTAGTTTCCTTTCATTCTTCGGTCTTGGTTTTGATCTTGCCTGTTAGGATTGCATTCTTTCAATGATGTAGTTTAATTTACGTTTTTATCAACTCGGTCCTCATTTCATCACAACCTGCATAGACAATTTTTAAAGTATAATTTGACCATTAAAAAGCAACAAAGAACTGTTCAAAACGTGTAAACAAAAAAGATAAAATATATACATTTAATAACGGCAGATGTTGAGAATAGATAGAAGAATATACTTGGAGGTGATCCATCACAAGAGCTATCATACACTGGACTAGAGAGAGAGGAGAACAGAGAGAAGAATATACTTGGAAATGATCCATCACAAGAGCTATCATATACTGGACTACAAAGAGAGAGAGAGAGAGGAGAATAGATAGAAGAATATACTTGGAGGTGATCCATCACAAGAGCTATCATATACTGGACTACAGAGAGAGAGAGAGAGAGGAGAACAGAGAAAGATAAAAGTGATATCAAGAATATCATGAACTTACAGAGGAGAATGAAAGAGAAGGAAGTGATCATCACTTAAGAACTATCAAAATTGTCGAAAAGAGAATATGCTGTTTGGGTCAAAACCCTGAGTCTTAAAGGAATTTGCTTGGATATCCCTGCTAAGTGGATTTTGTTTGGAATATCCCTGCAAATGGATTTTGCTTGGAATATCCCTGTGAAGTGTTGATATTACTTAGGGAATCTCTGAAAAATATGGATTTTACATGAGGTCTAACTGCGAAGGGTGTAGCTTAATTGAGGTAGAACTGCGACTTCATCGCAGGGAAAAGCGTCAACATCTGAGATGATAGCAAACGTCACGGACAGAGATTTGTGGAGATCCATGATCGTCTACGCCAACCGGCATGGCACCTCATGATGATGATTTCTGGATATGATATAGTCTGCTGTCTGCTTCATTATTGTCTTTGTTAAGCATTACCTCATACTGTGCATTACCTCATACTGTGCATTACCTCATACTGTGCATTACCTCATACTGTGCATTACCTCATCTCATTAATGTAAGCATTACTCCACAAGTTTACATAATAATTGCAATAACAATATGGAGATTACGTCATGTGTTTACTGGATAAAATATAAAAGTAATCACTCAATGAACCCCAAAAGTTAGGATTTATTTACATTATTTTATAATACATTTCATTCCATCGATAACGAAGTTGATAACACGGTGTGCTAGTGATCACGGGCCTTGGAAATTCTGGAGTTCAAGGGTATGTGCCCAACATTTTCGGTGGGTAAAATCTGAGCCTCTGGACTACAAGAAATCTTGATTCTTTATTTTGGAATCTACGTTAGTATTATGTTGCTGTGACTAGGATAACAATTCATGTTCACAAGACAAGGTAACATAAATCATATAATCTTCCTGTGTAGGAAAGAGATCGGAACACACATGGTTACTCATCGAAGTGTAATGACGATGGTCCTAGCAATCAATTAATCAATCAATCAAATAATGTTTTTGTCTCCTGTGAATTGAGGTGCAGTCGTTATGGCACCTACTATTGCACATCACATGTCTGCGTGAAGACTTGCTTTCCTTATCACATTACCATTGACATTAAGGCTAACCTTAGTATGACTTCAGGGGTACTTGTAATGTAGATCCGCAAGTAAAAGATCAGGGTTTCCTATAGTCTAACTGCGTAAAGGATCCCCAACAAGAATTGTTGCTCCAAGCTGGCTTTGAACCCGATATATTTAGAGCACAATGTTTTTAGTAAAGCGTGTTATAAGCTTCTCTATCGGTGGCGCCAATCATAGCATTGAGATCATGAATATTTCTAATGATGACTGATGCGACGGTATATATAAGATGGGATAGATGACTTGAATATGAGAGCAATATATTCATAACTGCTAAAGCTGTAAGCCATAGTGTAAATGGTATCTTTTCAACATATGTATCCAACTTGCTATACGAAGGATATGTACCAATTGTGTTACCAAATGAAATCATAGAAGAAATTTGAGACTTTTTATACATGTGAAATATGGTATCGCAGGACGGAGATTATACATGTGAAATGCGGTATCGCATTACGGAGATTATACATGTGAAATACGGTATCGCAGGACGGAGATTATACATGTGAAATACGGTATCGCAGGACGGAGATTATACATGTGAAATACAGTATCGCGGACGGAGATTATACATGTGAAATACAGTATCGCAGGAGGAGATATACATGTGAAATACGGTATCGCAGGACGAATTAGAGGAATACGTATCGCAGGACAGAATTGAAAGAACATCATTGGGAAAAACTTTACCACGCTCAACAAAATCTGGAAACCCAAAGGATTACATCTCAAAACAAAATTACCCGCCTGCCCCAGCGTGTTCGTAGTGCATTGGATGACGGGTGACAAGCCCCTTCTGAGTGCGGTTCAATTCCGCAGGCTGGCAGAAAAGTCACATGTTCTCCAGTCTGACGGTGCTCGTGGCACTGAACCGAAGGGTTACGATATCCATGGCACCGAGCCGAAGGGTTACGATGTCCATGGCACCGAGCCGAAGGGTTACGATGTCCATGGCACTGAGCCAAAGGGTTACGATGTCCATGGCACCGAGCCGAAGGGTTACGATGTCCATGGCACCGAGCCGAAGAGCTAAAAGCTCAAGTGCTTCTGGATCGAAAAAAGAAAATTAAAAATTTATATAGGCAGTGTACTGTGAGTGTTATTATAAAGTGGTGTGCGTGCTGGAAATTGATCTACAACATCCTACACAAGCTAAAAACATTCACAAATAAATGCTTAAGAAGAATCCTGTAATATTTCTGTTACAATACGAAAGCAAATGAAGAATTTATACAGGGCCGTGCGGTATATTTTATCAGTGTGATGCAAGTCTTCAAAATGTCGCCCCTTGTTTGTTTGATGGTGGATTAAGCCTCTATGTGGCCGAGGCACGCCCCTTTCAACCTAAGACATATGTCTTTTGGTTATATCAGGGAGTATTGGCCTTTTTCTGGGTGTGCCATGTGGCCTGGGACTTGTCCTGGTGTGTTATTGTGTCTTGATTTGTGTTTGTCCTAATAAGGACATTTTGTCTTGATCTGTGTTTGTCATGGCGCCCCTTAAATGTTTGTTCCTTAAAGTATCCTTTTTATTTTGCTACATATGCCGCCCCCTTACGGACCGCCTGATGCGGCCGCCTCTCTGAATCACAGCCCTGCACGGCCCTGAGTTTATAAAATGAACAAGCTGTGCATCATTGAAGATCATAATGAAAAGACGAAGATGGGTCGGGCATGTATGGCATATACCAGTAGGAGCATTGACTAAGAAAGTTCACCAATGGACAGATGATGGGAAAAGTAGGCATGAAAGTACAAAGGAAACATGGAGAAGAACAGTGGAAGAAAAAGCTGAATATTGTAGCCTGTCGTAGGAAACAATTGAGAGAAAGGAAACAGAACGACACCAATAGTAATCTCTTGTGGAAGCTTTATGTGTCAAACTAGACACAAAGAGGATATAGATAGACATGATAGATTATGTTAACATGTAACACGAACAATTTCAACAAGTTTCAGTTTGTTTCCCACATTGTTCCCTCGTACTTGTAAGATTTCTCAATTTGTTCTGATAATTTTCGTGTAGGCGCTATCTTAATTTTGTTTCTCCACTCTAATCCCCATTGGCATCATTATCGTCATCATCATCGCCCTCATGATCATCACCCTCATCATCATTATCACCAATAGCAGCAATTACAGTCATAAATCAACATTCCCACCTCAAACACTATTAATTGCCTCAACTAAACTACTAGCACTCCTACCATACAGACACGCATAAACACACACACACATATACACATATACACACACACTATCATCTCATAACACCATTTTCTGATATTAGTTTCTTTTTTTTTGGTACTCCATTCTAATATTGTTTGTTTATAACACAGTATATTTCTCTCTCTTTCTCTCTCTACCTCTTCTCTCACTCTCTCTTGCAATATTTGGTACACAATTCTAATATTGTTTGTTGATAACAGTATATTTCTCTCTCTTTCTCTCTCTACCTCTTCTCTCTCTCCATCTTGACATTTTAACTCAGAATGGGGCATAGACCCTCAATCAACTCATGCCAAGTCTTTCTTTAGCTATCTTTACTTCTTAATAACCTTGACTCCTCCTGGCATAGACCATCAGCCAACTCATGCCAAATCTATCTTTAGCTATCTTTTACTGCTCCTGGCATAGACCCTCAACCAACTCATGCCAAGTCTTTTATTTTAGGGGTCATCCCTTTACTTTGCTCCTGACATAGATACATCTTTTACTGCTCCTGGCATAGATATATCTTTTACTGCTCCTGACATAGACCCTCAACCAACTCATGCCAAGTCTTTTTATCTTTAGATATCTTTACTGCTCTTTCCAGATCTTCTTTATATCGTTTTTGTCTGCGTCCAAATCTATTCTCGATGTAATTTTCGTCTTTCCTCTGTTTTACTTCGTCTGCGGGTTCCAGAAAAGGACCCTTGTTGTTATATTCGCCTCTTGTTTTTACAAGGTGTTTATCTATCTAGCGCAGGTTCTTTCTTCATCTTTTGGCTCAATGGGATCTGTCTGGCTCTCTCCATAACCTCCTCATTTGTGACCATATAATACTATCTCAGTCCCTCTATTCTGCGCAGACACAAGCTGACGAATAACACAGTACCTATCCACATTAAAAAATGTCATTTACGACAAAACTTACCATTAAGTTGGTCAACATTCCCATCCGTTGAGAAAAAAACAGAAAGTCTTTATGAGACGTACATGCTATCCAAAGTATTTGCTATTTTGGTCTTTTATTTATTTTATTTATGCAATCATCATTACCAGGTCGTGTTGCCTCTATCGAAAGTTGGCTGCAATTTATTTTCAGCAAATTGTATTCATTTTCTCTGATGGTACTCCCTTACAGTCTGCTGCATCTTCATCTCTTGATGTTCCACTCTAAGTTATAACTCTGGCTTTCTAATTCTCTCTAGTTCTCAAACTGTCCTCTACAATATAATCTTCAATAATGTTTAGTATTCTTTACTGCAGTGGCTCTCAACTGTTTTCAGTTGACGCACCCTTAAACACGAGGCCACTCGAGTGGTTACTGGGGCCCAAATTGGGGTGTAAAGAATAGAACATCTGTTACCTCCCACGCAATTCGCAAGAGGCCACTGAGGAGGTTGGATGTGGGCTAGCTACCCACACCGTAAAAACACTAGATGGCTACAGAACGGAGAGCGAACCGAATAAACACTGCCTGAAACCGGACACATCGCCGAAGGATAAGCACAAGAGCTAAAAATAGGGCTGAATATGTGACATAAAACACACCAATGCTAAGGCTGCGCGATCAGATTTCTACATGAATAGAATTTATGGGGAGATCTGGTACATCGATCTGGGCGGTGATACCGATATTTCTTTACCTTTCTCAGCAAAGTTCGTTTCAGGATCTCCCTAGGTCGTTCTTTCTTTCTTGATCCCTTTGATTATGACCATATACCGTTTTGTTTAACTTTTCATTTCTTCTAGTAGCTCTCAACCTGTACACTAAATAACATATGTATATTCTGGTAAAAAGGTCTCTTCCAACTTGTCTGCGAAAGATCATACGCACATTCTGACCAAAAATCATCTCTAACTAAGAAGTGCTTACATAGCGTCAGAAAGGGAATATGAACACCAACATATGAGGGAAAATCTGGAGATTGATCGGACATCGGTTGTGCCTAAAGTCTAAGTCTGCCTCAAGAACTGCAATGAGATGGACACTAGAGAGTAGACGAAAATTTGGAAGACATAAAACTACACGGAAGAGAACAGTAGACCAGGAACTGAAAGAAACGAATCACAACTAGAATACAATACAGGGATGGCCAAGAACAGAGAAGAATTGTGAGCATTTGCTGCTGCCTTAAGCGTCAAGGACGTAACAGGTTAGACAGAGACAGTTGTCTTTTCACTTCTTTCTGATGCAGTACCTTGATATTATATTTGATTTCATTAAATGATATCTCCATCATCTGTATAGTAGGAATATAATATCACATACAGAAAGACTAGATATTCTGTTTTCTATTTGTTTATTTATGTATGTATTTACGCAATAGTTGACAGTAAGGTGACAGAACGACAACATTTTGGACATATAAAAAGACACGAAGGGCTGGAGAAGACCATCATTGAAGAAGGCATACCAGCAAAGAGAAGAAGAGGAAGACCACGGAGAAGATGGATTCAGGATGTAACTGATGATTTGAACATGACGGTTGCAGAGGCGGGACATCAGGCCTATGAGAGAGAGAAATTCTTGAGGACTTTAGGGGTGGCAAAGCTCTGCTCGAAACAACCTATTTGATGATGATGATTTACGTAATAATGTTTCCTTTATGCAAAACTTCACTTTTTTATACTAGCGCGCCTCTGATCTATACGACTATATCTTGTATAATTTTTCTTCTGCATTTCCCGTTTTCGATGAAAGTAATTACATTACTTATATTACAAAACAATTCTGTGTATGTTTGTTTAGCAGTTATGAAAATAACATATGTTACTGTATTAAAACTTGATTAAATCTATGCTATTGTCATTGATTTATACAATACAAAACACAATAAGTTTTATGTTTACGGTTTGTGGTTGTTAATTTACTATTGAGGTTAGGAAACAATAACGTCCTCATGGATTTATAGATCGAATCTGGTCTATAAATAGTCGATGGTAACTAGTTCAAGGGCGTGACAGGAAGACGAAATGAAACTTCTTTATTGTGGAGACAGTTGAGAAATGACTAAAACGACTTTTTCTATCTTGGGATACGAATGTTGAGGAGTTCACATATATCTTGAGACTAAATTAAGAACACACGAAAGTTACTACTTAGGTCATGTTCTAGCGCTGATATCTTTCTGTATAAGAAATAGATCAGCGAACACATGATTACTCACAGAAATGCAATTATGGTGTCACTATAAATCGAGCAGTCAATGATTACTCAATCGATCAAACAAATATTCATTCATTCATTCAATCAATCAATCAAACAAACAATCGCTCTCGCTAACGCACTCACTCACTAAATCACTCACTCAATCAATCAATCAATCACACATTCAATAAAACAATCACACATTCAATAAAACAATCAAACATTCAATAAAACAATCAAACATAAAAAAAAAAAAATCAAACATTCAATAAAACAATCACACATTCAACAAAATAATCAAACATTCAATAAAACAATCATTAAAAGACGTTGACATTTGAAAGTATTTTATTTTTCTGCATTAAAGTTACACCTCAAACTTTGATATCAACAGGAAATGTTGAAACTTCTTCAGATGGCAGCCTTTTGAAGTCTCTATACTTTTTATGCTGATAGTAGTTACTCATAATGATCATTCAGTACCTTGCCTGCTGGCGTTAGCGATCATGAATCGTCACAGCTTCATATGCACAGTATTGGTCATTAACTCAGTCGTTTACACTCTTCCATACAATGCTATCAGGCTGTTATATCTTCTCTCTCTGTCACTCTCTATCTCTTCTCCCCGTAATATTTATTTTCCTATAATGATATATATGAATGTTACATGTCTTTATCTTCTTAATAGTGTGTAGGATCATGATTTATCTGTGCTATAACTGACGCTCTATTTCTTCGGTAGATATGTTTTCTTCCTGTTTGTTTAGATTGTCTTCCATATTCTTTCTAAATTTAACTGTGATTGTAAGACATCATATTTGTGTTGTTTTTGTCTCCACAGTTAGAGCTTGCATTTACTATTTTCTTTATTTTTAACGTTCCCTATCACTGAGTATGGAAATGAAAATCGTGGCATATCCTAAAGGACGTAGCCATCAACCACAGTAAACGAGTCGTTGATTTTCTAGGCACCACTTATACGTTCAGTTATTTGTCATTGTTTTCTGAACGGTGAGGTCTATTTTTACCTTTTTGTAAAAATCCCCGGAAACGAATGTGCTTCCAAACTTGCCCACCGTGGGGTTTGAACTAGGTACGCTTGGGTTCGTGATCGAGCTCACTACCTCTCGAGCTACAGACGCTCATTGAATATGGAAGGATGTTTAATTAAGAGTATCAGTGCGCGAGGTTTCCTAACCGTATCCAGTTGAAGAAACTTTGCCTATTAGTATGAAACTGTTCATTTGTTCATTATGAAACTGTTCATTTGTTCATTATGAAATTGTTCATTTGTTCATTATGAAACTGTTCATTTGTTCATTATGAAACTGTTCATTTGTTCATTATGAAACTGTTCATTTGTTCATTATGAAACTGTTCATTTGTTCATATGAAACTGTTCATTTGTTCATTATGAAACTGTTCATTTGTTCATATGAAACTGTTCATTTGTTCATTATGAAACTGTTCATTTGTTCATATGAAACTGTTCATTTGTTCATTATGAAACTGTTCATTTGTTCATTATGAAACTGTTCATTTGTTCATTATGAAACTGTTCATTTGTTCATTATGAAACTGTTCATTTGTTCATTATGAAACTGTTCATTTGTTCATTATGAAACTGTTCATTTGTTCATTATGAAATTGTTCATTTGTTCATTATGAAACTGTTCATTTGTTCATTATGAAACTGTTCATTTGTTCATTATGAAACTGTTCATTTGTTCATTATGAAACTGTTCATTTGTTCATTATGAAACTGTTCATTTGTTCATTATGAAACTGTTCATTTGTTCATTATGAAACTGTTCATTTGTTCATTATGAAACTGTTCATTTGTTCATTATGAAACTGTTCATTTGTTCATTATGAAACTGTTCATTTGTTCATTATGAAACTGTTCATTTGTTCATTATGAAACTGTTCATTTGTTCATTATGAAACTGTTCATTTGTTCATTATGAAACTGTTCATTTGTTCATTATGAAACTGTTCATTTGTTCATTATGAAACTGTTCATTTGTTCATTATGAAACTGTTCATTTGTTCATTATGAAACTGTTCATTTGTTCATTATGAAACTGTTCATTTGTTCATTATGAAACTGTTCATTTGTTCATTATGAAACTGTTCATTTGTTCATTATGAAACTGTTCATTTGTTCATTATGAAACTGTTCATTTGTTCATTATGAAACTGTTCATTTGTTCATTATGAAACTGTTCATTTGTTCATTATGAAACTGTTCATTTGTTCATTATGAAATTGGCATGAAATTTAACTCACTTTTTTTGTGACTGTCGTTACAACATGTCCCCAATATATCATGGATAGAGAAGAGAGCAAATAGATCAATCCAGAAGGAACTTCTTCTTCTGCGTTCTCACTAGATTGGGATTTCGGATTCTCTAATAAAGGCAACCGTCTGCCTCAGATTATCAGCCACACCATACAGTTTGTCTTGGACGCTTGTGTAAGTGGGCCACCTCTTTCTTCTCAGGTCTGCATACTGGTGGCAGTTCTGTAGGATATGTTCTGTTGTCATACTTGTCAAGCCACAGGTGAACAGTGGCACAGGAATGCACTAAGAATGCACTAAGAATGCACTAAGAATGCACTTAGAATGAACTTAAAAGCAAAGAAAACCTGGCTGATACTACTAATAGTAATGAGAAAATAGAGGTAGTTTGAACATCCACAAATACACGAACGGTTGGAGAAGACTATTATGGAAGGAAAGATTTCTAGGTTAAACCTTTAGCCATGTGCGTCCCTAACAGACTTTAGATTGTAGGAGAGAGAAATCTACAAGTGAAACCAGGAGTTGTGACTTGAAAGACATATGACCCCCCCTCCTCCTCCCTTGAATTCATGAAATGAATTCCCTGTAGATGACAAAATTCCTTTGTATTCTAGAGATTTGTTCTGTCCCCACCTTCATGTTTCCTCAGCCAGAGTTTTCTTTCTGGTTGAGAGATGCCTGAGATGAGAAGTACCTCATTAATTGTTCAATGTTTCAGACTCAACAAAAATTCCAATTTTTATTTTGTCATCAATTATTTTCAGAACTTCATCTTGCAAGTATTAACATTCAGTTTGTTCACGGCAAAAATCTTTGAAAAACTTTAATTAGATCGACTTTAAAAAACAATGGTCACAAGTAGATTTTCTGAGGATCGTCTAATGGTTTATTCAATCACATTTTCTCACCGGGTGTTGAAGTTGCTGGCAAAGACTACTATTTCACTATATTGTGATTCCTTCTCGCTTCTCTCCTTTCATATTCGCACAAAAAGCAAAGCTTGGTGTATTCAGTTCGTTAGCCAAGCCAAATTTATATCACTTTTTGTCACAACAGATGTTACATTTGTAGGCATTGTATAATTAATTCTTCGTAACACATGTTTAATATTTTCGCACGTATCTTGCATTGTAAATCTATATACTAATGGGATATTTGAATATAAGTGCATATTGTAAAGAAGTGTAGATGATTTCAGACTGCTCTTTGATCAATCGATAACAAAGTCTTCATTCATCTGGTCAATGTTATAATCCAACTGACTGAAGTGGCCCATCTAACAAAACGTAACAAAAGATTAAAAATAAAATTCCTACATACATATCTTTACCATCTACAAAATTACATCTGGACCCTCGCCGGTGCTACGGAGTTAATTCACTGCAACTGAGATCTTGTGTAAGAAAGAGATCTGAGCACACATGGTTACTCACCGAAGTGCAATGATGATGGTCCTATCAATCAATCAATCAATCAATCAATCAAACGTAAGAAAAAAGGTTAGCAGAATTGACGCCATCTTTCAGTGATAATGTACAACTCTCATATTAACATTATGACTGTGCTCTGCTTGTTATGCTAAATGATTGCAGAAATGTTATCACTCGCCGACCCCAAGCTATTGTAACATATTCCAAAACCGTTCAAGTACATCTGCTTTGATTTCAGTAACGGAGCTGCAATGTCAGAACCAACCATATTTTGAACAATGATTTTTTCTTTGGGAGCAATAAGTGACATAAAACATTGAAGAAACATCTTTGGAAGCAGTGTTCAAGACTCTAGAACTATAAAAAACCACACATTGATAAACAAGAAACAACAAGTTCTATCGAACAATGTAATCTACATCAAAATTGTTCTATAGAACGCATATGATTACTGAAAGTATTGTAACAACTAAAGACCACATGATGTAGTAATACCTCTATAGAACTATACTGCAGCATGATATACAATTTGAACTATACTGCAGCATGATATACAATTTGAACTATACTGTAGCATGATATACAATTTGAACTATACTGCAGCATGATATACAATTTGAACTATACTGTAGCATGATATACAATTTGATCTATACTGCAGCATGATATACAATTTGAATATACTGCACATGATATAATTAATATCTGTGCTATATACATTGAACTATACTGCAGCATGATATACAATTAACTTACTGCAGAAGATATACAATTTGAACTATACTGCAGGCATGATATACAATTTGAACTATACTGCAGCATGATATACAATTTGAACTATACTGCAGCATGATATACAATTTGAACTATACTGTAGCATGATATACAATTTGAACTATACTGTAGCATGATATACAATTTGAACTATACTGCAGCATGATATACAATTTGAACTATACTGCAGCATGATATACAATTTGAACTATACTGCAGCATGATATACAATTTGAACTATACTGCAGCATGATATACAATTTGAACTATACTGTAGCATGATATACAATTTGAACTATACTGCAGCATGATATACAATTTGAACTATACTGCAGCATGATATACAATTTGAACTATACTGTAGCATGATATACAATTTGAACTATACTGCAGCATGATATACAATTTGAACTATACTGTAGCATGATATACAATTTGAACTATACTGCAGCATGATATACAATTTGAACTATACTGTAGCATGATATACAATTTGATTGATCACGGGAAATGTCTTCAGAAATCGCCCATATGGTACCAGGTCCGCAAGGGAAGCAAAGAATAGCACCACTACGACCTACAAGGCATGTCGCAAGAGGCGAATGAAGTCGGGGCCTAGTGAAGATACCCTAGTAAATAAAAAGCGTCGCAGAAATCGGATGTGCTGGCCTACTTGTAGGTGCATAACTGACACAACGTACACGGCTCAGATCACATATAGATCAATTAGAATAGTTAACAAGTGGTCGATTTGACGTGGTTGAAGAAGAAGAAGAAATATTCAGAAATGAATCATGTTCATATATAATGTGAACAGTTTTGACAAATTTGGCATGTCGCTGAAGAGAAATATATGCATAATCATTAAATTATCACTTATAATAATCATCATAAATGGCCTACAGACAGGGTATCCATGTGTGGAGAAAACATACACGTAAGTTGCAATTTCGCAAACAAAACTTATATTAGAAAATACACTTTATCAACAATCTTTATATCATCCACACGATAATAAACATGATTTCAATTCTGTCTAAAAATAAATTAATGTAATTCTGTCAGAGAATCTATCTCTCGTGTAATCATATCGAAAATGTTACAATGTTCAGAGGAAACTTTTTATGAACATTTCCGCCGCTGTTCCTAATAACCACATTTTGTCAATTTATTACTACCTGAAGGGTGCTTTCGATGCTGTGAATGTATTGATAGAAGGGTCAGCTAGCCAGAGCTGACCACAGCCATGTTCTCAGTGCCGGATTAGGCTAGCGCGGGGCCCGTAGCAAATTTTAGCGTGGGGCCCTAGGTTTTGTATGATAATAAAATAAAACACAACTTTTACAAACAAACTTGTCTCGATTTAATGTGAGCAAATTTAGAGATAATACTAGACAAATCAATTTCTCTAAGTAAATTACATTCAATGTTCATTAAGATGAGGTTACTTAGACGATCTAGTCCCATCATGTTCCTGAACTCACTTTTTATACGCTTTAATGTTGAAAAGAACGTTCTCCGCTGCAGTTAGTAATCATTAAAAACAAGTAAATTCGTAAGACTATTTCTACATTTGGGAAACATGACTCTAATGAATTTTCCATTATAAGTTTATAAAATTGCAGTTCAAGAGCCTCATGTTTTCGTTGCTATAGCAGCAGCTACATTAGTTTTAAGAAGTTCAGTGAACTGCATAAGTTCGTCGCCTAGGCTTTCTTCCAAATCCTCTAGGTAAGAGCCGACAATATTTGGAGTTCTTTTCAAGATCTCTTCTGCTGTAATAGATTTTAACTGCCGGAGTATTCCAAATACACCAGTCACTCTATGGTACAGCCTAAATCAATAACTTTGCAAACAAAACAGAACAGTTGTCCTTTAGTTTCTGTATAACACAACCAATCTCTCACGAGAGTTTTGTTTGTTGGTGTATGTGTTTATGTGAAAAACGACTTTCGACAAAATCGGGAATTGTTTTCTTTATGTTTTTTTTTTTTTTAAGACATGAAATCACTGTTCATATGTTGCACTTCACTACTTTCTTTCACAATCCAATAATCTCGATTGAAGTTGTTTGGCCATTCACCAATATCGTTGGAGTACATTTTACTTTCGTTGTGTTTTTGGCTTGTAGAAGATGTTGCTACATTGGAAGCATGTGCTGTGCTTTCTGACTCTCTTTGGCTTGAAGATGATATGGCTAAATTGGAAGGACTTTCTGTACATTCGATTTCAGTTTGTCTTGTGAAAAATGTGGCTAAATCGTGAAGAGTTGCTGATCTTAATGGTAATATTGGTAAAGATGATTCTTCTATAGCACTGCTTTCATCTACTACACAGTGGGACACGTCTTCTGTATTTTCTGCTTCGATTTCGTTGGATTCGGCACCATCACATACATCATTAAAAAATTCAGACAGCGTGCGTGTTTTTGATATAACATCTGGTTATTTTTTCCATTTTAATCTCTGTCACATAGGCGCGGGGCCCCATAAAAGCGCGGGGCCCGTAGCATTTGCTACTTCTGCTACTAGGCTAATCCGGCTCTGCATGTTCTAGTTGCAAATGATGGCCCTAGTACAAGGCTGCGCTGATGTGGTTTGATTAGGTGAGCATGGATCGAAGAAGGAAGAGAAACTTGAATCAAGAAGAAAAAAAACGCCCGAGTGGTTACCGGGGCCCAAATTGGGGTGTAAAGAATAGAGCCACTGTTACCTACCACACATGTCGTAAGAGGCAACTAAGGAGGTTGGCCGTGGGGCTAGCTACCCCACACCGTAAAAAAACACTAGATGGCTACAGAACGGAGAGCGAACCGAGTAAACGCTGGTTGAAACCGGACACATCGCCGAAGGATAAGTACCAGAGCTCCAAATGGTGCCGAAGATGTGACGAAAACATACAAATGCTAAGGTTGCATGAATCAAATTTCCACATGAATAGGATTTATTGGGAGATCTGGTACATCGGTCTGGGCGATGATCGCGAGAGAGAATCAAGAAAATGTGGTACTGAAAACGAGTCGAAAAAGATTAGCTATCACAGTGAGACTGTAGACTGTAGCTATCACAGTGAGTGAGACTGTAGAGTGAGACTGTAGACTGTGACACAACACATCAAGCACAACTTTCAGGATCTACAAATCTTCTGAAGAAGAAGTAGAAAAACCTGTCTAAAACTTGATCTGTTATTCATCATTATCAAATAGCTTGTCCTGAGCAGAACTTTGTCACCTTAACAATCCTTCGTATTTTCTGTCTTACAGTTCAGATACCACTTTCTGAAGAAGTCATGCTCATATCATCAGTTACATCCTGAATCCATCTTCTTGTGGTCTTCCTCTTCTCCCCTTTGCCGAAATGCCCCTTTCCATAACGGTTTTCTCCAGAACTATTTCTCTTTTTATATGTCTAAAAATCTTCAATTTTCTCATTCCTATGTGTAGCATCATCCAGTTTTCATTGATTACGGCATCGACTTAATGACAGTAATAACATTTTATAACGTCTCTGTGACGCAGTGGTTAAGACGTTTATCATGCCTTCAGAAGGTTGTGTGTTTCAATGTGGTCATTCAGTTCACATGTGTATTTTTTTCTTACATTCATACATTGTTGCTGGGGCTGCATAGCTCGTTGTTTATGTTTACGCTTCTCTAGACAGTTGGGGTGATATTTTTGCCGATAGAAACGGAATCATAAATGAAATTTGGTTCACTAAAGTCAACCATTTGCCTTCAGTCCTTTGATAACATTCTTTTAAAAATGAGCTGCTTAACGTTTAACTCTCATTCAGATTTCTTATATCGCACTTTAGTAAATTATATCGCAGTGACATTCATAAATTTGACTCACGATCATTATTTTCCTCCCAGCGTGAATTATATAAATAATATTTCACCCTCTCGTTCTATTCCCTGACAGGAAAATTATGTATCCTCACTTAACTGCAGGCAACTCATCTTGTTTCCTGCATTTCGTGTCCACCAACAATCTAACTATTCTAACGGCACTCTCAGCGTTCCACATGTATTATTTTCAACCAACCCTCACTCTTACGCCAGAATCGCATAGTAATCTGGTTTAGCGGCTACACAAACGTCAAAATGTTATTTCTCTGCGCTTATCTTGGAGTAACTAATTTCGCTAATATTTTATTTTCTCTCTATGGTGACGCCAAGCAGCGTCAAGCAAAATTGTGCGTTACTGTTTAGAAGTTGTCGCTACAGCTAATACATTTATTCGTTTCTTCTTCTTCTGCGTTCTCACTAGATTGGAATTTCGTATTCTCTAATAAATTTAGCCATCTGCCTCAGATTATCAGCCCCGCCATACAGTTTGTCTTGGACGCTTGTGTAAGTGGGCCACCTCTTTCTTCTCAAGTCTGCACACTGGGGGCAGTTCTGTAGGATATAATTTTTATGATTTCTGCTTCCCCATTTGTGCCGACCTCTTCCCGCAGTAAGTTTTAGCCACCCTCGTGATGGTAGGTCTGACATTTTTACTGCATGGCTAAATCTCCGAGGCAGATTGGTGGTCGTAGAATCCGTTATCCCATTCCTCATTGTGAGGGATCGTTGCACCATTTTATGCACCTTACGGCCCGGTGCATCCGTTTTCTGCAAGCATTTGTTTCGGGTTAGCATTCCTAGCGGACACATGCATCCGATTTCAGCAAACCTCCTTAGTCGCCTCTTACGACATGCGTGGCAGGTAACAGTGGTTCTATTCTTCTTTACACCCCAAATTTGGGCCCCGGTAACCACTCGGGCAAATTTATTTGTTTGATTTGTGGGTTTCCATAGGGCGTCCTTTCTTTCTTGAACTTCTGCCTTCCCGTTCAATGCCTGATTTGTGATTCATTGATTACAATTAACATTATATACAAACAATGTCAACTGAGTGATTCATTGATAAGACTATTGTCTTTAAGTTCGATGAATAACAATAAGAGTTCCGATCTCTTTTTTTACAGAGGAAGTTTTCAGAGACAGTGTATGAGCTCTGTTGCATCAATACGGTTCCACGGTTAAATTTGATGATGCTGGTAATTTGTAGAAAAATTAATTAAACTAAATAAAAACAATTGTGCCAAGGCAGCTTCATTACAGCCTGCTCTTATTGATGTTAATCTGTTCTCAACTTGAACACGGGATCTATCTTTTAATCGTCCGCTTGTTAAAGAACCAGAAACTGCTGGATCTCACCTATAGTTAGATCAGGAATCACTGACAAATTAGACTGATCCATTCAGGCGGGAAGCAAACCAAATATCTTTGGATCGAGAGACGTGCACTGTATCTGTATACTACAGAAAACCCTCTAGTTTAACCTGGACATGATCTAGTTTAACCTGAACATGATCTAGTTTAACCTGAACGTGACCTAGTTTAACCTGAACATAAACTAAGATGACCACTAGTATCTGTATACGACAGAAAACCCTCTAGTTTCACCTGAACATGAAGATGACCACTAGTATCTCTATACTACAGAAAACCCTCTAGTTTAACCTGAACATAATAATAATTATAATAATTCCTCTCGTACCGTTATACGTTACATAGGGCCTGCAAGTAATTTCTCCATACCACTCTATCCTGGACAACTCGCTCAATCTCCTCCATGGAACTGAGACCGATATTTCCTGCCTCTCTCAGCAAAGTTCGTTTCAGGGTCTCCTTAGGTCGACCTCTCTTTCTTGAACCCTTTGCATCCCACTTCAATGCCTGCTTTGATATTCGTTGATCATTTCTCTTCAAGGTGTGCCCAACATATCTCCATCTTCTCTTTCTTATAACAGTTGTCACTAGTGGTTGACCAGACATGTCTCTGATTTCATCACTTCCCTGAATTCGTTCCATTTTATATTCATTATTTTTCGCAGATATCTATTTTCAAATGCATTCAACTTGCTTTCTATATCTTTAGTCTTAACCTGAACATAAACTAGTTTAACCTGAACATGAAGACAGCCAATAGTATCTCTATACTACAGAAAACCCTCTAGTTTAACCTGAACATGAAGACGACCAATAGTATCATCATGATCTGTTTTAAGATAAAATAAGTGATGTCTTCACACAGAAGGTTTACTGTTATAGGTTTCCAACGTTTCTCGCCACGATGGAGCAATAATACATTACTCTTTATTGGGATGTTTAGTTACCATATGCAACTTTGATTTTGATGTACATTCTACAGATTAGTTTCAGAATTTCATGTGATATCTTTCTTGTACCTCTTGTGGGATTAGATTATTGGTACTGATGCGTAATGTTGACCATATCACCCATCGTGTGACGACGGTCAATAAAAATACATGCCTAACAATGTATTACCCAATATACCTTGACGTATGAAAACAGAATTAATTTATTTAAACATAATAACAAAGAAATCAGCTTTTGATTCCAGACATTGCCATTGATGTAGTAGTGTATACCAAGGGGTTCAGTTTTATGAAGCAGTCAGTGTCTCTTAAAGTAATCAGGCAGAGTCTGGTTATATGATAATATGCAAAGATATTGATTAACCAACATCGAACTGACGTGTTGGAAGCTGCTGGATTTGCTGAGGCGGAGATCGGAGCACCCATGGACATGTCCGGAGTGCTATGATGATAGTCCACATATAACTGATAACACTCCTATTCCAAATTAATAAACTTCACTGTTGATAATTATTTTACAAGTAATACATTCAAATAAAGTATGACTCAAACGTGTTGCAGAATAATTCAACTTTGAACACAAACAAATGAAACAGATCAAACTGTGAACATAAAGAGACACATGGATTGATATAAACAGTTAATTTCTATCCTGGTGGTTTTATAAGTAATCGTTAGAAATACAAACATGTCGTTGAGTGGATCGATCTTGCAAGTTAATTAGTTGTTTACGTGCTATAACATGTTGATTATTATCAGGACCTTGCGGTATATTATCTCAGTATGATGCGAGTCTTCGAAATGCCGCCCCTTAAATGTGTTGTCCTTAAAATAACCTTTAATTGTAGTTTTGCTGTTTATGTCGCCCCCACCCTATCCTTACGGTCCCGCCTTATGCGGTCGGCTCTCTGCATCATAGCATGGCATTGTCCTGATTATTGTTCAACATTGTCCTGATTATTGTTCAACATTGTCCTGATTATTGTTCAACATTGTCCTGATTATTGTTCAACATTGTCCTGATTATTGTTCAACATTGTCCTGATTATTGTTCAACATTGTCCTGATTATTGTTCAACATTGTCCTGATTATTGTTCAACATTGTCCTGATTATTGTTCAACATTGTCCTGATTATTGTTCAACATTGTTCTGATTATTGTTCAACATTGTGTTTGGGAAATGACATTAATATATTCTCTTCAGCTTTACCTAAGTTCTTAATGTTAAATCTATATTTCCTTTATTTGATAGAAGAAGTTTGTACTAATTATCTACACCAGCATCGTCTTAGTCTATATCATCATCATCGCCATCATCAGCGTTATAGTCATCATCATCATCGATATCGACATCGTCATTACCATATTCGTCCTCATCATCCTCATCATCATTGGTATCGTCATCGTCACCATCATTCTTGTTGTCTCTTCTTCTTCTTTGCGTTCGTTCTTTACGACCAATTGTAATCACTCTTTGTGATATGATTAATCTTTGCCAAGAACGTGTATACGTTACCCATTGGTTTGGTAGGTCACTAAACGCATAGACTTCTACACGTGTTAGGACACATGCATCCGATTTCACCCACATCTCCTTAGTCGCCTCTTACGAAATGCATGGCAGGTAGCAGTGGTTCTATTCTTTACACGTCAAATTTGGGCCCCGCTAACCACTCGGGCGCATTCTTGTTGTAATCATAATCACTATCGAAATTACCATCATCGTTATCATCATCAAGATCACCAATACCATAACAGCCGACATTTTCGGCGTCGTCGTCTCACTTTCACCTCAACATCTACTTTATCATCTTCATAATTATCGCCATCATAATGATAGTCATCATCATCATCATTGCCAGTGTCATCATCGTAATAGTCCTCATCATTCTCATCATCATTAAAATCGCCGTCATCACAGTCGTCATCATCGTCCTTATCATCATCGTAATCATCATTATATCGTCTTTGTCGTAATCATAATCATCATCCCCAGATCGCCATCATCGTCATTACTATCATGGTTATCGCCCTTCTATCATCATCAATATTATAAACACCACCACAACCGCTATTTTCATCGTCGTTGTCTTAAGATGAAACCTTAACCTGCTGTCTTGCAGGTCGGCTGGGACAGCCAAAGGCTGACGGAGAGCGAACCCAGTAAACGCTGGCTAAAATCGGACACATCGTCGAAGGATAAGCACCAGAGCTCCAAATAGCTGAAATGTGACGAAACCCACCCATACTAATGCTGTATAAATCAGGTTTCCAAATGAATGAGGTTTATGGGGAAATCTAGTACATCAGTCTAAGGATGATCGCGAGAAGAGAAAAATTATTCAACCATCAACATCCTAATCTTTATCACCATCATCATCATGATCCTCATCATCATCATATACCAGTTTTGTCGAAAGTCATCGTCCTTCTCAGGAAATTCATTACTCCAGCTTATACATGTAATTAGCACATACCGATACTATTAAATCATTCTGAACATTCACTAAGCTAATATAGATTATTGGCTTGGTTGTTCCACTTTTCCCTTTTCTTTATCATCTTTAAACTCCCAATGGAGCACATGTTTTCAGCAAACTTCTTCCAGCTCTTCCTCTCTCCTGCCATCCCTTCAAACTCTTTCCATGTTTTACCTATCTTTTAATATCAGCTCCAGCTTTCTTCTCCAGGTATGTTTGCTTTCCACGTTTGTTGAAGATGTTATCTTTTTTATTCAACGGGATGAGTTAGCCAGCCCCATGCCAGAACCCTGTTGTAGTTGTTATTTTATTTGCAGTAGGTGTCCAATATTGATACTGGTAGCACAAAGTTGGGATAAAGATTGTTTTGTGTGAAAGTCGTTATGTGTGTAAATATATTTGTTTGCAATTGTGTATCGGCATCATTTGGTCGGTGATTTGGCTTGCTTTTTTGCATCTTTGACACACCTCCAGCTTGTCCCACGCCGCATTAACAGGAAGTAAAAACGACAATACTATCTGCAAAAGCAAATCTTCCAGTTAACTATTTTTTATCCAATCGATAACAGTTTTGCCCCTGCAACATTTTCTAATCACACAGTCAACAGCCACTCCAAACACAAGCTGAGAAAATATACAACATTGCTTTACTCGGGTTTCAACCACAAAGCAGTCGCTTTAATAAACCTGCACCTCATGCTGCAAATTACTCGATTTTCATCTCGTGTGAAGACGTCGATATATTTTCTAGTGGCCTTTGATCTCATTGGTGAGTGATATTCATTGCAGTTCAGTTCTTCCAACTGACGTCTATAAACGGAGAGCAAATCCTTGCGCGAGCATTCCCTCAATGCAACAGTCATTTCAATATTCACATCTGTATCTATACAAGCTTAACTTAAGTTTAAATCTGACGGTTCAGTGTATCTTATTCAGTTATAAAAGGTGCAGAAGAGAGTGCATTTATGATGTCCGATTTGGCATTTTAGTAGGTGAGGTCAAGTGTCGAGTCCTACTAAAGACGACAGCAATACGTTGGTTCTATGTTCAGTTTGAGCACGTCAAGAAGGATTGGCAATTGAAAATGATAAATGTAGACTGGAAAGCCACTACAAGAGAAGAAAATAATTAACATTAAAAAAAGTATACAAATTGTCATCATTATCGAAATTATATCGAATCTCTTCCTGGCGCTACGGAGTTTGTTCGTTGTCACTGATGCCATTCTGTGTAAGAAAGAAATCGGTGCACACATGACTATTGAATGAAGAGCAATGACAATGGGGATGAAATCTGAGAATATCTGGTCAACCACTAGTAACAACTGATATAAGAAGGAGAAGATGGAGATATGTTGGACATACCTTGAGAAGAAATGATCAAATAATAAAAAAAGCAGTCTTTGAAGTAGGAGACAAAGGGTTCAAGAAAGAGATGACGCTCTAGGGAAACCTTGAAACGAACTTTTGCTAAATGAGGCAAGAAGTGTCAGACACAGTTCCATGGAAGAGATTATCCGAGTTGACCAGGACAGAGCGGTATGGAGAAATCACTTGCAGGCCCTATGTAACGTAGAAAGTAACGTATAACGGTACGAGTGGAATACATGCATAAATATATAAATATATAATTAAAATCGTTGCATTCATTTTAAAGGACGTTACCATCAGTCACAGTGAAAGAGTCGTCGATTTTCTAAGAATCATCATTTATACATTAAGTAGTTTGCCATTGCTTTCTGATAGGTAAAGTCTATTGTTACCGTTCGTAAAAATCCATAGGAACAAATTTGCTTCCAAATTACCTACCACGTAGTTTGACCCAGGTACTCTTGGGTAGTGATCGAGTTCACTTCCGCTAAGCCACAAACACACACACACACGCACACACACGCACACACACACACACACATATATATATATAACGACAATGGTTTAATCAACCACTAAACGAATTCTATAATCTACATGTATTCTACAATGTGCATGCGATCAATAATTCGAAAATCACACAAATTGTGTAATTTGTACGCTCCATTCAATTTACATACAAATTATAATTGTCGTATTTAAAAAAAAATTGTACGTCTCCAGCAATAAATACTTTTCTGCTCAATTAACAAGTGTACTTTTTTCTGCATTTATTTCCTAGTTTCTCGTTCTGACAACTTTTCAGCGTTATCTGCTTCTGTTGGATCATTTCAGATTGCTGTCCCACTTCATTCTTTGTCCTTAGTTTTTTATCATATTCGTTTCTTTTCATCCATCTTTTCAACTTTATTCTGCACACTCCAGGACAAGTCTCTTTACTATTTATAGCACATTGAATGACCTCGTTTAGCACCACTCAAGCGGGTTCCATCTTTCATGTAATTGCTACATCTCTCTGACATTTGCCATTTATATATTTCATACTTCCATTTTTTTTCTCTCTCACACATTCGGACTTTCATCTCTGATCCCTTCACACAACCAGCTGTCACTTTCTGGTAGCAACATTTTTGTTTGTGCACACACACACACACACACACACACACAAACACATTTACATATACATACATTAACGCACTTAAAACAGACTTCACTTCACTTGTGAAATTACTTGAATCACCATTTTAGTACGTTGACTCAGACAGTAACTAAAAGTTTCCAAGGTAATGGCACATTAACATAGTGACATTTAATCATTTATTCACATTTGTGTAGTTTCTTGAAGCATTATTGACTTTAACTCACATACTTTTTATGATACTACTACTATTATTACCTCTGCTGCTGCTACTACTAAATCTACTACTTCAACAACTACTACTACTACTACCTGCTGCTCTACCTACTACTACTACTACTACTTCAACAACTACTACTACTATTTCTAATTCTACTACTTCAACAACTACTACTACTATTACTAAATCTACTACTTTTCCTTGTGCTTCTACCACTATTTCGTCTACTACTGCTGCTGCTACTACTACGACTACTGCTAATACTATTACTACAACTACTACTACTGCTACTACTCTGCCTACTCTGCTACTGCTCTACTACTGCACTGGTACTCTCTGCTGCTACTGCTACTGCTGCTCTGCTCTCTGCTCTACTACTACTCTGATGAATACTTTACTACACTACTACTCATGCTCTACTACTACTAGCTACTCTATACTGTACTACTACTGCTGCTGCTACTACTACTACTACCTACTACCATCACTACTACGACTACTACTACTACTACTACTGCTGCTGCTGCTGCTACTACTACTACTACTATTACTACTACCACTACTACTACTACGACTACTACAATAACTTAACTGCAGCTATCGTTCTTCACTGAATTCTATTTTGCGGGTCTTCTTCGGGTCTGCCAACGGTTCTGCTGATTTCTCTGCCCACGGTGATCTAATTACTGTGCCCACGGTGATCTAATTACTCTCGCCACGGGGCTCTAATTACTTCGCCCACGGGATTCTAATTACTATACCCACGGGAATCTAATTACTTCGCCCACGGGATTCTAATTACTTCGCCCACGGGATTCTAATTACTTCGCCCACGGGATTCTAATTACTTCCCCACGGGATTTAGTGACTCTTCACACGGGATCTAATTACTCTACCAAGGTAATCTAATTACTTCGCCCACGGGATTCTAATTACTTCGCCCACGGGGATTTAGTGACTCTTCACACGGGGATCTAATTACTCTACCCAAGGTAATCTAATTACTTCGCCCACGGGAATCTAATTACTTCCCGCGGGATTTAGTGACTCTTCACACGGGGATCTAATTACTCTACCCAAGGTAATCTAATTACTTCGCCCACGGGAATCTAATTACTTGCCCACGGGATCTAATGACTCTGCACAAGGAGATCTAATGACTCTACTCAATGAGCTCTGATTCCACACCTTGACTTTGCTCTTCTCTTCAACAGTTATTCGCTGCATACATTTTTGCCACCAAATTCTCTTCTTCTCGAATCAAATACATGTCGGATTACGTTGTTTCCTGATGATGTGCTCAATAATATATCCAGACTAAATAGTATATTGAATTATATGCATATGTTTATTATTACGATAAGTACTGCAGATAATGTAAGTACTAACGTTTGTGGGATTAAAATGATCGTATCATAAAATAATTGAGATCAGAACTCAATAACGCCTATTGTATAGAAAGAGTTAATCTAATTTCTTATGTTTTAGTTGCATTTATACTTAGTCATGTCTTATTTGTTTCTGCTGTTAGTCAACAATCTGTGTGTTCTACAATCGGTCAGTTGAAATATAAATTTCTGCAGGAAGTTGCTGTCCAGATTCCTTGATTCATGTAGTTTGATATTCTCTAGTTTTATATGATCAACAAATAAACAGTGTACAGGTATTAAGAGCTTCCGAAAAAACAAATAGACAAACACGGGATTCGAACCACTTACCCTCATTTCTTATGACACCCATCACCTAGCCTAGCAATACGAACGTCCTTACGAACACAACCAGCGAGCCATTCTCAAAAATGACTCACTGAAGAGTGTCTTTCTGTAGTTTTATATGTACACACACGAACACACAATACGTTTTATAATTAAGTTACACTCCGACTTTATCATTCCAAACCTCGTTTGTCAGTAGCACAAGGGGATGCACGGAAACCTACAAAGCTGGCTGGTCAGACAGGGGCAGATCAGATCTGGAGAAAACTGTGGGAGGCTGCGTACTACTAAGTAAATGAGCAATTTAGGACATAGACAAGTGTATATAGTTCATAGCTCATAAGTACTAGGAACTATATACAAGTGTCTATGTCCTAAATTACATATTTACTATTGCAAGCAATAAATGAATAATTAAATAATAATAATAACAACAATCCGACGTTTCGGTCGTAGACCTTCATCAAGGTAACAAATACAAACAATAAATATAAAATGAATTAAAACATATATCTAAATGAAGAGCATGAATAGAGATGGATGCGACACATACTTACCCGCTTCCTAGCACGGATGTTAAAACACTGAAAGTGGAAGCACAACGAAGCTGTTTTCAATTGATCTACAATAATATCGTATTACAAACTATATCACTCAAGATAGGGTGTCTCGGTGGCGTAGAAGTTAGGTGCTCGACTCTCATTCCAAAGGTACTTGGTGGGTTCCCTCATGGAGCGATCAGGATATTTTCTAGAGATCCTGATGTCAGTGTAGGTGAGATCGAGTTCCTAGTCCTATTGGAGACGGACGATAAAACGTAGGACCCGCGTTAAAGTTTGAGCTAGTAAAAGAACCCGTGGCAGTTTAAAATCGAGAAGAGCAAGTTGGAAAGTCACTGCACGAACAAAATTCTTTAGAAGGATTAAATAATAAAATTCTTTAGAAGGATTAAATAATAAAATTCTTTAGAAGTATTAAATAATAAAAATTCTTTAGAAGGATTAAATAATACAATTCTTTAGAAGGATTAAATAATAAAATTCTTTAGAAGGATTAAATAATAAAATTCTTTAAAAGGATTAAATAATAAAATTCTTTAGAAGGATTAAATAATAACATTCTTTAGAAGGATTAAATAATAAAATTCTTTAGAAGGATTAAATAATAAAATTCTTTAAAAGGATTAAATAATAAAATTCTTTAGAAGGATTAAATAATAACATTCTTTAGAAGGATTAAATAATAAAATTCTTTAGAAGGATTAAATAGTAAAATTCGTTAAAAGGATTAAAGAATAAAATTCTTTAAAAGGATTAAATAATAAAATTCTTTAGAAGGATTAAATAATAAAATTCTTTAGAAGAATTAAATAATAACATTTTTTAGAAGGATTAAATAATAAAATTCTTTAGAAGGATTAAATAATAAAATTCTTTAGAAGAATTAAATAATAACATTTTTTAGAAGGATTAAATAATAAAATTCTTTAGAAGAATTAAATAATAAAATTCTTTAGAAGGATTAAATAATAAAATTCACGCAAAGTATTTTCACCATTATCTAAAATACATCGTGGACCCTCGCCGGTGCTACAGAATTCGTACACCGCCACTGAGATCTTCCTGTGTAAGAAAGAGATTGGAACACACATAGTTACTCATGGAAGTGCAATGATGATAGTCCTATCAGTTAATCAATAAACAAATCAATAAAGTGTACGATATTTGACGGATTCGTTGAACAAATTATCTCTCATCTTTCTTCTCTTTGATCACGGTTATTGAGGCTCACTCAGTGCTCACATGTTACTCATCATTGTTATTTGTCTGGTCTGTCTTAATCTACTTATCTTTCTCATTCTCTCCCTATTGTCAGGGAAACATTATAATAATAATATCAGTTTGCTCAGCTTAGCGCATCCGATATTTAATTTGTCCCCCATTGTCCTAACAATGTTTAAACTTGATTCTAGTTTAGTTTCCAATTATCGTCATACTTCTCTTATCGTCATATTCCTCTTTTCATCATATACCTCTTTTCATCATATACCTCTTATCATCATATACCTCTTATCATCAGGTTCCTCTTTTCATCATATACATCTTTCCATCATATTTCTCATATCATCAGGTTTCTCTTACCATTATATTCACTTATCATTATATTCCACTTGTCATCATATTCCTCTTTTCATCATTTACCTCTTATCGGTTACTTCCTCACCGTTCTCATATCCATCTCATTCCAATAACATTTCATTCTGCATCCCGGTTCAACTCTTTCACTCCTGTATATTTAAATATTGACCATTCTCTTTCTAATCAGATCCTTACAGCTCTACATACTCTTACATTTCTACCCATCCTTACGTTTCTACTCATCCTTACATTTCTACTCATCCTTACATTTCTACTCATCCTTACATGTCTACTCATTCTTACATTTCTACTCATCCTTACATTTCTACTCATCCTTACATTTCTACCCAACCTTACATTTCTACTCATCCTTACATTTCTACTCATCCTTACATTTCTACTCATTCTTACATTTCTACTCATCCTTACATTTCTACTCATCCTTACATTTCTACCCATCCTTACATTTATACTCATCCTTACATTTCTACTCATCCTTACATTTCTATCATACCTTACATTTCTACCCATCCTTACATTTCTACTCATCCTTACATTTCTACTCATCTACATTCTACTCATCTTCATTTCTACTCATCCTTACATTTCTACTCATCCTTACATTTCTACTCATCCTTACATTTCTACTCATCCTTACATTTCTACTCATCCTTACATTTCTACTCATCCTTACATTTCTACTCATCCTTACATTTCTACTACCACTTTCTCATCCTTACATTTCTACTCATCCTTACATTTCTACTCATCCTTACATTTCTACTCATCCTTACATTTCTACTCATCCTTACATTTCTACTCATCCTTACATTTCTACTCATCCTTACATTTCTACTCATCCTTACATTTCTACTCATCCTTACATTTCTACTCATCCTTACATTTCTACTCATCCTTACATTTCTACTCATACACTGATTCTATGGAATTCCATAACTTCTGTTCTAGGAAAAGGTGGATATGCTTATGTTTTCTAAATAGAACAGTCGCATATATCTTTAGCTTGTTTATTTCATATTCAAATGTTATATTTACCCATTACATTGCAATCTATTTTCCAATCTTTTGTTAGTATCCAAACATTTCTTCACATAAATTCAATGTTTATATTTACCTCCATACATTGCAATCTATTTCATCTTTGTTAGTATCCAAACATTTCTTTCACATAAACTTAAAATGTTTATATTTACCCATACATTCTATCTATTTCCAATCTTTTGATTAGTATCCAAACATTTCTTTCAGAAAATTCAAATGTTATATTTACATACATTGAATCTATTTTCCAATCTTTTGTTAGTATCAAACATTTCTTTCACATAAATTCAAATGTTTATATTTACCCCATACATTGCAATCTATTTTCCAATCTTTTTGTTAGTATCCAAACATTTCTTTCACATAAATTCGATTTTTGTTCTAAAGTCTGATACAAAGGTCAAATATTCTCTATTTGTTCTCTTGTCTTAGTAGAAGAAGAACATGATCATGATGGAACTGTCATCGATTCTGATGTTATAATGACATTCTATGTGTCATAAAGTTGATCTATTTTTTGGCATTGAGGATGGATAAGGATGTGCAATTTTATTAATTTTTATGAACAAATATATACCAATCAATCAAGAGTCATGCATGCCGGAGTAGGCGATCATGTTTCTTCACAATTCTATCTCTCCGTGGTTTCATTTATCAGTTCTGACGCCGATTTTTTTGTCAAACCACGATGTCATACCCTCCAACGCGGAACAGGCACCGGAGCATGTCTTGCAAGACTGTCCTCTACTAGGTGAGCTGAGAAGCAACATGTGGTCACACCCAATCGATCTGAAAACTAAGCTTTGGGGAAACCTTACAGACCTAAAGCTGATGACCCTGTTTGTGGTTCACAGTAAATTAAGCGCATGATCAGTGATCGCTGAACAAGAAGAAGAAGATACTATCCAACATCTCCCTCTGCCTTCCACGATATCGTTTATCCCAGCGTTTCCCAAAGTGGTCGGCCCGCCCCCCAGTGGGCGCTGAAGCGTTCTAGAGGGGCGATAGTGGGTTCAGAAGAATTTTGGGGGTGCTCAGGCGATTAGGAGTCGGTGACTCTTAAAGAAGAACTTAAAAATAAATATTTTAAAATAAATTATTCTCGTGATTTTGTGATTGAATAATCATTTAAAATTTGAATTCTGCATTTAAATTCATCTTATGCCTGTCTTACACGATCCATTTTTTCATCAATTTTCTATTTAATGCATATAATCATTTGAAAATTGACCATGTATTACAAAAATATATATCAATTTTCTATGTCAAAGAGAAAACAGAGCATGTACATATGTGGGAGGGGGGCGTTGGCAAATTGTTATAATGTGGAAGAGGGGGGAGGACGTTACAAAGTTTATGTTGTGCAAAATGGGCGGTGGGCCGAAAAAGTTTGGGAATTTATGGTTTATCCTATGTTACCAAATGTTGCCGAATGGATTAGAGGAAGGATGGGAAAGGGGGTGCCATTCAGGAGACCGTGATTCAATTCCCAGTAAGGTCAAGTAGTTTTCTATTTGGCCGGGAGCATGAACAAAATTTCTAACCTGAACAGTATTCGCGGCGGCTGCACTAGCCATGCGGTCATTAAAACACATACATATTTTCCCCTGTTTTATACCGCACTAAAAAGCGGTATTACGGGCAGTAAAGACAGCTAACGACCTAGATTCTAAGCCTTCTCTTCGTATTATGTGTCTGAATAACACTGATTGTCTGATTCATATTCTTTTGGTCAGGTGTCGTTGTGTGCAGGCATTTTTTACAATCTGATCATTTTTTTGTGTGTGGCTGTCCGTATCATTTTTAGCAATATTTAAAAAAAACCATATCTGTGATCTCTAGCAATCTTATTGCTTGTTAGTTCATTGTCCATGATTCGCTATGATACATACTTATTGGTTCAATGTATTACAAAATATACGTTTTATATTGATTATATCGAATACATGGAAATAATGCTTACTTGCCACAAAATAAAACTAAATATTTCGCAATTTCTTGTCTAAATAAACTCAATTTTAGCAACTGAATAATATTTTATATACGATATCCACACATGTGTTTCCGGGGCTTTCAAGGGGAGTATATAATAGTAACATTGCGACCTACAAGGCATGTCGTAAGAACCGACTAATGTAGAGGCCAATGGAAGATACTCTAGTCAATAAAAAAACGTCGTAGAAATCGGATGTGCTGGCCTACTTTGAGGCGCATAACTGGCACAACGTACAACCGCTCTTAAGTTCATATACACATCACAAAGAGTGGTTTAACAAGTGATCGATATGGAGCGTTAAAAGAAGAAGTATACGCTATCATAACAAAAGCTGACAAATGAAACCGAGAATTCAAAAAATAGATTAACAACATGGAAAAAATGAATTTTCTGGGAAAAAATGAAATACACTCCGTATTCCCGCTTATCACCCTAAAAAGAAACACACTGGGTATTCTCATTTTAATCCCCAAACCTATTAATTTAATCCCGATTCAGGCGTAATCCTTTTTGTGTTATCAATCTCTCCCACATTCTTATCTATCTTAATCATTGTTCATTTGGGGAATAATCTTAATCACACATCTTTTATGTCCATAATTGCTTTGATCTCATTCTAAGCATGTCTTTGAGTGAAGGATAACACCTCCTGTTCTGTGCTGGTTAATATGTACAGAATTTTCTCTCATCATCATCATCAAATAGCTTGTCTTGAGCACAACTTTGCCACCCCAACAGTCCTCTCGAATTTCTCCCTCTCATAGGTCAGATGTCCTTCATCTGCAGCCGTCATGTTCAAACCATCAGTTACATCCTGAATCCATCTTCTCTGGGGTCTTCCTCTTCTTCTCTTTCCCGGTATGCCTCCTTCCATAACGGTCTTCTCCAGCCCTTATGTCTTTTTATATGTCCAAAATATCTCAATTTTCTTTATCTTATTTGTAGCATCAGTCAAATTTCTTTGATTTTGAGTTCGTTCTGGATAGATCTATTTGTTCTCTTCTCTGTTCATGATATACAAAGGACTTTTTCCTTAACACTTATATTCCAAAGCACATATATGTCTCGCATTACGCACCAATAGTTATGCATAACTTACGCATTCGAGATAGCGAATACCTATTACCTTTTTTCGATGAAATCCTCAGGGCGTATGTTTTATCTTAGAGAATTGATGATGCCGTTGTTGTTCATAGAACACCCATTCTGAATCACATCATTACACGCCAGCGTGCACCCGCTCACACATTGCGCTTTAACCCATAATGACCTGGAACAAAGATGAAGGCACATGTCTGAATTAATCAATCGTTGTTGTGTCCTATTGATTTATTGATTGATTGATTGATAGGAACATCATAATTGCACTTCGATGAACAACCATGCGTTTTCTAATTTACTTCTCACACAGTAAGATCTCAGCGGCAGTGCACGACCTTCGTAGCACAGGCGAGGGTCTGCGTTGTAATTTTAAAGACGGAGAGAATTATTGTGGGACTTGTATTTTAATATTTAATGAATTTTGGCGAGGGAACAGTTTTTCATCATATTTATATCTATTTTCACCTGCCAAGAGTTCTCTTACGTGGTCAACACGGGACCGACGTTTTGTCGTCCTTCTCCGACGCAAACTCTACAACACCTACATTGAGATCATGGATATTGAAAACAAAATCCTGATCGCTCAACGCGGAGGGAAATGAACACGATACATTGGGAGAGAGGTAACATCTTAACACCACGCCACAGACATGGGAGTCCACATACAATTTTCCCGACGTGACAGGCGAGGTAGGGAGGTGGGTGGGGGTTGGTGATGGAAATAAAATAAAATTAGTTAGTAGTTTGCTACGTGGAAATAAAGAAAGCAATTCGAATAAAGCTGTTTTTATCAAAAATCAATTTTCTATGTGGTGGCATCCCACTCCCCCCGCCCTTCCCTTTGCCATAACGTATGGGCGCACGTTGTGGTCGTCTGTAGCTTAAGCGGTAGTGTGCTCGATCCCAACCTAATTGTACCTGGTTCAAACTCCACAGAGGCAGTCAGTTTGGAAGCAAATTCGTTTCAATGGAATTTTTACGAAAGGTCAAAATTGACCTCACCGTTCATAAAGCAATGGCAAACTACTGAATCTATAAGTGATGCCTAGAAAATCAGCGACTTGTTTACTGTGATTGAAGGCTACTTCCTGTAAAGGATATTCCACAATTTACATTTTGCATGGACGCCCATGCCACAGAGAGCCCCCAAATGTATACTACCAACATCATAGAACATCACCAGCAGCAGATCTCATCACCAATGACCCCTTATTTTGTTTGCTTTGCTCTTTATGGGCAGCCCTTCTTTATCACCTCTATAGTTTATTCTACACGAGCTCAGAAAACATAGTTATGTTGAATCACAAAATTATTACAAAACAACGAAATGGGATATTATCAGGGCGTCAGTGACAGGAGGGTACTTAAATGTCACACTGCATATGTACATAGGTCATTTAAAGAAGATAACACGCTAAGAGATTACCCTTTAACTATTTCTATTACAACATCATCTGCTCTTTATACACATTGCAACAACCATACTTACTTGTATCTGTTATATATGCTTCTACTTGTAGTTTTCATTGTAGTGAAGAATAGAGCCTCTGTCTCTTCTTGCATGTCGTACACGAGGGCAAAGATTAGTCGGTGTGGGGGACTGCCGAGAGTAGTTGATAGTAGCTCGGCCTGCTAGCTGTGAGACGCCTCATAGCTCGGGTTCGAACCTACTGTCCGGCATTTGTTCGAGTCCCTGGTCTTACTCAGGACGATAACGTGAGTACCTCTGAAGTCGGAGAAAATCTGCCTGTATGGCGAGGGAATACTAATTACGAGTACATTGAGCACACGGCTGCCAGTGTAAAGTAATTTACAATGCACGCTGCTGCCATTGTAAGAAATTGGAAAACGGATTTTCACGCAAAAATCAGTTTCAGAGATGAAACTTCGTCTGAGTTGAAAGCGGACGAAAGAAAGAAAAGAAAAAAAAAAAAAAAAAAAAGTCGGTGTGGACCCGTGACGAGATAGGTGGTGAATACAGTTCTATGAAAAAAAAAATAACTAGTCATACTTAACCCACACTTTGAATAACGGATGCGAATATTATTTATATAACAATGACCTGGAGATAGTAAGAGATATATTAATATTAAAATTATAACATAACTCGTAAATAAATAACATCATGTCCCGGAAGATGAAATATTTTGGCCACACACCACAGTGGTATGGAGAGAAAGGTAATGGAAGGCATAGTTCCTGGAGAACAAGCCAGGGGACTACCAAGACGAATGTGACAGCAGGACATCAAAGAAACCATGAACATGACGATGGAAGAGGCAGTAGAACCTGCAAGAGACATAGAGCTTTTCAGGCTGGCTATGATGAATGCGACGTTCTGCAAAGAACATGCTACTAATTGAATCATAACACAAATATATACTAATAATATAAATTAAAAAAAACAAAAACACGCACAGGAAAAGATGTAAACAGAGCACAATCCTGTAGAAATAAATATGCATATACAACTTAAAAGAACAGAACATAAGACATATCAAGAATCTAAAGTAAAAATACTGATATAATCAGATATAAATATAGCATAGTTGTATGGAAGGTTGAGAGTTGGACATATTTTGTTCGATCATTTTCTAACATTCTGATTCATATAGTAAAGTTGATAACATACATCTGCGGTATATATTATTCTTGATTTTGATCCTGTAGTAAGCCGATTTCCAGACCGTAAATAAATGTATAATACAGGACATATATCAAACGATTTGAAAACACCAGCTTTTTAGCATTGCATAAGACATAACAAAAAAACCAAAAAAACAGCGTAATGCATAAACTATAGAACACTTAGACTGAACAATAACAGTTCGAAAGAACGCATGATGACCATGCATGAAAGAAATAGAACAAATAGTTTTACAATGGCAATGCAGGCGGTTAGGCGTTCTTGTGGTGATGTCTTATAAATACTCCTGTGTTTTCATACTCAGTGGCTACATGACAATGATTCGTAAAGTCGAGAATGGGAGACGTCGCTGGGAGGAGGTACTAGCACAGATTGGGATCAGAAAAATCACTTTCATTTTCGTCCCCAGGCACCCCAGAGGTAATGAACGAGCTGATAGATTGGTTTGCACGGTTACGCTATCAGAGGGCACAACAATGGACCAACATAACACTCTGAGATGATTGAAAGAGTCTATACGAACAAAGAATTTTCAGGGTTGAGAATCCCACGAGCAGAACCATGTTGTGAGAAATGGGTGTCAAAATTCTCTTACAGCTCGTATAGAGTAGACATACAGAATATGTAAAAAGATTGATTAATCAACATCAAACTGACGTTGTGGATTGCTAAATGGTGCTGAATTTGTTGAGGCAAAGTTTTGTTGTTGTTTCTTTCCCGACCCAGAAGCACTTGAGCATTCAGTTCTTCGGCTCGGTGCCATGGATATCGTAAACCTTCGGTACGGTGTCATAAACACCGTAAATCTGGAGAACATGTGGCTTTTCTGCCAGCCCGCGGAATTGAACCGCACTCACAGGGGGCTTGTCACCCGTCGTTCAACGTGTTACGAACACGTTCGGCAGGCGGGCAGCGGCGGAGTTAAGAGCACTCAGGGACATGTTCGGAGGGCTATGATAATAGTCCTCAATTAAATGACAACTGATATGAACTAAAATAGACTAGAAGTTTCGCCAAGAAAAATGTGGATTTCTGAAGAAGAACTGTACAACAAAATAAACACTTTAACAAAATAGAATATCACAGAAAAGTGTGTAGAAAGATATTTGCTTCATATATTGTAGAATGTCTGTTTACGGTAATGAGAGAGCGGACAGGCTTGCATCAACAGCATCGATTGTTGGGGAGTTGAAGATGGACAAGGGGATGTTCTTCGATCTCTTCGCGACTCTCTATTGGATGAGGACACTAAAATCGATGTTGAATCGATCAATCGATTTAAACAGTTTGGAGTTACCCGTTGTTCAAGTCGAACTGGATGCCTGAGAGGCAGAGTGAGAGGTGTGTTTAATCAGCGAGCCACAGGAACCATCAGTATGTATACTCTTCGATATCTGTTGGAGAGACTGAGCACCTATGGGTCTGCCCGGAGTGCAATGACGTCAGTTTAGTAACCAATAACCAATAACCAAAGAATGTCTGTCAATAGAATCTGTCATGAAAGCATCATTGACTGTCTCGACGAAGTAGATTTAAATGAAAGAGACATCATAAGATAAACAATAAATTCAGAATTTTGAAACAAAATCCAAACATTTTAAAACACATTACTTTAGAAATTTTTATATATCAAAACAAATTACATTTTTACCAAGTGTAAAGAATCTGGTTTTTTTGAAACAGTTTACATTTTATGTTTATCTGTTCCATTTTGTGTATTACTATTATTTAAAGTATCGAAATAGGGGGAAACTGCAGTAAAACTTGGTAAATAGTGAAACACGTACAAACAAAGTACTATAGTTTTACAAAATACAGAAACAGTGACGATAAACAGCAACGTTTCGACCAACAAGGCCTTTATCAAGCAAACGAACAAACAGGAGTGACAAATTAAAATGAAAGACAGATGGACGACCAAATACAACGTATCTAAGGAAAATCTGGAATAAAAACGAATAACGAAATAAATGTAACACAAAAACACACATAAAAACTAGAAATAGAACGGAAAAGAAACAATGAAACATCTAGTAAATATGTTTTAAGAAACAATGAAACATCTAGTAAATATGTTTTATGTCGAGACATCTAGTAAACATCTAGTAAATATTTTTATGTGTGTTTTTGTGTTACATTTATTTCGTTATTCGTTTTTATTCCAGATTTTCCTTAGATACGTTTGTATTTGGTCGTCCATTTGTGTTTCATTTAATTTGTCACTCCTGTTTGTTCGTTTGCTTGATAAAGGCCTTGTTGGTCGAAACGTTGCTGTTTATCGTCACTGTTTCTGTATTTTGTAAAACTATAGTACTTTGTTTGTACGTGTTTCACTATTATTTAAAGTAGGTAAGTGTTGTGAGCGTCTGTAGCTCAAGCGGTAGTGAGCTCGATCACAAACCCAAGTGTACCTGGTTCAAACCTCACGGTGGGCAAGTTTGGAAGCAAATTCGTTTCCGTGGGATTTTAACAAAAGTTAAAAGTAGACCTCACCGTTCAGAAAGCAATGACAAACTACTGAACGTATAAGTGGTGCCTAGAAAATCAACGACTCGTCCTTTAGGATATGCCACAATTTTCATTTTTCAAGTGTTGTTATTAAAAACTGAAATTCTTTTGTCCAAAAGTCAACAATGAAGACAACATTTTACAAATGACTGGAAATGTTGTTCTTAATTAGGAACTTCCACTTGTTCCTAATGGATACCTCTTTTAACCATGTCTGCCTTTTGTACACATGTATCTGTAAGGAAAATTTCATAGAACTGTTTCTGTTAAGTTTTACAAATAAAGAGATTTTCAATTTATTTTTATTTATATAAATGATATCTGACATGATTAGTGTTCTCAGTAAAATTAACAATTTCTGAGATTAGTACACAATAACTTGCACATTTTGAAAGAGAAGATTCATGAATTGTTCCATGGAAGTACATTAACAGCAGCGCTGGAATGTTAACTAATTTCACTCTGTTTACATGTTATCACAACAGTTTTGTAACACTAATAATTTGTACAGATTTGTAAAATTATTTAGATTTCGATATAGGAGAGACTGCATTAAAACTATGACAAATGGAGAAACACGTAATAACAAAGTACTGTAGATTTACAAAATACAAAAACATTGACAATACACAGCAAAGTTTCGACCAAAAGGTCTTTATCAAGCAAACGATATAACAGGAGTGACGAATTTCACAGCATACTACATATATACTACGACAGAGATGTATTCCAACGGGCATGAGTTTGTAAAATTATTTAGTGAACTTTAAGAATACATTTTTGAGAAACGTTTCATCAGTTGCAGCTGTTTTAGAAGTTCATATTCCGGTTAAGCATGAAATGAAAATGTCTTGCTTATTTATGTAATACTATAAATGAATGACAATTTCTTGCTTATTTATGTAATACTATATATGAATGCACATTTCTTGCTTATTTATGTAATACTATATATGAATGACAATTTCTTGCTTATTTATGTAATACTATATATGAATGCACATTTCTTGCTTATTTATGTAATACTATAAATGAATGACAATTTCTTGCTTATTTATGTAATACTATAAATGAATGACAATTTCTTGCTTATTTATGTAATACTATATATGAATGACAATTTATGTAATACTATATATGAATGACAATCTCTTGCTTATTTATGTAATACTATATATGAATGAATATTTATGTAATACTATATATGAATGAACATTTATGTAATACTATATATGAATGACAATTTATGTAATACTATATATGAATGACAATCGTAGCATATCCTTTACAGAACGTCACCATCAGCCACAGTAGACGAGTCGTCAATTTTCTAGGCATCATTTATACGTTTAGTAGTTTATCATTTTTTTTCTGAACGGTGAGGTCTATTTTACAGTTCGTAATGATTTAAAAACGGTAAAGGAAGGCATGGTTCATGAAGTACGAGACAGGGGACGACCAAGTCGAAGATGGCAGCAATACATAAAAGAAACCTTGAACATTACACCGGAGAAGGCGAGAGAACTTGCTAGAGACAGAGTTTTTCTTAGGCGGGATGTGATAGTAGCAACGTTCAACAAAGGACATGCTACTACTTGACATCTTCAACATAAAGCTTTGAAACTATTAAACGCAGTTTATTTTTCAAAATAGATTTCAGACAATTTTTAAAAGCCTGGAGAAAACTAACAAGAACGTTAATAGCTGTTAGAAACATTCTAACAAAGATGTTAAAATGAGAAAAGTGTTCAACTTAAACTAAACAATTGATTAGTTCGCTACCAAAGAAAGAAAATCGTCAAAATTAGTTGACATTATGACATTACCAGCTTTATTATCAACTCTCGCATAATGATGTTGTGTGCGTATGAAAGAAGACAATGATGTTAAGTGCGTATGAAAGAAGAAAATGATGTTGAGCGCGTATGAAAGAAGAAAATGATGTTGAGTGCGTATGTAAGAAGAAAATGATGTTGTGTGCGTATGAAAGAAGACAATGATGTTAAGTGCGTATGAAAGAAGAAAATGATGTTGAGTGCGTATGAAAGAAGACAATGATGTTGAGTGCGTATGAAAGAAGAAAATGATGTTGAGCGCGTATGAAGGAAGAGAATGATGTTGAGTTATACTGAATAAATGTTAATCGTAGGAAACAAATAATATAATTAAAGAACAGGCTACTTTCATTACAGCTTGCCAGGTTGTGACGTACCAGTTCGATTTTGATAGAAAAACCTACTCATATTTTAATTACAGCTTGCCAGGTTGTGACGTACCAGTTGGATTGTGATAGAAAAACCTACTCATATTTCTTGTTTAGGCCTTTCCGAAGGTTCTAGGTTCGATTCTCGACAGAGTGGTACTGTTCACAAATTATTTTTCACCAGAGACCTCTAGGATTTTTGCCGGACCCACGAAGTTCGCGCTTTGTGCAATAGCTTGGCAGGTGACATGCCACTTTTGTGGAGCGGGACCGAGCTATATGGGGTTAAACCCAGTGTAATGAAGTCAATCCTTCGACTTGAGACCCCTTTTTGTTCACTTTTCGACCGTTCTTCTATACGTGACGACGCGATCAACCTGTTTATCTATCGTTCTGGAGATCGTTGGTTCGAATCCGAATCTAGTGCTTTGTTTCACGACTGTATTTTTTTTCCGAAGAACATTAGAATTGTTACTGGAGCTACGCATTTCGTGCTTTGAACAATATTCTCCGAAAGCTTAGAGCCATTTCTTCGTAAAGGAACGGATTTATACTGGGAAACCCTTGTCACTGAAGTCAGTCTTTGACCTTTCCATGCACTTTTATTCTATATATATATATATATATATATATATATATATAATACAAAAAACAATATATCATGCTATTGTCTGCTTAAACATAATAAGAATGGAACACAACTAACCACTAATAACAGCATACAATAAAAAGAGATCAGGTACTAGAGCCAAGGAAGACCAAGAAAAAGATGGATAGACAATGTAAAGATCACACTAAATAAACATGGATATAACACAACAACGTCGACTCATCTGGTCCTGGAATGCAAATTAAAGCTCCCACCCCTACGTTTAACGGCAAGAGGGGACAACTAATTATATCATCCACCTGAGTCAAGACAAAAGACAACAAAACATAATTCATTTTAGGAAGACATTATCAAAGTGTAGCATAATTCACTGTTGGATTGTGTGTGACCGATTCAATATTGTTTACAAACGTATTCACTTTATTGACCAATTGTACTCAAAAGCAACGATTCAGTTGTTATGATAGTTGAGCATATCCTTAAGAAAGTCCATTTTTCTGCATTGGAAGCAAGATTATCCAGCCAGGATGTACAGATGTGGACGTTAATGTCTGGGTTAGGAAAGCCGACGCGCCTTTGTGTTCCTGTACACAGTTGGGAGATCTACTACGATCTCCACTAGATTCAGAATATTCATCTTAAATATAGAATCTGTGTTGCTGAATGGCTCGGAAACGTGGTGGGTGCCCAAGTTAAATACAATTACGATTTCATACCTTTCTCATCAGATGTCTTCGGCGTATTCTCAGAGTGAGTTGGTGTGACAGAGTTGCAAATATAGATCTTTGAGTAAGAATTGGACATGAAACGATGATGACCCAGGTTAAGAGGAGAACAAGCATGAATCATGTATACCATGCGGAAGACACAGTCGAGTGTCACTAAATAAATACTTGAGTAAAGCCCACAATGGAGACAGAAAAAGGGACTTCCAAAACAGACCTGGAGACGGAGTCTTCTCAAGGAAAAGAAGGATACTGCACTGTCCAGGGAAGCCATAAAGAAAACATACAGTGACCGGAAAACGTGTAGAAAGACATGAAATCTTATGCTCCACGTGGAGCGGAGAGTAAAAGGTCAAGACAAGCCATTAGGAGTCTAAAAAGTCAAGACAAGCCATTAGGAGTCTAAAAAGTCAAGACAAGCCATTAGGAGTCTGAAAAGTCAAGACAAGCTATTAGGAGTCTGAAAAGTCAAGACAAGCTATTAGGAGTCTGAAAAGTGTGTATATATATATTCATGTTCCAATAATGTTTAACAAAATAGGCCGATGAATTTGCTTAATTTCTCCTGGTTTTACCCACATATGGCTCAGTACTACTCCGCAGAAATGGTACGCCACCTGCCGAGAGTTCTTCACAAAGCACGAACTACGTAGCACCGGGAACAATCCTAGGGGTCTCTGTAAAAATGCACCCGTGAATATAACGGGGGTCCAAATTTGAACCTACGACCTTGGACTCGCAAGGCAAGGGTGCAACCACTTAGCCACAGAGGCCACTCGAAACGTTTCTGAAACATCAGATATTCAGTGTACTTCTTCTCTTCCACCATTTACTTCTGTATAGAAATGTTGAGGAGAAGGGGTGGTAATGTAGTGATCTTGTGTGTGCTTGTTTTAAGGCACTTTGTAAGCTGATATTCATTTTTGTAAGGCCGTGTTTGATGCCGTCGCTCCATCTTTTGCGTGGTCTTCCACTTGATTTGTACTCATTATACTTTTTCTCTGTGTCTCTGTGTGGTAGGCGATACCGGGGCATTCTTGTCAGGTGTCCGAACCATTTAATTTAATCTATTGTTCTTTTATGAACTGCATGACTGGTTTCACATCCTGTTTTCTGATTTCTTCATTTCTAATTTTGTATCTTATTGTCACACCTGCAGCTCTTCTAAGACACCTCATCTCTGTTGTTATGATTTTCCGCTCATTAGTTGCTGTTATTGGTCATGTTTGATACTGGTAACGTAGTGTTGGCAGGAAAATCGTTCTAATGAGATTTGCTTTAGTTGTTATCGGTATCTCTTTATGTGACAACAGTGGTGTTAACTGTCCCAGTACCTGGTTAGCGGTATCTCTTTATGTGACAACAGTTGACTAGAATAGAATAATGAACAGTTAGCGTTCTATGTTTAACAACACTCATAAATCTCTCATTTGTCAATGACATTAATCATTTGTCAATGACATTAATCATTTGTCAATGACATTAATCATTTGTCAATGACATTAATCATTTGTCAATGACATTAATCATTTGTCAATGGCATTAATCATTTGTCAATGACATTAATCATTTGTCAATGACATTAATAATTTGTCAATGACATTAATCATTTGTCAATGACATTAATCATTTGACAATGCCATTAATGGACTAGCTGGAAATCAAATGCAAATTGTTCGTTTACTTTCTTAATGTGACGGTGCCTGAGAAACGCATGACACGATAATCATAGAAGAAAACTATAAGCTAATGGCAAACAATCGCTATGTAATGTAAAGATGGAAATATGTTATGTAAACATGTACAAATAACCATGGTGAGATGCTGGAACAAGTAGTCAAACATGTTCAATGTATAATCACTGATGATTATTACAAAAATTAATTAAATAAGGTAAATTTCGATATATATATGAGAGCCGCGGTAGCGTAGTTGTTAGTGAACTCGCTTCTCAAGGCTGGTGGTCTGGGTTCAGCTCCGCAATGCGCGTGGAATTTTTCCCGACTGCGACGGCTCTCAGGTCGACCCAGCCTCAACTGGGTACCAGACATGCTCTGGGAAAGAAAAGGCGGCCGGCGTGATGCTGACCACATCACCCATCGTGTGCCGACGGTCAATGAAAATACAGGCCTAACACTGTATTGCCCTATATACCACGAGGTATGAAAGAGTTCCTTTACTTTTTTTTCTTATATATATATATATATATATAAGACCTTCGCCGGTGCTACGGAGTTCGTGAACTGCTGCTGAAATTTTCATGTGTAAGAAAGAGATCGGCACACATTGTTACTAACGGAAGGGCAATGATGATGGTCCAATCAATCAATCAATCAATCTTTCATACTTTTCTCCAATCCTGTTTTGCCTCACAGCGTCAGGTCAAGAAGAGATTTCTAAAACAGGCCCTTGTGTGCGCTTCGTAGATTGTGTCTTTCGACGCCTCTGTTATCTCTGAAGTCCATCTTTTGCTTGGTCGGCCTTTTGGTTTGTACCCATTGTATCGGAGCATCATTGCTCTTGGAGTTATATATATATATATATATATATATATATATATATATTTATTTTTATATATATTATTTTATATATATATATATATATATATATATATATTTGTTTTTGTGTGTTTTTCGATCCAGAAGCACTTTAGCTGAAAGCTCTTCGGCTCGGTGTCATGGACATCGTAACCCTTCGGTCGGTGCCACGAACACCGTAAATCTGGGAACCTGTGGCTTTTCTGCCAGTCCGCGGAGTTGAACCCGCACTCACAGAGGACTTGTCACCCGTAGTCCAACGCGCTACGAACACGCAGGCATATATATATAAAACCGCTACCTTGATAAACAATACAATTAATGTATGTTATTGTTACATATGTGAGACAAGTGGACACATGCTGAAGACCTCGAGGGTAAACTATGAATGTCACATCTGATTAATTATGTAATATATGGTCTACACCTGCAGATTTTGAGCGTACCTGTTTGAAATATAGACTTACACTGTCGATATGAAGTGCAACATCTGTGTACTTGTGTGAAACATAGATTTACATATATGAAGCGTAGTTTCTGTGTACTTGTGTGAAACATAGCTTTACATATATGAAGCGTAGTCTCTGTGTACTTGTGTGAAACATAGATTTACATATATGTAACGTAGTTTATGTGTACTTGTGAGGAACATAGATTTACGCTTCAGACACTAATCGTAGTCTCTGTGTACTTGTGTGGAACATAAATTTACATATATGAAGCGTAGTGTCTGTGTACTTGTGTGGAACAGATTTACATATATGAAGCGTAGTGTCTGTGTACTTGTGTGGAACAGATTTACATATATGAAGCGTAGTGTCTGTGTACTTGTGTGGAACATAAATTTACATATATGAAGCGTAGTGTCTGTGTACTTGTGTGGAACAGATTTACATATATGAAGCGTAGTGACTGTGTACTTGTGAGAACATGATTTACTGCAGACACTAATCGTAGTGTATGTACTTGTGTGGAACAGATTTACATATATGAAGCGTAGTGACTGTGTACTTGTGAGGAACATAGATTTACGCTGCAGACACTAATCGTAGTCTCTGTGTACTTGTGTGGAACATAGATTTACGCTGCAGACATTAATCGTAGTCTCTGTGTACTTGTGTGGAACATAAATTTACATATATGAAGCGTAGTGTCTGTGTACTTGTGTGGAACAGATTTACATATATGAAGCGTAGTGACTGTGTACTTGTGAGGAACATAGATTTACGCTGCAGACACTAATCGTAGTGTATGTGTACTTGTGTGGAACATATTTACATATATGAAGCGTAGTGACTGTGTACTTGTGTGGAACAGATTTACATATATGAAGCGTAGTGACTGTGTACTTGTGAGGAACATAGATTTACGCTGCAGACACTAATCGAAGTCTCTGTGTACTTGTGTGGAACATAGATTTACGCTGCAGACACTAATCGAAGTCTCTGTGTACTTGTGCGAAACTTATAGACATGAAATGAAGCGTAGCTACTGTGTACTAGTGTAAAACATTAAAATATACAGCAGACATGGAACGTAGCATCTGTGTTACAGAGATGATATGTTTGATGTTTCCTACCTCAAACAACTAACAAAATACCAGGTTTGTAACACTGTTTAAAGGAGTTGCTGTTGGATCAGATATCTACTGACACAATCAACAAACTCTGAAGTTGTCTGCATGTTTTAAGGTTGACTATAATATCGCCCGAGTGGTTACCGGGGCCCAAATTTGGGGTGTAAAGAATAGAACCACTGTTACCTCCACGTGTGTCGTAAGAGGCGACTGAGGAGGTTTGGTTGAAATCGGATGCACGTGTCCTAAACGTGTAGAAGTCTATTCGTTTTGGGGCCTACCAAACCAATCTGCAACGTATATACGTTCTTGGCAAAGATCAAACATATCACAAAGAGTGATTAAAACTGGTTGTAAAGAACGAACGCAAAGAAGAAGGAGAAGACTATAATATAAAATACTAGTTTGCAAGAGTCTGTATCGAGTATTATTAACATATCACATCTCCAGTCATCCTTCTTATTAAGTTCTATGTTCTAGTTTTTTGTTAAGTATTTATTCTGTCTATATGTTTACTTCAAAAAAAGATCCATAATCGAAATGTGGCATTGTTGTTAGTTTTATATTGAATTAAATGTTTGCTTATTTATGTGATACTATACACACGTGTCGTTGTCTTTAAAAGACAATATACTTAGTATCAATGCATCCTACCCACTTTTGTCTCCAGATCTGGTCTGGTCTGATCACCTCAGATCTGTAGATTTCCTTACACCGTCACATAAAAATTAAAGCAGGTATAACATCAAAAAATGAATGTTACTGTCCATGGCTGATTCACAGTTACTATACAAAACTAATGTATTGACAGTCCATGGCTGACTCACAGTTACTATACAAAACTAATGTATTGACAGTCCATGGCTGACTCACAGTTACTATACAAAACTAATGTATTGACAGTCCATGGCTGACTCACAGTTACTATACAAAACTAATGTATTGACAGTCCATGGCTGACTCACAGTTACTATACAAAACTAATGTATTGACAGTCCATGGCTGACTCACAGTTACTATACAAAACTTATGTATTGACGGCTAACAGTCTAATGCTCTGCAACTAAAATATTTCAACGATAACCAATGTTACTTTTATTCTTTGTCTTTTCTAAAAGCATTTAGCCTATGATTCTGAACGTTAACGAATTAGACAGTCCTGAAGGATGATGTTAAGAAATCATAAGACGATTAAATGTTAAATGTATTTGATTGCGATCTCAGAGTGTGTAACATTTTCTGCTAATGTTTTCCTTGTGTCTTGCAAACTTTGTGGTGGTGTTCCAGATATTTCTTTTAGACTCCAGAGGGCTGCTTTTCTCGATGTAGCCAAGGTGCAATACCAGAAACTTGGTTCAATTCTATTTCAGAATGAACATTGCATTGATCCTATTACAATCTTGAAAACAGTCTGTAAAAAATGGTTAATTATCTTTAGTCTAGTCTTGCCGTCGAATCATCAAAACTGCACATCGAATCAATTAGTTCATAAGTGCTCCAATTTCCCCCAAGGTATGTCTGTCACCGTATGGCGACAAATATATTTGAAGAGACATCAACAAAATGCAAACATTAACCTTAAAGATGATGGCATTCTGTTAGTCTCTAGCGACAATTGATACAGTGCACATGGTTGATTTTATGTCTACTTGCTATTGACAAATTTAATGTCAGTAAGTTTTCTTAGTCTGGCTTCCTCTGCTCTCAGACACAATTTCTGAACGTGTTTCCTTCAGGATTTGTCTTTGCTAACCCCCTCCCATCCCTCCCTCCCCAGTTTGGTATAATTATGTTAATAGCTTTAAAGTCACACTTGCATACATCTTTGCAAAGAAGAAACGATGGCACTACCATTCTTTTGTCAGAAACCAGCTTGCCGTATAGAATATCATTGGGGATGTCGGCGTCATCGATTCTGTTAAGGTGAATCAACCGTCTTAAGGCAGCATTGGCTAATAAGAACAACTATGCAATAGTTCGTTTACAAATGTTTGCCCTCATTCAAGTCCATTTTTAACGAAAGTTTCTGTTATATTGATATGAAAATTTGCATGCAGTCTTATATTTACGTTGATCAAAGACATATCTCGTTGACAGGTCGCAATACAACTTAGATTTTACACATCGGCGACTGTGTTTGATGTTTTAGTCAAACTGTAGCAATATCTGTATATTACCACACTTCACTATTTGTTACTCTATCACATAGATTCCCAAACTTTTTCGGTCCACCGCCCACTTTTCACGACATAAATTTTGTAACTCCCCCTCTCTATTATAACAGTTTGCTAACGCCCCCATATATATATACATGCTCTATTTTCACGTTGACATAGAAAATTGATATATATTTCTGTCATACATGGTCAATTTTCAAGTGATTATATACATGAAATAGAAAATTGATGAAAAAATGGATCGTGTAAGATGGGCATAAGATGAATTAAAATGCAGAAGTCAAATTTTTAATGATTATTCAAAAGAAAAATCAAGAAAAAACTCCCCAAATCCTTCTAAGCCCACCATCGCCCCCTGGAAGTCCATCGCTCACAGGGGCGGTACCTGCCCACTTTGGGAAACGCTGCTCTATCACCTCAGAAGATCTTGAGTAAACGCTTCAAGAATCTTATGTGAAATGTGTGTTTATTCCTAGCTCCTGCAATGTATGTAGAAACTAAGAATCACTAGCATATATTAATGTGATCAGCACATAGTCTCTATACACAACAATATGGTGCTGGTGGTCAGAATGCTATTTTTCCACATATGTTTTCGAATCCTGACTAAGGCTGTTGGGGTCATGACGATTCTTATGGGCAGTTCCGCATCTAGTGAGGGATCGTAGGTTATTGAAGAGTCAAGAGAAACGAACTGATTTACGATCCCTAATTCGTAGTCACGGATGTTTAGTTTAGTTTAGTTTAGTTTAGTCGTCGGATCACCATCACTGCACGTCGAACAAATTAGTCCATAAGTGCTCCGATCTCTCCCTCAGTAGGTCCATCAGCGTGTGGCGACTAACGACACCGGTTCTTTGTTGGTTTACAATTCTTCTTTGTCTGCCAGCATAACGTTCTTGTCGAGCTACACCACACTTAACTTTGAGTTCTTGCAGTCTGGTTAGTGTTGTGGATTCACCGCTATTACGTGAATCATGTACACGCCCTCTCTCCCTTAAGGAATTTATAATATCAGCCTGGTCCATTGCTCGTCCGCTTTGGACAGCAGCCATACTGCAAGCCTATCCGCACGTTCATTCCCCTTACACCTGCATGCCCTGGCACAAAAATAAAACTGATCTAAAGAATAGATACATAGTCACGGATGTCTATGTATCTATTCTGTCGTCTATACAATTACAGTAGTTTTGTTAGGACTGACTGTGCAATTAAAATCTTTATAGGTCATCGAGAATCTGATGATAGTATTCTTCTTTTCTCTAATCCTGTTTTCTCTCTTATCGTCAGAAGAAAAAGATATTTAGAGAATACAATTTTGCGTGCACAATATAATTAGTGTTTCTCACCTCCTCTTTTATTTCTGAGGTTCACTTTTTGCGTGGACGGCATTTTGCTTTGCATCCACTGTATAGGAATAGCAATTCTCTTTAATGCCGACTGTCTGTTTGTAATCTGCTTATGTGGCCGAACGTTTATTTTATTTTTTCCTCATGAAGTTCATTACTGATGTTGTACGCACTCTTTTCCTGATGTCTTAATGTCAAAACCTGTCTTTCAGTACTGGTGTTGTACCCACTTTCTTCCTAATGTCTTCATTTCTAAACCGGTCTCTTCTAGATGCTCCCAGCATTCTACGTGGACACTCCATCTCTGAATCTAGTCATAATGGTTTGAATTCAGATTTCTGCATATATAACCAAAACGACATCTTCTGCGAACAGCCTATCCCGTATTACCACTTTCCTTATCTTGGTTCCTGCAATCATAGCAGAAATATTTAATAGCAGACTTGTCTGGAAAGTGATCAAAAAACATGAAGTTACAACAAACATGAAGTTACAACAAACATGAAGTTACAACAAAGATGAAGCTACAACAAACATGAAGTTACAACAAACATGAAGTTACAACAAACATGAAGTTACAACAAAGATGAAGTTACAACAAACATGAAGTTACAACAAACATGAAGTTACAACAAACATGAAGTTACAACAAACAAAACAATTCGCTACATAATAAAACGTAGTGTTACAAATGAACTAATGTAGCAAAATCATTTAATGAGGAAAAAATGAATAATGAAAAAATATAAGACGAGATCAAGTTTCTGTCACATTCGTTGAAAAGGTTTTAATAAGTGCAACGGTAAATAAGAATACATGCCAGACAGTGTCGTCTTCGTGGTAGAGAGAGAAGATATACTAATCAACTTCTCATGGGTACGGTGAGCAAATGCCTTTGGGATGGCTGCTGCAGCGGAGGACAGAGCACGGATTGGAATGCCCATGACGTCGATCGCATAACATTACATAACATAACATAACGTTTATAGCGAAACAGAGAGAAATTTGAACATCAATGAAATATATGAGTGCTCAAATTATAAACGATTTGGAGAGTAGGTAAAATCTTTAAAGCGACAACCCAGGGTGATCATAAAAAAAAATCGACCATAGGTCTTTATCAAGAAAACTCACACGAAAAAGAAATACTAAATGTTTCTGTATATCTCAAAACATTTTATATTCTATGATTGTAGGTAATGATGACGAAAATTAAGACGGTAATGACGGTAATGTTGGTAGGAATGGTTATAACAATAATTATGCTGATAAGAATGATAAATATGAGATATTGCTGCTCGTAGTGGTGATGATATTGCTTGCAAATTTTTGTTACCAGCATAGTTAACCATTCTTTGTGATCTTCGTGGTTTGCACCGAGGACGTGAGCCCGTTTTGCACCCGTTAGGTCCCTACAGCCTTTACGACAGACATATCTGAATTTCGGCCAAAAGTTATGCATATATTTGATTGACATGACAGTCGCAGACATGTTCCTTCGTTCTTGGACTCAACTTTGTTCACTATTTATTGATAACTTTTTAGTTGCTCAATACAACTTTTATATAATCTGAGCCGAAGAGCATTGCAAGCTTTGTCACTTTTTTAAAACAATGAGGTCGTTCCAGATTATTGGTTATTGGTTTTTGAATTGACATTCCATCATTCCAGGCAGACCCATAGGTGCTAAGTCTTCCCCAACATATGTCGAAGGGTAGACACACAGATGGTTCCTGTGGCATTATAGTTAAATACACTCCTCTCTCTACCCGTCATGAATCCAGCTCAACTTGTACAACGTGTAATTTGAGACTCCCTAAATCGCTGGATTGATTCAACATCAGTGTCCTCATCAAACAGTAGGTCGACAAGAGACCGAAGAACATCATCATTATCCATCCTAAACTCCCCAACAATCGATGCTTTCATGCAAGCTCTCTCATTTCTACGTACACACGCATGCCCAGGACAATAGATGCATAAGAAAACACAGTGGGGATGATAATGAAAATGAAAGTAATGATGCGCTACATACCTGAAGAACAAATGAAACAGAAAATGTCAGCATCTATGAAAGTTACGATTACTGTTCTGTTTCTCATTATACTGTTTAATTATTGATCGATTCATCTTGACACCAGAAAGTGTTATCTTATTTCAAATCCTAAAAGCTGAAACAAACCTTTTATAAATAGACATGTTCTGTTCTATTAAGCCTTGTTTATTCATTGATATTTCTGTTTTGTGTGAATCGTTATTTGTTGGACTTGTGTCACTTTTTAATGGATAGTTCAGGCTGCCTGTAAGCAATGCATTATTTTAAAAATGGGGAAAAAGATATTATGTTGTTTGCTTGATTGTTTAAGTTATTTATTTATTTGTGAGCTTGTTTTATGTGTGTGTGAATTTATACGTGCCGCTATATGTGCATTTATAATATTAGTGTTTATGTCTGTATTTATAGTATCTTAACACCAATATGTACATTTTATATGGGTGTATATATATACACACAGACAGGTATATTACAGTATTAAATGAGCTATGAAAAACAAATGCGCAACTATACAAAATATCAACAACCGACATTTCGACCATAAGTCTTTATCAAGAAAACTCACGCGAAGAAGAAAACTAAATGTTTCTGTACATCGCACTACATATTATATGCAAACAAACCAGCACATATATACATATTATATGCAAACAAACCAGCACATATATACATATTATATGCAAACAAACCAGCACATATATACATATTATATGCAAACAAACCAGGACATATATACATATTATATGCAAACAAACCAGCACATATATACATATTTATCAAACAAACAGACATATATACATATTATATGTCAAAACAAACCAACACATATATACATATTATATGCAACAAACCATATATATACATATTATATGCAAACAAACCAGCACATATATACATATTATATGAAACAAACCAAGACATATATACATATTATATGCAAACAAACCAGCACATATATACATATTATATGCAAACAAACCAGCACATATATACATATTATATGCAAATAAACCAGCACATATATACATATTATAGTCAAACAAACCACACTATATACATATTCAGAACATTTTAATAACATGATATGTAAAGGGTTTAAAGTCGAAGAATTTAAGGAACTAAACCATTTAGAACAGTGGTTGTGTTTGATGACACATTGTAGCATTTTATCTTCGATCACCGAAAAACAACGATGAAGTCTTCTCATACAGATATTCAGGACTTTGGGATACGATGTTTACATTCAATACGATATCGGATAAGGAGTTTAAGGAAGACATTTATCACAAACTGCTTTAGAAATTTTTACTAACATGATATGAAAGGGTTTAAGTCAAGAATTTAAGAAACTAAACCATTTAGAACATTGTTAATAACATGATATGTAAAGGGTTTAAAGTCGAAGAATTTAAGAAACTAAACCATTTAGAACATTTTTAATAACATGATATGTAAAGGTTATAAATCAAACCAGACATATTAAATAATGAAACCATTTAGAACATTTTAATAACATATATGAAAAAGGTTAAATAAAATTTAAGAAACTAAACCATTTAGAACATTATTAAATAACATGATATGTAAAGGTTTAAGTCGAAAATTTAAAACTAAACCATTCAGAACATTTTAATAACATGATATGTAAAGGGTTTAAAGTCGAAGAATTTAAGAAACTAAACCATTTAGAACAGGTGGGTTATGTTTGATGACACATTTGTACGCATTTTATCTTCGATCACCGAAAAACAACGATGAAGTCTTCTCATACAGATATTCAGGGACTTTGGGATATCCGATGTTTACATTCAATACCGAAGTATCGGGATCAGGAGTTTTATGGGGGAATGCACCTAGTTTTATCACCATATTACTCGGTCCTTCACTGCAGAAATTGCATGCTACCTGCCGAAAGTATTGCACAAATCGCGAACTCTGTTGTTCCGTCAACAATCTCTGGGGCCTCTGAAAAATACACCCGTGAACAGAACGACGCTATTCCGATTTGAGCCTAATACTTTCGGTAAGCAAAGCAGCGACGTACCCACTAAGCCACAGAGACGTTATATATTCGGGATCATCACGCCGAACTGACTATCGACAGACGATACGTTATGTGGCGAACACCACGCTGAACTGACTATCGACAGACGATACGTTATGTGACGAACATCACGCCGAACTGATTAGCGACACACGATACGTTATGTGGCGAGCATCACGCCGGGCTAGTGTTAAAGAGAGAAGATATAATAATCAACATCTCTTGGGGATGTGAGCAGGTGGACTTTGTGACGGCTGCTACAGCGGTGGACAGAATAGGAATGGGAATATTAAATGTACACTATGTCAATCACAACAACATAACATACCGCACGCCCACACACCCACATATTTATGTGTTAACTGTTTAAAAGGGTTTAAAAGCCGAAGGATTGACTTCATTGCACCGGATTTTACCCCATACGGCTCGGTCCCTCTCCGCAGAAATGGCACGCCACCTGTCGAGTATTGCACAAAGTACGAACTCCGTAGCTCCAGCAACAATCCTAGGGGAAAAAAACAATCTCTGGAAAAAAACTGCACTCGTAAACAGAATGACGCGGTCCGGACTCGAACTCACAACCTTCGACTCACAAGACAAAGGGCTTAACCACTTAGCCACAGAGACTCCCGTGTTAACTGTGTACACGTATACATCTTCTTTTATTTTCTTGACTCTAATTCTGTTTAGCCTCACAGATTCAGGATAAATAGACATTTTTGTGTGTGATTCATAAAGTGTTTCTCGTCGTCTCTGTTATCTCTGTGGTCCACATTTTGCGTGACGACATTTTGCTTTGCATCCACTGAATCGGAGTACATTACATAACGAACAGTCACATATATATCAGTTCAAAATCAAGAAACACAGGCTGGAAAGCCGCTGCCCGGGCAAAATTCATTCCAGTAGGTTAAAAAAATAAAATCCCTATAAAAATATCTTCACCATCTTGAAAATTACATCGGGACTCTCGTCTTTGCTACGGAGTTCGTGCACTGCAGCTGAGATCTTCATGTATAAAAAAAAGATCGAAACACACATGGTTACTCACCGAAGTGCAGCGATGATGGTCCTATCAATCAAACAATCAATCAATCAATCAATCAATTCATGAATCAAACATGTCTGTATGTTTTGTATCCATGTTTACTAATATGTCCTCATATCTAATCTGCCTGTCTGTATTAATTTCGCTTCCTCAAATATAACTGTCTTCATTACACGACATCATATGTCATTATGTCTATACTTGTTCTATCTGGTCTTGTCAATTAGATGTGTCAATCATAATCACTACTGACATATTTATCGTCATTTATAGATCAAATGACTTCAAAAAAGTTCTATCTAAATCTGATAGTTTCTCGGTTTTAAGTTGTGCTGCTATAAATGAATAGAATTATTGAAATGAACAGATAAAGATACAATATAGAAAAAAGGTGTGCGTCTGTAGCTCAAGCAGTAGAGAGCTTGATCACGAACCAAAGAGTACCTGGTTCAAACCCCACGGTGGGCAAGTTTGGAAGCAAATTCGTTTCCGTGTTTTTTTTCCAAACGGTAAAAATAGACCTCACCGTTCAAAATGCAATGGCAAACTGCTGAACGTATAAGTGGTGCCTAGAAAATAAATCAACGACTCATTTACTGTTGCTGATGACTACGTCCTTCAGGATATGCCACAATTTTTTCCGAGGAAGAAAGAGGCCCAGACATTTAAAAATAACTTTTTAGCAATATAAGAAAGAGACGGTCATCATTTCTCGAATTTATGATCATAAATGAGAGTATAGAACATATTATGACTTTCAGTACAATCAATTCAACACCAAACCTAACTCTGGTTGACGTAACTTTTTATTCTACAGATTGTCTTTAGCACGATTGACGAAATCATTATTCGGACACTTGCACGGATTATGTGATTGTTAACGAGTTCCGACTGCCGTAAGAAGGTTAGTGTATGTGCAGTCACTCTGAGTTTCTGCTCGTCTTTTGTACAAACAAATATCATACCATTCGCAGCGGCGCTGCCACTGCTACCTAATGTCATAGGTAGCTTCTACTTCATTCCTAACTGTTTTGCCATACTACAGTGTAGCAGCATAGGACTACACCGTAGAGATGTAGTAAGTTCTTGCTCAGTGCAAACCCGCTAGCCCTGGAGATACGTTATCACTCTTTTTCATTGCAACATTTGTCCCATAATATATATATATATATATATGAACCAAGATCGATATATATATATGAACTATCTCGAACCAAGAATTGCTTGCATGATGCCAACAAGAGAATATGGGCACTATCATCCGAAGATGACGCTGGAGATGGATTGGACATGTGATGCGCATGGAGACTGGCTCCGACACGAAAACTGCACTGAGATGGACTCCAGAGGATAGCGAAAGCGTGGAAGACTCAAGACGACCTGGAGGAGAACGATAGAGCAAGAACTGAAGGAAATGAATCATAGCTGGAACACAATACAGAGGAAGGCCATGAACAGAGAAGAATGGGGTGCGTTTGTTGCTGCCCTAAACGTCAAGGGCGTAACAGGCTAAAGAAATATATATATATATATATATATTCCTCTTGTACCGGTATACGTTGCATAGGGCCTGCAAGTAATATCTCCATACCGCTTTGTATCTGGGCAACTCGATCAATCTGTTCCATGGAATTGATTCAGATTTTTATTTTGCCTCTCTCAGCAAATTTCGCTTCAGGGCATGGCCTACCAAAATCACACAATATCTGTATTCAGCCACGTTATCTGTTATTTTCAGTGCATTTTAAGTCAATCTATCCAGTACCTATCTCTGACAAAATATTTCATCATCATCATCAAGTAGCTTGTCCCTTCCGGAACTTGACTCCCATTAAAGCAGTCCTGAAAAACTATATGTCCTGTGCAAGTTGGCCGGCTTCAGCAGCAGTCATTCTCAGATCGTCAATGACATCTTGCACCCATCGTCTTCTAGGTTTTTCTCTCAATCTTCTTCCAGGCACCATTCCCTAAACAATTTTCTTCTCTAGACACTAATATCGTTTGATGTGTCCGAAATATTTAATTTTTCTTGATGTTATGCTCTATAATAGACATCTCTCTCTAAATATCAAGCTGTTACAGAACAGAGAAGCATTTGTTCTTTTCTCTGTCCATGCTATCCTAAGTACTCTTGTATAGCATTTACATTCAAAGGCATTAATGATATTCTTCGCCGCTGTGTCAATGGACCATGTCTCACAACCATATGTTACCAAAGGAAAAAACGCAGGCTTTTAAGATATTTATTCCACGGAAATAGGAAGGAAGAATGATACGAAAGGGTAAAGATAATAAATGAACACGGTTGGAAAAATATCAACAACAGAATTGATGACCATCACCAGCAAGAAACAATAGTAACAAAGTATATGATCGTATGGAATTACAGAAAATTAAACAAACCATAAACAGTATAGAATGGAACTGATTGGAAAACACAGATCTAAACACGTTACTAAGAGTTTGTGTATTCTCAGTAGCAACATATGATCATTTAGCAAGGCAGCGGAAAAAATATATATTTGTTTTTGAATCTCATATAATAATTTTGAATATAAGTGTTATAGAAAAGCAGAGTATAGAGCACATATATCTATTCAGAAAGAACTAAAAATCAAAGAAAACTAGCTGATGCTACACATAAGAAGGAGAAAATTAAAGTATGGTGGAAAAATAGACACGAAGGAATGGAGATTATTTTGTAAGGAAGCATCTTGGCAAAGAGGAGAAGAGGAAGACCACGGAGAAAACGGATTCAGGATATAAATGTTGACTTGAGCATGGCAGCTGCAGAGGCGGAACGACATCTGACCTATGGGAGAGAGAAATTCAGAATTGACTGTTAGGGTGGAAAAGTTCTTCTCAGAACAAGCTGTTTGATGATGATGATGGGAAAAGTCTGTCAGAATAGCACTCTACAGTAATGAAGACATGTGTATCTGCAAACTACTCTAATTAATATCTAGTGATAAAATCCGACACTATATTGATACTACATCTAGAAAGAAAACAAGTCAAGAATGATTGAAATCAACGAACAAGACTTAACACACATGACATGTTTATCTCTGAAATGTTTCAATAAGCTCGTTCAATTTAATCAAACTTAGCACGTTCTGAAGACTGTGTAAAGCGACCAGATTTCCCATCTAGGAATGCAACAACTGAAGCAATGAGATACGTCAAAAGTCTGGGGCGTGTCCTTACACTGTAACATGTCTGCAGTCTGTAACAACATATTTTACATATGGAATTTCAACTGATTCTTCTTATTTCTCTAACCATGTTTTGTCTAACAGGGTCAGGATGAGAAGGAACTGTTAGAACGGGTTTTAGTGTGTGCTTTATAAACAGTGTTATTGTCCTCTCTGTTATCTCTGAAGTCCACCTTTAGCGTGGGGGCCTTTGCTTTGTATACATTATATCGGAGTAACATTGCTCTTTGAGGATCAATGTCTGTTGGTAATCTTCTTATGTGACTTATCTTATCTTATCTTAACCACATTTGCCGTGAAGCGTCGTGGGAGAGTTAGTTTCCTATCTTGTGCCAGGTGTGTTGCGCTTGACGTTGTCAGTCCATGCTTTCGCAGAGACTCTGAGATGTTATCTATCCATCTGTCTGTTGGTAATCTTCTTATGTGACTGAAACATTTAATTTATTTGTTGTTTCTTGATACAATTCAGTACTGATGTTGTATCCACATGTTTCCTGAATTCTTCATTTAAAAACAGGTCTTTTCTTGATCCAGAAATCTGCGCAAACACTTCATCTCTGTCTGACTATATTTCTTATATCATTTGATGTCAGCCTCCAGGCTTGACACTGATAGTAGAATGTTAGGAGAAAGATTGTGTTGAACAATGCTCTTTTAATGTTCATGGTGACATAATCGCATTTCACAATTGGCGCCATTTATTCTTGGATTTGTTTGCTTCATTGCATCTATGTTGAATTTCGTTAGCTATTTTTTGTTTGCTCACTAAAATGATCCCTATGCATGTAAAACTTGGACTTCAACTGATTAAATTCACCATTTACGTCTCATCATCAAGGTGCGTATCCTTTATAGGACGTTGCTCTCTTTGCAGCACATCTGAAATTCACTCTGTCTCTTGGCAGTTCACCCACTTCGTCGATGGTCATATTCATGGTTTCTTTAATATCTTGTAACCATCTTCTTCTTGGTCTGCCTCTGCGTCCTGGGTTAAATTTACGTCTACAGTAACATTAGCTTACGCTAGTAACATTAGCTATCTAATCAACTTATAGTGAAAATTGTGCATTGAATCAACGTTGTAATATGCCTGCAGTCTCTCTTAGTAAAACAGTGTCTATCTATCGATAAGACCTGGTATAACGGCACACAGTAAGAACCGTTCCAAATTGTAAAATTGTTCAGAAACCATTATTAAACCTAGAGTTATATTGCAATACGGTGTTAGTCCAGTATTTTTCATTGTCCGTCGGCACACGATAGGTGATCTGGTCAACATCACACCGGTCGACTTTACTTCCCAGTGCTGTTCCTGGTACCTAATTGAGGCTGGGTCGACATGAGAGATGTTGCGGTCTGAAAAATATTCCACACCCCCTGTGGAATAGAACCCTGACCGCTAGCTTAAGTGTATGCTATTACGTGCATAAATTTGTAGGATATACCGTTCTTGTCTTCTGATCATATTTGAAGTCTCATATTAGAAATCAATGTGTCTGCCTAGTTACTAGTCTGACTTTCTGTGTACATAAATGTTATCAAATTATATTGTTATGTCAACACCAACTATAATATAACTCATTTTCGGAATGAGCTATTCAGATTCACTTTGTGCTTGTTATGAATAGGGGCTTCAATAAAAACTATGTAATCATCAATTTTCTTTTCCGTTGTCGTATATCGCAGCAGAATTGTCATAAATGACATGCAACGTCGAATTTCATTAGTGTAACTTATATATTTGTGCACATAACTTATTTATTTAGCTTAATCTGGTAGACGGTGCAATGAAGATATTGGAATCAGTTGCGAACAGATAGCACATACGACTGCCCGGTTGTTCAAGTTTTCAGAAAGCATATATATCAATTTAAATGTGTAGTGTATTGGGTGCTGTTTATATGTGTATGTATTTGTGTTAGGAATGTGCTGTAAGAATATTGTTCTTTTTTGTCTTTTTCTTTCCTCTTTCTCTGCTTTTTGTTGTTAGGCGTAGCAGGTTGAACTGATGATCGGTTTTGGAGATAGTGCACACTCGGTCGCTTGATATGCAGTGGTACTGTGGAGTTTTAAGATGTCTGTAACTCCATCAATCCATCTTTTCTTGGTCTGCCCCTTCCTCTTGCTGATTTCATTTTCAGGTTGTACGCTCTTGCAACTGGTGTATTCGGGTTCAGTCTCACCAAGTGGACAAACCATTTGAGTATCTGTTCTCAGTTGTTAGTTATATGAGGACTATCATCATAGCACTCCAGACATGTCCATAGGTGCTCCGATCTCCTACAGCAAATTCAGCAGCGTCCAGCGGCCCATCACGCCAGTTCGATGTTGATTAATCAATCTTTTTGCATATTTAGTATGTCGTTCTTTTCAGGCTGCACCAATATTGACACCCATGTCTCTCAATTTTTAGTCTCTTTTTTTCAATGAATCTAATAGCAGGCGTTGTTCGAAAAGTTCTTCTAATTTCCTCGTTTCTAATATATCTCTTCTTATTTTATTTACCTCTTTCATCAAGAGTCTCATTTCACAGATGGTAATTTTCCTTTCTTGTTCTTTTGTCAGTGCCTATATTTGGCACTGGTAGCACAGTGTTGGTATGAAGATTGAATTTATAATCTGTCTTTACTCTCTGCTGGAATTACTGGGTGTTTCAAGATTATTTTTAACAGTGTTTATCAGTGAGAGACAAAGAATATAAAGTAGAGCTGTGTTATCAAACGTTTTTGTATATTGGTGTACAAACGACTAATGACTTGGAACTATTGACAGTTTCAATAATAGTTGTAATAACAATAATAGTTGTAATAACAATAATAGTAGTAATAACAATAATAGTAGTAATTTAAAAATAATAGTTGTAATAACAATAATAGTTGTAATAACAATAATAGTTGTAATAACAATAATAGTTGTATTAACAATAATAGTTGTAATAACAATAATAGTTGTAATAACAATAATAGTAGTAATAACAATAATAGTAGTAATAACAATAATAGTAGTAATAACAATAATAGTAGTAATAACAATAATAGTAGTAATAACAATAATAGTTGTAATAACAATAATAGTAGTAATAACAATAATAGTAGTAATAACAATAATAGTTGTAATAACAATAATAGTTGTAATAACAATAATAGTAGTAATAACAATAATAGTAGTAATAACAATAATAGTTGTATAACAATAATAGTGTAATAACAATAATAGTTGTAATAACAATAATAGTTGTATAACAATAATAGTGTATAACAATAATAGTTGTAATAACAATAATAGTTGTAATAACAATAATAGTAGTAATAACAATAATAGTAGTAATAACAATAATAGTAGTAATAACAATAATAGTTGTAATAACAATAATAGTAGTAATAACAATAATAGTTGTATAACAATAATAGTAGTAATAACAATAATAGTTGTAATAACAATAATAGTAGTAATAACAATAATAGTGTATATAACAATAATAGTGTAATAACAATAATAGTGTAATAACAATAATAGTTGTAATTTAAAAATAATAGTTGTAATAACAATAATAGTAGTAATAACAATAATAGTATTAACAATAATAGTTGTAATAACAATAATAGTTGTAATAACAATAATAGTTGTAATAACAATAATAGTAGTAATAACAATAATAGTTGTATAACAATAATAGTGTATTAACAATAATAGTTGTAATAACAATAATAGTGTAATAACAATAATAGTTGTAATAACAATAATAGTAGTAATAACAATAATAGTAGTAATAACAATAATAGTAGTAATAACAATAATAGTAGTAAACAATAATGTAATTAACAATAATAGTTGTAATAACAATAATAGTTGTAATAACAATAATAGTAGTATTAACAATAATGTTGTATAACAATAATAGTTGTAATAACAATAATAGTTGTATAACAATAATAGTTAGTAATAACAATAATAGTTGTAATAACAATAATAGTAGTAATAACAATAATAGTAGTAATAACAATAATAGTAGTAATAACAATAATAGTTGTATAACAATAAGTAGTAATAACTAATGTTATCAATTATTTAATAACATAATAGTAGTAATAACAATAATAGTTGTAATAACATAATAGTAGTAATAACAATAATAGTTGTAATAACAATTAGTTTAATAACATAATAGTAGTAATAACAATAATAGCTAGTAATACAATAATAGTATCAATACAATAATGAGTTGCTAATAACAATAATAGTTTAGATAACAATATAGTAGTCAATAACAATAATAGTAGTAATAACAATAAGTAGTAATACATATGTTTGCTATAACAATAATAGTGATAACTAATAGTAGTAAAAATAGATAGGTTGTAATTCTACTAGTGAGTAATAAAATAATATGAGTAATACAATAATAGTTGTAATAACATAATATGAGTAATCATAATAGTTGAATAACAAATAGTAGTAATAACAATAATAGGTTTGATAATAAAGTTGTAATACAATAAGTATACAATAATGTAGTAATAAATTGTGTAATATGCATATGTTTAATACATATGTTGTGATAACAATAATAGTATATACAATAATAGTTATATCATAATATATAATAACTAATAATATTTTAATAACAATATTAGTAATAACAATAATGTATATAACATAAACGCTTATAACATAATATAGTATAACAATAATAGTGTAATAAAATAATATAGTAATACAATAATAGTTGTATAGCAATTAGTAGTTACAATAATATAGTACATCTTATGAGTTGTAATTACAATATAGTGTATACAATAATGTTATAATAACAATAATAGTAGTAATAACATAATAGTTGTAATACATAATAGTGGTAATAATCTTAATAGTAGTAATAACAATAATAGTTGTAATAACAATAATAGTAGTAATGACAATAATAGTTGTAATAACAATAATAGTAGTAATAACAATAATAGTAGTAATAACAATAATAGTTGTAATAACAATAATAGTAGTAATAACAATAATAGTAGTAATAACAATAATAGTAGTAATAACAATAATAGTTGTAATAACAATAATAGTAGTAATAACAATAATAGTAGTAATAACAATAGTAGTAGTAATAACAATAATAGTAGTAATAACAATAATAGTTGTAATAACAATAATAGTAGTAATAACAATAATAGTTGTAATAACAATAATAGTAGTAATAACAATAATAGTTGTAATAACAATAATAGTTGTAATAACAATAATAGTTGTAATAACAATAATAGTTGTAATAACAATAATAGTTGTAATAACAATAATAGTAGTAATAACAATAATAGTTGTAATAACAATAATAGTTGTAATAACAATAATAGTTGTAATAACAATAATAGTTGTAATAACAATAATAGTTGTAATAACAATAATAGTAGTAATAACAATAATAGTTGTAATACCAATAATAGTTGTAATAACAATAATAGTAGTAATAACAATAATAGTACTAATAACAATAATAGTTGTAATAACAATAATAGTACTAATAACAATAATAGTACTAATAACAATAATAGTAGTAATAACCATAATAGTAGTAATAACAATAATAGTTGTAATAACAATAATAGTTGTAATAACAATAATAGTTGTAATAACAATAATAGTACTAATAACAATAATAGTAGTAATAACAATAATAGTTGTAATAACAATAATAGTAGTAATAACAATAATAGTTGTAATAACAATAATAAAGTGATCTTCTTCTTCTTCGAACGCTCCATATCAACCACTTTTTAACCACTCTTTATGATTTATATGTGTTCTGAGCCTAAGAGCGATTGTAGTTGTGCCAGTTATGTGCCCACAAGTAGACCAGCACATCCGATTTCTGTGACGCTGCTAATTTACTAGGATAGCTTCCCCTAGGTCCCTATCCCGTCGCCTCTACGAATTGCTTGTAGGTCACAGTGTTACTATTCTTTGCCTCTTTCAGACCCAGGCAACACACGGGCGGTAATAATATACAAAATAGACGAGGGGTTGGACATGTCCTCTGGATGAGAAAAGAAATGAGACCAAGACATGAAATCCCAGTGGACACGACAGTCACAGGAGAAATGGGTTCTAGGGACATATAAAGATGAGCTCAAAGACATGCATAAGTCTAGGTTTGAGGTATAAATAAAGTCATAAGATCAAACTGAGTGAAATTGTCAAAGACATGTAAGTCTGGGTTGAGGTATAAATAAGATCAAACTAGTGAAATTGTTTTGTTTGTTTTTGTTTGCTGCGCACATGATGACTGATGTTAATGATCTTTTCCCTACCTTATTTCAACTAATTATATTTCATTTTTGTAGTTTTGTCTTCTTCTTCTTCATACGCTCCATATCGATCAATTGTTAACCACTCTGTGTAATTTTATGTGATCTGACACTACGTTGTACCAATTATACGTTTACAAGAGCCAGCACATCAGTTTCTGGACGCTCTATTTACTTAGGGTAGCTTCCTAGGTCCTACTCAGTTTCCTCTTCGACATGCCTTGTAGGTCGCAGTGGTACTATTCTTTGCTCCCTGCGAGCCCGGCACCACACGGCGATAACGTTGTCTAATTATAAATCTCTTTCAACTCCGTAACAATCTCTTTCAACCGTAACAATCTCTTCACCTGTAACAATCTCTTTCAACTCTGTAACAATCTCTTTCAACTCTGTAACAATCTCTTTCAACTCCGTAACAATCTCTTTCAACTATGTAACAATCTTTCAACTCGTAACAATCTCTTTCACTCTAACAATCTCTTTCAACTCGTAAAATCTCTTTCAACCGTAACTATCTCTTTCAACTCTGTACAATCTCTTCAACTCGTAACAATCTCTTTCAACTCTGTAACAATCTCTTTCAACTCCGTAACAATCTCTTTCAACTCCGTAACAATCTCTTTCAACTCTGTAACAATCTCTTTCAATCTGTAAAATCTCTTTCAACTCGTAACAATCTCTTTCAACTCCATAACAATCTCTTTCAACTCTGTAACAATCTCTTTCAACTCTGTAACAATCTCTTTCAACTCTGTAACAATCTCTTTCAACTCCTGTAACAACCTTCTCCTAATCAACCTTTCACCGTAACAATCTCTTTCAACTCCGTAACATTCTTTCTCCTTCAACTCGTAACAATCTCTTTCAACTCCGTAACAATCTCTTTCAACTCCGTAACAATCTCTTTCAACTCCGTAACAATCTCTTTCAACTCTGTAACAATCTCTTTCAACTCTGTAACAATCTCTTTCAACTCCGTAACAATCTCTTTCAACTCCGTAACAATCTCTTTCAACTCCGTAACAATCTCTTTCAACTCCGTAACAATCTCTTTCAACTCCGTAACAATCTCTTTCAACTCTGTAACAATCTCTTTCAACTCTGTAACAATCTCTTTCAACTCTGTAACAATCTCTTTCAACTCTGTAACAATCTCTTTCAACTCTGTAACAATCTCTTTCAACCGTACAATCTTTTCAACCGTAACTATCTCTTTAACTCGTAATCAATCCTTTCAACTCGTAACAATTCTTTCACTGTAATGAATCTTTCAACCTAACAATCCTTTCAATCTCGTAACTCTCTTTCAATCCTGCAACAATCTCTTTCAACTCCGTAACAATCTCTTTCAACTCCGTAACAATCTCTTTCAACTCCGTAACAATCTCTTTCAACCGTCAATTCTTAACTAACAATCTTTCAACTCAAAATCTTTCAACCGTAAAATCTCTTCAACTCCGTAAAATCTTCAACCGTAAAATCTCTTTACAAAATCTTCACTCGTAACAATCTCTTTCAACTCCGTAACAATCTCTTTCAACTCGTAATCTTCAACTCTAATCTCTTTCAACTCCTAAAATCTCTTTCAACTCGTAACAATCTCTTTCAACTCTGTAACAATCTCTTTCAACTTCGTAACAATCTCTTTCAACTCCGTAACAATCTCTTTCAACTCTGTAACAAATACAATAACTGCTTGACCACACGAACACTTATAATACTATTATTACCATCGATATATATGTAGATAATAATGTACTCTACCGTGTCTCCTTGTGTCTACCACTGAGTTTGAAAATTAGATTTATCTTGTCTAGCTGTTTTGTTAATGTGAAACTAAGACAACACTATAATGCTGTCCTTTAGGATCGCTGGGCCAATACGTGCCCTCGCAAAATGTATCTGTCTGCTCTGTCGGTAGCTTTAATTATTTCTCAGGAAATACTCGCTACCGAATTTTCCAGGAAATACTCGTTACAAAATTTCCTCATCTGACAGTTGTCATAATAGTTGTTTTTTCTTCTATTTTGCTTTATTTATTTTCTTTTTAGTTTATGTAATTCTGAGTTTGTCATATAATTTGTCAGCAGTCAACATCTGTCCGTTTCTGTTTCTCTTTCTCTGTCCAATCTCTCTCTCTCTATCTCTCTCTCTCCGTTCTCAATCTCTGTCCAATCTTCTCTCTCTCCGTTTCTCAATCTCTGTCAATCTCTCTCTCCGTTTCTCAATCTCTGTCCAATCTCTCTCTTTCTCTGTTTCTCAATCTCTGTCCTCGGTCCAATCTCTCTCTCTCTGTTTATCTATCCCTGTCATCTGTTTACAGCACTCTCTTTCTGTGTTTATCTATCTCTGTCCTCTGTCCAATCTCTATCTCTCTTTGTTTATCTACGTCATCAGTCAACTTCCCTGCCCATATCTCTTTCTCTATTTCTGCCATCTGTCCATATATCTCTCTCTATTTCTGTCATCTGTCCATATATCTCTCTCTATTTCTGTCATCTGTCCATATATCTCTCTCTATTTCTGTCATCTGTCCATATATCTCTCTCTATTTCTGTCATCTGTCCATATATCTCTCTCTATTTCTGCCATCTGTCCATATATCTCTCTCTATTTCTGTCATCTGTCCATATCTCTCTCTCTATTTCTGTCATCTGTCCACAGCTCTCTCTCTCTCACTCAATATCTATCTATCACTCTCCCTCTTTCTCTGTTCCTCTATTTCTGTCATCTGTTCACATTTCTCTCTTTGTTTCTATATTTCTGTCATCTGCCCACATCTCTTAATCTATTTCTGCCATCTGTCCCCATCTCTTTCTCTATTTCTGCCATCTGTCCACATCTCTCTCTCTATTTCTGTCATCTGTCCACAGCTCTCTCTCACTCAATCTCTATCTCTCACTCTCCCTCTTTCTCTGTTTCTCTATTTCTGTCATCTATTCACATCTCTCTCTCTTTGTTTCTATATTTATGTCATATGTCAATATTTCTCCCTCTCTCTTTCTCTGTTTCTTTTTTTTCTGTAATCTGTCCACATCTCTCTCTATCCTTATTTCTGTCTTTGCTCCTCTATTTCTGTCATATTGTACACATCTCTCTCTCTCTCTCTCTATTTCTATTTTTATCTATTTATGTCATATGCCCACATCTCTTTCTCTTTCTTTCTCTGTTTCTGTAATCTGTTCCCATCTCTCTCTATGTTTCTCTATCTTATTATTGTACTAAGGGAACCTCCCAAATTGTCTATCCCTCTACACTTGGTCAACTTAAACAGGCTGCTATATTGTCCTTAAACAGGCTGCATTGTCCTAAACATGCTATATTGTCCTTAAACAGGCTGCTATATTGTCCTTAAACAGGCTGCTATATTGTCCTTAAACAGGCTGCTATATTGTCCTTAAACAGGCTGCTATATTGTCCTTAAACAGGCTGCTATATTGTCCTTAAACAGGCTGCTATATTGTCCTTAAACAGGCTGCTATATTGTCCTTAAACAGGCTGCTATATTGTCAAACAGGCTCTATTGTCTAACAGGCTGCTATATTGTCCTTAAACAGGCTGCTATATTGTCCTTAAACAGGCTGCTATATTGTCCTTAAACAGGCTGCTATATTGTCCTTAAACAGGCTGCTATATTGTCCTTAAACAGGCTGCTATATTGTCCTTAAACAGGCTGCTATATTGTCCTTAAACAGGCTGCTATATTGTCCTTAAACAGGCTGCTATATTGTCCTTAAACAGGCTGCTATATTGTCCTTAAACAGGCTGCTATATTGTCCTTAAACAGGCTGCATATATTGTCCTTAAAGTCATCTCTATTTCTTCTAGTAATTAAACAGGCTGCTATATTGTCCATATCTTGATATTGTCCTTAAGTCTTCTCTGATTTCTTCTAGTAATTAAACAGGCTGCTATATTGTCCATATCTTGATATTGTCCTTAAGTCTTCTCTGATTTCTTCTAGTAATTAAACAGGCTGCTATATGTCCATATCTTGATATTGTCCTTAAGTCTTCTCTGATTTCTTCTAGTAATTAAACAGGCTGCTATATGTCCATATCTTGATATTGTCCTTAAGTCTTCTCTGATTTCTTCTAGTAATTAAACAGGCTGCTATATGTCCATATCTTGATATTGTCCTTAAGTCTTCTCTGATTTCTTCTAGTAATTAAACAGGCTGCTATATGTCCATATCTTGATATTGTCCTTAAGTCTTCTCTGATTTCTTCTAGTAATTAAACAGGCTGCTATATGTCCATATCTTGATATTGTCCTTAAGTCTTCTCTGATTTCTTCTAGTAATTAAACAGGCTGCTATATTGTCCATATCTTGATATTGTCCTTAAGTCTTCTCTGATTTCTTCTAGTAATTAAACAGGCTGCTATATGTCCATATCTTGATATTGTCCTTAAGTCTTCTCTGATTTCTTCTAGTAATTAAACAACAATTATTTTGTTTAGTATTTCTTTGAACGGGACATTTTGTTCCGATCCAGAAGAACAAGAGCTTTAGCTCTTCGGCTCGGTGCCATGGACATCGTAACCATTCGGTTCGGTGCCACGAACACCGTGAATCTGGGGAACCTGTGGCTTTTCTGCCAGGCCCGCAGAATTGAACCCGCACACATAGAGGGCTAGTCACCCGCAGTCCAACGCGCTAGGAATACGCTGGGCAGGCGGGCATATCGGGACATTTAAAGAAAAACGCTTTCGTTCATTTCAAACAATTGTTATCTTGACTATATAGAAAAAAATAAAAACGCTCGAGAATGTTCTCATGATTTTATCTTTTCTTTGTCACAAAAATAGCTGAATGTATCAAATAGCAAGTTATCATGAAAGTCGTAAACACGAAAATTTAAGAAACTAAATACGTTCAAAACTACATGATTACCGACATTTTGTCTGCGTAACTTACTGCCCTGAGAACATGGGCGTTCACAGACGTTATTCTATGGAAGAACAAAATGAAAAGAATAAATAAATTAGTTGGTAGTTTAAATCGCGAAAATGGGGGAAAAAAATCAGATTCGCATAAAATTGTTTTATCAAAAATCAATTTTCCAATTGGTGAATTTTCCTCCCCACCTTGCCTTAACGTGTGGACGCCCATGGCTTAGAGATACAATATCTGGTTGCTCCACTGAAGAATGACAATTTACTGTAAAAAAAATCCCCGATGGGAACAGACATACAATTCTATTATCTCAAATATCCTAGTCTTTCTAGTACTTTAATATTTGTCTGTTTCTGTGTTCGTGATAAAACGCTGTTTATTATTCTGTATATTCTTGTCTACCTTGCGTCAGTTTTGTGTTCAAATCTAAATGTTGTAAGCAGAAGAACTGACTTCCCTGCATCGGGTTTTATCACATATGGTTTTACCACGTTAAGTTATCAGTTATATGAGAACTATCATCATATCACTCCGGACACGTCCTTAGGTGCTCCGGTCCCCGCATCAACAAATCCAGCATCGTCCTGCGGCCAAACAGGTCAGTTCGAAGTTGATTAATCAATCTTTTTTTAAATATATATTTCGTATGTGGTTCTTTTCAGACTTTTATCAATATCTTCTTTTTCTGTGAATTCAGACGTTTGCCATGACGCCTGGTATGACATTTCTGACTGAATTTTGCATTAAGATCTGTTTCTACTACTTGACAAGTGTCCCCTGCCATGCAGGAGAGCCTTCACCGACTTCAGAAGTACTTGAAAATTAGATCATTCAAATGTTATCTTTTCATGAAATCTGTAGTCCGAACCACTTACCATGAATCCTCGTACCCTCGGAACTTTTACGACCAGTGACAATTAGTGAAGTGCGACTTCTCTTTAGGATTTTCTGCCTATTTCTGCCTGTGATGAGGTCGTTCCGGATTAGGAACATTGTCGACCATTCTGTTACATGTGGACCTCGTCCTACACCTGTAGGGCAATCGCGTTCTAAATTGTACCAATTGTACCAATATCGACACTCATCTCTCTGAATCTGGTCAGTGACTGGGATTCACAGCCTTGAAACTTCTCCGTTCTCTCAACGCGTTAAGAACGTTAAGTGTTAGTGTTAACATATCCCATGGAAGCATTTCCATAAACGTAACAAGATGATGACGCTTCAACTACGTATTTGTTGAAAGTAATTATTTAGAGTTTGAGATCGTTATATTGTATAAACTCTTCTTTCGTTTCCTTGTCTCCAGGAATACAATACTTCATTCTTTCTTTTACTTCATTCTGGAAAACGATATTTGATTCTTCATTTTTTTATTCCTGAAATGTAATACTTTGGTTTTCTTTAAAACCGTCTCATGGAATATAATACTTGCTTTCTTTTTTTTCTTAGCACAAAATGTTGATTATTCTATTCCTGAGCTCCAGAAGTTCAATACTTCATTATTTATATCTTCTTAGAATTCAATCTTTTATTCTTTCTATTCCTGCCATCTTGGATTGCCATACTTGCTTCTTTCTATTCCTAGTATACTATGTATCTTGAAGTTATCATCAAATAACTTGTCCTGAACAGAACTTTGCCACGATCACAGTTCTTCGGAATTTCTCTCATAGGCCAGATGTCCCGCCTTTGCAGCCGCCATGTTCAAACCATCAGTTATATCCTGAATCCATTTTGTCCGTGGTTTTCCTCTTCTCCTCTTTGTCGGGATGCCTCCGTCCATGGTTGTCTTCTACAGTCCTTCGTATCTATTTATATGTTTAAAATACTTTAATTTTCTCATTCTTATTTGTAGCATCGGCCAGTTTTCTTTGATTTTGAGTTCTTTCTGGATAGATCTATTTTGTCTCTTCTGTTCTTGATATACGGAGGACTTTTCTGTAACAATTATAATCAAAAGCACATGTATCTCTTCACTGCTTTATAAATGTCCATGCTTCACACCCATACGTTGCCAATGGGAATATGCAAGCTCTTAGTATTCTGATCTTTGTTTTTATATGAATTTCATTCCATATTGATTTTAGTTGTTTTAATTTTTTTGTAAATCCATGTTTGTTCTTCTTCTAATGTCCTTCATCCAATTTCCATCTGTTGTTAGCTGAGATATTTAAAACTGTTCAAATTTCCATCTGTTGTTAGCTGAGATATTTACAACTGTTCAAATTTTCTATTTTCTCTCCGTTGATAAAAATATATTTTGTCATGTTTGTTTCATCATATGTCCTTATTATCTTGATGTAGGCAGGATACATTTTATATCTTGAAGTACACAGAATATATTGTGTATCTTGATGTAGGCAGGATACGTTTTATATCTTGAAGTACACAGAATATATTGTGTATCTTGATGTAGGCAGGATACATTTTATATCTTGAAGTACACAGAAGATATTGTGTATCTTGATGTAGGCAGGATACGTTTTATATCTTGAAGTACACAGAATATATTGTGTATCTTGATGTAGGCAGGATACATTTTATATCTTGAAGTACACAGAATATATTGTGTATCTTGATGTAGGCAGGATACATTTTATATCTTGAAGTACAGAATATTTATCTGATGTAGATACATTTATATCTTAGTACACAGTATTTGTATCTTGATGTAGGCAGGATACATTTTATATCTTGAAGTACACAGAATATATTGTGTATCTTGATGTAGGCAGGATACATTTTATATCTTGAAGTACACAGAATATATTGTGTATCTTGATGTAGGCAGGATACATTTTATATCTTGAAGTACACAGAATATATTGTGTATCTTGATGTAGGCAGGATACATTTTATATCTTGAAGTACACAGAATATATTGTGTATCTTGATGTAGACAGGATACATTTTATATCTTGAAGTACACAGAATATATTGTGTATCTTGATGTGAGCAGGATACATTTTATATCTTAAGTACACAGAATATATTGTGTATCTTGATGTAGGCAGGATACGTTTTATATCTTGAAGTACACAGAATATATTGTGTATCTTGATGTAGGCAGGATACATTTTATATCTTGAAGTACACAGAATATATTGTGTATCTTGATGTAGGCAGGATACATTTTATATCTTGAAGTACACAGAATATATTGTGTATCTTGATGTAGGCAGGATACATTTTATATCTTGAAGTACACAGAATATATTGTGTATCTTGATGTAGGCAGGATACATTTTATATCTTGAAGTACACAGAATATATTGTGTATCTTGATGTAGGCAGGATACATTTTATATCTTGAAGTACACAGAATATATTGTGTATCTTGATGTAGACAGGATACATTTTATATCTTGAAGTACACATAATATATTGTGTATCTTGATGTAGGCAGGATACATTTTATATCTTGAAGTACAAAGAATATATTGTGTATCTTGATGTAGGCAGGATACATTTTATATCTTGAAGTACACAGAATATATTGTGTATCTTGATGTAGGCAGGATACATTTTATATCTTGAAGTACACAGAATATATTGTGTATCTTGATGTAGACAGGATACATTTTATATCTTGAAGTACACAGAATATATTGTGTATCTTGATGTAGGCAGGATACATTTTATATCTTGAAGTACACAGAATATATTGTGTATCTTGATGTAGGCAGGATACATTTTATATCTTGAAGTACACAGAATATATTGTGTATCTTGATGTAGGCAGGATACATTTTATATCTTGAAGTACACAGAATATATTTTATATCTTGAAATACACAGAATATTTATATCTGGAGAACAGTATATTTATATCTTGAAGTACACAAATATATTGTGTATCTTGATGTAGGCAGGATACATTTTATATCTTGAAGTACACAGAATATATTGTGTATCTTGATGTAGGCAGGATACATTTTATATCTTGAAGTACAAAGAATATATTGTGTATCTTGATGTAGGCAGGATACATTTTATATCTTGAAGTACACAGAATATATTGTGTATCTTGATGTAGACAGGATACATTTTATATCTTGAAGTACACAGAATATATTGTGTATCTTGATGTAGGCAGGATACGTTTTATATCTTGAAGTACACAGAATATATTGTGTATCTTGATGTAGGCAGGATACATTTTATATCTTGAAGTACACAGAATATATTGTGTATCTTGATGTAGACAGAATACATTTTATATCTTGAAGTACACAGAATATATTGTGTATCTTGATGTAGGCAGGATACATTTTATATCTTGAAGTACAAAGAATATATTGTGTATCTTGATGTAGGCAGGATACATTTTATATCTTGAAGTACACAGAATATATTGTGTATCTTGATGTAGGCAGGATACATTTTATATCTTGAAGTACACAGAATATATTGTGTATCTTGATGTAGACAGGATACATTTTATATCTTGAAGTACACAGAATATATTGTGTATCTTGATGTAGGCAGGATACATTTTATATCTTGAAGTACACAGAATATATTGTATATCTTGATGTAGGCAGGATACATTTTATATCTTGAAGTACACAGAATATATTGTGTATCTTGATGTAGGCAGGATACATTTTATATCTTGAAGTACACAGAATATATTGTGTATCTTGATGTAGGCAGGATACGTTTTATATCTTGAAGTACACAGAATATATTGTGTATCTTGATGTAGGCAGGATACATTTTATATCTTGAAGTACACTAATATATTGTATATCTTGATGTAGTCAGATACATTTATTCTTCAATACGCAGTAATTATTGTATCTTGAGTGGAGGATACATTTTATCTGAGACAAAAATATATTTATCTGAGCAATTTAAATATAATTTTGATTAGGGCTTAATATTCGTTGGTCGACAACATATTCGATTTATGGTTTTGGATTGGTATATAGTATTTATGATTTTGTGCCGGCCCCACTGGCCCTAAGACGAGCCGCCACTGATTCTTGTCAATATAAACAAACTTGTTGATGAAATTATACATTTTGATAAGATGATCTCAACTTTGAAAGTCGACTGTAGCATGGATCTTCATTAGTTTCTATCCCTTGTCAAAATGGTGCATTCTGTCCAACTATTCTTTATTTATTTATTACATTTCCAATAACAAAGACATTAAAATAGATGTTGAATCGATTCAGCAGTTTAGAGTTACCCGTTGTACAAGTAGAACTGGATGCCTGAGGGACAGAGTGAGGAGTGTGTATTAATCTGCGAGCCAGGGGAACCATCAGTACACATCATCATCATCATTAAATAGTTTGTCTTAAGCAGAACTTTGCCACCACACAGTCCTCTGAATCTTCATAGGCCAGATACTCTGCTTCTGCAGCCGTCATGTTCAGACCATCAGTTACATCCTGAATCCATCTTCTCTTTGGTCTTCCTCTTCTTCTCTTTGCCGGTATGCCTGCTTTCAAGATGGTCTTCTCCAGCCCTTCATGTATTTTTATATGTCTAAAATATCTCAATTTTCTCAATATGCATAGTCTTCCATATCTGTTGAGGAGACTGAGCACCTATGGATCTTCTCGGAGTGCAATGACGTCAGTTTAGTAACCAATAACAATAACCCATAACACCACTACCACTTTCTCGTTTACTAATGTTGTTTTTTTACGATTAGTACATTTTTTCCTCAAAGTGTTCTGTCTTTTTATACATACAAAATATGTGACCTGTATTTGTTTTGCTATATTTCAACAAATTCATCTTAATTTTTAACTTGAAGAGAATGTTATAATTTATATCTTAAAAGCCAAATCTAAAGAAGAAAGCTTGACTTCATAGTATCGGGTTTTATCCCATATAGCACAGTCTCCTTCGGCAGAAATTGTACGCCAGCTGCCGAGAGTGCTTCACAAAGCACGAACTTCGAAGCCCCAGCAACAATCCTAGAGGTGTCTGGAAAAATACACCAGTAAACAGAAAAAATACACCAGTAAACAGAAAAATACACCAGTAAACAGAAAAAATACACCAGTAAACAGAAAAAATACACCAGTAAACAGAAAAATACACCAGTAAACAGAAAAAAATACACCAGTAAACAGAAAAAATACACCAGTAAACAGAAAAATACACCAGTAAACAGAAAAATACACCAGTAAACAGAAAAATACACCAGTAAACAGAAAAAATACACAGTAAACAGAAAAATACACCAGTAAACGAAAAATACACCAGTAAACAGAAAAAATACACCAGTAAACAGAAAAAATACACCAGTAAACAGAAAAATACACCAGTAAACGAATAAGAAAAGAAATACACCAGTAAACAGAAAAAATACACCAGTAAACAGAAAAATACACCAGTAAACAGAAAAATACACCAGTAAACAGAAAAAATACACCAGTAAACAGAAAAAATACACCAGTAAACAGAAAAATACACCAGTAAACAGAAAAAATACACCAGTAAACAGAAAAATACACCAGTAAACAGAAAAAATACACCAGTGAAAACAGAAAAAATACACCAGTAAACAGAAAAAAAACACCAGTAAACAGAAAAATACACCAGTAAACAGAAAAATACACCAGTAAACAGAAAAAATACCCAGTAAACAGAAAAATACACCAGTAAACGAGAAAAATACACCAGTAAACAGAAAAATACACCAGTAAACAGAAAAATACACCAGTAAACGAGAAAAAAACACCAGTAAACAGAAAAAATACACCAGTAAACAGAAAAAATACACCAGTAAACAGAAAAAATACACCAGTAAACAGAAAAAATACACCAGTAAACAGAAAAAATACACCAGTAAACAGAAAAATACACAGTAAACGAAAGCCGTCGGATTCGAACCACCGACATTTGAACAAAACGCAGTAAACTTAAAATACACTTAATCACTAATCACTCAAAATCACTTAATCAGAATAATCCTACTTAACAATAATCACTTAACCAAATCCACGATTAACAAATCACAATCCGTAAGAAATAACCATAACAATAATCCATGTAATCACGTAATCACTTAACAGCAATCACTAACCAGCAATCACTTAACATAACAAATCCTAAACGAAATCACAATCACATAATCCGTACTAATCAGCTAATCACTTAATCACTAATCATTAACAGCATCTCAATCCGTAACAGAATCCATAAAAATCACGTAACAAATCACCATAACAAATAATCACACCCTAATCAGCAATCACTAACACGAATCCCTAACAGACAATCACTTAACATAATCCTAACACAATCACTTAACGACAATCCCATCTTAACACAAACGTAATCACTTAACCACAATACATTAATCACAATCACTTAAATCGACTAATCACTTAATCAAACCATTAACAACTAAACTTAATCCTTAATCCCCTTTAATCACTTAATCACTTAATCACTTAATCACTTAATCACTTAATCACTTAATCACATCTACATTAATCACTTAACATCAGTCACTTCCTATTTGTTTCTGTGTTTGTATAACACCCCTACATTTGTGGATCTTCTTCTTCTTTGCGTTCGTTCTTTACGACCAATTTGAATCACTCTTTGTGATATCTTTGATCTTTGCCAAGTATGTGTATACGTTGCATATTGGTTTGGTAGGCCCCTAAACACATATAATTCTGCACGTTTAGGACATGTGCATTCGATTTCAGCCAAACCTCCTTAGTCGCCTCTTACGACATGCATGGCAGGTAACAGTGGTTCTATTCTTTACACCCCAAATTTGGGCCCTGGTAACCACTCGCGCGACATTTGTTGACATAGTCCCATCTCAAATGCTGTAAAGTTATCTTGTATCTTCTTGTTTAGTATCCACAATCCAGTTGTGTATCCACAATCCAGTTGTGTATCCACAATCCAGTTGTGTATCCATTATTCATGTTTAGTATCCACAATCCAGTTGTGTATCCACAATCCAGTTGTGTATCCAAAATCCAGTTGTGTATCCATTATTCATGTTTAGTATCCACAATCCAGTTGTGTATCCACAATCCAGTTGTGTATCCAAAATCCAGTTGTGTATCCATTATTCATGTTTAGTATCCACAATCCAGTTGTGTATCCACAATCCAGTTGTGTATCCATTATTCATGTTTAGTATCCACAATCCAGTTGTGTATCCACAATCCAGTTGTGTATCCATTATTCATGTTTCTGTGACAAAGAGAAATGAAGAATACACGTAGCACCTGGTGACCCTTATCTGTTTTTATTTAAAAATGATACTCCTATTAAACAACAAACACACACACAAACACACACACACACACGTGCGCACGCACACACACACACACACAAGCGTGTCACAGTAAGGGCGGTATCAAGCTTCATAAAATGTTATGAAAAATAAATAATTGATAATGAAAACAAAAATATATCAACTACTTAGCTTACAGTTCTTGATTTAGTGTACCGCTAGTATGTTAACATAGTACATAATATGTTAATATCTATATGGACATATGAAATGAATATCGACAACGCCCGCATGCGAGATGACTGATGCAAACAAGTTCGTTGCTTATGTAACAAAATAAACAATATATTTGTTTTTCTTTATTTAACCGTTATTTGGTGTGTGATAACAAACCATACAAAACTGATACAACTCGTAGAAATAGAAGATGGGGAAAAAATGTGTTAAATTAAGTTTGTTCACGTGTGTTCTTATCAACCAAGTTAGCCCGCCTACCCAGTGTGTTCGTAGAGCGTTGGACGATAGGTGACACGCATCTGTGAGTGCGGGTTCAATTCCGCGGGTTGGCGAAAAAGCCATAGGTTCTGCAGATTTACAGTGTTCGTGGCACCGAACCGAAGGGTACGATGTTCATGGCACCAAGCCGAAGATCTGAAAGCTCAAGTGCTTCTGAATCGGAGAAAAAAAATCAAACAAGTTAACCATTATTGTTCTTGCCGGTGTGTTGCCGGAGCGAGTGAACGAAGAAGACGAAGAAGGTAAACCGGTGCTACGGAATTCTTGCACTGTCGATGAGGTCTTCCTGTTTAAGAAAGGGATTGCCGCACACATGACTATTCATCGAAGTGCACTGATGATGATCATATCATTCAATCAGTCTTTCAATAAACTACATCAGTTTCATCCTGACACCCATATTATCTGATGTAGTCAACATAAGATCTAATAATAAAATCAACAATAACTGTGCACGTTTGTTGAAATGACGAACCAGATAAAATAAAGTACTGTAGTTTTTACGTGTATCACCATTTCTACATAGTTTTATTGCAGTCTTCCCTTATATGAATCATATGTTTGTAGAAGAGTAATAAATGTATAGTGCATCTAGTACACATATGTTACACATAAATGTACGGCCTTGCATTATTCAGGACCGTGTGGTACCGGGGCCCGCAAAGGAAGCAAAGAATAGTACCACTGCAACCTACAAGGCATGTCGTAAGAGGCGACTGATGTAGGACCTAAGGAAGCTACCCTAGTTAATAAAAAGCATCGCAGAAGTCGGATGTGCTGGCCTACTTGTAGGCGCATAACTGGCACAACGTACAATCGCTCTTGGGTTCAGATCACATACAAATCGCACAGATGGTTAACAAGTGGTCGATGTGGAGCTTTCGAAGAAGAAGAAGAATTATTCAAATATCTACGTGTATATTTCAGGTAATAAACCACATAATAAGTGACAATAAAGTATAGTGGAAAGTACGTTCACGATTTGTAAGGAAATACTCGCACATTTACAATACCGTGTTTATTAATATGCACATCGTTATCAACGCTAGAGTGGAACACAGTGCTGCCTGCTACTTAGCAGTGGGTGGTCCTCATTTTGTGTTATTCAATGGCACGTTATACGTCAAGTGTGTGCAGGCAGAATAAATAAGATAGGAAAATCGTGCCATAAGTTTTGTCAACAGTAGAAGAGCCTAAAAACAATATGGAACTCTCAGGTTATATAGTTTTAAAAATACATTACATATCCCCCCCATTCCATTGTTGTAGTAATCCTAACATACTCCAGCTAGAGTTGGAAAATGATTAAAGATATAGAAAGAAAGTTAAATCAACTTGAAAGTAGATGTTTGAGAATAATAATGAACATAATATGAGATGAAATAATCAGATGTGATGAAATAATATAAATGTCTGGTCAACCACGAGTAACAACTGTTATAAGAAAGGGAAGATGGAGATATGTTGGGCAAAAAGGATCTAAAGGCAAATGATTGACTTCATTGCACCGGGGTTTTCCCCATATGGCTCGGTTTCTGTCAGCAGAAATAGCACGTCATCTACCGAGATTGTTGCGCAAAGAATAATCATATCAGCTCCAGTAACAATCTTAGGGATTTCATGAGAAAATTGCGTATGTGATTGCGGATTCGAACCACAACCTTCAGAATGCCAGGCAATCGTTCTAACCACGTCGCCGTAGAAACTCCAACTCTGAGAAGAAATGATCAGAAATAACAATGCAGGTACTGAAGTTGGAGGTAACGGTTTCAAGAACAAAATGGATGCTCTAAGGAAAACCTGAAATTAACCTTACAGAAGAGAAGCTAGAAATATCGTATTCAGTACTATAGCCATAGATTGAGCTAGTTGGCCAGGATAGACGATAGGAAGCCATTTCTTGCAAGACCTATGTATTGAATAACGGAACGAAAAGAATATATTGAATACCCCTTTAAACTGTACTATATTTGTAGTCATATATATATATAGTGAGCGTCTGTAGCTCAAAGGGGTAGTAAGCTCGATTACAAACCCAAACGTATCTGGTTAAAACCCCACGGTGGGCAAGATTGGAAGCACATTCGTTTCCGCGGGATTTTTACAAAAATGTAAAAATAAACCTCACCGTTCAGAAAGCAATGACAACCTACTGAATGTATAAGTGGTGCCTAGAAAATCAACGACTCGTTTACTGTGATTGATGGCTACGTCCTGTAAAGGATATGTCACGATTTTCATTTTTACATATATTGACAGTTTGATCAGTTTAAATTGAAACACCTCACACCCTCATTAAGACCGATTTCGTTAGATGTGATAACCTTAACTGCATTTGTTTATTGATAGGTTTTTAGGAGAATCAAGCCTCTTTAAGCCAAGACTTTGTTTTCTACCTAATACCTCTGTCACCTTTGGTTATAACAAGATATTAACTTGTTATCACCGTGTAACAATCCAGTCTGGAACGAGTCTTATAAAGAGGACTAGTTACATTGTTGCAGCTTCCTAGTCGCGTGTACTCGAGATCAAATTCCATAATGGTAGTGTTATTTTTTATGACTTCAGACTGACCTAGTCTCAATTAAATACCAGAGAAACATGTGGAAGCAAAAACGAGAGGCCAGATGTTGACCACATCACCCACCGTTTGTCATTGCTCAAAGAATCAATTCTTGTCTTACACTGCATTCCACCCCCTCCCCTAATCTTCCCGAAAAAATTGTATAAAAAATGTTGTTTTTACTTACATTCAATGGCGGCTCGTGATCGTTTTTGTTTGTTGGGGCCGACACAAATGTTCGAGAAAATCATGGCTTTAGGTTAGGTTATATTTGAATTTATTAAATAATAAATACACCTTACACATTATTTTTGGTGGAGCCGACCCTATCGCCCTTAATGACGAGCCGCCACTGCTTACATTATTGAAATATTTTGTATTTGAGAAATGCCGTGTGTGTCCCTCTGTCTGTGTATGTGTAAATGCCATTCAAGCATCACGTGATGTTCGTTATTTGTCCTAATATGGCACCTCTGGCTGAATTTGGCGTGAGGTTGCTTACTTTTCCCCAGTTTCCTTCTCCATTCAGGAGAGCTTTATTCCGACTACAGAGCTACTTGTAATTTAGACCAAGTCAATTATCAGTATTTTTTTTCAGTCCAGCCACGTACTGTGTACACACCAACAAATTTGGGCGTATATATGGCATACAACCTCAGAAATTTCACGGCACTTCCACAGCGCGCTATCAACTTTCCTGTCAGCGACCCTTCAAGTTTTTCGTGTTCTTCAAGTGGCAGCTCGTTCTACACTGCAATGACCTAGATAAAATAAGCTTGTACTAAAAAGCATTAAGGCGGGAGACCCGCCCAGAACATGAGGTATCCGCTTTAAAAATTCACAGAAAAAAAAACTAACAAACATGTTGTCATAAGATTTGGCCACATGTTGTATAAGATAATGTTCTTGGTGATAAACACAGTTTAGTCTGCACATTTAAATTATTGATTTAAAAAAAAAATATTATCATGAAGTTATGAAAAATAATTTAAAGCAAAACCCCCCTTGCATCGTGCGGAGGATTTCACTAACATACGAAGTGCTAAGAATACCAAACCAGCATATGATGTACATAACACCTATAATTATAGCGTGAACCTCCAAAAAATATATAACTTAATCGGTTTTGTAAATATGACTCTTGCAATATGATCCTTCTAAATAGCAAACATTTTCAACTTAGAACAGCAATATCTCTGTTTGTATACCACTTAGAAAAAAGTGGAGGTTCACGCTATAAAGGATAGTATTGGCTATATGTATTTCAAATTTGATAACTCTAGCTTTAAAATTGTAGCAAATATCACCGACACGATGAGTCACATGCCTGATTTTCGTGAAAGTTTTTTGTTTAAAAAAAATGTTAAATCCCTACCTGATGAGAGCTCAATATCCCCCAGGAAGAAATGGCTGATCCTCTTTTTCTGTCTGTTCTTCATTCACGACAAGGCGCCTTCGTCTCTTAGCTCTTCTTGCTTCAAAAGAAGCAACTTTCATCTGTATTTGGGATTTTTTAATACGGAGAATGTCTTTTTCAGCACAAAATTTATTCATAAAATGTCCAGGTTGAATATCCGTCTGTGTTTTGGTCTTGTTTCTTCCAGTACTGACAAGATTTGCAAATTTTACTCTTTGTATGAGTATCGAGTACCTTTCCAGTTTGCAGACCAATAACAGTTGTGGAACCAACATTAGATGTATGGCCTCTAGTCATCCAGGTACCATCACACGACACATCGATGTCGCGGAACATGTTGTCGCCCCCTTCTGCGCTTTCAAACTCTTGAACAGAAGCATCATACTAATAATTTGTGCTCTAGTAGCAGCATTCTCCAATACTTTCAATATAATATCTTTTCTACTGTGTCCTACTGGGGGTGGTAAATCCATTACGCCACAGAAAGTTGCAAGTCGGTGTGACTGCAGCCAATACAGCGCATTGCAAAAGCTGCTTGTCTATTGATAAGATTTATCTTTTCATTTCCTACTGAGATGAGAGCTGACTACTTGAAGGGAAAGGTTTATGTTCATTGCAGTTTATATTTTTACAATGAAATAGAAAGTCACTGCCAAGTCCTTTCTTCTTTACTTCAATTAACTCTACAGCACTTTGACAAAATGCACATACCAATTTTTTTAGCAAGGTTCTGATTTAGAAGACCTATGTCAACAATTATGTGACCCTCAAGCAAACTAGTACCCTTCCTAACTTCCTTATCACTGGGAGTGTGGTGATTATTTACAATACATCTGTATCAGAACATGGCACTAACATATCCACATCAGAATCGTGTGTTAGGTTGCTAATGTCCAAAAGTTTCTGCTCTGATTGTGAAAAGGGCGTGGCATTTTGTTGCATTTCAATATCAAAACATTCAGTCTGCATCAATGTTGTCGAACTATGAACAATTTCTGACTCCGAAATGGACGTCGTAACATTATCGATAATTGCTAGGCACTGATTTAGTTCAGATGTATGTTGATTCCCATGAAATTTACTCTGCTTTAATAAGCGTTTATTGAATTTTTTGTCGGAAGACATAACTATCACAAATATTTCAAATATAATCACGTAATTCAACAAATTAACTTTCAGTTTCAAACACAATTATGTTGGTAGGTTAATTCACTGCCATGATGCTTATTCAAGGGAGATTGTTCAAGCGAGATTAAAGGGACAGCTCATTGTACAAGTTTTCTTTCGGGAGTAATAATTATTTGGTGAATAATTTGATGGGTAGCTAAAGAGTATATTTTGGGACCAAAAATCTGTCATTTTTGGGAACACACCCACCTTCTTTGAACACCAATAACTTATAAACTATTAAAGATAAACACATAATTCAAAAAGAATATCAAACTAGAAAGACTGTTAAACATTAAAAGTACAATTTTTGTTGATAATTTGAGAATATCCATTTTCGATGAAATCTGGGTGGGTCTCCCGCCTTAACGTTTCTGGCAATGGTAGTTCATGTTTCAATTGTCTTACAAGAGGTTGATAGCACCAGACACGAAGACAGACATATGTTTGCAGAATTAAGTTTCCATTCCAGATCGCAAATAAAAACCAACACCGTATTAGTTAGCTCAAAATTATCATTATTTCGCTCACTTTATTATCCAAACTGTCTGTCTGCCTGTATTTATATCTATATATTTTAAACAGTCTATTTATCTATCTTTTTATATATCTGTCTGCATCTCTGTCTTTCTGCCTGACCATCCAACCATTCGCCCGTCCGTATATCCATTCATTTGATGTTTGTCTGTCTGTATATCTATAAAAACAAATATGTACCAATCTATTTATCTAACTGTTCATCTAACTGCCTGTTTATATTTCTGCCTGACAGTCTATTCATTTGCTGTTTGTCTGTCTGTATATATATGTATGTAACTGTCTATTTGTCTATCTATTTATCTATTGTTATGCCTGTCTGTCTGATTGTCCATCCATCCATCCGTTCATATATCTATCCATTTGTTATTTGTCTGTCTGTCTGTATATTTATATGTGTAACTTTCTATCTATCTATTTATCTACGTATTTGCCTACATATCCTTCTGCCTGACAGTCCAACAGTCCATCCCTTCCATTTATTGTTTTTCTGTCTGTCTGTCCTTCTTTCCCTGATACTGTCTCTGTCCAATTTTTCTGTCTATTAATTTGTTTATCCTACTATTTACAATCATGTACCTTACACACATACACACACACACACATGAATACGTATATATAGGAGTGTGCCTGCACGCGTATGTATCTACGCACGTGTGTATACGTTTATATCTGATATCGTGCAAATGACACATCGATTTTCTAGTTTTATTCCTGCTGCAACATCATTGTTAGCCTTAGTATTCTACTTAATCTGAGCTGTAGGTCTGGGAAATGAGAAATTAATGTTTACCACACCACTATCAACAGAAACAATCTTCAATAAAAATTGTCTTACATAAAAAGAAAACAGATATTGAGACATATAGATGCGTTGGTATTTCGTAAATCGATAGTCTAAAGAGACATTTTCTTGTTGTCTTTTTTTAGGGTCTAGATCAGCGGTTCCCAAACTATGTATTACGGATCCCATTTTAAATACATTTTGCTGTCGAGGACCCAAAAGTTTCAATAAATTAAAATCTACAGGAATGAATTATATGTGTGTTACAATAGTAAAAAAATGTTTTCAGACTGGGAAACTTAAACATTTTTTTCATTTTGTCCTGTTAGACATTTAGACAATTTTGTCCTGTCTGATCCGGATCCTTTGATTTCACAACGGAACTATTTTACTACCATTTTTCTACATGTTTAAAAAATGTATAATTCTGCTTGAAATGTCAAAGATCATCATATTTCTTCAAGCGCTTGAGGTTTTCCTGTAAGGACCCCGCGGACACCAGTAGCAGAAACGCTGGACTAGATATAGATTTCGATTGCTTTACTTTTGCTTCTGTGCGGTGTTTATTAATTTCACATATATTTTTAGTTTGTGAGATCAATCATTGAGTCTTCAGCTGCAAGCATCATAAACACCTGCATATAGACATGCATATAAGTAGCATATAGACCTGCATATAAGTAGCATATATACCTGCATATAAGTAGTATATAGACCTACATATAAGTAGCATATAGACCTACATATAAGTAGGATATAGACCTGCATATAAGTAGCATATAGACCTGCATATAAGTAGCATATAGACCTGCATATAAATAGCATATAGACATGCATATAAGTAGCATATAGACCTGCATATAAGTAGCATATATACCTGCATATAAGTAACATATAGACCTGCATATAAGTAGCATATATACCTGCATATAAGTAGGATATATACCTGCATATAAGTAGGATATATACCTGCATATAAGTAGCATATATACCTGCATATAAGTTGCATATAGACCTGCATATAAGTAGCTTATAGACATGCATATAAGTAGCATATAGACATGCATATAAGTCGTATATAGACCTGCAGATAAGCCACATATAGACCTGCATATAAGCCACATATAGACATTTATATAAGCCACATATAGACCTGCATATAGACCATATATAGACCTGTATATAAGCCACATATAGACATTTATATAAGCCACATATAGACCTGCATATAGGCCACATATAGACCTGTATATAAGCCACCTGCGTCTGCCTCTCAAATATCACTTTGAATAAACTATAAAGCGTTGCAATCTTGGTGTTGCAGTTCTCAAGATTACTTTAGCCGTACATCTTGAACAACGACAGCTGGTTATGTCCATTATAGATTACGAACTTGTCAACCTCACGGTATCACGATTACAATGTCAGCCACTGGAACGTATTCCAAAATGAAGGAATGCATGTAGATCTCGTTTCTAACAGAGATACACATTCTTTGTGAATATGTTAAATATGCTTGGTATTCTCTCGTTGTAGGATGGCTTAGCGTAATGCATAAGGGTTCGCCTATCAACTCGAACACAAGAGGACTGTGGGTTCAATCCAAACTCGAAGTTCCACAAAGAGGAAAGAAATTGGCTATCATATCTCCCGCACACTTGGGCCTAGAAATATGAAATAACAAGCACTTCAAACTCTAAGGTTAAAAAATGCTACTTAAAATTGTATCTATTATATTCTGTCAGTACGTTTGCTTCATGCTATAGACCAGTGTTTCCCAACCTTTTTTGTGCCATGCCCCACCAAAGCCTTTCAAAATTCGTATGCCCCCCTTTTCTATGTAAACATATACAAAAATTGTATTTTCCAAAAATTGAATTGTTCACTGAAGAAACTTAAATGATACGTTTTGGCAAGAAATCACAAGGAAATTGTTTAGGAAAAACAGTAAGTAAATTTTCAAAACATATAATGGAGAACTGAAATTCAAGTACGATATCATTTTAATGATATATTTTTCTATATTATTTTAATTATTAGTAACTATTTATTACTTACACTTAGTGAGATCCTTACGATTGATAGAAGCTGCAAAGAGATTTTATGTTAGGTTCCAATTTAGTTAGCTTCAGTCTCAAGTTCCCATTGTGTTATATTCAACCAATTTCTTTTTTTAGCAGCAAATCAGTTATGGCACTAAAACCACATTCAGTTAAATATGAAGATAGAAATGGTAATAAGTTTTCTTGCACATTTGGTTGAATTTGTAAATTTGATATCTGTTTCCTCACAAAGCCATGCCGTCGCTCCTTTTATATTAAATGAAGTTTTAACGGACTCATCATTTTGCATTTCTGCAGTTCTTCTTGATACTGCATATTTGAAATATCAGACAAATCCACTAACATTGACTGCAATCAATTTGTTTCAAATCAAAAAATCTTTCTTTTAAATTAGCCGATAGAATTTTTAGATGATCGACAATAACAAGTATCAGTATAGCGGTATCAGTCACTTCACATTTCTGGAGCTAATGAAACTCTTCAAAATGTTTGTTGCAAATATATTTCTTATGTAATTCAATAAAGGTAATAAAACCAAATATCTTAGCTTTTCCATCAACAAAAGTTTTATTCTTCCTTGAAGGTGGTTATTTATTATATTTTGTTTTTCAAAGATATCGGCTAGATAACTCACAAATGCTTTACTATCGACCGTTAACAGATACTTTATTTCAGGTTTTTCGCTTAAAAAATCACTAAGAGTATCAAATAGTTCCATATATTTTGTCAGGCAGTTCCCTTTCGAGAGCCATCTTACGTCAGTGTGAAGGAAAAGTCTCACATGGTCTGCTTTTTGTTCTTAACAAAATAGCATGAAGAGACGCTCACATTTGGCATTAGCTGTAATAGCATTGATGCACTTTATAACTGAATTTAGTACTTCATTTAGAACAGGCGAAATATATTTAGCTACCAAATTTTCCCTGTGAATAAAACAATGCACAAAAAGCATTTATGGATTCTCATCTTTCAGCAAGTTTAAGCAGCCATTTTTCCTGCCTATCATATTATTAGTACCATCTGCGGCACAAGATGTTATATTTTTCATTGGTATATTTATGACATATAAGTAATTTTTTAACTTATTATATACAACTTTGGGGGTAGGTGTGCTTTCTAATCTTACAGAACAACATTTCTTTAGCAAAATCCCCATTATCAATATATCTTGCGTAAGTTATCAATACTACTTATCGACACTGTCTCTCAAAGCTGATTCATCCATTTGCACTGAGAATGTTCTTGTTTTCAGCTTTTAAACAGGTGTATTTCAATATCTTCACTCATTTCGTCTCTTCTATTGCTAACAGTATTGTAACTGAGTGGCATAGCTTTCACCTCTTGGTCATCTTTTTCCAGAACCGTTTTAAGAAATGATGATATTGATGGTTTTATTAAATTCTCTCCTATAGCATGATTTTTTCTACATTTAGCAATAAGTAAGGAAATTTGATAACTAGCCACAAGAGTACGATTGACAGTTGCAGTATGAGCAGTAAACAGGAACTTTAATGTTGCTCTTTTTCAAAATTTGTCTTTAAAGTTTGAAAGTAATTCAAATCTGGCATAATATGAGCAATATGTTTCGCAATCAAATTCGCCTCAAAAACGACTTCGTTTCATTGATTCGTTGGTTAAGCATTGTTGGCGTAAAAGACAATGTGGAATACATTAATATAGTAATATTTCACATCAGGTGATATACGTTTGAGCAAATTCGATTATTATAGCATGACTACTTGAAGAAGAAAAAAACAAATCATTAACAATATTTATACTCACATTTATGTAGTCAAATCTGCTCTTCTGAAAAAGTATGCGGCGTTCTCTTCTAATTAGCTCTGATAAATTCTAACCTCCAATAGTTATATCTTCTACGTGAAGCTCTTCGGTTCTCTTCTGCTTTTCTGTATAATCTGGACTAATAGTCCTGTACTTTAGCTGTTCTGTGTCTAGTTCTCTATTTTTATTCTAGCTACCTCATAGCTGTTCTGTATTTGGCTCTCTATCTGCACTATTATTCCTCTTCTTAAAATCAATCGTGTATATATATGGTTAATATTCTATTACCTTACTATTTCAAAACTTTGTTCTCACGACTGCGATTTCCTACATCTGTTACTCTCTTGGAAAAGACTCATTTTACTTTGACTATCGATATTCTTCTGTCATTGTCTAAAAATGTATGTCCCAACCACGCCTTCTCAAGCTGTCGCTAAACATGGAAAAAAAAAGATCTCATGATATTCTACTGTAATCCATATATAAATGCTTTTTCGTTAACTATACAACTACAAAATTGTACTCTAATGACACCTGTATAATCCAGCTGCAAAGCGAGTATCCATTACTCTGGTAATCAGACTAATGGCTCATAACTTGTATTTGAGTCAAACCACCTTGATGTTTCTTGGTTTCTTTTCCTATCGTACCTAACATTCCAAGCCAGATCAAACTTCAGACCTGCTTTCTATGGCGGAAATATGATATGCGTGGCTCTGTCCAATACTATTACATACTCAAGATTACACTATATAAACTCATTTTGGACTTCAGGACAAGTTTGGCAAATGACGGACACTTTACAGTTTTTTTTTTTATATGACTAGATTTTAACACAATAACACATGCTTTCCCGCTTTCAAAGCTTTGTTAAAGGAGATAAAATGTACCTAGACATAAGTACTTTCCATTTATTGAAGATTTATTTAAACTTCAGTAAAGTGATTGTGCATAAAAGTCGTTTTTGTAAACAGACATCCAAAAGTCAGTATATCGGTTTTGCAACATCTTGAACTAGTCCATTAAACTCCGAACGAGTCCATTGCCCCCCATAACTATGAAAATGCCCTGTAGGCATACGCCCCACGTTGGGAAACAGGGCTATAGACCAAACCAAAACATATCTGCGGATTTCTTCAAATCAGAGACACCTACTGCACAAAAATACAAATGATGCTAACCATCGTTAGTCTTGTAGAAACAGTTACACAGATAGCTGCATCCATGGATTTATTTCATTATATTCAAATTGTAAATATTTAGATTTTTATTTGTTTTTGTTGTTCTCGGCATGCTATCTCGGGGATACTATCTTGGGGATACTATCTCGGGGATACTATCTTGGGGATACTATCTTGGGGATACTATCTTGGGGATACTATCTCGGGGATACTATCTCGGGGATGCTATCTCGGGGATACTATCTCGGGGATGCTATCTCGGGTATGCTATGTCGTGGATGCTATCTCGGGATGTTATCTCAGGATGCCATCTCGGGGATGTTATCTCGGGATGCTATCTCGGGATGTTATCTCGGGATGTTATCTCGGTGATGCTATCTCGGGGATGCTATCTCGGTGATCTATCTCGGGATGTTATCTCGGGGAGGCTATCTCGGGGATGTTATCTCGAGGATGCTATCTCGGGGATGTTATCTCGGGAGGCTATCTCGTGATACTATCTCAGGGATTTTGATAGGTTAAGTCTAAACTAAAAAGAACAGGTAGGTAGGATAATAAGTAAATATGATTGGTCAAAATTTCTCTGCACACAGAAAATATATTTGCAGTATTATCAATTTTCAGAAAGAATAAAACTCTACAAACATCAAAACCATGAAAAACATATCTCGATGAACAATTTGTAGCACCCTTATGTAAAAATTATAAGTTCATTTTCCTAAAAACTAAATAATATTGTAAATAAATAATATTACTTATTTAACTAGTGGCGTGGTGTCAATTTGTGAGTCGAGTGCAAGAGCAATATATCCTTTCATGTCAGATGCTTCCTTACAACTGAAGATGACTTATCATGTCAGTGAAAGATACTGAGCTGATACTAGTCATGTAGTAGAGTCTCTGGCAGAGGCAACATGTATTCAATAGGGAATGGGGGAGAATGGTTAAATTTACCAAGCACGACCAATTGGGGGTTAAAGGCACGAGCATCAAACATGGTATGTCGTGGATGGCCTAAGCTGAGATTACAATTGATCAGGTGACCATAGTTGTGACTCCATCGAAATGCGTTGATTAGATCCTGATAGATGAGAAGGAACATGTCAAACTTACACAATGTTGTTATTATTATTGGAAGAGAAATCGAGATGGGGAAACATGAAAGCTGAATTCGCAAGTATACATAGCATATCAGATAATGCAGCACCCGGGTGGTTACCGGGGCCCAAATTGGGTGTAAAGAATAGAACCACTGTTACCTGCCACGCATGTCGTAAGAGGCCATTAAGGAGGTTAGGCGTGGGGCTAGCTACCCCATACCATAAAAACACTAGATGGCTACAGAACGGAGAGCGAACTGAGTAAACGATGGCTGAAACCGGAAACATCGCCTAGGGATAAGCACCAGAGCTCCAAATGGTGCTAAAGATGTGACGTAAAACACAACAATGCTAAGGTTGCATGAATCAGATTTCCACATGAATAGAATTTATGGGGAGGTCTGGTACATCGGTATGGGTGGTGATCGCGAGATAGAGATAACGCAGGAGATGATGATGTTGTAGCTTATTCCGATGGGTCTATGCATCGCGGTGAGAAATCAGGATAGAGTGTCCTAGTTATAATGCATTGTAGTACCAGTGCTGAATGGAGTGGTCCATCCAAGACAACTACTGGGAAGATTGAGATCGTTCCTGCTGCCATGACTCTGGGACTCGTTAGTGAGCTACTGAGGCCATTATTGTGTCCGACTCTTAGTCAATGTTTTGAAATGGCCAAAATGCAAAGAGTGATATTAAACGATAACGTCTAATGAGGTTCTATATTTGTACTTCGAACAACTGACCTGGACTGGTGGGTGTTCGCTGCATTCAGAAAGTGGACAGCATTGAATCAACATCATTAATCGTTGGGGAGTTGAAGAAAGATAGCTACGACCTTCACTTTATTGGCGACAGCATGTTGAATAAAGACATTAAAATATTAAATCTATACATAGATTTAAGAAAAAATACTAAATCTATACTTATATTTGAGAAGATTGAAATTACACTTTGCACAAGCTGAACTGGATGCTTGAAGGACAGAATGAGGAGTGTGTTTAACCATAGAGTCAAGAGAACCATCAATGTACATACTTTTCAACATATACAGAGGAAACTGAGCACATTTGGGTTTGTCCAGAGTGTTAGGAAGTCAGTTCAGTAACTAATTTAGAGCTATTGGCTGCTCTCATCACTCATAGTTGATTGTACAATAATGCGCCAAAGAAGAAACAACAAATATGCAACTCTAGGCCGTGTCTGGCAACTACATCAGTCACTATTGCCTATTGGAAAATAAGTCCCTGCAAAAATGGACAGTGTGTAATATCCAGCCGAATCTATCAAGAAGTTCGCGAGATTTTTCTTCTTCTCTTCTCCTTCGTTGCCGCAGATATTCTCTATCAAAATTCATAACGTCGCATTATGTTACATTACTTAATGCGATGTGTGACATCGTCCTCCCATGAATCTAGTCATTCGTTAAAAACTTTCATATCGTGTTTACGCACATCATTGAACCTAACTTGTGGGCGTCAAGATACTCTCTTCAGATCAGCAGATATTCGCAAGGAATTTTCATAGCCCCTAACTAAATGTTTAGAGCACATTTAGCAAAAATACTTATAACACATCTCTACCATATATAACCCATCTATACACCGTATACCCCATCTGTACACCGTATAACCCATCTTTGCAACGTATAACCCATCTGTACACCGTAGAACCCATCTTTGCAGTGTATAACCAATCTTTGCAACGTATAACCTATCTTTGCAAATGTGTAACCCATCTGTACAACGTATAACCCATCTGTACTACCTCTAACACATCTGTACTACTTATAACATATATGTACAACTTATAACACATCTGTACACCTTATAACACATCTGTACAACTTATAACCCATCTGTACTCCTTATAACACATATGTACAACTTCTAACAAATCTGTACAACGCATAACCCATCTGTACTCCTTATAACCAATTTGTAAAACGTATAACACATCTGTCCAACTTTTAACCCATCTGTACTCCTTATAACACATCTGTACAACTTATAGCACGTCTGTACCACGTATAAACCATCTGTACCATATATAACCCATCTGTACCACATATATAAGCCATCTGTACCACATATATAACACATCTGTACTATATATAACAGATCTGTACAATCTATAACAAATCTGTACAACTTATACCCAAAATGTACAACTTATAACCCATTTCTACACCATATAACCCATCTCTACCCCTAATAACCCACCTGTATCACTTATTACCCATATGTTATTACTGATACCCCATATGTACACCTTATAACCCGCCTACACTATGAGAACCCGATAGCATCACCAAAACTTGCATGCACCACTTATAAGATGCCTGAACCACTATTTAATCCCTGCACCACTTATAACCCTCTGCCCGAATGTTGACAAGACGACAAGCGAAAAGTAATAAATTTTCCGAGTGTCCGGAAATGCATAGGAGGCTGAGCCAGCAAGAAGTTACCGAGATGATCACCAGACAGCAGAGGTAAAGATGTTTTTCATCCAGCGGTTTCCAATAAAGATGTGTAAGAGGATCGGATCACTCGAGCAGAAGCGTCAAACCGTTTAATGAAAGGGGGGATACAAAAGATTGAAATGGAATCGAAGTGTAAAATTTGACCTAAAACCGAAAAAATCCTAAGACATGTTTCAAATATTCGATGTGTATGGTAGTATGGGCAGTAACCTTGGAGGAAACATCATATTTTATAATACTATTACCATATTATTAACACTATCGTGAATAACATTATTAGCATCTACACAATTATCATCACAACCATCAGAATCGTTATCATTATCCCATCATTGTCAGTATCATCACCATTTTCATTAGCAACATCACCATCATCATCAGCAACATCACCATCATCACCAGAAACATTACCATCATCATCATAAACATCACCATCATCATCTAAACATCACCAACATCATCAAAAACATCACAATCATCATCAGAAACATCAGCAACATCCTCATCATCATCATCACTCATCATCACAACATCACCATCAACAGAAACATTCCATCATCATCATAAACATCACCATCATCATCTAAACATCACCAACATCATAAAAACATCACACATCATCAGAAACATCAGACATCCTCATCCATCATCATCATCAGAAACATCACACATCATCATCATCATCAGAAACACATCTACAATCATCATCACATTACATGCATCATAAATCATTGAAACATCAGCAATATCATCATCATCAGAAATCAACAACATCATCATCATCATCGAAACATCACCATCATCATCATCACCATCATCATCAGAACACCAGCAATCATCATCATCATCATCAGAGACATCACCATCATCATCAGAAACATCAGCAACATCATCATTATCAGAAACATCAGCAACATTATCATCATCATCATCAGAAACATCAACAACATCATCACCATCATTATTAGAAACATCAGCATCATCATCACCATCATTATCAGCGTCCTCACTATCATCACATCAAGAACCGAAGAAGAAGAAATTAAATATAAAAAAAAAAAAAATGTGTTAGAAGAATTCTAAAACGTCAAAAATATATATATTCCACAAGACTTGGTCATTGAGAACCATTAGTTCATATCTCGAAAGTTAAAGCATTTTTGTCACATTAAATACCACATTGTCTTAGCCGGAGAACTAATGAAGGGCATGTCATACGGACGAGTAATGGGACAACCAAGTGGCAATAGAATATTAAAGAAACTTTGAATATGGCAATTGAGGAAGGGGGAGAGTTGAACAGTGATCAAGAGTCTTTCAGACAGGCAGGAGTAAGAATGACATATTGCAAATGACATGACATTGAACGGTATATAAAATTACTCAACGATTAAAAATAAGCCTGTTATTACAGCGTTATGTTCCAAGTGCTGAGAGTTTCTTCTTTCTTTCTCGAATCCTGTTTGCCTTACAGTGTCAGGTCAAGAAGAGATTTATAAAACGGGCCTTAGTATGTGCTTTGTAAATAGTCTCTTTCGTCGCCTCTGTTATCTCTGAGTCCATCTTTTGCGTGGCCGGCCTTTTGCTTTGTACCCATTGTATCAGACATAATTGCTCTTTGAGGAGCACTGTCTGATGGTAATCTGCTTACGTGGCCGAACCATTTAATTTGTTGTTCTTGATGAAGTCTAGTACTGATGTTGTACCCACTTTTTCCTGATGTCTTCATTTCTCAACCGGTCTCTTCTTGTTACACCCAGCATTCTGCGTAGAAACTTCATCTCTGTCGTGACTAGTTTTCTTCTATCGTTTGTTGTCAGCGTCCAGGTCTGAGAGTACGCTGGTGAATTGTATAGCGCAGAAGAATTGAGGAATTTGCCCGAATCTGGCGCAACGCGTGTGAAAATCATCGGTTTTATTATCTTCCAAATAGGACACAACTTTTGACCTTACCAGGGAGTATAAGACGGGAAGTTATCGTTTATAAGTTATATGAGAACCGTTATAATAGCACTCCAAACATGTCCATATGTGCTGCGATTCCTGCCTCAACAAATCCAGCAACAACTAGCTGCCCTACACGGCAGTTCGATGTTGATTAATCAATGTTTCTGCATGTTTGGTATCTCGTTCTTTTCAGATTGTACCATTATCGACACCAGTGGCGGCTCGTCATTAAGGGCCAGGGGCCGGACCCACTAAAAATAATGTATAAAGTGTATTTATTATTTTATAAATTAAAATATAACGACCAAAAACCATGATTTATCCGGGAAAAATGTCTGGCCCCACCAACAAAAATGATCACGAGCCGGCACTGATCGACACACATTTCTCTCAATATTGTCAGCAACTAGGATTCACAACACTGTTAACTTCTCTGTTAGGAAAGACTCTCTCAATGCTATCAGAATGTTTACGTCAGAAAATACGACTGCGTTTAACCATTCTGCCGACTGCTCTCTTTGATATACTTTTTCTATACTAGCTATTTTACTCACGTAGGACTATGTCATTGCACTGGGTTGCCACATCTGGCTCTGTCCTTGTCGGCTGAACCATCTGCCATGAGTGTTGCACACAGCGTGAACTGTATAGATCTGCGCTATCCTTTCAATATCTTTCTATGTGTTCATCATCAATTTTTGGTTCTCTTTTCCTTAAGTTATCTTGATTTCCTCTGTTACTGTTTCCCTGTAGGTTCCAGAACAAGATCTGTCGTGCTATATTATTGACTGGTTTTCTTAATGTGCGTCCAATCTAACGCCGGTGTCTTTTCTTACGTTCTAGTTCCACTGACGTTTGTTATATTCTTTCCATAAGAAGAATATTTTAGATCTGTCTTTGTTTTTTTCCTCTGAAGAATGTCAACATGTCATATTTTAGATCTTACTTTCAATGTTATCTCTCAGTGTATGTTTGTTGTTTGTTTGTTTGTTTGTTTATTAGGGGATTAAAGCCTCTTTAAGCCGAGGCACGCCTTTCAACCTAAGGCGAACCTTTTATTGGTTATATCAGAGCGTGTAGGCCAACAAACATGAACAATAAGAATTAACTCCTTTCGGAGAATCCAATCAGTGTATGTATATTATTTTCTATGTTATATACCTGAGACCGTTGTTGTTTCTGTCGGTCATCGACTCTCGGTCGATGCTTTGGAAGATCCAGAATGGCAGGTTGTGGTATGAATGCGAGTCGTCTATGAAGGTTTCAAGTCTCCAGAGACTCACATGGACCTCCAGTTTCCAGAGACTCACATGGACCCCTAGTCTCCAGAGACTCACATGGACCTCCAGTCTCCAGAGACTCACATGGACCTCCAGTCTGCAGAGACTCACATAGACCTCCAGTTTCCAGAGACTCACATGGACCTCCAGTCTCCAGAGACTCACATGGACCTCCAGTCTCCAGAGACTCACATGGACCTCCAGTCTCCAGAGACTCACATGGACCTCCAGTCTCCAGAGACTCACATGGACCTCCAGTCTCCAGAGACTCACATGGATCTCCAGTTTCCAGAGACTCAATGGACTCTCAGTCTCCAGAGACTCACATGGACCTCTAGTCTCCAGAGACTCACATGGACCTCCAGTCTCCAGAGACTCACATGGACCTCCAGTCTCCAGAGACTCACATGGACCTCCAGTCTCCAGAGACTCACATGGACCTCTAGTCTCCAGAGACTCACATGGACCTCTAGTCTCCAGAGATTCACATGGACTCCAGTTTCAGAGATTCAATGGACCTCCAGTCTCCAGAGACTCACATGGACCTCTAGTCTCCAGAGACTCACATGGACCTCCAGTCTCTAGAGACTCACATGGACCTCCAGTTTCCAGAGACTCACATGGACCTCCTCTCAGAGATCACATGGACCTCTAGTCTCAGAGACTCACATGGACCTCCAGTCTCCAGAGACTCACATGGACCTCCAGTCTCCAGAGACTCAAATGGACCTCCAGTCTCCAGAGACTCACATGGACCTACTGTACTGGCTATGCAGGAGTTCGCAGGAACGAGAGAGCGGACATGCTTGCATGGAAAGCATCGGTTGTTGGAGAGTTTAGGATGGATAAGGAGGATGTTCTTCAGTCTCGTGGCGACCTACTGTTGAATGAGGACACTAAATTAGACGTTGAATCAATAGAGAGATTTAGGCAGTTTGAAATTGCACGTTGTACAAGTAGAACTGGTTGCTTGAGGGGCAGAGAGAGAAGTGCTTTTAACTAGCGATCCACAGGAACCACCAGTATGCATACCCTTCAACATCTGTTTGGGGAGATTGATCACCTCTGTCTGCCTGGAGTTCTGTGACGTCAGTTCATTAACCAATAACACGGTTTCTATCTTAGGTCTCACATCATATTCTCACTCCCATGATATTTACAAACTAGCATATACAAATATTTGATATAAATGAATATATTCTCAGGTAGAAAAATATAAATGACTGCGGTTGCACTTTTAGTATGCTAAAACTGTTTATCGACACGAGGCCACACGTAACCGACTACATACAAGAACCGTGTTGTTCTTTAGTAAAGTCTGCAAAGATATTCTTGGGCAGAACTTAATCTAGAGGAACCATTTTATTTCCTTACACGTCTTCAGACATCAAAGAGTTTACGCATCTAACTTTTATCAAACTGAAGAAAAGTGGCTGTTCTCCACAATCTAGTATGCAAATCACGATTTATTTCAGTACAGACAATATACCATTGTAGTTTTCATTCGCAAACAGTAGACACCAACGGTTCGGTAATCGGGGAAGTGAGCTGGTGGAGACTTGTGATTTGATTAAGAGAAGAGAGTAAACAGTGACGTGGTTATAATTATTCAAAGTGATGGAGACGTCGATGAATTTGCTATGCGAAGCTGTTGATCTCAACCAAACATAACGAGAACTCTAGGAAACGACATTCCCTTTCACTCAGTACATTGACGTTTTCTTTATAATGGATTAAATGGAGATTTTATTGAGCAGCCTATAGCTTGGTAACAGTGCTATGTTAGTGGTTGTCTAGTTATGAATTTGGTACATATCTTGAAATTAAGATATCATTATGATGTCAATAGTTGCAAGCAACTTATAACTATTTAATAAGTCGGTATTAATGATTTTTCTATCAGATTAATGCAAAATATATTTATATAAATATAGACAGTATCTTAGACAGATAAAAGATAGATTTCATAGAAAGACTAGTAGACAGATAGTTCTAAATATAGATATCATAGAAAGACTAGAAGACAGATAGTTCTAAAATATAGATATCATAGAAAGACTAGAAGACAGATAGTTCTAAAATATAGATTTCAGGGAAAGAATAGTAGACACATAGTTCTACATGATAAATTACTGACAAAGCAAATAGAAATTGAAAGAAAATATAAAGATACATTTTTCTTCTAAAAATGCTTTTCAAGTTTTTGCATCATGTGAAGTTTATTGATGCGGATATCATCCGCCTGTGTTTATCTCTGTTTTTAGCATTCACTTACCAGTTGTTGACTACTAGAATTTAAAGGTCTACGTCAATGCTATCACTTCATAGTTTTTTCATGGTCACTTCATTTCATCTTCTTTTTTTGTGGATATGTAAGTTTAAGTTTTCTGTACCAGTTTTTCAATATATCCAAGCCATCGTATTCTACAGGGTGTTCAAGATAAAAGTAGCCCAATTTACCAATCAAAAGTTGCCAGGTACTCTTTGCGTTTTGTATATTTACTATTTAAACCGGATTTGACTAGCTGGTCCTTTCGTCAGATTTGTTCATCGCCCTTCCCGCACCATAATTACACACCATTACAAAAAAAAAGAGTTGCTCACTTTACCTATACTACGTCAGAATTGAACCTTTTAAGTTTCATAAACATATGCCAGTTTGGCTTCCTTGACGGGCTACTGTTAGCTTGAACATCCTGTATTAACCTTCATGATGATGGTAATTAATGATGATTTAAACAAATTATAAATATCCATATTGTTTCTCAATATTCATTTTCAACTATTGTCTTACTTATTGGGCCAAACAATTCGTCTCAAGACTGTTATTAAAGATTTCACATATTGTTTAATCTTGTTTTATTGTGTTCCACGTTACGGATCTGTATAGACCAATTGTGCAAGACTGTGATTTAGCGGTAGTGAGCTTGATCACAACCCAAGAGTACTTAGTTCAAACACCGCGGCGACCAGTTTGGAAGCAAATTTGATCTCGTCGATTTTTACGAACGGTAAAAATTAGTACTCACCGTTCAGAAAACAATTCAGTTTCAGTTTGGAATATCTTCATTGCACTCCGGACATGTCCATAGGTGCTCCGATCTTCTTTGCAATATCTCCAACAGAGTCCAACGACTGAGCATACCAGTTCGATTTTGATCGATGAGCCTTCTCATATACCTGTTATGCTGTCAGAAAACAATGCAAACTACTGAACGTATAAGTAATGTCTAGAAACTAATCAACTCGTTTAATGTGTTTGAATGCGACGTCCTGTAAGGATATGACAAGATTTTCATTCGTAGACCTATTAGTCCTACTCCAGTTTTGTATATTGTGATCTTGAACTTACGGAGCATACATGTAAATTTTAGCATGCGTTATATGTAATGCAAATATACTTTATTTTATAATTGTATTCTAGACTTTTATTATTTCGTTATCCTTTTATATTGGAGTTATTTACGTTCGTGATAAAGTACTTACATGTTTCTTTTTTTTCTATTTTCATATTAGCTCCTGGTATGTATTCAGCTTTATTTCTATTTTTTTCTTTCTTGTTATGCTCATATATTCCATCTTGTCTAGAGTGATATTTAATCCCACTTTCTTGCTGATTCCATCAAGTGTTTGTATCTTCTCATTATTTCTTATCAACTATCTCCAACTATATCTGTGACAGCCATATAACTAAAAATTAAAGATAGATACTGTATGAAAACATGAAAGGCTGCTATATGTAACATATTAATCTCAATGTGGCAAAAAAAAAGGATTAAAAAAATAGTGATAACTGATAAAAGAAACATCAAAAGAATATTTTTATTAACAGAGAGAAAATAGAAAATGTGAACAGTTTTGAATATACTGCTCACTGCTAACAGGAGATAAAAATGGGAGGAAGGTCATTAAATAGAACAAAAATAAGTTTACAAAACTGTAACAACTAAAAACAATATAGAATGAAACTGACAGAAAAACAAACATGAGAATACTAAGGACATGCAACTACACAGTATGTGGGAGGGAGGGAGTAAAACATGGATATTTAACACGGCAGGGGAAAAGAGTATGTGATCAAGAGGTAGAAGCAGATCAAGAAAAAGTTGAATTGATGGAGTTTAAGACATTATTAAGCTCCACAATAACACAGCATATCAAGCGACCGACCGTGCATTATCTCGGAAACCGATCATCAGTTAAACCTGCTACGCCTAATTTCAAAAACAGCAGAGATGTCTATGAACTGTAAAATGTTGGAAAAATCCGACATTAAGACAAAGAAAAAATACAAGGGACATACGCATTTATACAAACATACGCACATCAACACACACACATAACGAAAGAAGGCCGGCTCGGTTACTGCATGACTGAGCACAAACTACATTTCGTGTTTGCCTGATACGTTAGCAGGTTGTCTGTGACAACCTGAAATAGGTTCTTCCATTGATTACATCTATTCGTCACATTCTCGTTAGTTTCTCATCAGACATGTTCTAAATGTGAAGTGTCTGCTGTCTCACAAATGAAATCACATGTCTGCAATACTCACTCGAGCCTCTCCTTATAAACTATTTCTTTCCTTACCAAATGTTTTTTTTTCCTCTTTCTTTCGTTATGAATTCAAGCGTAGTCAGTACGTCTAATATGGCGTTTCGGACTGATTTTTGTGCGTACACTTACTTTCCTTATTACAAATGTCCGGTACCATTCAAATGAACTTTACTCAGAATTCAGATGCACTTGTAATGTAAACAAAGGGTCAGGGTTTTCTGTTTTCCTCGCACTGTGTGTGGACCAAAGCTTGTTGGTCCAATTTGGCTTCAAACCCTGGATTTCTTAGATATTCGTAGAGCAATCTAGATACTAGAACATAGATCTAACTATTCGTAGAACAACCTCAACTCTAGAACATAGATCTAGCTATTCGTAGAACAACCTCAACTCTAGAACATAGATCTAACTACTCGTAGAACAACCTCAACTCTAGAACATAGATCTAACTATTCGTAGAACAATCTAAACTCTAGAACATATTTAATTGTTCTAGAATATTTATTTAATTTAATTTATAACCATCGAAATGTAAGGACGAATGTCTAGTTATTTGTTTAAAAAAATGTAAAACGGTGATGACAACAACCACATACATGTGTCGATGCACCTCTCTGGTGTGTGCGGATGGGACTGTAGAGTGCAATTCTGGATCATGATCCCCAACCCCAGGTGGAGCATTACATGATCACGGTTGAACATTTGGGTGCTATGTGCTCCGTCTTATTTTTTGCACAGCTCGTTTTCTCTGCGCCTCAACAGTGCGACGATTCTCAACTATGCACATTCCTCTTCTGTTGTTACAGCGCCACATTTGATGATCTTTCACAAGGGATTCCCAGCATGTGCTGTCTACATCGATGCATTTTAGAGACATTTTAAGTGTGTTTTTAAAGCGTTCTTTTGCGGTCCACCAATCGATTATATGTCCCTTTCAAGCTCGCTATACATGAACTGTTTTTGGATACGTTTATCAGACATACGAGCAAGGTGAAAGGCTCATCTCACCTGGGCCTTATGCTGCAGTGTGTGACACTTGGAATCGTAGCTCTATTGAGAACTTCGGTATCTGGAATTACCTCACATATATCTAGAACATAGATCTAGTTAGTGGATTAGACTCAAAAGTGCTTAACATGGTTGATGTACTACCCGCGATATCTTGGGCAATTCGTATGGAATTGAATCCGATATTTTCCCCCCTCTCCCAGTAAAGTTTGTTTATTGACTTCCCTATAGCGTCCTTTCTTTCGTAAACCCCTTGTCCCCCACTTTCTTCCACTTTGTCTCCCACTTTCTCCCATTGTGTCTCCCACTTTCACCTTTTGCTTTGTGACTATTCGATAATTTCATCTCAGAGTATGCCCAAAATATCTCCATCTTCTTTATACGTTTCTGTAGATATTGAAATTACGTGTGATGGGGTAGCTAGCCTCACGTACACGTTCTCTTCCTATATCATCTGGGCTTCAGTTATCAGTTATATGAGGAATATCATATCACTCCGGACATTTCATAGATGTTTCGATCCCTACCTTAACAAATTCAGCAGCGTCCAGTGGCCTAACACACCAGTTTGATGTTGATTAATTAATATTTCTCCTTATATGTTATATCGATCTATTCGACCTGTACCAATATCGACACACATCTCTCTCAATATGGTCAGCGACTGAGATTTCATCATTATCATCAAATAGCTTGTCCTGAGCAGAACTTTGCCACCCCAACAGTTCTCCGGAATTCTCTCTCTCATATGCCAGATGTCTTGCCTCTGCAGCCGTCATGTTCAAACCATCAGATACATCTTGAATCCATCTTCTCCGTGGTCTTCCTTTTTCTTCTCTTTGCAGGTATGTCTCATTCCATGATGGTCTTCTCCAGCCCTTCATGTCTTTTTATGTGTCCAAAATATCTTAATTTTCTCTTTCGTATTTGTAGCATCAGCCAGTTTTCTTTGATTTTGAGGTCTTTCTGGACAGATCTATTTGTTCTCTTCTATGTCCATGATATACATATGATTCTTCTGTAACGCTTATATTCGAAAGCACATATATGTTTTGTCAGACTGGGATTTACAACCCTGAAACTCCTCTGTTAGGAAAGGCTCTCTCAATGCGGAAGAATGTCATTTCGGACCACTGCAGTTCCTTCTGATAATGTAGCAGTGTCATGTCATATATCGGCTTATTCATTACCCTTGAATCCTGCTTGTTCAAGGACTAAAATGAAAGTTATTTCTCTCATTAATGTCTGTACCAGTACTTCCATCCATTTTCGGTTTATTATTTCGTTCTATCCCAACCTGATATAGAAAACCGGGGAAGTTATATCAAAATATGTTAAATATAACTGTGACGGTAACAAGGTTATGCGGACTCGTGGCAATCAAACAGAGTGCGCTATCTAAAGTGCATGCCCAACATCAGGACTTTTTATGCAAAGTGACTAATTCCCTTATTGATTCATTTTTACTTGCATAAATGTTAGCCAATTACAACCAGATTAACGCATACCTACCTACACTGTCACGTAAGCCATGTCTCTTTTTCGATTAGGCTACTGTTATTTTTAAATTTGATTTTGTTTAAAAGAACCATCATCATTTCACTTCGGTTAGTAGCCATATGTGCTTCGATCTCTTTCTTACACAGAACGATCTTAGTAGCAGTGTATGGCGAGGGAACGGATGTGATTATGAATATGGTGAAATATTTTGTAGGAATTTTATTTTTAATCTTTCTTATGAAATTCTCCCGGACAGCGGGTTTCCAGCCTGCCCTTTTCGAATTTGAACTGCCAATTGTTCTTTTAAGTGCTCAAGTTGAAAATCGGACCTACGTGTTATCGTCCGCCTCCGATAGGACTAGGAACTCGATCTCATCTACATTGATATCAGGGATCTCTGGAAAAATATTCCGATGGCTCCACGAGCGAGCGAACTGAGTACCTTTTGAAACCAGAACGGAACAACTAATATCTACGCCACAGAGACCGCTTATAAGTAGTCGAGTCACTTAACTGTACAAACGCTCCAAATCTACTAAATATATGATCTACTTTATTGTAATCGATAGAAGTAGATGGGCATTTCGTCTTTCTGGAGAATCTGATTTTCAATTATATTGTGGCTCAAGGTTCCGTCATTCTTGACAGACAACTGACAGTACCTAATATTATTTTCTGCTTCAGTTATTCTCCATTCTTCCCTGCTGTAGGCGATGGTGTCAATTAAATTATTTTGCAACGGCAGCAGCTTGCCCAAGGGAACGTTCTGTTGTTGCAATTATCTGGATTGGATAGATATTGACACCTACTAATTCGGGAAACGATTCAATTCTTTGGAAGTCGCGCTTAAGGCATAACAATCTTCTGACTTTATCATTTGAATGAATGGATCTAATACGTGTGTGTATTTGATTGATGTGTAGTCATGTGTGATGATAGAAACGTAGAGGAAGTGTTAGGGAACTAAGAACACACTTTGAAAATTTTTTTTTAAAATAAAGAGAGGTGTGATTTGAAAAATGTTGGAGAATAAATTGTTTCCAAATATCATCCATGTGTCGTCCCGGCTTCGACGGTTGACTGTAATGGCTCTCCAACAAGTTCTGCTTTTTCTTCTGACAGTAGTACATTCTGTCAGACATCTGTCTGTCCACTTCCTAATATTTTCCTCCGACTTACATCTCTGTCTTTTCCTTATTCTCCTGCGTCTATTTTCCTGTCCAAGATCCTGTCTTTCCTTATTCTTCTGCCGCTACCTCCTTTCCAAGAACTATGTCTTTCACTTATCTTCTGCTCATGCCTTCTTTCCAAGATCCCTGTCTTTTCCTTTTCTTCTGCCTCTACCTTATTTCTAACTCTCTGTCTTTTCCTTGTTCTTCTGTCTCTACCTTACTTTCTAAGCTCTCTGTCTTTTCCTTGTTCTTCTGCCTCTACCTTACTTTCTAAGCTCTCTGTCTTTCCTTGTTCTCTGCCTCTACCTTACTTTCTAAGCTCTCTGTTTTTCCTTGTTCTTCTGCCTCTACCTTACTTTCTAAGCTCTCTGTCTTTTCCTTGTTCTTCTGCCTTACTTTCTAAGCTCTCTGTCTTTCTTGTTCTGCCTCTACCTTTTTCTAAGCTCTCTGTCTTTTCTTTGTTCTTCTACTTACTTTCTAAGCTCTCTGTCTTTTCCTTGTTCTTCTGCCTCTACCTTCTTTCAAGCTCTGTCTTTCCTTGTTTTCTGCGCTACTTCTTTCAAGTCCTGTTTTCCTTGTTCTCTGCCTCTACCTCTTTCAAGTCTCTGTCTTTCCTTGTCTCTTTCTACCTCTTTCCAGATCTCTGTCTTTCCTTGCTCTCCTGTTCTACCTTCTTTCCAAGTCTTGTCTTTCCTTGTCTCTTTCTACCTTACTTTCAAGACTCTGTCTTTCCTTGTTCTTCTGTCGTCTACCTTCTTTCCTAAGTCTCTGTCTTTCCTTGTTCTTCTGCTCTACCTTCTTTCTAAGCTCTGTCTTTCCTTGTCTTCTGCCTCTACCTTACTTTCTAAGCTCTCTGTCTTTCCTTGTCTCCTTTGTCTCCTCACCTTCACTTTCTAAGTCTCTGTCTTTCCTTGTTCTTCTGTTCTACCTTATTTCAAGTCTCTGTCTTTCCTTGTTCTTTGTCTATTCTTTCAAGACTTCTGTTTTTACTTGCTCTCCTGTTGTTCTTCTTCTCTCTCTGCTATCACTTCTCCCAGGACCTATTTCCAGATTTTACAAAATTATATTCATGTGGAAATCTGATTCATGAATCTCTTACATTGAGTGTTTTTCACGTCTACCTCTTAGTGACATTGAGCTCTGGTGCTTATCCTTCGGCGATGTGTCCGGTTTCAGCCAGCGTTTACTCGGTTCCTCTCCGTTCTGTAGCCATCTAGTGGTTTTTACTGTGTGGGGTAGAAAGCCCCACACCCAACCTCCTTAGTCGCCTCTTACGACACGCGTGGCAGGTAACAGTGGTTCTATTCTTTACCCCGGTAACCACTCAGGCGCTATTTTCTTCTGAACTTCGTTTTCACATCTTCCGTCTTCGGTTTAGTATATGTCCAAGATATTCGTACCTTGAAACTTGTTCCAGCCCTTCCCTGTTTACTCTTACGTACAACGAACGCCATTGTCTCTCTTGTTTTACTTACTTCTAATTTTTATATTTTTTCAATATTACCATATTATACATTTTACTTCTCTTGTTTTATTGCACTAATCGCTTTTCTCCTTTTGTTTGTTGTCCGCTATTATCACTGTATATCATCCGTCTATATTAGGCTTTTTATTATTCACCCTTTGATATTGAGCCTTGGTATCAGTTCTATTTATTTAAATATTGTTGATATGTATAGATGTTATACAATATATAACAGAATATAAATATATTTCATTTGTTTCCCTTATTTTGTAAAACCCGTTTGTTCCATACATTTGATATTTTTCTATGCTTTTCTGTCATCTATTATAATAATTTTGCATAATTTATTGCTTGAAGCTTGGGAACACAACGATTCCTCTCCAACTTGTTCAATCTGATGAATCCACTTTCTTTTGAGTCTCTTGGATCCTCTTTGTAATCTTGACTATTATTCTTTGTTTGGACATGCCAAACAGTGTCATCTTTATGATAGAGAGAGAGAGAGAAGGTATAAACTTCTCATGGATGAGGGAAACAAATGTACTTTAGTATACTGCTGAAACGGAGGACAGAGCACGTATGGGAATGCCCAATGTGTCATGACGTTGATCGCATAAAATAATATAACGTTTCTTGTGTTCAATCCATTGACAATTATTACTTCTTCCATATATTAGTTACGGTTCTAATAAAATACCTAGGCTAGACCGTGGCATCCGATAACATAAGACCGTCGAGCTCAGCTTAATATTCTAGGAAATAAATTGGGAACAAATTTGCTTCTAAATTGCAGGCCACGGAGTTTGAACCAGATACGCTTGGGTTTTGATCGAGTTCACTACCACCTACGCCACAGACGCCTATACTAGTATATCTATTGATATTTATTTCTTCCTCAGTATTGGTGCCAGCTGCCTAATAAGTTGGTTTGTCTTGTTCAGGTCTTGTGGTATCTTTATATTTTTTCTACTTCTCTGTCCAGGCAATTCTATGATTGTCTCTCTAACACTTTGTTTCAAAAATTCGATTTCCCAACATTCACAAAACAGGCAAATAATACAAAATTTCACACAAACTCAATCGTCATAAATAATGCAAAATTTAAGACTGGTTTACGCAAACAAGAGCCGTGCTCCCTGGGGCAGTCAGAAACAGCATGTGCGGTTAAAAAATCGAAGTATGCGCTAGAATATGAAGATTTTTGAGGTCAGAAATACTTAATTTGTAGATGGACTCTATCTGTCTGTCTGTCTGTCTTCATGCCTGTATGTCTGTTTGCATGCCTATCTGTCTGTTTGTCTATCTTTCTATCGAGGGATTGATTGATAGGAAAATTATCATTACACTTCGGTGAGTGACCATATGTACTCCGATCCTTTCTTACACAGGAAGATCTCAGCGGGAGTGCACAAACTCCGTAGCACCGGCGAGGGTCCCGATGTAATTTAGAAGATAGCAAAAGTTATTTGTAAGAATTGTTATTATTTAATCTTTTTAATGAATTTTGCCAGGAAAACCCCTAACAACATCACAAGACAAGCTCTCCGATGGAACCCCCAGGGCAATAGAGGTAGGGAAAGACCCAAAAACACCTGGAGACGGGAGTTGGAGACGGAATGCAAGAAAATGGGGCGAGAGTGAAGAGATCTGGTAAAGATGGCCTTGTGGGAACTATGCTCTCTGGGCGAAGGTTTGAGATCTGGAAAGATAGCATTGGAGGGGCTTGAAGGCTTTGTGGAACTAGCTTAGGGGCGAAGAGTTTAGAGATCTGGAAAGATAGCATTGATAGGGCTTGAAGGCTTTGTTGGACCATGTTCTCTGGGCAGGTTAGAGATCTGGAAAGATAGCATTGGATAGGGGCTTGAAGGCTTTGGTTGCGGACCTATGCTTCTCTAGGGGCGAAGAGTGAAGAAGAAGAAGAATGAATTTTATCCGAAAAGGATTTATAGCCTGCTCTTCTCGATTTTGAACTGCAAGTATTACTTTACGTGCTGAACCTGAACACGGTGACTACGTTTTATTATCCGTCTCCGAAAGGGACTAGAACTCGATCTCACCTACACTGAGATAGGGATAATTGGAAAAACGAGTGAGCAAACCGAGTACCTTTGGAACTAGAGACGGTCAAATAACCTTCAACCAAAGAGATTTTCATTTATTTATCTATCTTTCTATTTATCAATCTATATATCTAACTATGATTTGTCTGTCTGTTCTGCATGCGTGTATGTCTGTCTATCTAACTGTTTGACTGTTTGTCTGTCTGCCTACCTGTGTATTTGTCTAGTCTGCATGCTTGTGTTTCGTCTATTTTTTTCGTCTGTGTGAATGTCTGTTTGGTTAACTTTTCTCTTCTTTGCCTATCTGTCTGTCTATCTATCTATCTATATATCTGCCTGTCTGTCTATCTGTATATTTGTCTGTCTGTAGAATACGTACAGGTGTGCCTGTATATTTATCTCGTATCTATCTACCTTTCTACTTGCCTGCCCACAAGTCTGTGCACATGTCTGTCTGCGGCGATCACCCAATATTATCCAGCTACTTATTCATATTATCTCTCTATTTATCTATCATTACTTTTCTTTTATCTAAAGCAAGAAATACGACAATCGTACTTAAGATGATGTTCTGTTTTTAACTTCATCATTGAATGCCTCAATTGCATTTCTTCTATTTTTGTTCGATTTCACATTTGCTGATGGATATTCTGAACAAAGACCATATCTGCTCACGCTGTAACGGAAAATCCGTTAGCAGATGAATGTTTGCCATGCAAATTGGACGAAGTGTTTGACTTGCCTATCAGGGAACGAGAAAATAGATTGCTCGATAATAATGCAAACGATAGAATGCTCACAAACGAGAAGACGGTAGACAGAGACATATAGGACTGGCAGATTTGTGCTTGATTTGTAGACATGACAGAGACATGTGCAGTTTGTGTAGACATGACAGAGACATGTGCAGTTTGTGTAGAAAATGATATAGACATGTGCATTTTGGAGAGGCTTGGCAGTGAGATATGAATGTTTGAGAAACATAACATGACATGACATAGAGGTGTACATTAGATTGTAGAGGCTTGACAGTGACATATGGACGTTTGAGAAACATAAAAGACAGGACATAGATTGTACATTTTGGAGAGACTGACAGTGAGGTACACATGTTTGAGAGACAGAACAGAGAAGTCTGCGATTTTGGAAAACAGTAGAGTTATGAGTTATATGTGTTTTGATAGACCGTGCAGAGTTTGATTTTTTTGACAGACAATAGATATACATATATATATATTATTTGATTTGCAGAACATAAGTATAGGTGTATTTTGATTGGCAGAACATAGAGACATGCATTTGTGATAGACAGTATAGAGACATATACATTTTGTATATACATGAAAGCAGTGGCGGCTCATGATCTTTTTGTTGTGGGGTCAGAGACAAATTTTCGGGAAAATTATGGTTTTGGGTTAGGTTATATTTTAACTTATAAAATAATAAATACACATTACACCCTATTTTTGGTGCGTCTCAGCCCCACTGGCCCTTAATGACGAGCCGCCACTGCATGAAAGCGACAAAAGCATTGTTGGGATACATGGAAGAACCATGTCCATTGTTGGGAGCTTGAACAGATTAATGCATTGTTACATGTCAGATCAGAGACATGTGCATTGTTGAGACAAAGAATAAAATGTCATTGTTGGTAGTACAAACATAGCATTGTTGAGTCAGAACAAGACTTGTTGATTTCTGGCAGTCAGAACATGACTTGTGGATTGTGGGAGTCAGAACAAGACTTGTGGATTTCTGGATCAGAGACAGACTTATGGATTACTAGGAGTCAGAATCGAGACTTGTGGATTACTAGGAGTCAGAATCGAGACTTGTGGATTACTAGGAGTCAGAATCGAGACTTGTGGATTGATAGGAGTCAGAACCGAGACTTGTGGATTGTTTGGAGTAAGATCAGAAAATTGTACATTTTTTGGGAAATCAGAGCCAAGGCTTATGCATTGGTAGGAGTCAAACATATACTTGCTCATTGGTGTAATTCAGAACCGATACTTTCGCCTTGTTGCATCTCATAATAGATACTTGTGCGTTTTGCACTCAGAACCGATACTTGTTGCACCGTTGCAACTCAGAACCGATACTTCAGCATTGTTGCGACTCAGAACCACCGATACGTGTGCATTGTTGCAGCTCCTAATATATACTAGTGCATTGTGCATTGTTGCAGCTTAGAACCGAGACTTGTGCCCTACTGTGAGACACAACAAAAACATGTGCATTATTGTGAGTAAGAACCGACACTTGCGAATTCTATGTAGACTAAACAATTATGAAATAATATTTAACTGGGTATTAGATTATACAATTTGAATAATAGATGAGCATAATGGAAATATGCAGATGAGGCGACACACAGAGAGACACGCAATTGAATAAATAAACATGTTTTAATTGATTGATTAAGTGTCATTTCCATATCGAAAATCAGCTACAACAAAACGATAAACTCTTCGTGTCTCTGGTCGCTGTTATCCATTATTTTCAATTTGTTGTTTGTTGATATATAAGTATTGTTCTCCAAATGATAACACTGTCTTCCTCTTGTCAGCTTGCACTCATAATCTTTTTCAGTAGCCTTTTCAATAGTTAATCTGTGGGGGTGCAGGTAAGCAGCTCTATCGTTTTGTCTGCCTAACGATTCAAGTTGTAGAGTAACCCATCAGATCTAGTGCGGAGTAAAACATCGTCATCAGCTTTCTCGAAGACATTGTATAAAAGAACTGCGAAGAAGATACCAAATATACTGAGGGCAAAGTCACGCCTGTCCTCCTCTTTGATATGCTTCACTTGTAACCTCAAGCTATTAGATATGCTGCCATCGAACGGTATGTTGTCTTTCCTGTCTCAAAGCTATTAGATATACTGCCATCGACGGAGTACTTCTGTCTCAGCTATGTATGCTCGAATTGTCTTCTGTCTCAAAGCTTTAGATACGAACATTTCTTGAAGCGAAAGCCATAACGTGTTGACTTTCCTGTCTCAAAGCTATTAGATATGCTGCCATCGAACGGTATGTGCTTTCTGTCTCAAAGCTATTAGATATCTGCCATCGAACGGTATGTTGCTTTCCTGTCTCAAAGCTATTAGATATGCTGCCATTGAACGGTATGTTGTCTTTCATGTCTCAAAGCTATTAGATATACTGCCATTGAACGGTATGTTGACTTTCCTGTCTCAAAGCTATTAGATATACTGCCATTGAACGGTATGTTGCTTTCTGTCTCAAAGCTATTAGATATACTGCCATTGAACGGTATGTTGACTTTCCTGTCTCAAAGCTATTAGATATACTGCCATTGAACGGTATGCTGGCTTTCATGCATTCATGTAAAAATAATTAGTTTGAGCAACTTTGAAGGACTGCAAATATGTTTCAATATTTTATAAAGTCCTATTCTTCGGACCGTGTCAAATGCCTTTGACAGATAGACGAAAGCAATGAATAATGACCTTCTCTGATCTTTGAATTCCCTTTGCAACTGTTGAAGAATGAATGTCATGTCAGTTGTTGACCGTCCAGCTCTGAATCCACATTGTGACTCTGGGAGAAAGCGCTCTACCAGTTTCTGTAGTCGTAGTGCAACGGTCTTGCCTGTGACGTTTAAAACGGATATGCCAAAGTAGTTATTACAGTTCCTCTTGTCTCCTCTATTTTATAGAGTGTCACTATCTTTGCATCCCTCATGTCTTGAGGAATGTCGTCCACTTGCCAGTACTGAATAAGAAGATTGTCGAGTTGGGATATTAGGAAATCGTTGTTATATTTGAGGATTACTGCATGAATGTTGTTTCTGGTCCTGTCGCCTTGAACTTGAACGTTGGATTATTGCTAAGGAGAGTTTCAAATTTATGATTTCGGCATCCAACTCGGCTATTTCATGATGCATATATATATATATTCATATATCATGTCCTGTGAAGAACTCATCTCAAATCGAATGAAAGACTTTCAATCCCTTGCCAGTTATCTCGTCTTCTCCATCGTCGTTGTCAATGTCATATTGCCACCTTATTGTCTCTTTCCCGTCTTTCTTGAGGCATGCCCTTCATCGTTCCTCTTCTCTAACTACCTGTGAGTTTAATGTAACCAAAATATTTTTGTCTAAGCATAACACTGTTTGTGAGCCATATATTTATATTATATGTATTATATAAGGTTTACAAAAAAGAGACGAACAGATTGTAACACGGATAGACAGATTACCAGCGCCACAATATTATGTTAGAAATTAATGCCACTTGATATTCAGGAGAAGGCAGAGTAAAATATTCCACATGGCAAGCGTCCTACTGGGATGGGAAAATGAAAAGTGATAGATACCTTAATGTGCCGGCTAAGATGGATAGATGGAATGAGAGATGGAAGTAGAATAATTAACAATAGAACTGGTGTGAGAAAACAGATGTTAACATTGAATGTGACGCATATTACAACACGCATTCTGAGAAAACACTGATAGATTGCATCATATTTACCATTTTTTTAGAAAGAAAAACTGCATTAGATATCTATGAATATATCATAAGCCATCTTTTAGAAAAATATTGTTAAAGAATTATGCATGTAATGTTAGCTACGTTTAAGAAACTTATTCGGGCCGTCCTGTTCTATACACGAGTGCAATTTATCTCAGAGATTCCTAGGATTGTTGTCGGAGCTATACGCCGGTGGGGTGCCAGTGTCCTCAAACGAAGCAATGAATAGTACTACTGCGACGTACACGGCATATCGTAATAGGCGACTGATGTAGGGGGCTTAGGAAAGCTACCCTAGTCAATAAAAGCGTTGCAGAAATCGGATGTACTGGCCTACGTGTAGGCGCATAGATGGCACAACGTACAATCGTTCTTAGGCTCAGACCATACAGAGTGGTTAACAAGTGGTCGATATGAAGCATTTGATGAAGAAGAAGAGATTTGAACTCAGGAGATATGAAATTCAATAGTTAGAGCTGAATACAATACACCTATTTGTATACCTTTGCAAATCTGTAGACCTTATTTCTTATTTAGCCAAATTACTCTCATATCTCAAATTACTCTTGAAAAAACCAGCAGTTCCAGTAGAGACTAAAAGACAGATTATAAATTCAATCTTTATACCAACACTGTGCTACCAGAGCTAAACATGGGCACTGACAAAAGAACAAGAAAGGAAAATTACCACATGCGAAATGAGATGTTTGAGGAAAGCAGTAAATAAAACAAGAAGAGACCATATAAGAAATGAGGAAATTAGAAGAACAGTCGGAACAACACCTGCTGTTAGATTTATTGAAAAACAGAGACTCAAATGGTTTGGCCACTTGGTCAGAATGAACCCGAATACACCAGTTGCAAGTGCGTACAATCTGAAAATGGAATCATCAAGAGGAAAGGGCAGACCAAGAAAAAGATGGGTTGATGGAGTTACAGACATCTTAAAACTCTACAATACCACACCATATCAAGCGACCGAGCGTGCATTATCTCGGAAACCGATCATCAGTTAAACCTGCTACGCCTAGCGGCAAAAAAGCAGAGAAGGACAAAAGAAAGAAAGACTCTCATATCGTTGACTTTGGCTCAAGATAGTATGATGATACTTATTACCAATTTCTTATGTCCTCATAAAAGCAAAGATCCCAAGCGTTAACACACTGTTACAGAAGGTCCAAGTGAGATGGGCCAGTAGCGTTGTTCGGATGCCTGATAAACGCATCCCAAAACAGTTGATGTATGACGAGGTTGAAAGGGGTGGTCATTCAGCTGGAGGACAAAAAACGCTTTAAAGACACTCTTAAAGTGTCTCTGTAATGCTTCGATATGGACACCAGGTGCTGGGAATCCATGGCACAAGATTGATAAATGTGGCGCTGTAACAACACAAGAGGAACTCACATAGCTAAGAATCGATGTGCCGTTGAGACTCAGAGAAAACAAGCTGCGCGAAAAGACAGAACACACAACACCCACATGTCTAACCTTGATCATGTATGCTCCACCTATGGTAGGGGATTGTGTTCTAGGATTGGACGCAACAATCACCTCCGAACACACCAGAGAGGTGCAGCAGCACACTCCTGAGACTGTTATCATGATCGCTTGCGATGGACGACTATTATATATTGTATTAACAATTTAGAGCCTATAAATTTGTAAACCTTTGTTAGTATTTTTTATTTTGTTTGATTCAGAAGTTTGTGAGTATCAAAAAAATTAAATGTTTCGACAATAGCAGATTACCAACAACCGGTGCGCTTTAAAGAGCACTGTTACACCGATACAATGGATACAAAGCAAAAGGTGATCCATGCAAAAGGTGGGCCTCAGAAATAACAGAGGCATTTATAAACACTATTTATGAAGCGCAAACAAAAGCCAGTTCTAGAAATCTCTTCTTATCCTGATGCTGCGAGCCAAAACAGGACTAGAGACAATAAGAAGAATTGTGTTAGTAATTCATAAACCTTTATAGAATTTATACGAGAACACAAACTGTTGGTAAGAAGAATTTTTATGTATTCATGACCTCTATAGAATTTATCGAAAACACAAACTGTTGGTAAGAAGAATTGTGTTAGATCATAAGCCTTTATAAATTTATACGATAACACAAACTGTTGGTAAGAAGAATTGTGTTAGTAATTCATAAACCTCTATAGAATTTATACGATAACACAAACTGTTGGTAATAAGTTACATTTATACATACTTTTCTATGCCGACATATTTCGGATGTGCGTGTCCTGTAGACCGTAGTTGGATCTGAACCTTAGCATAACGTATCCACGTTCTCGGCGCAAACTATTCAGATCACAAAAAGTGGTTAACTTGGTTTATAAAAACAAAGCACACAAGAAGAGGACATACGTTTCAACACTACATTATAACTGGAACCAACAGGGAAAGGGAAAAGTGGTTAAGATCAAGAATATATTGACGAAGAAGAGTGCTGGGAAACTGCAAACGTGTAGACTAAAGTCGTTAACAGTACAGAAATAAGTGAAAAGTCACGTCAACATCTCCATGTCCTAAAGAATGTATATCGGTCTATAAACACTTTCGGAAATCTGCTTCGACTGTGAAGTTTCTATTTCTCAAAATTATTTTTCTATTCTTCACTTTCGTTTTCCGTTCTCATGCGATACACTTATTGTTGAACAACACTGTTATAGTATACATCAAATAACTAGTGCTACTCAAGAACCGACCACAGAGGTGCGACATCTGGCATAAGAGAGAGGGAAATTCCGAAGCACTGTTGGGGAGGCAAAGTTCTGCCCAGGAAAAGATATTTGATCATGCTGATGACTCAAGATGAGTAGACATCAAGAAAGTAATCTATTTTTTCGTTACCGAAGTGCAATGTATTCGATTTCCACACTGTTCTTGTCCCTTGTGGTTTCCAGTCAAACAGATGTCTGATTATAGTATTACGTTACCTCCAAAGGTTATGTCCTATCTCAAGTTTCCGTTTTAATTTTTTCTCTTATCGTTGTTGTTGTTATTATTTTGTCTGTGTATATCATTATATATCTGTTATTACATCTGGCCATTTTTCTCGAAGTGTTCATCAGATACATTTTTGAAGATTTCAGTTTGCATTTGATATGTTTGATAAAGTCCCACGCGGAGTCATCGAGATTTTCTTCCAGAGATCTCTAATCTCAGTGTAGGTGACATAGAGTTCCTAGTCCTATCGAAGACGGACGATAGAACGAAGGTTCCGTGTTCAAGTTGAAGACATAAAACAACCATTGACAATTCAAAATCGAGAAGAGCTGGCTGGAAAGCAACTGTCCACGCAAAATTTATTAGAAAAATGAAATTTCTATAAAATAATTTCGCTATTTTCTAAATAACATCGGGGACTCTCGGTGGTCTACTGAGTCCGTGCACTGCAGCTGAGATCTCGTGTGGAAGAAAGAGATCGGAGCACACATGGTTAAGAACCGAAGTGCAATAATGAGACTTCTAACAATTAATCAATCAATCAATATTTCGATATATGTCATGATTATTAGAACATTCGGCAAACTATCAAAGCGAGCGTGGGACAACATAAAACTGACATTACAGACGAAGATTCAAATATAACGAGCCTGTGCAATAAGTTCTTTACTATATGCCTCAGAAACATGGACAGCCTACTCAAGACAGAGAGGAGAAAACTTTCACCTTCGATGTCTCCGCACGATTATAAACATCAGGTAGTACGACAAGATAACCAACTCTGAAGAACTGCAACGTGCAAATCTGACTTCCATCATGGGCATGCTCAGCAGTAGACGACTAAGATGGTTGGGGCATGTGAGAAGAATGGAAACTTGTCGCATACCAAAACAAATGTTGTTCTGTGAACTTTCGGAGGAAAAGAGGCACCAGGGCAGACCACTGCTCAGATATAAAGATGTCTGCAAAGCCTCAATGAAAAACATTTCTATAGGTCCCAGCACATAGGAAGGACTAGCTGATGACAGAATTGTGTGGAAAGCCAAATTACGAAAGACCGCAGTCTTTTGAGAAGAGAATTACGTATGAGCTGAACGACAAGAGAGAAAAGCGAAAACTCAAAAGTTATCACAGTAAAACACTTGCCAATTGACCGTCTGTAAAGACGAAAAAGGTAATATATATATATATCCCAAGACAGTAGTAAACAGTCAGTTGTGAGAGAAAGACAAGATACAGGATATATCCCAAGACAGTAGTAAACAGTCAGTTGTGATGAAAGACAAGATACAGATATATCCAAGACAGTAGTAAACAGTCAGTTGTGAAAGACAAGATACAGGATATATCCTCAAGACAGTAGTAAACAGTCAGTTGTGAGAAAAGACAAGATACAGGATATATCCCAAGACAGTAGTAAACAGTCAGTTGTGAGAGAAAGACAAGATACAGGATATATCCCAAGACAGTAGTAAATAGTCAGTTGTGAGAGAAAGACAAGATACAGGATATATCCCAAGACAGTAGTAAATAGTCAGTTGTGAGAGAAAGACAAGATACAGAATATATCCCAAGACAGTAGTAAACAGTCAGTTGTGAGAGAAAGACAAGATACAGAATATATCCCAAGACAGTAGTAAACAGTCAGTTGTGAGAGAAAGACAAGATACAGGATATATCCCAAGACAGTAGTAAACAGTCAGTTGTGAGAGAAAGACAAGATACAGGATATATCCCAAGACAGTAGTAAACAGTCAGTTGTGAGAGAAAGACAAGATTCTACATATACTGATGATTGTTTGAAAGCTTACAATGTAATTGGCTTTGCTTCTTCTTCTTCTCGTTCCCCTGCTATGAATTCAGGCGTAGTAAGGGCACCCATTATGGTACTTCTAGCTGATTTTTGCGTGAAGGCTTGCTTTCCTTATCGTCAGCGTTCCTCGCCATTCAGGCGAGCCTTCTCCGACTTTGTAGGTATATGTTTTGCTAAAATAATTTATAATAATTTTCAAAAAGTTATTACACTAGAGTAGGTATTACACTTCCAACCTTTACAATAACCGCCTCCAGATGAACTCATCACTGATACTTTGATTTCCGCGTGAACTGTCTTGGTGCTTAACCAGGTCTAACCGCTGCTTTTGTTCTAGATAGTCTTTAATGTAAACATATTATAACATGTTTACATAATGGGGGTCTCTGTGGTTGAGTGGTTAAGCCTTTGCCTTGCAGTTGAAGGTCGTGGGCTTGAATAGGGACCGTGGCCTTCTTTTCAGAGTGCAGTTTTTCAGAGACCTAGGATTGTTGCCGGAGCTACGGATCTCGTGCTTTGTGCAATACTCTCGGCAGGTGGCGAGCCATTTCTGTGGAGAGGGACCGAGCCATATGGAGTAAAACCGGTGCAATGAAGTCAATCCTTCGGCTTTAAAATCCTTTATATTATAACAAATGTACTGAAACTGTAATCAGTTTTCTCTATGTGGAACCACTATCTTCACTACACTCACACATATCTTCACTGTATAATTTTCTTCACACCACACAATTCTTCACTGTATACTTTTCTTCACACCACACTATTCTTCACTGTATAATATTCTTCACACCACATTATATTCATGTATATATTCTTCACACCACATTATTATTCACTGTATAATATTCTTCACACCACATTATCTTCACTGTATAATATTCTTCACACCACATTATCTTCACTATATACTTTTCTTCACTCCGCCATATTTTTACTTTTCACTACCTTCACTTTACATTTTCTTCCTCTTCTTTCTCTAAACTTCCCTTGAAGCATAATGCATCAACAAGTTTCATCCAACCAGATCTGTCTTAAACAAACCAGCTTAGTTCAATTCAGGACTTTCCCGCCTCTTCTCTTTCTGTCTGCAGTTCGTCTCCATGTCTCTCTATGTTGCCCCCTACTTTTCTTGCCTCCAGGATTCCATTTCAAAGCCACATGTGGGTGTCTGGACTTCTGCATTATTAATGAATGTCCAAACCACTTCCATCTCCAAATGTTTTTTATTTTCTCGTTGATATTGTTGATGATTGTGCGCTACGTGATCTCACACTTTTCTTTACACCACTCTATTTTTATTTTACATTACCTACACTCCACAGACTCGTCTCTCTATCTTTCTCTCTCTCTATCTTTCTCTCTCTTTCTCTCTCTCTATCTTTCTCTCTCTCTCTCTCTCTTTCTTCTCTCTATCTTTCTCTCTCTATCTATCTCTTTCTCTCTCATCTTCTCTCTCTTCTCTTCTCTCTCTCTTTCTCTCTATCTTTCTCTCTCTCTTCTTTCTCTCTATCTCTTCTCTCTCTCTCTATCTCTTTCTCTTCTCTCCATCTCTATCTTTCTCTCTCCATCTTTCTCTCTCCCTCATCTCTTTCTCTTCTCTCTATCTTTTCTCTCCCTATCTTTCTCTCTTCTATCTTCTCTCTTTCTATCTTTCTCCTCTCTCTTCTCTCTTCTCTTCTCTCTCTCTATCTTTCCCTCTCTCTCTTCTCTCTCTCTCATCTTCTCTCTCTCTATCTCTCTCTCTATCTTTCTCTCTCTTCTCTCTTCTCTCTATCTTCTCTCTCTCTCTTCTCTCTCTCATCTCTATCTTTCTCTCTCTCTCTATCTTTCTCTCTATCTTTCTCTTTCTCTCTTCTCTATCTCTTCTCTCTCTTTCTCTCTCTCTATCTTCTCTCTCTCTTCTCTATCTTTCTCTCTCTCTTTCTCTCTCTCATCTTTCTCTCTCCTATCTTCTCTCTTATTCTTTCTCTCTCTCCCTTTCTCTCATCTTTCTCATCTTCTCTCTCTCTTCTCTCTCTCCTATCTTTCTCTCATCTATTCTCTCTCTCTCTTTCTCTCTCTCATCTTTCTCTCTTCTCTTCTCTTCTTTCTCTCTCTATCTTTCTCTCTCTCTCTTTCTCTCTTTCTCTCTCTCTCTTTTTCTCTCTCTCTCATCTTTTCTCTTCTATCTTCTCTCTCTTATCTTTCTCTCTTCTTCTTTCTTTCTCTTTCTCTCATTCTTCTCTCTCTCTCTATCTTCTCTATCGTTCTTCTCTTTATCTTTCTCTCTTTCTCTCTTTCTTCTCTCTATCTTCTCTCTCTCTCTCTTTCTCTCGTTTCTAATGCAGTTGTCGATTTTATAAGTACAAACAGATCAAATAGCTTGTCCTGAGCAGAACATTGCCACCCCAACAGAACTTCAGAATTTCTCTCTCTCTTAGGCCAGATGTCCCACCTCTGCAGCCCTCATGTTCAAACCAATCAGGTACATTCTGATTCCATCTTCTCCGTGGACTTCCTCTTGTCCTCTATGCCGTATGCCCCTTCCATAATGCTCTTCTCCGCTACTCATGTCTTTTTAAAATTACAAAATTTCTAAATTTTCTCTTTCTTTACAGACACATACACATGTTTAATGTCAAATAGAGAAATGTGTTTGACCAGCGAGTCATGGGAACCATCATCATAAATACTGATAGACATCTACTGTGGAATCAAGCAGTTATATGTCTACCCGTAATGCTGTAAAATCTGTTAAGTAACCAAAAACTTAAATAAAGTCTGAAAAAAATCAACAACGCCATTTATACAAAACGTGGAGTTATCGTCACATGAGACTGTGAGATAGATACCAGACAGGTCAGGGAATGCTGGACATTACAATTTAGTTGAAGAAGAGTCGTGTATGTGTGTATAGATGTAGGTTAGAGCAAGAAAATGTAATCCCTTTAATGTGTACTGTGACACTATTAGTGTCGACAAAGATGTGAACGTACGGTGCTTAAGATGGAAAATATGCACAAACTCTAGTTCATTCAACCATGGTCAAGTCAACCAATGTTCAAGTCAGTGTCAACCAATGATTTCAACTCTCCAATGGTCAAGTGGTCAACCAATGATTTCAACTCTAGAATTCATATTATTTTTGTTCAAGTGTTGACTCTCTCTCCCTCTCACATTTCGAAACTTATGTTCTGTTTGTTTGTCAATGGAAACGGAATCGTCCAAATAAGAAGGATACAAAGATGAAGGATTGACTTTATTGCATCGGTTTTCCCTATAGTTCCATCCCTGTTGTCGAGATCGCTTGCCATATGCCTAGAGCATTGCACAAAGCACTAACTCCGTAGTTCCACTAGCAATCCTATGGATTTCATGAAAAACGTGGACTTGTATTCCTGAAGAAAGATAAGTTTGCATTGCTGATGCTAGAATAGTAAATTGTGTTTGATTCTATTCAAGAATGTTAAACCGTGTGGTGCCGGATCGCAAGGAAGCAAAGAATAGTACCACTACGATATATAAAGGCATGTGTAAGAGGCCACTGATGTAGGACCTAGAGAAGTTATCCTAGTAAATAAAAGCATCGCAGAAATCGGATGTGCTGGCCTACTTCTAGGCGCATAGCTGGTACAACGTACAATCACTCTTAGGCTCAGATCACATACAAATCACACAGAGTGGATAACAAGTAGTCGATATGGAACGTTCAAATAAGAATATTAAATTTATTAGTTATTTCGACATTCTTGTCTTTCTCCACACATTCCTTTTAAAAACAAAATTGTTCATATCATCTAATCTTATAATTCTCATTCATAACCATTACTCCCACATTCTCAAGCTCCTTCTCTTATCTTATTCCTCTTATCTCTCTCCCAACAACATTTGGATTTTATTTGAAAACGGAAATAATTGTCGAAAAATGTGGTCATAATTTAGAAGCTGATGGAGATCAAGCAGGATAGAAAGAAGAGAGATAGGACAGTAGAAGATGAAGTGTTGCCATTTGTGTCCAAGAAAATGTTGCATTTATTCTACAGCTTTTATAACAAACAACGCATATGTGTTAAATGTTAGGCTACTCACTATACTTGTCATCTGTATTAGAGAGTCATCGTCATCATCATCAGGTGCCGTGCCGGTTGGCGTAGGCGATCTCCACAAATTATTTTCGTAGTGTTTGCTATCATCTCAGAAGTTGACGCTCTTCCCTGCCACGTCAGCTGCCTCTCTCTCTCTGTCTTCCGCTGTCTTGTCTAACCTCGATTTTACCGGTTCTCACATTGTGTTCTAATCTTCCCCTTCTCATCACATTTCTGAAAAATGATGATTGCTTCTTTCTGATATTGACAGTAAGCTTTCTTTGTGCCTTGTTCTCCTTATTCGTTATTAAAAACTAAGTTGAGCAATTGTTTTTTTCCGTCAACTTTCTGTTTCCATAACCAGATAGGTACACACGTTTTGTCATTTGGCCTGGTATATTCTTGCGTATCGAAATATTACTATTCTCTTTCCTTTGTTTTCTATTTACCAGAAACCATCAGTTCTATTTCACCTTTCTTCCCAAGCGAACGTATAATCTTACTTCATCATTGAAGCTAATTACGCTAGAAACCCATATTAATCTTTTTATAGAAGACATTCGTTTTTTTATTCAAGAGAGTTCTATTTGTATTTTTCTCAAGTTTGATCAAAAACTTTCTTTCTCGTTCTCATAGAATTCTTTTGTTTTCTTAGTTGAAGTTTCACCCAGAATCTACTTTTTTTCTATCTTCGAGAATTCCATCTGTTTTCGTAGTTGAAGATGAATCCATGATCTTGTTAGACCCAAGACCATTTTCTCTCTCTATCTAACATATTTATATGTGTTTTCGTTGCAGAAATTAGACTTAGTTCAGAAACATACCACATAAAATAGATATTTTTTTTGCTTATGTTTATATCTAATCTATGTTTTCTTCGTACATTTTGTAATATCATTATTACTAACTTTTTCTTGGTAGAAATGACGTAGTTATTTTAAAATAACTTTATTCTTCTCTTTTCTTTTTGATGGTAATAACATATCGTCCGTCTAAGAAAAAAAAAATACCTAATACAAAACCAAACAATGTCAGACGGTTCCAAGATAGCAAGTTAGAATTTTTGCTTCTGACATCTCTGTTACCGTAGATACAGCTTCTTGGTTGACCACATTAAATATTTACGAGAATGTAGCTCCACCTATCAGATGTCGTAATAGATGAACATTGTTTCTGTCTGACTATAAAATACTACTTTCCAAGTTATAAACACATAACTTTAGCTAGGGGAGTTAAGAATGAGAATGTTAGTAAAAAATGAAAGTGGTTACCTCGTCTCCAAGAGAGAAGGTTTTTGGATTGATGTTTTAATCGCTTGGCTGCCCGCCTGTTCCGCGTGTTCGTAGCGCGTTGGACTGCGGGTGACTAGCCCTCTGTGAGTGCGGGTTTAATTCCGCGGGCTGGCAGAAAAGGCACAGGTTCCCCAGATTCACGGTGTTCGTGGCACCAAACCGAAGTGTTACGATGTCCATGGCACCGAGCGGAAGAGCTGAAAGCTCAGTTCTTCTGGATCGAAAAAAATCGCTTGACAATCTTGGACCATATTTTGCTATGTGTAGTGTCTTGAGATTTTGACAATCTATTTTCGAACCAAATAATAATTTTATCTGAATAGAGTTTATTGCCTAATTAAAAAAAAAAACCTCAATTTCTAACCGTTTGTAACCTGGACGGATTAGTGGAATGCATAGAGTAAGAGAAAACATGATTGATTGAGTTTAACTGATGATTGCTACATCACGACTGCAGAGATGAGACATCTGACTTATCAAGAAGACACTTTCAAAGGATTGTTAGGTTGGCAAAGTTCTGCTCAGAACAGGCTATTGGATGATAATGTTAAAGAGAAGGTTTATGTTCACCAAACCTTTTTCTTTTTTATTCACAAAGTGATAGATTAATGTGATTCTGCAAGGGACATACATTTTATTTGTTTTGCACAGTCTACATACAAGCTGATACTTAACAAACAATTAACATGTACCATCTCCGCATCTGATATTGACTTTTATGGTTTGTAAACAGGTTATGTACTTTGCCCTGAGATGCACTCAGCCAGACGTTTTCCTGTACCCTTCCTGATGTTCCCCTTTCAATTGTTTCTCTGTCTTCCCTTAGCTCTAAGACGGTTGTCAACAGCTTGTCGAATTTCTTGATATGACCAAAATATCCTAATTGTCTAATTTTTATCTTCATTAACAGCATTTTGTAACAAAGGTGGTGACGTGTTTGGCATCTCATAACTACTCTTGTATTTTCATACTCGATGACTCCATGAGTGTATTCGTTAAGTCGAAACAGGAATGGAGAGATGAAACTTGCTTGGTGGAGGTACTGGAACAGACAGGAGTCAGAAAAAAATCACCTTCATTTTTGTCTTTGGACACGCATGAGTGAGGAGTGATGAAAGAGCAGATATATATTAAAATTGTGACATATCCTTTAAAGGTCTATTTTTACCAATCAAAAAATTCATGAGAACGAATTTGCTTCCAAAATGTCTGACGCAGAGTTTGAACCAGGTACACTTGGGTTGTAATCAAGCTCACTGTCACGCTAAAGACGCCCACGATAACCAGGTACACTTGGGTTGTAATCAAGCTCACTGTCATGCTAAAGACGCCCACGATATCCAATGTTTAAAAGAAAAACTAAACACTTTTTATTTAAAGTGGAAGAAATAGCGAATTTTGTGAAAATTATTGAACTTCCGTTGTTGTCTGTTTTCCTGCTGAGTTGCTATTGCAAAATGTGAACTTGCAAACACAAATGTCAACAGAAAACAAGATCTTTGTCAGTTCATATTATTGCGTATTGCTTTGTTTGTGACATTAGCAAATCAGGCAGGTGACTTAAACTCAGTGTCTCTGTGACTAAGTGATTAAGCTTTTGCCTTGCGTTCAGATGGCTGTGTGTTCGAATCTGGACCGCACCGTGCTGTTCACAAATTCACCTTTTCAGAGACTCCTAGGATTGTTGTTGGAGCTACGGAGTTCATGTTACTTGCAATACTCTCGGCAGGTGGCGCGCCACTTTTGTGGAAAGGGACAGAGGTATATGTGGTAAAACTCAGTGCAATGAAGTCATTTCTTCGGCTTTAGACCTTTAAAATGATTAAATTTACCAGAGGGAGAGAGTTGTGGAGAGACATGATCGTCTAAGTCGGCAGGCATCTAAGGTGATTGAATAGCTACCAGAGGGAGAGAGTTGTGGAGAGACATGATCGTCTAAGTCGGCAGGCATCTAAGGTGATTGAATAGCTTACCAGAGGAGAGAGTTGTGGAGAGACATGATCGTCTAAGTCGGCAGGCATCTAAGGTGATTGAATAGCTACCAGAGGGAGAGAGTTGTGGAGAGACATGATCGTCTAAGTCGGCAGGCATCTAAGGTGATTGAATAGCTACCAGAGGGAGAGAGTTGTGGAGAGACATGATCGTCTAAGTCGGCAGGCATCTAAGGTGATTGAATAGCTTTTGAAAGATCCAAATCGTTAAACAACGCTGTTTTCGTGTTAAGTAACCATTTTTTATATTTCATAAGGTATATTGGGTAATTCAGTATTAGGCCTACATTCGTCATTGACAGTCGGCACACGATGAGTTGAATCTTTCTATCTCTGTATTTCTGTGTCTTGTTATGAAAGGAATATGGAGATATGTTGGGCACACCTTGAGGAGAAATGATCAACGAATTTCAAACCAGGCATTGAAGTGGGATGCAAAGGGTTCAAGTAAGAGAGGTCGACCTAAAGAGACCCTGAAACGAACTTTGCTGAGAGAGGAAGGAAATATCGGTCTCAGTTCCATGGAGGAGATTGATGAGCGAGTTGCCCAGGATAGAGCGGTATGGAGAAATTACTTGCAGGCCCTATGTAACGTATAACGGTACGAGAGGAATTATTATTATTATTATTTCTGTGTCTGTCATATATATCGAGGGTCTCTGTGGCTGAATGGTTAAGCCCTTTGCCTTGCGAGTCAAAGGTCGTGGGTTCGAATCTGGACCGCGCCGTTCTGTTCACGAGTGCAGTTTTTCCAGAGACCCTAGGATTGTTGCCGGAGCTACAAATTTCTTCTTTGGGCAATACTCTCGGCAGGTGGCGTGCCATTTCTGCTGAGAGGGACGAGCCAGATGGGGTAAACCGGTGCAATAAAGTCAATCGGCTTTTAAACCCGTTTATATATATATATGGGTGTGTGTGTGTGTGTTAGTCTGTGTGTCTGTTGTTTCTTCCTCCACGTCCATCTGTATATTCATTGTGTACTGAGCTGACATATATATTACCATGACACACATACGTTTATGAGCAGAGACAAGTACGAATGATGCCATAGTGATATTTTGTTTGCAATCATCCACTAACCAGGTGTAATATTGCATCATCACTTTTCGTAGACGTTGCCTGAAATCATATTCCGAAGCTTTGTTATCATTATAACATTGTTTCTCTATTATGTTTGTTCTTTTTATTCTAGTTTGAAACTTATGTTTCAGTCTTGTTCGTAAATGTCATCCTAACGAAGACAGTTTTATCAAAATGTTCAAAAACCTGTTATTTGTTATTGTCAGCATGACTTGTATATTAAACATTTGATATCTCATATAACTGCAACCGTTCTCTCTGACTCTCTGTATACATGTCTTTGTGTCTCTCTCTACATTCTTTGTTTTTATCTGTCTTCTGTGCTGCTCTCTTCTTTTTCTTGATCGTATAAAGAACTCAATTCTGTTCCTTAGTGCATATCATATCGCTTTTTGGGCGGTGTTGGTTGTGCCCATGGAAATTAATGTCCGCATGGCTAGTGCAGGAGAGCCGCTGTAGCGTAGTTGTTAGTGAACTCGTTTCTCAAGGCTGGTGGTCTGGGTTCAGCTCCTGCAATGCGCGTGGAATTTTTCCCGGCCGCGACGGTCTCAGGTCGACCCAGCCTCAACTGGGTACCAGACATGCTCTAGGAAAGTAAAGGCGGCCGGCGTGAAGCTGACCATATCACCCATCGTGTGCCGACGGTCAATGAAAAGTACAGGTCTAACACTGTATTGACCTATATACCACGAGGTATGAAAGGGTTCCTTTACTTTTTCTTTTTAATGGCTAGTGCAGTATCCGTGTAACTGTTCAGGTTAGGAGTTTTCTTTATGCCCCGACAGAAAAAAACTAATTGACTGTACCGCGGATTGAACCGAGGTCTCATGCATGGCAGTCGCTTTACTTCCTTCGGACAGGCGCTCTGGTGTGTCTGTCTACTTCTCACCCTGTTTGTCTTTATGTCTCATGATGTGTCTCTGTCTCTCTGTGTTTCTCTCTCACTGTCTTTTAATATTTATCTCGTTCTTTCTGTTTGCCGTTTTTCATTTATCATTGACTCTATTTGTCTGACTTGATATCCAATTGTTTTCCTCTCCCAATGAATTTGTTTATTCTTTCTGTCTTTCTGTGATTCTATCTCCTTCTTTCTCTCTCTCGTTCACACTCTCTCTCTCGTTCTAAATTTCTCTCTCTCGTTCTGCTCTCTCTCTCTCTCTATATATATATATATATGATGTGTATGTCTCTATATACCTCCACCGTCCGTCTGCCCAGCGTGTTCGTAGAGCGTTGGACTACGAGTGACTATCCCTCTGTGTGTGTGGGTTCAATTCCGCGGGATGGCAGAAAAAAACACAGATTCCCCAGATTTACGGTGTTCGTGCACCGAACCGAAGGGTTACGATGTCCATGGCACCGAGCCGAAGAGCTGAAAAGCTCAGTGCTTCTGGATCGGAAAAATAAATATACCTCCACCAACTCCTTCTATGTATTATACATAAATATTATGGAACACCAACTGTTTCATAAATAATAAATAATAAAAACTAGAGATTGCAATTTTGGAAATGTGGACACATCGAAAACTCTGAGATTTCATCTTTCAGCATGACGGCATACAACAATTTGAGAGAAAAAAGAACGAGATAAAGGAAGCAATTATTAGAAAGATAAGACAGCCGTATTGATGTTCGCTAACAGCAATAAATAGATATGAAGTAAGAAACTGTCATATTCACAAACACAACAATGTAAATTGGGAATAGAAGAATCCAAGCAACAGAGATCAAATATTTACAAACACAACAATGTAAATTGAGAAAAGAAGAATCCAAACAACAGAGATAAAATATTTACCATGAATTCTAAATGCTACAAGAAAAGATAAAATAAAAAATGACGAAATCTTAAAAAAGTTGGAACGGTGCTACACTATATTAAGAAACAACAGGTCAATTGGTTTAAACAGACAGCAAGGTTATCACAAGACAGGTTCCCACAAACAGCACTAGCACTCAGATACAATGGAAACAGACAAAGAGGAGGACCACGTAAATGATGGGTCAACATACTATCCGAGGCACTAAATTCTACCTTGTGCAAAGCGCATAATGAGGCTTGCTCCAGATGCCTTTTTTTTCGACCTGACTCCGGAAGGCAATACGAAGAAATAGATAATGTAGTAATAGATAGATAGATAGATAGTGATAGATGATGATGGATAGTGATGGATAGTGATGGATGGATGGATGAGATGGATGTGATAGTGATAGAGATAGATAGAATAGATATAGATAAAAACATAGTAAAAGAAATGAATGTCCCAACACTTTTTCCTTTGCGAAATCTTGAATATATTCAATGAAATGATCATGAGCCCGCGTGCCCAGCGTGTTCGTAGCGCGTTGGACTACGTGTGACTAGTCCTCTGTAAGTGCGGGTTCAACTCCACGGACTGGCAGAAAAGCTACAGGTTCCCCAGATTTACGGTGTTCGTGGCACCGAGCCGAAGGGTTACGATGTCCATGACACCGAGCCGAAGAGCTTTCAGCTCAAGTGCTTCTGGATCTGAAAAAAAATGATCATGAAGAAAATAGTGTAAAATAAACTAAGTAAATACACGGAAGAGATTGTAGAAAAATGAAATAGAAGACACATGGTAAGAACATGATATTGAAGACCACACAGTAAGTATATCTATTTTCCTTTCGTACCGTCGTTATACGTTATATACGGCCTGCAAGTAATTTATCCATACCGGTCTGTCCTGGTCAACTCTCACAATCTCTTCCAAAGAATTGAGTCCGATATATATCCGACGCATTGAGAGAATCTTTCCGAACAGAGGAGTTTCAGGTCTGTGAATCCCACTAGCTGACCAGATTGAGAGAGATAGGTGTCAATATTGGTGCAGCCGAAAAGAACGACATACTGCATATGCAAATAGATTGATTAATCAACATCAAACTTGCGTGTTGGGTCGCTGGACGCCTGCTGGATTTGCTGAGAAGGTTATCGGAGAGCGTATGGACATGTCCGCAGTGCTATTATGATAGTCCTCATATAGCATATAATTGATAGGACAACATTATTTAAAAAAAAGAAATATGAAAATATATCTTGTCTTCTTTCATTCCTGTTCGCTTCCCATGAACTTATGGTTATAATTTATAACAAACGTGTATATTAATCATCATCATGTGTCCTCATCGTTGTCAAGAACAAATAAGACAAATGACTGGTACAACATTTTTCCTCAATTCAGTCCTATCGCTGCCGTGTCCAGATCTCCATAAGCAGTTTCAATTCTTCTGTCTCTGTTTCTGTGACAGTTTGCTTTTTGTACTGGTGACGAAGCTGACATAACTCACCCATCCCATTCCTGTCCTTTACAGATGCTACCAGATTTGGGTTCTAGGAAGTTTTCAGACTGTTTGACCACTAACTACTTTAGAAGTATACAACTGATGTTACAAGAAGAGGTGCATTAGTACTAGATGAAGTCAAGACTGCTCTATGGATGCAAATCAGGGACAGTGAATATACACTTCAAAAAATAATGGCTGCAAAATAAATATAAATTCTGGAATTTCTTGGATGTCTTTTCCAAATAATGTATAATTGTTACACGGAAACGACATTTTAAAAACTAATGCTAATTAAAATTTAAAAAAGAAGCATAATGTATTGATCACCAAGTAAGAAGATATTTTGTGGATAAAATGAAATATTTAAGGCAAAATTAGATGAAGAGTTTCAGTTTCAGTTTCAGTGTGGTCTTTTGCAGAGGTTGATGCTCCTCTATCGTTTCAGTGGATCTTTGTGGCGTAGAGGTTAGATGTCCTCATCGTTCCAGTGGGTCTTTATGCTAGAGGTTAGATGCTCCTCTATCGTTTCAGTGGGGTCTTTGTGGCGTAGAGGTTAGATGCTCCTCTATCGTTTCAGTGGGGTCTTTGTAGGCAGAGGTTAGATGCTCCTCTATCGTTTCAGTGGGGTCTTTGTGGCGTAGAGGTTAGATGCTCCTCTATTGTTCCAAAGGTAGTCGGTTCGCTCCCTCGTGGAGACAGCGAGATATTTTTCCAGAGATCCCTAAGTTCAGTGTAGGTGAGATCGAATTATTATTACTGTCGGAGACGGACGATAAAACGTAAGTCTCGTGTTTAATGTGAGCATGTAAAAAAAAACCTAGCAGTGCAAACTCGAGAAGAGCAGGCTAGTAAGCCGATACCCAGATAAAATTAATTCGAAAATATTACAAATAAAATTCCTACAAAATATCTTAACTATCTTCTACTTCTTCTGCGTTCTCACTAGATTGGGATTTCGGATTCTCTAATAAAGGTAGCCTCTGCCTCAGATTATCAGCCACGCCATACAGTTTGTCTTCTGCGTTCTCACTAGATTGGGATTTCGGATTCTCTAATAAAGGCAGCCTCTGCCTCGGATTATCAGCCACGCCATACAATTTGTTTTCTGCGTTCTCACTAGATTGGGATTTCGGATTCTCTAATAAAGGCAGCCTCTGCCTCGGATTATCAGCCACGCCATACAGTTTGTCTTCTGCGTTTTCACTAGATTGGGATTTCGGATTCTCTATTAAAGACAGCAGTCTGCTTCGGATTATCAGCCACGACATACAGTTTGTCATGGACGCTGGTGTAAGTGGGTCACCTCTTTCTTCTCAAGTCTGCATACTGGGGGCAGTTCTGTAGGATATAATTCCTATGATGTTTGCTTCCCCGTTTGTGCCGACCTCTTCCTGCAGTAAGTTTTGGCCACCCTCGTGATACTAGGTCTGACATTCATACTGCGTGGCTAAATCTCCGAGACAGATTGGCGAACGTAGAATCCGTTATCCCATTCCTCATTGTGAGGTGTCGTTACACGATGTTATGCGCCTTACGGCCTGGTGCATTCGTTGTCTGCAAGCATTTGTTTCGAGGTTAGCATTTTCTCCTATCTTAACCATCTTAGAAATTACATTGGGTCCTTGTCGGTGCTATGGAGTTGGTGCACTGCTGTAAGAAAGAGATCGAAGCACACATGGTTACCTACCGAAGTGCAATTACTGTGGTCCTATCAATCAATCAATAATCTAATCAGTTTCAGTGTATAATAACTTCATTGCACCACGGACATGTCAATAGGTGATCCGATCTCCTTCGCAATATCTCCAACAACGTCCAGCGACTAACCGTACAAGTTCAATGATGAATGATGAGCCTACTCATAAGTCTGTTGTGCTGACATTTGTAGGGGTAGCTGAAGAGACAAATAGAAAACATCAGTGGATAAATGACATGCTGCCCCGAGAAAACACAGTTCATCTTAAGTACTTAAGATGGGGGTCTCAAGGGCTAAATGGTTAAGACGTCACCTTGTGTATTCAAGGTCATGGGTTCAAACTAGAACCCCATCGCTTTGTTTTCAAGTGTATTTCTTTCAGAAACTCTTAGAATTGTTGCCGGAGCGAAGGAGTTTGTGCCTTGTGCAATACACTAGACAGGTGGCGAGACATTTCTGCGAAGAGGGACCGAGCCGTAAAGGGTTACACCCGGTGCAATGAAGTCAATTCTTCTTGCTTTAAAGCCTATGGGCAGGCTTGGTTGTAAACACACTTATTGGTTTAACAGATGGCGTTATTGAGTTACTCAATTTACACATATTGCCGCAGCAGAAAATGTCATTGTCAATGTCATTGAGTGTAGAACATTATTATGATGATCTGAAACAATTTATATGAATATGTATAGATAGTTTTGTCTACTTAGTATTGTTTTTATTCTTCTTTTTTCATCTTAGTATTGTTTTTATCCTTCTTTCATCTTAGTATTGTTTTTATTCTTTTTTCATCTTAGTATTGTTTTTATTCTTCTTTTATCTTAGTATTGTTTTTATTCTTCTTTTATCTTAGTATTGTTTTTGTCCTTCGTTCATCTTAATATTGTTTTTATTCTTCTTTCATCTTAGTATTGTTTTTATCCTTCTTTTATCTTAGTATTGTTTTTATCCTTCTTTTATCTTAGTATTGTTTTTATCCTTCTTTCATCTTAGTATTGTTTTTATTCTTTTTTCATCTTAGTATTGTTTTTATCCTTCTTTTATCTTAGTATTGTTTTTATTCTTCTTTCAGCTTAGTATTGTTTTTATCCTTCTTTCATCTTAGTATTGTTTTTATCCTTCTTCTTTTATCTTAGTATTGTTTTTATCCTTCTTTCAGCTTAGTATTGTTTTTATCCTTCCTTCTTTCTTTATCTTAGTATTGTTTTTATTCTTCTTTCAGCTTAGTATTGTTTTTATCCTTCTTCTGTTATCTTAGTATTGTTTTTATCCTTCTTTCAGATTAGTATTGTTTTTATCCTTCTTTTATCTTAGTATTGTTTTTATCCTTCTTCTTTCATCTTAGTATTGTTTTTATCCTTCTTCTTTCATCTTACTCTTATCTTAGTATTGTTTTTATCCTTCTTCTTTCATCTTAATATTGTTTTTATCCTTCTTTTTTCATCTTAGTATTGTTTTTATTCTTCTTTTATCTTAGTATTGTTTTTATCCTTCTTTTATCTTAGTATTGTTTTTATCCTTCTTTCATCTTAGTATTGTTTTTATCCTTCTTTCATCTTAGTATTGTTTTTATCCTTCTTTCATCTTAGTATTGTTTTTATTCTTCTTTCATCTTAGTATTGTTTTTATCCTTCTTTCATCTTAGTATTGTTTTTATTCTTCTTTTTACATCTTAGTATTGTTTTTATCCTTCTTTCATCTTAGTATTGTTTTTATCCTTCTTTCATCTTAGTATTGTTTTTATCCTTCTTTCATCTTAGTATTGTTTTTATTCTTCTTTCATCTTAGTATTGTTTTTATCCTTCTTTCATCTTAGTATTGTTTTTATCCTTCTTCTTTCATCTTAGTATTGTTTTTGTCCTTCTTTCAGCTTAGTATTGTTTTTATCCTTCTTTCATCTTAGTATTGTTTTTATCCTTCTTTCATCTAAGTATTGTTTTTATTCTTCTTCTTTCATCTTAGTATTGTTTTTATTTTTCTTTCATCTTAGTATTGTTTTTATTCTTCTTTCATCTTAGTATTGTTTTTATCCTTCTTCTTTCATCTTAGTATTAATAATAATTCCTCTCGTACCGTTATACGTTACATAGGGCCTGCAAGTAATTTCTCCATACCCCTCTATCCTGGGAACTCGTTCATCTTCTCCATGAAACTGAGACCGATATTTTTCCTCTCTCAGTTTCTTTGCTTCTTTCATCTTAATATTGTTTTCATCCTTCTTCTTTCATCTTACTTTTGTCAATGTCAATTACAAGATTATGTACACAGTTCCTACATACAGTGTTGTTTCAGAATATTGAATGATGTGTTAAACAGTTTTAAATGCAATTGTGTACTGTGTTGTATACTTTGAGTCACAATATTTATCCACTTAAAACAAGTAATGTTTTTTTGTGTATCATAATTTCTTCTACTTATGTTCGTAGGGCCTTCAAGCAATTTCTTCATGTTCATCTTATCCTGGGCAACCAGTTAATCTCTTCTGTTATTGAGCCTGATAGTTCACTGTTCTCTCAGTAAACTAGTGATTTCAGAACTAGTGTCTCTCAGTAAACTAGTGATTTCCAGAACTAGTGGTTGACCAGACCTATTCAGTTCAAATTAGCTTGAATATATATAAAAAGCCACAGTAATATAACTATGTAAGTAAGTATAGTGACTTGATCTTCTTCTTCTTTGCGTTCGCTCTTTACGACCAATTTTAATCACTCTTTGTGATATGTTTGATCTTTGCCTAGAACGTGTATACGTTGCACATTGGTTTGGTAGGCCCCTAAACGCATAGACTTTTACACGCTTAGGACATGTGCATCCGATTTCACTCGATCCTCCTTATTCGTCTCTTACGACATGCATGGCAGGTAACAGTGGTTCTATTCTTTCCACCCCAAATTTGGACCCCGGTAACTATTCGGGCGAATGACTAGGATTAGTTCGAGCTAGCTGTGAATTAGCAAATGTTATTTACAAATCCAGACTATTTCAACAGTCATTAACTCTCAGTACATTAAAAACCATGTTTTTACACATTGTGTTTTTAGAATAGAATTTGGTGCCCTAACAAAATATATTAATGAAAGCTGTATCCTACAAAGATTTATACAAAACACGTAATCACAAAGTACTGTAGTTTTACAAATTACAAAAACAATGACAAAATACAGCAACGTTTCGATCAAAAAGGCCTTTATCAAGCAAATGAACAGAAGTGACAAATATAAAACAAAAACAAATGGACGACCAAATACAAACGTTTCTAATGAAAATCTGGGAATAAAAACGAATAACGAAATAAATGTAACACAAAAACACACATAAAAACTAGAAATAGAACGATAGAGAAACAATGAAAAATCTAGCAAATATATGACTTGAATACATGCAACATATACCCATATAGATTACAAGGCATGGGAAGAGAAAGTACTAAGAAGCATAGGAATGTAATTACATGATTGTAAAGTTTAATCCTGTGAGGCAGCACGTCAAGCAGCATCAGTACTGCGTAGACAAAAGAGAAAGGCCAGTGCACACGAGTCCCAGACTGTAGCAACAATCTCATGCCCACACTGTCCACGACTCTTCAAGGCACGCATCGGACTGACAAGTCACCTACGTGTCCATTGACTGATACTACATTTTGTTTGTTGGATGAAGTAACTATGTGGTTATAATCATATTTGATTGACGAACATTATGTTCTAGAATAACCACTTATAAATCCTGACATGAACAGGAGTAGGTGTAGGAACAGGAGGATTAAAAACATGAATTAAAAAAGCTTCGTATTTGTTTTTGTAACGTTATTTTTCTCTTCTATTGTGAACACTCCATATCGATGACTTGTCAGACACTCTTTGTGATTTGTATGCGATTCAAGCATAAGAGCGATTGTACGCTCTATCAGCTCTACGCCTACAAGTAGGCCAGCATATCCGATTTCTGCTCTGTTTTTTATTTACTAGGGTAGCTTCCCTACGCCCCTACCTCTGTTGGCATGTTTTTCCCGATCCAGAAGCACTTGAGTTTTTCAGCTCTTCGGCTCGGTGCCATGGACATCGTGACCCTCGGTTCGGTGCCACGAACACCGTAAATCTGGAGAACCTGTGGATTTTCTACCAGCCCGTGGAGATAAACCGCACTCCCAGGGGGCTTGTCACCCGTCGTCCAACGCGCTACGAACACGCTTGGCAGACGGGCCTGGTGCCACTTACGTCAAGCCTTGTAGGTTGCAGTGTTACTATTCTTTGCTCTCATGCAAGCCCTGCAACACACATATTAAAAATGAAATCCGTGATATAGGAATTCTAAATCATGTGCAAATATTATGATAGCTTAGTCAGCAGTGCCTAAAATTGCTATAAAGTGTGCCGACTTTACCATGACAAATCTCTCATTAGAATTCCATTGTTGAAGAATGTTCCACAACTCCTGAAAGCTTTTCGTTATCTTGACCGATTTGGTCTTTCGTAGAAACTGCTCTACTCTCCCTTGGTGACATTTGTCTAAAAATCCTGACGCGTCTTCCTGACCCCTGCTTGCTTTCACAATTACCCTCTTGATTTTTTCTGGCCTATTCCTTTCAGATCTCTAACTCGTTTGGCCGTATAATCCTTACAAATGTCTTTCTCTACCCTCGCGCGTATATTTATTTATAAGTTCTATGGTATATCTTGGTGTTTTGTACAATTGCTATGTTCTTTCTTTAAATAAAGACAAATTTATTCGCTAGTCCGATTCTTCCACATTTTCAATGATCTAGCTACGCTTGTATTCTTAGTTTTCTCTCAAATGCTATATTGTAGTATCTACATTTGTTTGTAGTTGTTACTTTATTATTTATAATGTGATTAATGTATATGATCTTGAGGAATAGAAATCTTCTTGTCATTGACCAAAGCTTAAAACTGAATAAAGTGGTGGTCAATACTTGTGCTCATGTGGTGGTCATGGTGCTCTGGTACACATCTGGTACTCTGGAGTGTGTAGTGTTTGAATTCTGTTCATTTTATTTTTAAGTGGTGTCTGTTGGGTGCATATGTGGTATGTGAGCATGCGTATTGTCAGTGGCAACGTATGTGTGTAAAGCATAGGCATTTGACAATGCCGTGGAAACACGTTTTAGTGCTTTTGAATATACGTATTACAGAAGAGACCTCCGTATATCTGGGACAGGGAAGAGAACGACTAGATCTATTCAGAAATAACTCAAAATAAAAGAAAACTGGCTAATACTACAAATACGAAAGAGAAAATTAAAGTATTTTGAAAATATGAAACGACACGAAGGGCTGGAGAAGACCATCATGGAAGGAGGCATACCGGCAAAGAGAAGAAGGGAAGACCACGGAGAAGATAGATTCAGGATGTAACTGATGGTTTGAACATGACGGCTGCAGAGGCGGACATCTGGCATGAGAAGAAAATTCCGAAAGACTGTTAGGGGGAAAAGTACTGCCCAGGACAAGCTATTTGATGATGACGATGATGTGTTGGTTTGGAGACGAAGCTTGGTTTTCTCTCTCACCATGTTATACAATACAATGCCTAGAGCATGTTTGGAGACGAAGTTTAGTTTTCTCTCTCACCATGCTTATACAATACAATGCCTAGGTCATGTTTGGAGACGAAGTTTAGTTTTCTCTCTCACCATGCTTATACAATACAATGCCTAGGATTTTCAGTGTTTGAGACAGAAGCTTTAATTTTCTCTCTCACTATGTTTATACAATACAATGCCTAGGTAATGTTGAAGAAAAATAGAGAAAAAATAGAATAAAATTGCAAATAAAAAAAAATTAAAGGAATGAAACCACGATGTAGACCTGGAAAACGATGGAAAAACAGCATTGAAGTAGATCTAGAAATACTAGGTGTCGACAATTTGAAAGAGAAAGTTAAGAATAGAAATGAATAGAGACGGTTGAATTCAACAACAGTTAATTATTGAAAAGGAATAATTGTTACATTGTAAGGTGATTGATGTTATCATATGAGTTCTGGTATTACATAGGTCTGTATAGGCATCTCGTACAGTGTTCCTCATAGCTCATTTGTTCAATAACACTTTCTTAATTTATTTCAGTATTGGTTTTGGCTGATTAGAGCGTTGTTGTTACGAACGAATGTTAATGTACAGACATACCTCTTCTTAGGCAACTTGTCTGTTTTATATGACGAGGCACCGTGTGTGCCGGGCCGCAAGGAAGCAAAGAATAGCAACACTGCGACAAACAAGGCATGTCGTAAGAGGCGACTGATGTAGGACCTAGGAAGCTATCCTAGTAAATAAAAGCATCGCAGAAATCGGATGTGCTGACCTACTTGTAGGCGCATAACTAACACAACGTACATTCCTCTATGCTCAGATCACATACAAATCACGCAGAGTGGTTGACAAGTGGTCGATATGGAGCTTTCGAAGAAGATATGGCGAGGGACATTGGTAATAAGGAAAGCAATCATTCGTACAAAAAACCCAGTCGTCAGTGGTGTTATACGAGACGCAACGACTATACCTGACTACATAGAATCAAACGAAAAACAAACACCAGAAATACTTCCCCTTCCCTCCCTCTTCACGCGGTATTCCCTAATTTACTACATTCTCTGAAAATCAGTACTTTACTTTGAACATAAAAATCAGTACTACTTTGAACATCAAAATCAGTAACTTTGAACATCAAAAATCAATACTTTACTTTGAACATCAAAAATCAGTACTTTACTTTGAACATAAAAAATTAGTACTTTACTTTGAACATCAAAATTAGTACTTTACTTTGAACATCAAAATTAGTACTTTACTTAAATCAAAATTAGTACTTTACTTTGAACATCAAATTGTATACTTAACATCAAATTAGTACTTTCTTTGAACATCAAAAATCAGTACTTTCTTTGAACATCAAAAATAGTACTTTACTCTGAACATCAAAAATCGAGACTATCCTTTACAGGACGTCACCATCAAGCACAGTAAACGAGTCGTCGATTGTCTAGGCACCACTTATATATTCAGTAGTTTGCCATTGCTTTCTAAAAGGTGAAGTCTATTTTTACCGTTCATAAAAGTCAACGGTAACAAATGTGTATCCAAATTGCCCACCGCGGATTTAAAACCAGGTACACTTGTGTTGTGATCGATCTCACTACCGCTTAAGCTACAGAAGCTCACTTTACTATAGCAAAATAAATATATTTTGTTATGAGAATGTGTTGTATTGATTTCTTAAATCTAATATTTAACTGTTCTGGTTGATATCTGGTTATTTTTCCTTGGATCTGTGATTGCTATTACCACAGATTATCTAGCATCAGCTGCGCATCAGCTGCGCATAAGCTACGCATCATAAAGATCTTCTATTGAAGATATGAAATTTGGTTGTAATATGTTCGATTATTCCATGTTTCTCAGACGTAGACAATGATATATGCGCATTTAATTCTCTGTAGCCAAATTATCTCGAATTCTTTATGTTTTTCCCAGTTTACTAGCCACAGTTACATACTCAGTGTCCGTTATACCATTCATTTTATTTCCCACCCGTGTGTTGCTGGGGCGTGCAAGAGAAAAAAAGAACATTAACACTGCGTCCTACAAGGCATATCGTAAGAAGTGACTGAGGTAGGGGGCCTGGTGAAGCTACCCTTCTAAATAAAAAGCATCACATAAATCGAATTTGCTGGTTTGCTTGTAGTCGAATAACTGGGACAATGTAGAATCCCTCTTAGGCTCAAATCACATACAAATCACACCGAGTTGTTTAACAAGTGGTCGATATGGAGATTTCGAAGAAGAATAATTTTATTTCCAACAATCAACAACCAAAAAAATAAAATGGAAATAATCAAACATAGCCATTTCAACAGATTTTTCAAGTGAGAATATAGGGTCGCTGTTAGTGAAAATGATAGCACACTGCGCTAGTGAGCACATGCCGTAGATATTCCGCGGTTTGAGGCCAGCTTGGGTAGAATAAATAATATTGTGTACGCGGTTGGTGGTTGGACAACAGGAAACCCTGATCCTTGACTTGGTAATCTAAATTACAAGTACCTCTGAAGTCGGAGTAGGGATCGCCTGAATGTCGAGAGGTACTGATAGAAAGGAAAGCAAGCGTTCATGCAAAAATCAGAAGAAGCATGCCATATTAAGCGCAATGACTATGTTTCAATTTATTGAGCGAAAACGGTAAAAAATATTTGATAGCATAATGTCATACAAGAAAAAAAAAACCATTCAGATTATTGTACAGGGTGTTCAAGATAAAAGTAGCCCGGTCAAATGTACCAATCTGGCATTTGTTTATGAAAATGAGATGGTTAAATTATGACGTAGTATATAGTTCAATTGAGTAAGTCTTATTGTGGTGTGTAATTATGACGTAGTATAGGTCAAGTGAGTAAGTCTTATTGTGGTGTGTAATTATGACGTAGTATAGGTCAAGTGAGTAAGTCTTATTGTGGTGTGTAATTATGACGTAGTATGGTCAAGTGGAGTCTTATTTTGGTGTAATTATGACGTAGTATAGGTCATGAGTAAGTCGTATTGTGTTGTGTAATTATGATGTGGAAGGACAATGAACAATGGTGACGAAGGACGTCTAGTTAGAACCGGTTTAAAAGTAAATAGACAGAACGCAATAGGTACCTGCCCAATTTAAATTTGTCAATGGGGATGCTTTTATCTGTACTATGTACGTCAGATCAATATACTATTAACGTCAGATCAATATGCTATTGACGTTAAATCACTATACGATTGACGTCAGAGTAATATACTATTGACGTCAGAGTAATATACTATTGACGTCAGAGTAATATACTATTGACGTCAGAGTAATATACTATTGACGTCAGAGTAATATACTATCGACGTCAGAGTAATATACTATTGACGTCAGAGTAATATACTATTGACGTCAGAGTAATATACTATTGACGTCAGATCAGTATACTATTGACGTCAGAGTAATATACTATTGACGTCAGAGTAATATACTATTGACGTCAGAGTAATATACTATTGACGTCAGAGTAATATACTATTGACGTCAGAGTAATATACTATTGACGTCAGAGTAATATACTATTGATGTCAGAGTAATATACTATTGACGTCAGAGTAATATACTATTGACGTCAGATCAGTATACTATTGACGTCAGAGTAATATACTATTGACGTCAGGTAATATACTATGACGTCAGATCAGTATACTATTGACGTCAGAGTAATATACTATTGACGACAAAGTTTTAATAGATAAGTAAACTATTACAGCTTCAGTTAAATGATCACAGAGATGCGTAGAGTATAGTTTCGCACATACATATGATTTTTGTTTCCACTAAATAATACAAATGTGTAATGCAGCAATTTACAAACATTGTTTTCTTTTTAAACACCAGTCCTATAATTTGTCCCGCCGTACTGGTACAGTTGACGGTTCGCTACCCCAAATATTTTGTCCAACCTTAACAAAAATGGATCCTATCTTCCAGTTATCGACTATATTTGAAGTGAAACGGTCTGGAATAACACTACGCTGTTAGTGTATTAGTTGGCGTCTCTTGCTGTCAAAATGGTGTATTGAAGTAAGAAAACATTGAACAAAACTCGCTATCACTTCTTATTACTCTATATCACATACTGAGTCGACTGGCATAGGAGACCACTACTCGTTGTGTATACAATCCTGTTTTGCTTCACAGCGTTATATATTTCTAGAACGAGCCTTTGTGTGCGCTCATAAATAGTTTCTATCACCACCTATGTTATCCATAAGTTCCACCTTTAACGTGGTCGATATTTTGCTTTGTTTCCATTGTATCGAAGCATCTATTCTCTCTGTTGTTTCCATTGTATCGAAGCATCTATTCTCTCTGTTGTTTCCATTGTATCAAGCATCTATTCTCTCTGTTGTTTCCATTGTATCGAAGCATCTATTCTCTCTGTTGTTTCCATTGTATCGAAGCATCTATTCTCTCTGTTGTTTCCATTGTATCGAAGCATCTATTCTCTCTGTTGTTTCCATTGTATCGAAGCATCTATTCTCTCTGTTGTTTCCATTGTATCGAAGCATCTATTCTCTCTGTTGTTTCCATTGTATCGAAGCATCTATTCTCTCTGTTGTTTCCATTGTATCGAAGCATCTATTCTCTCTGTTGTTTCCATTGTATCGAAGCATCTATTCTCTCTGTTGTTTCCATTGTATCGAAGCATCTATTCTCTCTGTTGTTTCCATTGTATCGAAGCATCTATTCTCTCTGTTGTTTCCATTGTATCGAAGCATCTATTCTCTCTGTTGTTTCCATTGTATCGAAGCATCTATTCTCTCTGTTGTTTCCATTGTATCGAAGCATCTATTCTCTCTGTTGTTTCCATTGTATCGAAGCATCTATTCTCTCTGTTGTTTCAATTGTATCGAAGCATCTATTCTCTCTGTTGTTTCCATTGTATCGAAGCATCTATTCTCTCTGTTGTTTCCATTGTATCGAAGCATCTATTCTCTCTGTTGTTTCCATTGTATCGAAGCATCTATTCTCTCTGTTGTTTCCATTGTATCAAGCATCTATTCTCTCTGTTGTTTCCATTGTATCGAAGCATCTATTCTCTCTGTTGTTTCCATTGTATCGAAGCATCTATTCTCTCTGTTGTTTCCATTGTATCGAAGCATCTATTCTCTCTGTTGTTTCCATTGTATCGAAGCATCTATTCTCTCTGTTGTTTCCATTGTATCAAGCATCTATTCTCTGTTGTTTCCATTGTATCGAAGCATCTATTCTCTCTGTTGTTTCCATTGTATCGAAGCATCTATTCTCTCTGTTGTTTCCATTGTATCGAAGCATCTATTCTCTCTGTTGTTTGCATTGTATCGAAGCATCTATTCTCTCTGTTGTTTCCATTGTATCGAAGCATCTATTCTCTCTGTTGTTTCCATTGTATCGAAGCATCTATTCTCTCTGTTGTTTCCATTGTATCGAAGCATCTATTCTCTCTGTTGTTTCCATTGTATCGAAGCATCTATTCTCTCTGTTGTTTCCATTGTATCGAAGCATCTATTCTCTCTGTTGTTTCCATTGTATCAAGCATCTATTCTCTCTGTTGTTTCCATTGTATCGAACATCTATTCTCTCTGTTGTTTCCATTGTATCGAAGCATCTATTCTCTCTGTTGTTTCCATTGTATCGAAGCATCTATTCTCTCTGTTGTTTCCATTGTATCGAAGCATCTATTCTCTCTGTTGTTTCAATTGTATCGAAGCATCTATTCTCTCTGTTGTTTCCATTGTATCGAAGCATCTATTCTCTCTGTTGTTTCCATTGTATCGAAGCATCTATTCTCTCTGTTGTTTCCATTGTATCAAGCATCTATTCTCTCTGTTGTTTCCATTGTATCGAAGCATCTATTCTCTCTGTTGTTTCCATTGTATCGAAGCATCTATTCTCTCTGTTGTTTCCATTGTATCGAAGCATCTATTCTCTCTGTTGTTTCCATTGTATCGAAGCATCTATTCTCTCTGTCTGTATCAGCATCATTCTTGTTCATTGTATCGAAGCATCTATTCTCTCTGTTGTTTCCATTGTATCAAGCATCTATTCTCTCTGTTGTTTCCATTGTATCGAAGCATCTATTCTCTCTGTTGTTTCCATTGAATCGAAGCATCTATTCTCTCTGTTGTTTCCATTGTATCAAGCATCTATTCTCTCTGTTGTTTCCATTGTATCGAAGCATCTATTCTCTCTGTTGTTTCCATTGTATCGAAGCATCTATTCTCTCTGTTGTTTCCATTGTATCGAAGCATCTATTCTTTCTGTTGTTTCCATTGTATCGAAGCATCTATTCTCTCTGTTGTTTCCATTGTATCGAAGCATCTATTCTCTCTGTTGTTTCCATTGTATCGAAGCATCTATTCTCTCTGTTGTTTCCATTGTATCGAAGCATCTATTCTCTCTGTTGTTTCCATTGTATCGAAGCATCTATTCTCTCTGTTGTTTCCATTGTATCGAAGCATCTATTCTCTCTGTTGTTTCAATTGTATCGAAGCATCTATTCTCTCTGTTGTTTCCATTGTATCGAAGCATCTATCTCTCTGTTGTTTCCATTGTATCGAAGCATCTATTCTCTCTGTTGTTTCCATTGTATCGAAGCATCTATTCTCTCTGTTGTTTCCATTGTATCGAAGCATCTATTCTCTCTGTTGTTTCCATTGTATCAGAAGCATCTATTCTCTCTGTTGTTTCCATTGTATCGAAGCATCTATTCTCTCTGTTGTTTCCATTGTATCAGAAGCATCTATTCTCTCTGTTGTTTCCATTGTATCAGAAGCATCTATTCTCTCTGTTGTTTCCATTGTATCGAAGCATCTATTCTCTCTGTTGTTTCATTGTATCAAGCATCTATTCTCTCTGTTGTTTCCATTGTATCGAAGCATCTATTCTCTCTGTTGTTTCCATTGTATCGAAGCATCTATTCTCTCTGTTGTTTCCATTGTATCGAAGCATCTATTCTCTCTGTTGTTTCCATTGTATCGAAGCATCTATTCTCTCTGTTGTTTCCATTGTATCGAAGCATCTATTCTCTCTGTTGTTTCCATTGTATCGAAGCATCTATTCTCTCTGTTGTTTCCATTGTATCGAAGCATCTATTCTCTCTGTTGTTTCCATTGTATCAAGCATCTATTCTCTCTGTTGTTTCCATTGTATCGAAGCATCTATTCTTCTTTTTTCATTGTAGCATTCGTCTTCCATTGTATCAAGCATCTATTCTCTCTGTTGTTTCCATTGTATCGAAGCATCTATTCTCTCTGTTGTTTCCATTGTATCGAAGCATCTATTCTCTCTGTTGTTTCCATTGTATCGAAGCATCTATTCTCTCTGTTGTTTCCATTGTATCGAAGCATCTATTCTCTCTGTTGTTTCCATTGTATCAAGCATCTATTCTCTCTGTTGTTTCCATTGTATCGAAGCATCTATTTCTCTGTTGTTTCCATTGTATCAAGCATCTATTCTCTCTGTTGTTTCCATTGTATCGAAGCATCTATTCTCTCTGTTGTTTCCATTGTATCGAAGCATCTATTCTCTCTGTTGTTTCCATTGTATCGAAGCATCTATTCTCTCTGTTGTTTCCATTGTATCGAAGCATCTATTCTCTCTGTTGTTTCCATTGTATCGAAGCATCTATTCTCTCTGTTGTTTCCATTGTATCGAAGCATCTATTCTCTCTGTTGTTTCCATTGTATCGAAGCATCTATTCTCTCTGTTGTTTCATTGTATCAAGCATCTATTCTCTCTGTTGTTTCCATTGTATCGAAGCATCTATTCTCTCTGTTGTTTCCATTGTATCGAAGCATCTATTCTCTCTGTTGTTTCCATTGTATCGAAGCATCTATTCTCTCTGTTGTTTCCATTGTATCGAAGCATCTATTCTCTCTGTTGTTTCCATTGTATCGAAGCATCTATTCTCTCTGTTGTTTCCATTGTATCAAGCATCTATTCTCTGTTGTTTCCATTGTATCAAGCATCTATTCTCTCTGTTGTTTCCATTGTATCGAAGCATCTATTCTCTCTGTTGTTTCCATTGTATCAGAAGCATCTATTCTCTCTGTTGTTTCCATTGTATCGAAGCATCTATTCTCTCTGTTGTTTCCATTGTATCGAAGCATCTATTCTCTCTGTTGTTTCCATTGTATCGAAGCATCTATTCTCTCTGTTGTTTCCATTGTATCGAATCATCTATTCTCTCTGTTGTTTCCATTGTATCGAAGCATCTATTCTCCTGTTGTTTCCATTGTATCAAGCATCTATTCTCTCTGTTGTTTCCATTGTATCGAAGCATCTATTCTCTCTGTTGTTTCCATTGTATCGAAGCATCTATTCTCTCTGTTGTTTCCATTGTATCAAGCATCTATTCTCTCTGTTGTTTCCATTGTATCGAAGCATCTATTCTCTCGGTTGTTTCCATTGTATCAACATCTATTCTCTCTGTTGTTTCCATTGTATCGAAGCATCTATTCTCTCTGTTGTTTGCATTGTATCGAAGCATCTATTCTCTCTGTTGTTTGCTTTTAATTTGTTGTTTCTTGATGAAGTTCAGTACATATGTTATACCCACATTTTTCCTGATGTCTTAATTTTCAACAGTCTCTTCTGTGTAGACATCTAGAGTGTTATGTCGTGTATTATTTTCATGATCTCCTGTATTCTGTATCTATCTATCTTCTATTCCACAGTACCTTCATTCCCACAGTAACTTCATTACACAGTACTTCATTACTGTATCCTTAATTACTACAGTACTTCATTACTCAGTACCTTCATTGTAATGAGACTACATACACACTGTTCTAAACAAAACACAGAAATACTGAGCGACCACAAGCGAATTTCTACAGAATGTGTCTGGTGTGACACTTCTCTAGTTAGAGCTATCAGTTTCTCTTCTTCTTCTTTGCGTTCGTTCTTTATACCAATTATAATCACTCTTTGTGATATGTTTGATTTTTGCCAAGAACGTTGTCATGTTCACATTGGTTTGTTGGCCCCTAAAGCATAAACTTCTACACGTTTAGGACACTGCATCAGATTTCCTCAACCTCTTAGTCTTCTCTTACGATCATTGTGGCAGGTAACTGTGGTTCTATTCTTTACACCCCAAATTTGGTCCCCAGTAACCACTCGGGAACGATCAGTAATAGAGATATTGCTTGTGAGTAAAGGTAGAGGGTGATCAAGATGACGGCGTTGAAAGAACATTAAGCGCAGCTCCCATGCGGTGACATGCTCAATCGACGATAACCTAGGTTTGTTTCTGTTGTAGAGTAACTGAAAAATTCGAACCTAACAGCTTCACAGTGACTGCACTAGCTCACTGTGGTCATTGATTCCTCAATTTCTCTTCCGATATGTCCTAGCACCGCCTAAAACGATCTACAGTCAGTAACGACATTTGTTAAAAAAGAAACTGAAAAAAAACGTTGGAGAAGGCGGGAGAACTTGCGAGAAACAGCTGTTGTTAATACAGGCTGTAATGAGAGCGTCGTTCCACAAGAATAAGCTTCTGATTGTTGTGCATTATCGAAGCTGACTATTTGCTATGCGGGTAATGATGAGAGCGACATTCTGCAAGAAAAACTTCATGATGATGTGACATTATCGACAGCTGACATTTGGAATGCGGGTAATGATGAGACGACGTTCTGAGAAAGACTTCATGATGATGCATTATCAAGCTGACATTTGGTAATGCAGGCAATGATGAAAGCTACATTCTGCAAAGAATCAGCTTCATGATGATGATGACATTATCGAAAGCTGACATTTGGTATCAGGCATGATGAAAGCTATCATTCTGCAAAGAATCAGCTTCATGATGATGATGACATTATCGAAGCTGACATTTGTAATCAGGCATGATGAGATCGACGTTCTACAAAATATTCTACAATATGATGATGATGACATTAAAAATCTGACATTTGGTATTGCGCAAATCTGGTAGACGAAACCGGACACTTGACAAGCAAGTTATTAATTACGATTCCTAAAATGTTTTCTTTTGATTATGTCATGCAGAGAGAAAACAACAACACTGGACACCTCAGACGATGCCATGAAACATCACCAAATTACAATGAAGAAATATTAGATTAGAATTCAAATTAAATGTTACCGTTTCTCTTGCTATTACATTGTGCGTGTGGTTTTTTTCAGTAGTCTCTGAGCTTCCATATCATTCTTGTCATTCTCACTCGCTTGTTCTCTATTTTCCCGTGTTTTTAAGTTTCTTGTGTCTTTATTCACTCTACATCTGTCAGCCGAGCTAGGTGGTCGATAAAGAGACTGTGAAACAGAGACTAAAGACCGACTGCCACTCTGTCACTCCAGTGTGCCATCAATTTAATTTGGTTTTTCACCAAAAATAATAAAAACAGTTACTGGTGGTTAAACCCGTGTTGTCAGTACTGAGAGATCTGTATTAATATAAACATGTATTATTAGCATTGAGAGGCTTGTGTAAACCTGTAATGTCAGCATCGAGAGGCTTGTGTAAATCTTTAATGTCAGCATTAACGTAAAAGTAAAGGAACCCTTTCATACCTTGTGGTATATAGGCAATACAGTGAAAGGCCTGTATTTTTAATTGACCGTCGGCACACGATGGGTGATGTGGTCAGCATCACGCCGGCCGTCTTTACTTTCCCAGAGCATGTCTGGTACCCAGTTGAGGCTGGGTCGACCTGAGAGCCGTTGCGGTCGGGAAAATTCCACGCCCACTGCGGGAGTTGAACACGGACCACCGATGTCAGAATTAAGAGGTTTGTGTAAACCTGTACTATCAGCATTGAGAGACTTGTGTAAACCTGTAATGTCAGCATTGATAAACTTGTGTAAACCTGTAATGTCAACATTAAGAGACTTGTGTAAACCTGTGTTGTCAGCATTGAGAGACTTGTGTAAACCTGTATTATCAGCATTGAGAGACTTGTGTAAACCTGTGTTGCCAGCATTGATAGACTTGTGTAAACCTGTGTTATCAGCATTGAGAGACTTGTGTAAACCTGTATTATCAGCATTGAGAGACTTGTGTAAACCTGTGTTGTCAGCATTGAGAGACTTGTGTAAACCTGTAATGTCAGCATTGAGAGACTTGTGTAAACCTGTAATGTCAGCATTGAGAGACTTGTGTAAACCTGTAATGTCAGCATTGAGAGACTTGTGTAAACCTGTAATGTCAGCATTGAGAGACTTGTGTAAACCTGTCATGTCAGCATTGAGAGACGTGTAAACCTGTGCTGTCAGCATTGAGAGACTTGTGTAAACCTGTAATGTCAGCATTGAAAGAGAAAACGATAGAGAGATAATACTGAAGTGTACATAGAACTACTAAGAGTTAGCAAGTTGGAAGAAAAGGATAAGAACAGAGATGTAGAGAGGCGGAACATATCTACAGGGATGAGGCTCAAAGACTCGGAAAGCTGAAAAAGAAGATGTATTTTATACTTAATCTTATTTTATTTACTAAATAAAATCTGTTTTTCTTTTAGTTCAGTAGCACACATTTCCTGCCGGGGCCAAAAAGGGGAGCAAAGAATAGTAGCAATGCGACCTAAAAGGCATGTCATAAGAGGCGATGAGGTAGGCCGAAAGCTTCCTAGGAAATAAACCATCGTAGTATTCGGATGCTGACAGAGCGCTAACCGCAGCGTACATCGATCTTAGGCTCAGATCACATCAACCAAAGAGGTTTAACAAGTGGTGATCTAACGTTGAAGAAGAATAGCTCAGTGAAGATATCATATTAAGTATCATATTTGTTTTATTAATCATGAGTCAAATATTCATAGCTCAGTAGAAGATTCATATTGGTATCATATTTGTTATTAATCATGCGGTCAAATATTAATAGCTCAGTGGAAGATATCATATTAAAGTATCATATTTGTTTTATTATTCATGACGGTCAAATCTTCATTAGTTCAGTGAAGATATCATATTAAAGTTATATTTGTTTATTAATCATGACGGTCAAATACTTAATAGCTCATGAAGATATCATATAAGTATCATTTGTTATTAATATGCAGTCAAATACAATAGCTATGGAAGATATCATATAAGTATCATATTTGTTATTAATCATCACGGTCAAATATCAATAGCTCAGTGAAGATATCATATTAAAGTATCATATTTGTTATTATTCATAGGTCAAATACTTCAATAGCTCAGTAGAAGATATCATATTAAAGTATCATATTTGTTTTATTAATCATGAGTCAAATCTTAATAGCTCAGTAGAAGATATCATATTAAGTATCATATTTGTTTTATTAATCAGACGCAATATAAAGCTAGTGGAAGAATCATATTAAAGTATCTATTTGTTTATTAATCATGACGGTCAAATACTTCATAGCTCAGTAGAAGATATCATTTAAAGTATCATATTGTTTATAATCAGAGGTCAAATCTTCATAGCTCAGTAGAAGATATCATATTGAAGTATCATATTTGTTTTATTAATTATGCACGGTCAAATACTTCATTAGCTCAGTAGAAGATATCATATTGAAGTATCATATTTGTTTTATTAATTATGCACGGTCAAATACTTCATTAGCTCAGTAGAAGATATCATATTAAAGTATCATATTTGTTTTATTAATCATGCACTGTCAAATACTTCAATAGCTCAGTAGAAGATATCATATTAAAGTATCATATTTGTTTTATTAATTATGCACGGTCAAATACTTCATTAGCTCAGTAGAAGATATCATATTAAAGTATCATATTTGTTTTATTAATTATGCACGGTCAAATACTTCATTAGCTCAGTAGAAGATATCATATTAAAGTATCATATTTGTTTTATTAATCATGCACGGTCAAATACTTCAATAGCTCAGTAGAAGATATCATATTAAAGTATCATATTTGTTTTATTAATCATGCACGGTCAAATACTTCATTAGCGCAATCAATAAAGTGTTATGCCTGCTGGCGTGGACAAAGACGTCTCTCCACAACTCTCTATCTCTCTATTTAGTTCAGTCAGTCAGTTCTGACGTCGATCTCTTGATGTTCTATGATGTCAGACTATTCAACATCTTTTCCCTCTATCTTTCACGATCTATCCTTACCTGTATTTTACCCGTTGTCACTAATTGTTCTAATCCTCATCTCAGCAAGAATTGTCCGAAGAACATTGATTGCCTGTTTCTTATTCTTTTGATCAGATTTCGTAGTGTGCAGTCCTCTGTCAAAACCTCACTATTTGCTTTTTTGTGTGTGCCCAAGAGAAATACACTTATAAGAAATTGGGAAAACCGTGATATATCATTACGTACGAGCCAGTGTTCACAACATGGATTCAATTTGAAGTATAGTTGCTTAAAGATCATTGCAACAAGAATAAATATTAAAAGAATAGAACGCTCCTATGTTGCCGGGCTCGCAAAGGAACAAAGAATAGTAACACTATCGCCCAGTGGTTACCGGGGCCCAAATTTGGGGTGTAAAGAATAGAACCACTGTTACCTGCCACGCATGTCTAAGAGACGACTAAGGAGGTTTGGCTGAAATCGGATGCACGTGTTCTAAACATGTAGAAGTCTATGCGTTTAGGGGCCTACCAAACCAATGTGCAACGTATACACGTTCTTGGCAAAGATCAAACATATCACAAAGAGTGATTAAAATTGGTCGTAAAGAACGAACACAAAGAAGAAGAAGAAGTAACACTGTGACCTACAAGACATGTCATAAGAGACGATGAGGTAGGGCCTATCCTAGTAAATAAAAAGCGTCGCAGAAATCAGATGTGCTGGACTACATGAAGGCGCATAACTGGCATGACGTACACATCACTCTTAGGCTCAGATCACATACAAATCACAAAGAGTGGTTTAACAGGTGGTCGATATGAGCGGTCGAGGAAAAAAGAAGAAGAAGAAAGAACGGAATGAGGCTTTGAAAGAGAGAACGAGAGAGAGAGAGAGAGCGAGAGAGATTTCTAAACTTACATGTAACATGTTTCGGAAATGTTGTTTCCTTCTAAGCTTTACCTCGTCTCTCACTTTATTGAACATTATTCTAAAGTTGATAATTCATGAACGCATTAAATATATGTTTCTTATGTTCAACATGTCTGTTTTATAGATTTTCTGCTACGTAGAGCTTTATAATTCATCATTACACATTAACGAACTATTTTTTTGTATTGCTGAATTTACACAAGATCTAGTGATGCTATCTCCATTTTTGATTTATTTTTAAGACAAGTTATTAAGGAAAGAGACTTTCTATTGAAGATTTCTGAACGCTCTTAAAGGTCTCGCTAACATTTCGTGTTTTTGTTTCCCAGAAGTCTGCGTCAATTGACTGTGCGTCGTTTGTTATTAGTGAGTAACACTAAAAAAAAGGATGAGTTTTCATATTTTTTTACGAAATGATTGGGTGGTGTTTTTAGAGGTGTTTTTGTTTTATATAGGATATTCCATATAACTCTTGGTACGGTGTTCATTGTCGAGGTGTACAATGTCATGCTGTGCAATGTCATGGTGTGCAATGTCATGGTGTGCAATGTCATGCTTGTGCAATGTATGGTGTGCAATGTCATGGTGTACAATGTCATGGTGTGCAATGTCATGGTGTGCAATGAGATGGTGTGCAATGTCATGGTGTGCAATGTCATGGTGTGCAATGTCATGGTGTGCAATGTCATGCTGTGCAATGTGATGGTGTGCAATGTCATGGTGTGCAATGTCATGGGTGATGAGGTGTCACTGTCATGGTGTGCAATGGCATGGTGTGCAATGTCATGGTGTGCACTGCCACTAATTGTGACAACTCCTACTCATATTGGGGTCTTGTCTACAAGATGTGCTTCACCTGGCTCTGCAACCAGCAGAGATGGACTTCTCTAGTTTTGCTTTTTAAAACCTCGAAATGTGTTACTATTCTTTGCTCCCCTTGCAAGCTTCAGCAACACACGGGCGAGACCTTGTACCGATGTGGGTGATCCTAATTTGAAAACATTGATTCGATCCATTTTTACAGCCTGTTTTTACACGTTATCTGTAGACGATCTATCCATCTTAAAATTCAAATGAATTCATTTACAATTAAATAATGTTCTAAATATAAGTTCGTTGTCAGCAATGCAAAATACTTGTGGCTTCAATGCAGACTCAATTGAGCAATGCCATTGTTTTTATTTGTTTCAAATATGCCATCTGAAATGTTCTTTCAGGACATTGCTCTGATGGCTGTTTTTTGTTAACAAAGTGATGTCGTTAAGGGGGGATTCGGGTCTTGAAAATCAAGAATCTATTTTCGTTGTTTTCATATTAATATAAAATTTGTATATAAGCATTTTGAAAGAGTATGACTTAGAATAGTAGAAAAAAATAAAAAAAAATAAAAGTCAAAGTGTTGCCATGGAAACAATACAAGATGGCACCAAGCACACATTTTCAAATCCCTAAGGCTCTGAATCTAATGAATGTAAATGAATTCTGTTTTCACTCTAAGGTGCAATTGTAATATCTAAAATATTACACATGATTTTAGGATATATTAAATATTTAATTTTTATAAATTTTTGGGTAAAAATTCCCTCAAAATTTTGTCAAAAAAGCTGTTTTTGGAGGTGTGTTTACACAAAATTCATAAAAATGTAATATTTAATATATCCTAAAAAGAATGTGTAATTTGTAGATATTACAATTGCTCACCTTAGAGTGAAAACATAATTCATTATGTTCATTAACTTAGAGCCTTGGTTGAAAATTTGTGACCATTATATTGTTTCCATGTACGCGTGACTTTATTTTTTACTAATTTTTCTACTATTCTAAGTCATAATCTTTCAAAATTGTTATACACATTCTACATTAATACCAAAGCAACGAAAAAGTTTCAAGACCAGAGTCCCCCCCAGCAGATCAAGATGCAGAATATCAATTTGTTGATATTTACTAAAACCGATTACAGATTCGTATGAACAATTTGAAACTCAAACTGATTTGGAAATACTTTGTAAGAGCTTTTGCTGACGATGATAAATGTTAAAAAGAAATTTTGAAGAAAAAAAAATAACAGACACATAAATTGTTACTGTAACTTTAACCACGGCCTACGGTAAATAAGATCAATAAGCTCAGTCGGGAAATCAGAATTCCGTTTAATTGAGGGTGACTTTTATAAATGTTTGATAGAACAACTTTGTACATTTTATCTTTTAACGCACTTATATTGCAATATATACTGAATTAACCCGTATACAGGTTTCACGTCATTTAATAAAATACCGGGAGCTCGTTTATCGACACAGAATAGCTAAAGGGTTAAAATATATTTGCGAACATCCTGTCAATTTACTGTTTTTGTACTCTTATTTTTTCTCTCTAAGTATTGTCTTACATTTCTCCAGGTTTCTTGTCTCTATTACTGTCGTCTCCTATATTGTGTCTGTAAATTTCACTCAATATTTTCCTCAATGTTTTCTTTTATTTTGTTAACTTCGTAAGTATTGTGTCCCTTATTACTTGTCTCCCCTACCGCATCTCACGTTACAATTTTCTGTCTATCTTGAGAAGAGTTGAGTTGCACAAGTTCAGATTTTTTTTTACATTGCCTCTAAAAGTTTGTCAGAACTTTTCCCATTTCTCATATTGTTGTCTGATTACTTGTTAAATATTTGATGATTACGTTTGCCAGCAGGAAACGTCATCAACAATCTAAAATCCCATTTCTGATCCGTTTTTTCTATACATATATATTTGTAGATTCAAATCCAAACTTAACTGTAGACAGGCATTCTATGTTTGGTTTTCCCAAGAAAAATAATCATATCTTTCGTCTAGTTAAGTCTGATGTGTTACCTCAGGGTCGTTTACACTTTGTGCTTTTTCATCAAGACACATTGCTTTATTTCCTTAAGAATTGCTCAAACACTGTCAGATTTCCAGCACAAATTTACCTATTTGTCGACGAGAACGCCTTATGTAATTTGATTGTATTGAAGGATAGAATTCGAATATGATTGACAAGTACAGAACTCGGGCGGCGTGTCGACAATTTTCTGACTGTAAATGAGTGTTGCGTATATGTGTGGGATACTCTGCGTAATAAGTGATATGGATGTAATGTGATTATGAAGTGATGAATAAATGATTGATATATTGTTTTGACAATAATTATCGTTGCATCTCGGTGAATAAATATATGTGCTTCGATCACTTTGTTACATAGGGAATTCTCAGACACAGTGCACAAAACCAATAGCTCGACCATGCGCTTCAACAGAAGATTTTACAGGGAGGGGCATAATGAAAAACCACAATTTTTAGTTGGTGATTTGCTACACGGAAATGAAGAAGACATGAGTCGCATAAAATCCTTTTATCGAAATTTCATTTTCCATTGGGTGTCACTTGCTTCGCCTTCCCCCTCCTTGGCCTAAGTCATGGACGCCCATGGCACTGGTAATGATCCACTATGTACATTTTTATGATGATGCCATATTCTAGGAATTGTATTTGTAACTTGTTTGGAGAAATTGTGCATGTGCAGGTACGTTCTACTATTGTCGATTGTCAACTCCCAAATATTTTGTTGCTATTGTTCTGAACTTAAATACGGAAACTATGTGATAGCGTTCGTCTTTAATAGGAATGTCGATGTTTCATGCGTTGAGATCAGGGATCACTTTGTCATTACATATTGGCGTAACTATTTAGTTGCTGTTGTATACACGTAAGTACGAGCAGCACGTAACATCAATATTAACTGAAATTAATCAATGAATTTATCTATCACAGTTATTACTTCTATTTTACCAAATCACTCACTCTCAATAATACACATTCTTGTATATTCACTAACACATACATTTTACACTAATAAAAAAATAATTAAAGAAAATTACGAACTTATTGATTAAACTCATTCATTTAATTTTCCAATAAATTCATTAACTCATTTACTATTCATTTTTGTTTGCTTATGTGATACCATAATACGCGTCTTTGTCCCTAAAAAAAAATTTATTACGTATCACCGCAGCCTCCTTGGTGTTCTCCGATCTGATCTGATCCGTTCTGACCAGACTAGATATATAGAATTCCTCACATCGTTAACTCATTTACCACAGTCGAAACACCTATGCACGAAGTAAGGTAGTTTTACAAAGCATAAAAACATGATATAGAAATGTTCGGCCAAAAGCCTTTTTGAAGCACGAATACAGGAATAACAGCGGGTATATAACGCCCGAGTGGTTACCGGGGCTCAAATTTGGGGTGTAAAAATAGAACCATTGTTACCTGCCATGCATGTCGTAAGAGGCGGCTAAGGATGTTTGGCTGAAATCAGATGCACGTGTCCTAAATTTGTAGAAATCTATGCGTTTAGGGGCCTACCAAACCAATGTGCAACGTATACACGTTCTTGGCAAAGATCAAACATATCACAAAGAGTGATTAAAATTGCTCGTAAAGAACGAACGCAAAGAAGAAGAAGGAGACAGCGGGTATGAGAGGACTGTTCCACAGAACAGACATTGACCTGGTTAGAATTTCATCGTTTTATTATGTCTATAATGTATGTTATAAAGGACCATCTTTTTGTGGCCTGTGTTTTTCTTGTATTCTTTACTTGATGAAGGCACATTGGTTGACATTTCTCTGTATTTCTTTTAGGATGTGTAAAACTATCTTACATGATCACTACGTATTTCGTCTTGATAGTTTTACTGCAAGAACAAATATATCAGTTTTATAAAAGCCCAAGATTGAAGAAAAGTGGTGGAAAAAGAACAGACAAATGTGAAAAATGAAATACTTTGGACATATGACACGATATGATTCTCTGGAGGAGATCGCTTTTGAGGGTATGGTGCCAGACAGACGAGGGAGAGGAAGACCAAGGAGTAGTATCACTTCTTCCGTGAGCACAGTAGTTTTTTTTCTTTTGTTTTGTAGCACTTCTTCTATGAACACAGTCTTTTTTCTTTTGTTTTGTAGCTCTCTTTCTGTGAACACAGTCTTAGTTCTTTTGTTTTGTAGCTCTCTTTCTGTGAACACAGTCTTCTTTCTTTTGTTTTGTAGCACTTCTTCTATGAACACAGTCTTCTTTCTTTTGTTTTGTAGCTCTCTTTCTGTGAACACAGTTTAGTTCTTTTGTTTTGTAGCTCTCTTTCTGTGAACACAGTCTTCTAGCTTTCGTTTTGTAGCTCTGCTTCTGTGAACACAGTCTTCTAGCTTCTGTTTTGTAGCTCTCCTTCTGTGAACACAGTCTTCTATCTTTGTTTTGTGCTTCATCTGTGAATACAGTCTTCTAGCTTCTGTTTTGTAGCTCTCCTTCTGTGAACACAGTCTTCTATCTTTCGTTTTGTAGCTCTCCTTCTGTGAATACAGTCTTCTATCTCTTGTTTTGTGACTCTCCTTCTTTGAACACAGTCTTAGTTCTTTTGTTTTGTAGCTCTCCTTCTGTGAACACAGTCTTCTATCTTTCGTTTTGTAGCTCTCCTTCTGTGAATACAGTCTTCTATCTCTTGTTTTGTGACTCTCCTTCTTTGAACACAGTCTTAGTTCTTTTGTTTTGTAGCTCTCCTTCTGTGAACACAGTCTTTATCTTTCGTTTGTAGCTTCTTCTGTGAACACAGTCTTCTAGCTTCTGTTTTGTAGTCTCCTTCTGTGATACAGTCTTCTATCTTTGTTTTGTGACTCTCCTTCTTGAACACAGTCTTAGTTCTTTTGTTTTAGCTCTCTTCTGTGAACACAGTCTTCTATCTTTCGTTTTGTAGCTCTCCTTCTGTGAATACAGTCTTCTATCTCTTGTTTTGTGACTCTCCTTCTTTGAACACAGTCTTAGTTCTTTTGTTTTGTAGCTCTCTTTCTGTGAACACAGTCTTCTTTCTTTTGTTTTGTAGCTCTCTTTCTGTGAACACAGTTTAGTTCTTTTGTTTTGTAGCTCTCTTTCTGTGAACACAGTCTTCTAGCTTCTGTTTTGTAGCTCTCCTTCTGTGAACACAGTCTTCTATCTTTTGTTTTGTAGCTCTCCATCTGTGAATACAGTCTTCTAGCTTCTGTTTTGTAGCTCTCTTTCTGTGAACACAGTCTTCTATCTTTCGTTTTGTAGCTCTCCTTCTGTGAATACAGTCTTCTATCTCTTGTTTTGTGACTCTCCTTCTTTGAACACAGTCTTAGTTCTTTTGTTTTGTAGCTCTCCTTCTGTGAACACAGTCTTCTATCTTTCGTTTTGTAGCTTCTTCTGTGAAACAGTCTTCTATTCTTGTTTTGTGACTCTCCTTCTTTGAACACAGTCTTAGTTCTTTTGTTTTGTAGCTCTCTTTCTGTGAACACAGTCTTCTATCTTTCGTTTTGTAGCTCTCCTTCTGTGAACACAGTCTTCTAGCTTCTGTTTGTAGCTCTCTTCTGTGAAACAGTCTCTTCTCTTGTTTGTACTCTCTTTGAACACAGTCTTAGTCCTTTTGTTTTTAGCTCTCCTTCTGTGAACACAGTCTTAGTTCTTTTGTTTTGTAGCTCTCCTTCTGTGAACAGTCTTCTATTTTTCGTTTTGTAGCTCTTCTTCTGTGAACACAGTCTTAGTTCTTTTGTTTTGTAGCTCTCCTTCTGTGAACACAGTCTTCTATCTTTTGTTTTGTAGCTCTCCTTCTGTGAACACAGTCTTCTAGATTCTGTTTGTAGCTCTCCTTCTGTGAACACAGTCTTCTATCTTTTGTTTTGTAGCTTTCCATCTGTGAATACAGTCTTCTAGCTTTGTTTGTAGCTCTACTTCTGTGAACACTGTCTTAGTTCTTTTGTTTTGTAGCTCTCCTTCTGTGAACACTCTCTTCTGCTTCTGTTTTGTAGCTCTCTTTCTGTGAACACAGTCTTCTATCTTTTATTTTGTAGCTCTCTTCTGTAACAGTCTTCTAGCTTCAGTTTTGTAGTTCTCCTTCTGTGAACAGTCTTCTATCTTTTGTTTTGTAGCTCTCATTCTGTGAACAGTCTTCTAGCTTCTGTTTTGAGCTTCTTCTGTGAAAACAGTTTTCTTTCTTTGTTTTGTAGCTCTCCTTCTGTGAACACAGTTTATTTATTTTTGTGTGTAGCTCTCCTTCTGTGAACTCAGTCTTATTTCTTTAAGTTTTGTAGCTCTCCTTCCGTGAACAGACTTCTAGCTTCTGTTTTGCTGCACAGTATTTCATAGACGTTCGGTCTGATTACGGCAGACGCTGGACACCTCGCGCAGAACATGGAGACATTTTGAGCTACTGTCATGAAAACCAAGATAGCTCCGACCGGACCAGGCTAGAGGATGATGATGACATCCATTTATTGCAGTCTTCCATTTTATCAATAATAACTCATTTACTCTCAAAATTCTGGACATAGACTTTCATGTTCAGTCAATCCCTCATTTCCTCTCTCTCTCTCTCCCTCTCTCTCTCTCTCTCAATCAACTCCTCATACATACATTCGCTCTTTAATTCACTTTTCCCCACAAACATTCACCCATTCATTTACCCAGAATATCCAAAAAATACTTTATATTTAAATATTTCAAAGAATATGTCTTACCCACCAGTGTAAAAGCACTCTGAATATACATGTAGATGCTTCCTAATATATGATTGCATCTACTGAACACGTTAATCGATACATTGGTTATCAGATCTATGTATGCTCTGACTCACTGGCTGGTCATCTCTGTCTAGTCAAGCACCATTGCAATATCCTGCCTCTCAATTTGTATCTATATGAACTATTATACTTGTAAAAGTCGAAGGAGATATCATAAAAAGTATGATGCATTAACTCATTCGATACCATTAACCACTCTAGTGGTAGACAAACATGTGCTTTATTTACACAATCATAACCTATACTGGCTTTTTACTTTACTCCTCGTAGCTACTATCAGTCAGAGCCGGACCTTAGATACCAATGCGATAAACTGTGTAAAAAGGAACACTTTTATAGCATAAGGTAGATTGTAAAATACTATGTTAGGTGCTATTTTGTATTGACCATCGGCAACTGTTGATGACTCTTTTCTGGTACCCAATTCAGTCTGATCGATCTAGAGCCGTTGCGGTTGGAACACATGTTTATATGTTTATAGTTCATATGTACGGTTCCAACTTCACTGCAAGGAGTCACCCTATAATTGCTCCGTTCCTGTGCCAACGAAAATCACACGAAATGCTAACAACTGGGAAATGTCTCCTGTGTGAACTAATTCCAGAATGAAACAGCCGTGTACCACCACAACAAGCAACCTGCATCGCATAAATGCATATGGACATCGCTATAAAGTGTCAATTCATTTTGAACACATTCTACTATGTAACTGAACTCGATGAGCAAATTAAAGCTTCCATCCCTACGCTTAATGGCAAGAGTAGACAGCTAACTACATCATCCACCTGGGAATAGACAATAGACAACTGAACCCGGACCTAACTCCTTAAAGGTTAGTGCACACATCACTACACTATGGGGCTTTCCAACTAAGATTATAAACATTGAAAGAGACTTGTAAAATAAAACAAATAAACTTGTAAACACGATTGACTATTGGATAACCATCCTATGAGTTGACGTGAAACAGTGAAACACAGACAAATAACAGACTGTCAGAATATACCATATTAGTCAGAAACAGCGAGTGTTGAAGATCTATTGCAACCGCGACATTCTAGATTTACCAATCTGATCTGAGTAATGGATATCATGATTACGACATTACATTACCGGTCTGTTTAAACTGATTGCTTCTCGGTAGCAACTTTGATTTTGATTAGATTTTGCTCATACTTGTAGTTGTGTTTAATGATTTCTCTTGACTCGTAGGTTATACTATCGTAGACATTAGACTGGATTAAAGTAAGATACGTTCTTATATCTTCTACACGCGAACTTTATCAAGTAAGTAAGCGTAACATTACTTAACATATCTTTGTCTTCTCTTCCTCCATTTACTTCTTTATAGAAGTGTTGGGGACGGGAGGGCGCAGTGATCTTGTTTGTGCTTGTTTTAAGGCACTTTGTAACCTCATATTCATTTTCGTAAGGCTGTCCTTATGCCGTCGATCCATCTTTTGCGCGATCTTCCTCTTTCCTTGTACTGGTTATACTTTTTCTGTGTGGCTCTAAGTGGTAGACGATACCAGAGAGCCACACAGAAAAAGTATAAAGATTACAAGGAAGGAGGAAGATCACGTAATCGTATAACTGGTTCAAATCTTAGCCCTTTTGCTACATACTATTTTTTTGTTTACTTTTTACCTCCGGATGCATTTATTCGACAATGTATACTGACTATGCCAACATATTGGCTTTGCTTAATTTTAACAACTTCACTAGCCAGTATATAAGCTCAAAAGATCGAATAGGTTAAAATATCTACAAATCATTAATTGTGTTTTCTTAATGATTATTTTATATTTATGTTCTATTTTCAGACTTGATTTAAAAAAAGTTGTTTTATGTTTTCAGACTTGATAAATTAAACGTCCTTTTATTTCCTAACTTCATAAAGGATATATCGTTCTATAGTCTTAACTTGGTAAAAGATAAGTCGTTATATTTTTTTTTTAATATTTGATAAAATATAAGTTATTTTTAGTTTTCAGAGTTGTTCAAAATATAAAAGTTAGTTTATGTTTCCTAACATAGTTGCAGAAGTTAGTTTATATTTCCTAACATAGTTGCAGAAGTTAGTTTATATTTCCTAACATAGTTGCAGAAGTTAGTTTATATTTCCTAACATAGTTGTAGAAGTTAGTTTATATTTCCTAACATAGTTGTAGAAGTTAGTTTATATTTCCTAACATAGTTGCAGAAGTTAGTTTATATTTCCTAACATAGTTGCAGAAGTTAGTTTATATTTCCTAACATAGTTGCAGAAGTTAGTTTATATTTTCTAACATAGTTGCAGAAGTTAGTTTATATTTCCTAACATAGTTGTAGAAGTTAGTTTATATTTCCTAACATAGTTGAAGAAGTTAGTTTATATTTTCTAACATAGTTGCAGAAGTTAGTTTATATTTCCTAACATAGTTGAAAGAAGTTAGTTTATATTTCCTAACATAGTTGTAGAAGTTAGTTTATATTTCCTAACATAGTTGTAGAAGTTAGTTTATATTTCCTAACATAGTTGCAGAAGTTAGTTTATATTTCCTAACATGTTCAGGATTAGTTTATATTTCCTAACATAGTTGCAGAAGTTGTTATATTTTTTTAAATAGTTGAAGAAGTATTAGTTTTATTTCCCAACATAGTTGCAGAAGTTAGTTTATGTTTCCTAACATAGTTGCAGAAGTTAGTTTATATTTCCTAACATAGTTGCAGAAGTTAGTTTATGTTTCCTAACATAGTTGCAGAAGTTAGTTTATATTTCCTAACATAGTTGCAGAAGTTAGTTTATATTTCCTAACATAGTTGCAGAAGTTAGTTTATATTTCCTAACATAGTTGCAGAAGTTAGTTTATATTTCCTAACATAGTTGCAGAAGTTAGTTTATATTTCCTAACATAGTTGCAGAAGTTAGTTTATATTTCCTAACATAGTTGCAGAAGTTAGTTTATATTTCCTAACATAGTTGAAGAAGTTAGTTTATATTTTCTAACATAGTTGCAGAAGTTAGTTTATATTTCCTAACATAGTTGCAGAAGTTAGTTTATATTTTCTAACATAGTTGCAGAAGTTAGTTTATATTTTCTAACTCGACTAATGTTATTATGTAATTAACGCATTCTTATTTGATTAATTTAACGTCGAAATATTTTCTTAGTACTGCATTCAATTAAATATATTTTACAATCTTTACTTGATAAAATATCCAGTTATGTTAGATTTACGTTTTCTTGATTTAAAAAAAATTGTTTTACATTTACGTTTTTTATTTTCTTATACAGTTTACATTTACGTTTGCTTCTTCTCTTCTTCTCTTCCACCATTTACTCCTTTACAGAAGTGTTGGGGGCCTGCAGTGATCTTGTGTGTGCTCGTTTTAAGACATTTTGTAAGCTGATATTCATTTTCGTAAGGCTGTTCTTGATGCCGTCGCTCCATCTTTTGCGTGGTCTTCCTCTTGCTATGTATTCATTATACTTTTTCTGTCTGGCTCTACGTTTGCTTACTTGATTAAAAAAACTGTTACTTTACATTTACGTTTTAATTTCACATATACATTTTTGTTTTAATTCGCGTCTTTTTACTTGATTAAAAAAACCAGTTATTTAACATTTACGTTTTTCTTACTTGATAGAAGTAGAGTGCTTCTAAGTGAAAACATTTTGTTCACAGACGTTAAATTAATGCTTCGAAAGGTCAAAATGGCAGGTTACAGCAGGAGTGAATGGCTTCTATCCAGGTGTCTAACCTTCAGACGTTTACTTAGATCTACTGTTCTGTGCATGTGGGTGTTTTGCGGATATGAAAGATCAGACGGACGCATCAACAGCATCGATTGTTCTAGTGTTGAAGAGGGTACTAGGAACATCATTATATTTCCTGGCGACCGCACGTTGGATGAAAGCATTACGGTTAACTTTTGATCTCTATAGTAAAGTGGTTAAGACGTTTGACTATCGTTCGAATGGTTGTGGGTTCCAATCAGGAACGAGTCTCGCATGCAATTTTTTCAAGATGTCTAAAATTACTGGTTGAGTTACGGAGTTATTTTGTGTGCAATTCTCTGGACAGAGATGGCGTGCCATTTCTACCGTCAGGGGCAGAGTCATATGGGGAAACTCTGATGCTGTGATGTAAATCCTGCGTCTTTAGTTCCTTTAAACTAAGATTAATATTGAATCTATCCAGCTAATAATTTTGAAACTACAAGCTCTACAAGTAAAAACTGGATGTCAAGGGACAGAATGATAAATATCCAGCATGCAAATGAAACCATTAGTATACATACACTTCAACATCTGCTAGGGAGACTGAACACCTATGGGCACCCCCGTAGTGCTGTGACTAAAGTTTAGTGATAAAACAAATACTCATTTATTCGCTAAATTACTTATATGGAAATAAGTTTACAGTCGCTAACTTGCTTATATCTTTTTCTTCTTCCTTGCGTTCGTTCTTTACGACCAATTATAGTCACTCTTTGTGAAATGTTTGATCTTTGCCAAGAACGTGTATACGTTGCACATTGGTTTGGTAAGCCCCTAAACAGATAGACTTCTACATGTTTAGGACACGTACATCGATTTCAGACAAACCTCCTTAGTCGCCTCTTACGACATGCGTGGCAGGTAACAGTGGTTCTATTCTTTACACCCCAAATTTGGGCCCCGGTAACCACTCGGGCGATTTGCTTATATTAAAATAATTTTACAATCGCCAACTTGACTATATAAAATAGTTTTACGGTCGCTTACTTGAATATTTTAAACTAAATTAATAGAGACCAGCTTGATTACTTTCAAGTAGTTTTACAGTCAATAACTTGATTACTTTCAAGTAGTTTTACAGTCAATAACTTGATTACTTTAATGTAGTTTTACAGTCAATAACTTGATTACTTTCAAGTAGTTTTACGTCAATAATTGATTACTTTCAAGTAGTTTTACAGTCAATAACTTGATTACTTTAATGTAGTTTTACAGTCAATACTGATTACTTTCAAGTAGTTTTACAGTCAATAACTTGATTACTTTAAAGTAGTTTTACAGTCAATAACTTGATTACTTTAAAGTAGTTTTACAGTCAATAACTTGATTACTTTAATGTAGTTTTAGAGTCAATAACTTGATTACTTTAACATAATTTTATAGTCGCTAGCTTATTTTAAAATAAATTTATAGTGACCAGCTTGAATATTTTAAAGTATATTTACAGTATCAAATATGGTTATGTAATAATTTTAGTTTGCCAAGATAAATCAATAATGCTCTCTCCGTTTTATGGTTTTCCACTTTATTTTGTTTATTTTAAACAACAAAAACCCCATAATATGATATGAAATAATTGTCTCTTGAACATCATATTTGATGCCATAACAACTTGTTCTGGTCTGTTTCCATATGACTCAAGGGACAGTTCGCATATCTGTTTTGAAAACTAGAACACGTGGAAGAGATATTATTGCGCGTCTGTCTCATGCACGTGTGAGAGTTAAACAACGTATATTTGAGATAATGTTCACTCTAGCGTATATATTATTGTATTATCATGTTGGAAAAAAAAACACGTTGTTTTATCATGTGGAGATGCATATATATATGTTGGCATTCATATGCTTGAAAAGAAATACATTACGGGTTAACGACTCTCTAGGGGATTTATATGTTGTAAAATATAAGCAGCTTGCCTGTGCTGGTTTCACACATTACACAGTATGTGCTTTTAATATTGTCCATGAAAGAAATAAAACGGAATTTATCCAGTAGTTTGAAGTTGGTTTTCTAGCTGCAATACACATACTTCGTTATTTTTCTTGTAGGAATATTGATGCTACTAGACAATAAATCTTGTTAGGAATATTATGATACTAAAAATCCAACATTCTTGTTGTAGGTATATTGATGCTATTAGACACAATCAACATGTTGTAGAATATTGATGATACTAGACACAAAATCCAACATTCTTGTTGTAGGAATATTGATGATACTAGACACAAAATCTAACATTCTTGTTGTAGGTATATTGATGCAACTAGACACAAAATCCAACATTCTTGTTGTAGGATATTGATATTAGACACAAATCCAACATTCTTGTTGTAGGTATATTGATGCATAGACACAAAATCCAACATTCTTGTTGTAGGTATATTGATGCTACTAGACACAAAATCCAACATTCTTGTTGTAGGTATATTGATGCAACTAGACACAAATCCAACAATTCTTGTTGTAGGTATATTGATGCATCCAAAACACATTCTGTTGTAGTTGTGCCAGAACAAATCCAAATTCTTGAAGGTTGTGCTCACATATATCTCCATGAGTTCCTCATGCTCTCTCTGTCTTCTTGGTGTTGCACACTGCCAGACTATAACCTGTCCATTTCTTAAAGTTTCCCTCCACTTATCTCTCGGTCTTCCTCTTGCTCTTCCCCCTCAACTTTCCCTCTAGTAAATGTTTTATCATGGTGTCATGCCTTTTATGTGCCCAAAATACTTTACTTGTCTGAATTTTATTTCTCTTAATAATTGTTTCTTCATGCCTAGTTTTCCTAAAACTTGTTTATTTGTCTGTTTTTCTGTCCATGAAACTCTGCTTATTCTTCTATATATCCACATCTCAAATGCATCAATTCTGTCTTCTAACTGCTTGTTCATTGTCCATGTTTCTGAACCATACATTAAGATAGGATATATATAGCATTTGATCATTCTAATTTTTAACCTGTTTGTGATTTGTTTGGATGTCAGTAACTTTCTCATACTATTGAAATTATCCTTGGCCATTCCTATTCTCTTTTAATTTCAGTTATACATCTGCCATCATCTGTTATCATCTGACCGAGATAGGAGTAGCTTTTTACTTGGTGTAGTAATTCTCCATGTATTTTTATATTCATTTTAGGTTTTCCATTTCCTTGTTGATTACCATAGTTTTTGTTTTCTGTATGTTAATGTCTAATCCATATTCCTTGCTAGTTCTGTCCAATTGGTCCACTAATTCTTGTAGATCTTGTTCATTTTCTGCTACCAATACTGTGTCATCTGCATATCTTAAGTTTTTTATTATTTTTCCATTGATCCTGAGTCCTGGCATTCCCTCTAGTTGTTTGAAGATTTTCTCTGTGTAGATGTTAAATAGGCTTGGTGACAGTATGCATCCTTGTCTCACTCCTTTCTTTATGTCTATGTATGGAGAGTAGCTATTTTCATATTTTATTATTGCTGTCTGTTCCCAGTATATGTTACTTATTAGTCTGATATCATCCCCATCTAGGCCTATTTCTTGTAGACATATGATTAGCTTTTCATGTTGGACTCTGTCAAAAGCTTTGCTATAATCGATGAAACACAAGTAGATACTTTTTGCACTTCTATATACTTGTCAGCGAGTAGTCTTATACAAAGTATTGCCTCTCTTGTTCCTCTGTTCTTTCTAAAGCCAAACTGTTCTTCTCCTACTTCTATGTCTATCTTGTTTTTAATTCTTTCATGTATGATCTTGAGTATTGATGCTATTAGACACAAAATCCAACATTCTTGTTGTAGGAATATTGATGATACTAGACACAAAATCTAACATTCTTGTTGTAGGTATATTGATGATACTAGACACAAAATCTAACATTCTTGTTGTAGGAATATTGATGATACTAGACACAAAATCTAACATTCTTGTTGTAGGTATATTGATGATACTAGACACAAAATCTAACATTCTTGTTGTAGGAATATTGATGATACTAGACACAAAATCTAACATTCTTGTTGTAGGTATATTGATGCTGCTAGACACAAAATCCAACATTCTTGTTGTAGGTATATTGATGATATTTTAGAACAAAATCAACATTCTTGTTGTTGGTATATTTGATGCTGCTAGACACAAATCCAACATTCTTGTTGTAGGTATATTGATGCTACTAGACACAAAATCCAACATTCTTGTTGTAAGAATATTGAATCGTTTGAAAGAATGTTTATCTGTTTGCACTGTTCTATTACTGTAGACAAAAGGTCAACTTCTTGTGACCTTGGATAGCACAATCAGTCAACATAAATATGTGTGGCATCAGTTGTTGTTATTGCTGTTTGACACATGACTTACAAATCACCTTTAGCTTTGCACATGACTTCCAAATCTAAATTTGTATGGTACGTGGCTTGCAAACCATCCAAAGTTTGGCAAATGACTTTTAAATCACTCTTAGTGTGCCACATGACTTCCAAATCACCCTTAGTGTGACACACACCTTCCACATCACCCTCAGTGTGGCACATGACCTTCAAATCACCCTTAGTGTGGCACATGACTTTCAAATCACCCTTAGTGTGGCACATGACCTTCAAATCACCCTTAGTGTGGCACATGACTTTCAAATCACCCTTAGTGTGGCACATGACTTTCAAATCACCCTTAGTGTGGCACATGACTTTCAAATCACCCTTAGTGTGACACATGACTTTCAAATCACCCTTAGTGTGACACATGACTTTAAAATCACCATTAGTGTGACACATGTCTTCCATATGACCCTTAGTTTGCCACATGGCTTCCAAATTACCCCTAGTTTCGTAAATTTCTGAAAAATCATTCTTGAAATTGACTACTCTTCTAAGCTTTTTATTACATATTATGTATTCACTCTCTTACATCAGCCATTCATGTTGGTTAGTTACTCGTGTGGGACGGATTAACGTTTGCTTATTAAATCAGACACGAGAGTGTTGTATGGTCAGTCACACATTCAAAGTTCTACACGTGAGATAAGGAATTGGTTTTCCTACCGTCAGACTAGAACATAGAAATGGGAAGTGACAGGCATTTCATGCCTTAATGTTATCTTATATTTTTTTGCTTTTCTCAGTGAAGTTTGTTGTCAGGGTTTCCCTAGGACGTACATTATTTCTGTAACTATTTACATCCCACTTCAATGCCTATTTTGTGATTCTTTGATCATTTCTTCTCATTTCGATGTATATGACCAACATATCTTCATCGTCTCTTTCTTATAACTGTTATTACTAATGTTTGACCAGACATTTCGTCTCAAGAGTCTGCCCAACATATCTTCATTTTCTCTTTCTTATAACTGTTATTACTAGTGTTTGACTAGACATTTCTTCTCAAGAGTCTGCCCAACATATCTTCATCTTCTCTTTCTTATAACTGTTATCACTAGTGTTTGACCAGACATTTCGTCTCAAGAGTCTGGCCAACATATCTTCATTTTCTCTTTCTTATAACAGTTGTTACTGGTGATTGGCCAGACATTTCTCTCGATAATATTATTGTTGAACAATTTATAAAAAAAACATATTTCAAAAGACAAAATATATGAAGTTAATGAATGGGGAGAGAAGCGGTTGAGGGAGAATAGTGGTTGAAATGATTTACGTCATCAAAGTATAAGACTTTCTTAAGAACTTGTACACAAATATTATTTATAATTCAATTTAGAATTTTTCACTAAAGAAAAGTTTCAGAACTACAGATTTTTGTTTGCTATATTTTGAAATCAAACTTAAAAGTATATTTTAGCATCAGAACATATGTACATTTCATTATAAATATGGAGCATATTTTTATCACGTTTAACAAACAGTTCTTTTCTTTTTTTCAGGATTGCTACAAACGTTTATGAACATAGCATCAACTACCAAGCTCTGTTTGGGGCAGATTGCCGTCACAAGTTGGTCAAACTGAAATAAACATGTTAAGATAACAAGACACATGATTGATGTGACCAGTCAGTGAACAAACTACCTGTAACATTGTAACAACCATCCCATACAAGCAGAAGTGGACTATAGAGCAAGTTATCTATATGGAATACATTTTCATATTCAAGTAGTGTTATTCACTTTCTTGCAATATTTATATCATTTGTATTATTTGTGTAGCTAAACAAAATTAGTTTACTCCAACCAATATTTATCTGGAGTTTCTTTCTTGGAGATATATGAAGACTGTCTGTGGAGAACATAAATGTAGCTGAATCCGTGTGCAGTCTTCAAGCCTAACTGTACACCTTATGATTCTATATTTTTTATAGGTATAAAATGTTTTCTTTCGTTATTTTTCTGGATTATTAATAGTAAACTAGAATGAGAAAAATACAGCAACTTTCATTGTGCTACAAGTAAAACTGTAACTGTTGAAATCTAAAATACTAACTGAATGTTTGTTTTATCTTTTCGTGATTGATTTCTTCACTTTACTTATATGCCGACTCTAGTTCTGTCACGGTGGAGTGTACACTTATTCCAAGTTGAACACTCATATCATTTGTTTTTTATGTGCAAATATTGAAGTGTGGACAATCTAATTTATAGATATTATTTTGTTTAATTAACATTCCGAGTTTACTGCAGGGATATATCTCTAACAGGATACCACTCGTACATGGATTAATAAAAATGAATATTAAATAGTGTACACAAAAAGTGATGACAAGGATAAGCGTTGTTCATTGGAAAACATCAGAATATAAAATACAATATTTATCTCAGGATAACTCCAAGATCAATTTGAATTACCTCGATAACCACCGTGGAATCCTCAATATGGGATGTGCATGCTGCCAAGTCGTCCACGAATCTTCAAGAAATAACAGATTTGCTGAAACACATGAGCATACATTCCTTGAGAATGCTGATGTTCAGGTTACAACATGTACAGTTTCTGATCATGCTTTTAAGTCCTCGATCAGCATTTTAAGACCTCATGACTACTTTTCATTACAAATTGCAACATCATCTCCATCAGAAACACAACACAAAACCATGTTACTGGTCCATGATAACACGTCCATAGGCAGCTTTTCAAACACTTTATCTAATCATCAATATCGAACTATCGCTACAATCAATCCTCAAAAAGAACTGCTCAGTTCACACAATCGTCAAAACAGATGCTGCAGACATCATGAAACCGAAAGGCAGCATTAAACACAGCGAAGGGAACTATACCTCATCTTCATTTGCTATTGCATACCTCTTTCTTTTTATTTTTCTTGTATGTGCACCGTCGATAACACTGGCTGAACCTCTCAAAGTCAATATTCACGCTATTATACCACGCCACTTTGCGATGGCTACAGAATTGACGCGAGAATTTAGCAGTACTATTATTAATTTCAAACGTGATGCCAGGAACAATCGACTAAGATCCGCCTTTATCGCAGAGGAAGACATAACATTTATAACTGATGATACACCAAAAGAGATTATGAACGCTTTCTGCAAAGGCGTACTCGCAAAACGGGCTGTGACAATTCTCAACATCAACAATCCCCTGGGAATAAGGAGACGAACCAGCTCAAACAAGTACATCCTTGAGATAGCAAACTACTTGGGTATTCCTGTTATATCCTGGGATACACAATTCAGTGGTTCGTCTGAAGTAAGTTTTCTTCTTTGGTCGTAAGGTCGATGTGTATTGTTATTGTTTTTGTATTTTGTAAAACTGCAGTAATTTATTTTTACGTGTTTCGCCATTGCTACGTAGTTTTACTACAGTTTTTTCCTTATATTGTTAATACACTAGTTTGTCCATCAATTTTATATTTCTATACCTTCTGTTACTTTGTTGCCATTCTTATAATTCATTGCGCCCGTCTGCCCAGCGTAGTCATGATCAGAATTCAGCTATCACTTTTCCTTTTTTTCAAGAACATGTTCTCATTTACTCTTGCAATTGGAGATCTTCTATTTTACTATCAGTTTTTATTATCTGTTGTTTCTTGTCTTACCTAATCTCTCTTCTGATTTATGCTGAGATGTTTATGTATTTAACATTGCTACAATTTAACTCTATCTGCTTACATGTTTTACTCTCTTCTATAAGCTACAATGCTTGCTACGAGATGTAACTCTGGTCTTTGTTCAGCTCTTATGAGACGAGGATAGAAATGTGATCATAAAAACGCTCGTCTGTAGGGCTAGGCAATGGGTGCCGTAAGCTCGTCTGTAGGGCTAGGCAATGGGTGCCGTAAGCTCGTCTGTAGGGCTAGGCAATGGGTGTCGTAAGCTTGTCTGTAGGGCTAGGCAATGGGTGCCGTAAGCTTGTCTGTAGGGCTAGGCAGTGTGTGCCGTAAGCTTGTCTGTAGGGCTAGGCAATGGGTGCCGTAAGTTCGTCTCTAGGGCTAGGCAATGGGTGCCGTAAGCTCGTCTGTAGGGCTAGGCAATGGGTGCCGTAAAATTAAGGTTTGTGGTTCGAAACCTGTGTTTGGTTATTTGTTTTTTTCCGGTAGTCATCATCATCATCATCATCATCATTCTTTATCATCACAAATAGCTTGTACTGAACAGAATTTTGCCACCCCAACAGTCCTCCAGAATGTCTCACTCTCATATGCCAGATTTCCTGCCTCTGCAGCCGTCATGTTCAAACCATCAGTTACATCCTGATTCCATCTTCTCCGTGGTCTTCCTCTTCTTCTCTTTGCCGGTATGCCTCCTTCCATGATGGTCTTCTCCAGGTTCCATTAGTACCAAATACTTATTCCTGTCTATTTATTGTTTATATTCATTGGCACTGGTGCTTCTCCTGGGGCTCTTAAAACTCCTTTAATCTTTTCTCATTCTCTGCTACTTGTGTAAATTTCAAGACATCACGTTTTGTTCCGAAGAAATGGGAACATTTCTCTTTCGTGCAGCTAATTCTTTAAGTGTCATACCTTCTTCCGCAACCATTAGCACCTTCATTTTGTTCTGTACATTCAATGTTATAATCAGATACTATAACGTTAGAACGTACTTCTTATTCTTCTTATAGTACTTTCTTCAGCTTTATTTTAAAACCAGCAACTAGATGCTGATAATTTAAACCATAATCTGCTTCAAGAAGTATCTTTAAAGGTAATACTCCTGATCTCCATATTTGTTGTCTTATAATAGAAAGAGAATAGGAATGGCCAAGGATAATTTCAATAGTATGAGAAAGTTCCTGATATCTAAAAGAATTACAAACAGGCTAAAAATGAGACTGATCAAATGCTATACATATCCTATATTAATATATGACTCGGAAACATGGACAATGAACAAGCAGTTAGATTACAGAATAGATGAATGCAGTATCATTTCATTCTTGGATTTACTATCTGGTCTCGTCCATGTACACAGACATCTTGAATGTTGTTTATAATATTGTGCTTGTTATTCAGAAGAAACTTCTCAAGAAAAAGTCAATTAATTTTGTTCATGTTTTGTTTCTCTGATCTATAAGCTATAGTACTTGTAACTTTTTGTTTCTCTGATCTATAAGTTATAGTACTCGTAACATTTTTCTTTCCTCTTCTAACATTTTTTCAGTTCCAATCTTTTCGCGAAAATCGTCCATAACTCATTATATATGTTTTGGTCAACTTTTTCTAAAGTATCTTGTCTGCCGGAAAAACTGCACTTTCATGTTCATTTACTGCAGATTGTGTGCATACAGTTGTATAATTGTGGTGTTTCTTTTCTATTTCAATGACCATATGACAGAAATTGTATCACTAATTGGATTGTACCCAACTAGCGTTGAAGATGTATTCCTCTTCAGAATAAAACCAGAGGTGTTCTGTCCACTCCTTTCGTTCCCTGAATATATGAGACTTTCCTGATTGATTTACTAGATAACATTCTTCTACCCATCTTTGTTTGATTTACTAGACTTTCTTTGTCCTCTTTGTTTATTTCTGTAAATTCTCAACATTATTTTTGTTACTATACATTCTTCTACCCATTGATGTTTCTGATAACATTCTTCTATCATGTTTGGATTCAGATAATTCTTCTCATTTTGTTGATTTACTGATAACATTCTTCTATCCATCTTTGTTTGATTTACTAGATAACATTCTTCTATCCATCTTTGTTTGATTTACTAGATAACATTCTTCTATCCATCTTTGTTTGATTTACTAGATAACATTCTTCTACCCATCTTTGTTTGATTTACTAGATAACATTCTTCTATCCATCTTTGTTTTGTTGTAAATCAGTCAGTTTTCTCACAGCCATCACTATTACTTGTACATTCTTCGCCCTAGTTATTCTCTAAAGTTTGTGTCCTCTTTCTAGCTGGCCTGGGGATCACATTGTCACTTATTTGAATTTCTTCATTTGTGACTTATGATTGTTTGGCAGTTTACGTTCAGTAATTTATCTTGCTTTCTTCAACTCATCTGGCCACTTACTAGCTACGATCATTGACTATGCCACCATATCAGAAGGTCAGACAATGGATAGATTTGACATTATGAGCGCCCTCATAGAGTGTGGCCGCAAAGAGGGTTCTCCTTTAAACCAATCCACGTCAACTGCTAGATTGCAAAAGTTTGGATTGAAGATTTGAGTGGCGAGAAAAGAACAGCACAACAGGTATATAAGTAGGCTCAACAAGCAACATCGAACACCAACATTTAGTTGCTGGACGGTGTTGGAGATATTGCCAAGGAGATCGGAGCACATATAGACATGTGCTAAGTACAATCAAGATATTCTAAACCGAACATGAAACAGATCTTTGGTAAGTCTTTGAGCTCTATATCATGTAGCCATACACACATCCACACACATAAACACTAACCTCCCAGAGACAGTTGATGTAGCGATAGTTGGAAATTGTGTGAGGGTAGCTGCTTACATCAAGTACACAGTATATCAAAAAGGCTGCTTTTGTCTGGCTTCATCAGTTCTGAAACTAGTTAGAAACTGAGAACTGACATAAAGAAAATAACTAATATTTTCTGGAGACATGACCAGTGTCAAGCATCTCATCGAGCTAGACTGTAGTAAAATTACCAATTCAGATTTAGATCAAGTGCTGAAATGGTTCCCCAAGACGCTTCTTCTCTGGCCTGGGTGGTACATTTTGTCATATTGCCATTTACCCACAGCTTGATGTTTCCTTTCCAATTATCTTATTGTGCTTCACTCGACAGCTTGTCTTCAACATTTCTATCTAGTACTGTCTTCTATATAGTGTTATCTCTACTTTCATCGTTAATTATTCACTGGCATATCGATTTGTTTTTCTCATTTTAAACGCATCATTGATGTCGTCTAGCTGCCAGATTTCTCATTGTTGCAGGACCATATCCTAATGATGAATATATATGTAAATTACACGCTGGCTTTCAATTGTAAATAATTATTTGTGTGTCTCAGTCTTAACATATGCTAGGAATGTTTGGGAAATGACTGAAGATATAGAAAGTAAGTTCGATCGGGAAAGTTCGTTTCACGTCTTAGTCATGATTCAGTTTTCACAACTGACAATATTTGTTTTTCCCGTGTAGTTTCATGAGTATTTAAAAACAGAATCACTGTCTTCTCATAACGCATGTTTTAAAGGTGATTAAGGATAGAGATGGGACCAGCAACACAACACGTTACAAAAATATAGCTACAGAGACATGGACAAAAGCCCAAGATGTTCATAAAGGTTCGAATATCATACTTGTAGGGAACCGAACAACTGTCAATTACGAAGAATAGGGCGAAAACCTACGGTAAGCCCAGTTGTGAGGGCCTGTCTCTTGGCACCCTAGATCATGATTAAAGTGGACTTCACAGGGGAAGTGGGGAAAACGGAGACATATAGGCACATGGATAAGAACATTTGAAACAGAGCTAAAACACATACATAGAACTAGGGTTAGGTAGAAAGAATGACACAAGATCAAAGTGAGTGCGCATGTTGTGTCTCTGCTGTATGTGCTCTTTCAATGAACAATGTCGATGGTTTCTTCTTTCTTCTTCTATTGTACGCCCGCTGTTCATTCAGGCAGATAGTCATGACGCTTGGATTGCGCTTCTGACTGAAATTTGCGTGAGACCTATATTACCCTTTTACAGGCATCCTTCAACCATATGAACAACCTCGTCGACTTTACAAGTACTTGAAGTTGAGATCATTCAAATATGATCGTTGCAGGAGATCTATTGTCCATGTAACTCTTTCTCGGACAGAGTTAGTTAGTGAAGGCAGAACGGATGACTTCTCTATCGGCTTTCCTACCTTTGGTGAGGTCGTTCCGTAAGCATCGTAAGATAAACACCTTTTACTGGCCTTTTGTCGATGGTTTGAACGACTCACCGGGTTAATCAAGAGATACGTTAAGAAAAAAGTGAACTTCCAACTGGTCTATAATTTCTACACAATAGTACTGTAGTATATATAGTACTTTATAGCTCTACTCTATTGTAAGCTATGATATTACTTTTACTATTTCTTAATTATCATTTGTAGATGGCCGCGGCAGATAGAATGTTACAACTGGCACCTACTATCGAACACCAGGCTATGGCTATCATGAATCTGTTACAGAGGTATAACTGGACGTCATTTACAATCGTGACTTCCCAGGTAGCAGGAGACGCACAGTTTGTAGCTGCTATTGAAAACTTGGTAGAGCAGAGAAACAAGCAGATCATGTTGTCTACTAGCGAAGTTAAACAAGACAGGTGCGATTGTCTGTGTTTTTTAATTGTCACACATATATTTACTTTGAAAGTTTACTATCTCTAATTCACACTCTCTATCTCTTACTCTCTATTACTCTTTCAATAGATGTTTCATCTCCTTACATTCTCTATCTAACATTCTCTCACTCTAATTCACTCACTCTCTCTCACTTCTCTTCCCTCTCTCATATACAATGTCAGTGTCTGTAAGTCCCCATGGCTCGGTGGAACTTTCCATTTATTGAACAGATAACCATCTCTGTTATGTAATAACTTGCGTTTCATGATTGCATAATATGTCAATTTACTTTCATCTTCATAATTTACTATTTTTTTCCCCAGTACAAGTGTATATTGTCACATTATATCCCTTTTGTTCATTTTAAATATTCCCTCGCCCGAGTGATTACCGGGGCCCACATTTGAGGTGTAAAGAATAGAACCACTGTTACCTGCCCGCATGTTGTAAGAGGCGACTAAGGAGGTTCGGCTGATATCGGATTCACGTGTCCGCTAGGGAATGCTAACCCGAAACAAATGTTTGCAGAAAACGGATGCACCAGGCCGTAAGGCGCATAACATGGTGCAACGGCCCTCACAATGAGGAATGGGATAACGGATTCTACGGTTACCAATCTGTCTCGGAGATTTAGCCACGCAGTAAGAATGTCAGACCTGCCATCACGAGGGTGGCCAAAACTTACTGCAGGAAGAGGTCGGCACAAACGGGAAGCAGAAATCATAGAAATTGTATCCTACAGAAATGCTCCCCAGTATGAAGACTTGAGAAGAAAGAGGTGGCCACTTACACTAGCGTCCAAGACAAACTATATGGTGTGGCTGATAATCTGATGCAGACGGCTGTCTTTAGTAGAGAATCCGAAATCCCAATCTAGTGAGAACGCAGAATACAAACTGTATGGCGTGACTGATAATCTGATGCAGACGGCTGTCTTTATTAGAGAATCTGAAATCCCAATCTAGTGAGAACGCAGAAGACAAACTGTATGGCGTGGCTGATAATCTGATGCAGACGGCTGTCTTTATTAGAGAATCCGAAATCCCAATCTAGTGAGAACGCAGAAGACAAACTGTATGGCATGGCTGATAATCTGATGCAGACGGCTGTCTTTATTAGAGAATCCGAAATCCCAATCTAGTGAGAACGCAGAAGACAAACTGTATGGCATGGCTGATAATCTGATGCAGACGGCTGTCTTTATTAGAGAATCCGAAATTCCAATCTAGTGAGAACGCAGAAGAAGAAAAATATTAACTAATACATGATGAATCGCTTGTATTAATTTGCATAGTGATCTCCCTTTGTGCTTTGACCCTACTCAGCAACTCTTAATTATATTTTAATCTGTACATGTTATTATTGTATCATCGATACATCTGTGTGGATCGTAATGCTTAAGAAGACCAGAAAATAAAACATATTAAATGTTATCATTTCATACAAACTACCTATAAAAGATATATACAGAATAGTCTGGCCAAACAGAACCATGAAGAAGAAAGATATATACAGAATATAGTCTGGCCAAACAGAACCATGAAGAAGAAAGATATATACAGAATATAGTCTGGACAAACAGAACCATGAAGAAGAAAGATATATACAGAACATAGTCTGACCAAACAGAACCATGAAGAAGAAAGATATATACAGAACATAGTCTGGCCAAACAGAACCATGAAGAAGAAAGATATATACAGAATATAGTCTGGCCAAACAGAACCATGAAGAAGAAAGATATATACAGAATATAGTCTGGACAAACAGAACCATGAAGAAGAAAGATATATACAGAACATAGTCTGGCCAAACAGAACCATGAAGAAGAAAGATATATACAGAATATAGTCTGACCAAACAGAACCATGAAGAAGAAAGATATATACAGAATATAGTCTGGCCAAACAGAACCATGAAGAAGAAAGATATATACAGAATATAGTCTGGACAAACAGAACCATGAAGAAGAAAGATATATACAGAACATAGTCTGGCCAAACAGAACCATGAAGAAGAAAGATATATACAGAATATAGTCTGACCAAACAGAACCATGAAGAAGAAAGATATATACAGAATATAGTCTGGACAAACAGAACCATGAAGAAGAAAGATATATACAGAACATAGTCTGACCAAACAGAACCATGAACTAAGAATGTTCAACGGCTACAACGAGAAGCCAAAAAATGATAGAAGATAGACACTGGATTGGCCCACACGATCATTATCAACTTAGAAATGATCCAGATGACGATGAAGCAGGGTCACACGATCACACCCACACAGAAGTCATCCATATACCATCAACAGAACTGCCATGCAGTGGACACCTTTCAAAATTGACAGAGAGGCATATTCAAGTTTATTAAAAAAATAGAAAAAAATACAAAGAAATAAACTACCCCATGGACATTTCATACCTTAGGGTATGTAGTGCTTGTGACTTTACATTTCTAGCCCTAGTGTCCAGTAGGTATGAGAGCCAACTCCTTTTCTTACATGTGGAACGTCGAGTGTGCAATTGAACTCACAACCCTCTTGTGTGTGAGTAGATAGGCTATCAACTATGAATTAGCTAATCAGTCTTACAATCAAAGATTGCCAGAATGAAAATATCTGCGGTATAGATTCTGTGTTTGGTCAGACAATGGACGCCCTACAAAAAAATAGACACCGACCGAGCAATGTCAAGATATGTTGATATTGTCCTAGAAGAGGACAAGAAATGTGTCCTCAACTATAACAAAAAATATATATAATCTCTGGTTCTTGAGTACTGTTTTACTGTAGTACAGATAACCCGTTGTTTTTGTTTATTATTAAGGAAAAGAGAAGATGTCTAAACATTCTTCTGCAACTTCACATTTCTGTATTTTGCAATAATGTTCTGATATATTCCCTTTATTTATAATTATTTTCGTGTTACCACTGCAGCAACTAAAGTTAAAAGTTAATTGCGTGTCCTTTACAGGACTTTGCGAATCAACCCCAACTTTTTAACGCTGTTTGTGATTTTCTAGGCATTATTACGTTCATTAGTTTGCCATTGATTAATGAACGGGTAGTGACATCGTCCTTTTTTAACAATCTACACGAAACAATTTGCAATCAAAGTGTCCGCAGCGTGATTCGAACTTAGAACGTCGGGGTTAATAGACTCTCTCAGCAAAGTTCGTTTCAAGGTCTCTTTAGGTCGACCTCTCTTTCTTGAACCCTTTGCATCCCCTTTCAATGCCTGCTTTGATATTCGTTGATCATTTCTCTTCAAGGTGTGCCCAACACATCTCCATCTTCTTTTTCTTATAACAGTTGTCACTAGTGGTTGACCAGACATATCTCTGATTTCATCACTTCTTCTGAATTCGTTCCATTTTATATTCATTATTTTTCGCAGACATCTATTTTCAAATGCATTCAACTTGCTTTCTATATCTTTAGTCATTTTCCAACTCTCGCTGGCATATGTTAGAATTGATACAACATTTGTATCACTTCTAACTGTTCTGAACACAGAACTGTACCCTGTGTGTACAGTTGGTTAAAAAATAACACGACGATGCTAACTTCAAAAGGCGAAGTATTGATTTCATTGCAGTGGGTTTTACTTCATTGGTTCCATCCCTCTGTACAGGATGACACGCCTCTGTCGAGAGTATTACATAAATCATGAACTCTGTAGCTCCAGCAACATCCCTAGAGATCTCTGGAAAAAATATGCAGACGGTGCTGTCCGAATTCGAACCCGCGATCTTCAGAACGTAAGTCAGTGCTACTACCGTATACCTCAATATACCACATGTAATTTAAACGATTTCCTTGCTACATTTCTTTCTTGTCAATGTCCTATTTTACAAATATCAAATATACCAAAATGAAATGACAGTGAACGTTCTATCAATGACAAGATATTTAACATGCTCTTGAAATATAGTTAGACGATACAACAACATTACTTCATTAATACAATACAAAAATGTACTGGAATATTTGAGAACATTCTAGAAACAAAAACTAACGAAACGCAAGCTGATATGGCACGAAACAATTTTAAGTAGAAATATTGTTCACTAAAAATGATTATACAGGGTGTTCAACTTAAAAGCAGCCCCAGTGATAAATATAAATTTGCCAGGTACTTATTGCATCTCATCTATTAACTATTTAAACCGGTTCTGACGAGCTTGTCCTACGTCACATTTGTTCATCGCCCCTTCCCGCACTACAATTACACAACATCACACAACCTTGACCTATACCACGTCATAACTGAACCTTTTCATTTCCATACATATATGCCAGATTAGCTCCATTCATAGGCTGCTTTTAAGTTGAACGCCCTGTATAACAGAGAGATGTATTGCCGTAACATCTCCCTAAAATAAGATAGCAAATTCGACATAAATAAAACAAAACTGATCGATTAATAGAAAACTGGATCCGTTATATTTTGCTTGTTCTCAGATATATATATATAAACATTCCATTACTAAATACAAATAAAAAGATTGTTCCGAACACAGTTTCTCTTCAACAGAAGAGTGTCTGTATAATGCAAGTAAAATAATGCAGTTGTTAATGATAGTACAACCTTAACTTTAACAACTAGTTTGAACTTGTAATGTTCTTATAATATGTCTTCTACAATGTATTTATTCTGCATGGTGGACAGAGAAGAGAACAAATAGATTTATCCAGATAGAAGAACACAAAATCAAATAAAATTAGCTGATGCTACAAATAAGAATGAGAAAAGTGAAGTATGTTGGACATATAAAGAGACATGATGGGCTGGATAAGACCATTATAGAAGGAGGCATCCCGGCAAAGAGAAGAAGAGGAAGACCACGAGAAGATGGATTCAGGTTGGGTGGCAAAGTTCTGCTCAGAACAAGAAATCAGTATTGACAACAAGATATATGTTGGTAGACATACATCCTAAATATATGAAGATGTCTCTGCGAATAACTGGTTAAATCTTTGCCTTTGCGTTCAGAAGATCGTGGTTCAGGAGCGGTTTTTTTCAGAGACTTCTAGAATTAGTGATGAAGATGCGGATTCGTGCTTAATGCAATACTCTCGGCAGGTGGCGTTTCATTTCTGCGGAGAGGGACCGAACGTATGGAGGAAAACCCGGTGCAATGAAGTCACTCCTTCAGCTTTAGACCCCGTACACATCCTGGATCTCTGGTGAATCTGCTGTTCCAGTAAACACATGTAATGTGGGAGCATGAAGTATAACTTTCATACAAACAATAATGGATGACTGAAGTAAAATATAAGGAAACAATTTTTATAAAATGAAGGCTTTCCTACGATCATTCAGATCTGATACCATGCTCATCATCATCATCAAGGTGTGTATCCTTTATAGGACGTTGCTTACTTTGCAGCGCATCTGAAATTCACTCTGTCTCTAGCCAGTTCACCCACTTCGTCGATGGTCATATTCATCGTTTCTTTAATATCTTGTAGCCATCTTCTTCTTGTTCTGCCTCTGCGTCCTGGGATCCTGCTCTAATATTGTTCTTTCCAGGCCATCGTGACGCTTGATGCGACTAAAGTATGTAATTTTTCTGTATAGTATGTTGTTTATCAGCCAATTATCTCTAACATTTAGTTCTTTCAGGACATCAGTGTTCTTTCTTTTTCTGTCCATGGTATTCGTAGGATCTTTTTGTAGCATTTAGTTTCGAAAGACTGGATTTTCGTTCTTGTTTTTTGTGTAATAGTCCATGATTCACAACCATATAGCAATAGTAATTTGAAGTGGGTTTTTTTCTGTTTATAAAATCTTACAGTTACAATGGGGGTGCCACATACTCACGTTCTATACGCAGATTGCGGACTCAAACCCAACAGACTACCACGAGTGGTTAATTTGCTTGCTAAATACGAATACAACATCCACAATACCATGAGGTATACTGATGATTAGAGCGTTAGACAGGTATTTCCCTTTTACAAACGGCACACGATGGTTGAGGTGATCAACATCCAGTAACCAATAGTTAAATATAAAACACGTTGTACTTTTATAGCAATATTTGTTTCCTTAAATGTACTTATTACAAATAATTCTAATTTTCTTTTGTTAAAATGTTTCTGTGTTCACAGTTTTAAAATTTTATCTACAATTCATATTCCTGATTTGTCAGAAGTGAATTATATGCTTCGAAGTGCTGTTGGTTCAGACACCAGAGTCTTCCTTCTTCACTGCAGCAGGTTAGTCGTTCAAGTTTACATTTGTATGGGAATGTATTCGTCTGTGTTCTTTATTGTACATGATTATGTAGAGAAGAACTGCTCGCACGGCTTACCACATATTGTACATGATTATGTAGAGAAGAACTGCTCGCACGGCTTACTACATATTGTACATGATTATGTAGAGAAGAACTGCTCGCACGGCTTACCACATATTGTACATGATTTTGTAGAGAAGAACTGCTCGCACGGCTTACTACATATTGTACATGATTATGTAGAGAAGAACTGCTCGCACGGCTTACTACATATTGATATGAACAGAGATGAGAACACATTAATCTATTTAGAAGGAACTCAAAATACATTTTAACTGACTCATGCTACAAATAAAAACAAAGTAGCTGAAGGTGTAGTCACGAATGTTTGGGAAAGATGATTATGAAAATAATTATCTCGGCAAAGAGGCGAAAAGAAAAACTCATGAGAATGTAGATTCAGGGTGTGACTGATGATTTGAGCATTACGAAGCAGTGGTAGGATATTTGACCTATAAGATAGAGAAATTCTGAAGAATTGTTAGAGTGGCAAAGCTCTGCTCAGGACAAGCTGTTTTGGATGTAAGAAACGAGCTGTTTTCTTTTAGTGTTCCGCTCCCTCCCCCACCCTCCCACCGCCCCACCCCGCACTGTTGAATACGATATAGCAATCAATTACACAGATACAAAGATAAGATTGAAATTGAACTTGAAATATTGGGAGTATAAGAATAGTTAAACGGTAGATAAGGAAAAGTGTTTAACTAGCAAGATATAAAATCATAAGTACATATACACTTTTATATCTTCTAAGTTTGTCGGAGAAGTGTTCGATATGTCTTAGTTGAAAGATATGGTTTAGTGAAGATCTTATTTTTAGAGAACTAGCTGGTTGTAATATTATTAACGCTCGTCTATAGGGCTAGACGATGAGTGCTGTAAGAAATATGGGCTCGCTGGTTAAACACTTCCCTACTCAGTCATCCAGTTCTACCTTGTACATCGTGCAATTTAAAACTCCTTAAATCGTTTGATAGCGTCACTATATGAGTAATACATCACGAGAAAGTCTGAAATCAAATTGAAATATTTTAGAGAAAAAATGTTAGCAGATCACGACAGCGAGAAAGCCCTCATTCATCTCTCGGCGGCATTCTAACATATATGGATTGCTCAGTTTCAACATTCGTCTATCCTTCTCTGTATACATATAACTTTTACTAATGCTTTATTCATTGTTGAGACTCGATAATTATAAACTACAATCATTATGTCTATTACCACTAGTGCTTCTACAATTGTTAATACTATTACCACTAATGCTTCTACCATTGTTAATACTATTACCAATAGTGCTTCTACAATTGTTAATACTATTACCACTAATACTTCTACAATTGTTAATACTATTACCACTAATACTTCTACAATTGTTAATACTATTACCCCAGTGCTTCTACAATTGTTAATACTATTACCACCAGTGCTTCTACAATTGTTAATACTATTACCACTAATACTTCTACAATTGTTAATACTATTACCACTAATACTTCTACAATTGTTAATACTATTACCCCAGTGCTTCTACAATTGTTAATACTATTACCACTAATACTTCTACAATTGTTAATACTATTACCCCAGTGCTTCTACAATTGTTAATACTATTACCACTAATACTTCTACAATTGTTAATACTATTACCACTAATACTTCTACAATTGTTAATACTATTACCCCAGTGCTTCTACAATTGTTAATACTATTACCACTAATACTTCTACAATTGTTAATACTATTACCCCAGTGCTTCTACAATTGTTAATACTATTACCACCAGTGCTTCTACAATTGTTAATACTATTACCACTAATACTTCTACAATTGTTAATACTATTACCACTAATACTTCTACAATTGTTAATACTATTACCACTAATACTTCTACAATTGTTAATACTATTACCACTAATACTTCTACAATTGTTAATACTATTACCCCAGTGATTCTTCCATTGTTAATACTATTACCACTAGTAGTTTTACAAGTGTTATTACAATTATTTGCCTTATGTCACCAGAGGATACGATTTGATAGAACACTGTAAGCTATAACAAAAAGATTATAACAACAGTACTAAACTTCATCAAGAAACAACACATTAAATGGTTCGGCCACCTAAACAGATTACCAATAGACAGTGTGCGTGAAAGGCAAATGCTATACAGATGCAGTCAATACAAAACAAGAAGTCGTACACGTAAAAGGTGGAGCATAGATATAAGAAATATATGTGAAAGAAACCATGCGCACACAAGAGTCATCATCAAATAGTTTGTCCAGAGCAGAACTTTGCCACCCCAACAGTCCTCCGGAATTTCTCTCTCTCATAGGCCAGATGTCCTGCCTCTGCAATGTTCAAACCATCAGTTACATCCTGAATCCATCTTCTCCGTGGTATTCCTCTTCTTCTCTTTGCCGGTATGCCTCCTTCCATTATGGTCTTCTCCAGTCCTTCATGTCTTTTTATATGTCCAAAATATCTCAATTTTTCTTTCTTATTTGTATCATCAGCCAGTTTTCTTTGATTTTGAGTTCTTTCTGAAAAGATTTATTTGTTCTCTTCTCTGTCCAAGATATACGAAGGACTCTTCTGTAACACTTATATTCAAAAGCACATATATGTTTTTCCACTGCTCTATTAAATGTCCATGCTTCACAGCCATACGTTGCCACTGGGAATATGCATGCTCTTAGTATTCTGATCTTTGTTTTCTTATCTGTTCCGTTCCATACTGTTTTGAGTTGTTTAATTTTTGTAAAGCCATGTTTGTTCTTCTTTTAATTTCCTTCATCCCATTTCCATCTGTTGTTAGCAGTGAACCAAGATATTCAAAACTGTTCACATTTTCTACTTTCTCTCCATTGACAAAAATATCATTTGTCATGTTCGTTTTATCTGTTGTATTTATTTTTGCATTTGCCACATTGAGATATAGATTTTGTTTATCGCTTTTATTTGTGACTTCTCCTAATAATTTCAGTCCCTTTTTGTGATGTTGACAGTAACACCACAATTCAGCTTATCGTAGTTCATGTATTTCTCTTCCTCCGATTATAAAAGGATCGTATTCTTCTTTCCCGCTATCTTCTGTAACATTCCTCATGATGTTTTCTGCATATATGTTAAACAGACAAGGCAACAGAATGCAGCCTTGTCTGACTCCCTGCCCTATGTCAAACCAATCTGATGTATCATCACATGTTCTTACAGCCGCCATTTGATCACTATACAGTTCTCTTATGATCTGTATCAAATATATTAGAATCCCATTTCTCCCATAATCTTCCACAATACCTGATGCTCTACACAATCAAATGTCTTTGCGTAGTCAATAAAACATGAGTATAGATCTACATTATACTCTCTAGATTTTTCTATGATTGTTCTCATGTTAAATATATAATCACGTGTACCTCTGTTCCGTTTAAACCCACCTTGTGTTATGTTGATATTTTCTTCCATTTTCCTATACAGTCTTCCCCTAATAGTTTTTAATAAGATTTTACTTGCGTGGCTTATCAATGCTACTGTTCTATAGTTGGTACATAATGTGGTGTCTCCCTTTTTAGGTATTATGATAAATATTGATCTTTTCCATTCCTTTGGCCAAATTCATGTTTCCCATACCTTTTTGTTTATTGCAATATATATTTGTATGCTTTGCTCTCCTACTGCTTTGATAAATTCTGCTGAAATATTATCACACACTGGTGATATTCCCATCTTCAAGCTTTTCATTGTCTTCCACTCATTCAACTTCCTCTAGCGTTGGTTCTGAGACAAGAGTACGCTCTTGAAATATATTTTTATCATGACTGTGTGAGGCAAAATGAAAATAGAGAAGAATAAAATTTAAAGAAGAAGGACTGTAGGCTTTATTGCAATTTGACATAGTTCTATGAGTTCATGTTTATTTATTGCTGAAAATTTATTAACACCTTCAATCTGCTGAGCCGATATATTGGGTATATTTTACTACAACATAAAACCTTTTGGCTAATTTAGTATGCATTATAAAGTAAATCTGTCCGGGTATTAAAATAAATTACATAATAAAAGGGTTAATAATACTTAAATTTCTTAACGCTAAATTTAATTTGTGACATACATATTATTGTTCTTAAGTTGTATTGCTTTTTTTTTAAAAATGAGTTAGTCTTTATTTAGCAGTACTAAAATGCAAGTGTCATGAGTGATATATTTTTTCGGAAATTTCCATTTGAACTCATCCACATTATTACTACGATCAGAGGTGAGGAGGTGGTGGTTGTTGTTACTACAGGGTGTTCAAGATAAAAGCAGACCGTTAAGGGGGTCAATCTGGCATATGTTTATGAAAATGAGAACGTTCTATTATGACGTAGTATAGGTCAAGTGAGCGAGTCTTTTTTGTGAGGTGTAAATTATGGTGCGGGAAGGGGCGATGAACAAATGTGACGAAAGGGTGAGCTAGTCAGAACGGTTTAAATAGTAAATATACAAAATGCAATGCGTACCTGGCAACTTTTGATTTCTCGATGGTTCTGCTTGTAGCTTGAACACCCTCTAGAACCACTATTGTAACTACTACTTTTATTACATCAACGCATTATGTTAGTACAAACACCAAGTGTAAGTGACGCTGTCAGTACTCACTTTGGTATTGCTTGTCCAGACTGATCTTGACATAAGTTCAATTTCGTGCTCGGTCGGTACACACAGATCTAAAGTGCCAACATGTCGTCAAGCAATTTTTACCAGACGCCAACATTTGCTTTACCATTTCCATTTCCAGCTTCGCCTCATACTCTATCATAGAGGCTGCAGTGAAACTAGGTTTGACAGGCAGCGACTATATATGGATGCTCACCAGATCTTCTATACCCACAGGGAAATATGCAACTGAATCGTTTCCCGTCGGGCTAATGGGTAAGTAATTATCTTATGAAAGCATACAGGCATGGAGATTAGAGGGACTAGACCATGGGTTTCCATAGTGGGCGGTACCGCCACCAAGTGGGCGCTAAAGTATTCTGGGGAAGGGGGAGGGGCGATAGTGGGTTCAGAAGCATTTTGGGGGGATTATTTTAAATTGTTCTTACGATTGAATAATCATTAAAAATTTGAATTCTACATTTAATTCATCTTAAACGATCCATTTTTACATCAATTTTTGTATTTAATTGTATATAATCATTTAAAAATTGACCATGTACAGCATAAATATATATCAATTTTCTATTTTAAAGTGAAAATAGAGCATGTATATATATATGTGTATACATACATTGCTACGTTGGTAAACTGTTATAATGGAGAGGGAGGCGTTACAAAGTTTATGCCGTGCAAAGTGGGTGGTGGACCAAAAGACGTTTGGAAATCTATGGACTAGACATTAAGTGTAGAATGTAGGTGTTTCCTCCAGAATATTGGTAACATTATTTGAACTAGTGTTGTCTATGAAGAAAAAATATAGTGATCATTAGAGTATATTTGACTACAGATAGATAGACACATATCGTCAGGTGGCGTGTCATTTATGCGGAGAGGGATCCAGCAATTTTAAGGTAAACCTGGTGCTTTGATTGTCAATCTTTCGTCTTTAGACTTGAGACTTTGGAAAAAAATTGAGTGTTGGTGTATTTTTGACAACGAATGGACAGAAATATAGTAGCCGTTGATGTATATTTGACTACGGGTGTACATATTGAACATTGATGTATATTTGACTACGGGTGTACATATTGAACATTGATGTATATTTGACTACGGGTGTACATATTGAACATTGATGTATATTTGACTAAGGGTGGACAGAACAAAAAGCCAGAACGGTTTTGTTTTCAATAAGCAAGTTAATATTTGTTTACGTCCTTGTGTTGCCGGGACACTCAAGGAGAGCAAAGAAAAGTAACTATACGACCCACAAGACATGTCGTAAGAGGCGACAGAGGTATGAGCCTAGTGAAGCTATGCTTCTAAATAAAAAACGTCGCAGAAATAGGATGTGCTGGCCTACTTGTAGGCGCATAACTGGCATAAAGTACAATCGCTCTTGGGCTCAGATCACATACAAATCACAAAGAGTGGTTAACAAGTGATCGATATGGAGCGTTCGAAGAATAAGATATTTTGTAATATACTACTAATAGAAGAAGCACTGTTAACAGTTATAGTTGAAAGAAAGACAAACAAAAACAACAACAATAAAACTACATAAAAAGCTCAATGGCGAACTAGAGGTTGATAAGTTCGATCTGTTAAAATCTACTGCTTGAAGAAAGAATAATATGATAGTGATCCTTTACGGAAATTTTATATGTTAATACTTAACTTGATCTCATAAGTCCTCATAAATATGCTAAGTTTTCCCGCTGCACAAAAATGAATGCAAATGTGTACAGAGTTAAATAATGCCTCTAAATTTCATTCATATGTCGACATCAGTCTTACATTATCTCTAGGGATTTAGCGACGCCTCTGGGAAGGTGAAATAGTGTTACACTGATTCGTTTTATCATTTTACGAATGTGAATGCGCCATTTTCAATGCAGGGGCGTCACATTTGGTTAGCTAACAACGGACTTCTCAACTAATAAATACAATTTCAGTTTCACATAAAGTCAAGGGAAGTTAGTTTAGCTGTATGTATGAGTTGATATAATGTAGATAGTAAACTTTCTACTTCTTCTTTGTTCTTCGTGCCAGATTGCTAGATTAGTAAACCTGATGTCTTCATGAAGACTGTGGTACCGAGCATGTCCTTCACCGTTCGGTTTTTTTTTCAACTGTGACCTTTAATGGCCATGTTTGTTTATTAAATACTAAAGAAGTGGGGCGTGATTGCAGTATGTGAGCAGTGTTTTGTGATGCTTGATCATAAGGGCAGACCTCCATACAATCGATTTTGATATTCTCGTAACTGGGATTCCGAAGCCCTTAGTGACCAGCCCAGAGTCTTAATACTAGACCTGTTCTCTAAGTAGGTGACAGTTCATTGAGTCATTTAGTTTTGTTGTCGGATTGACTTTCTCTCTACTGTCTTAAAATAGCAGACTAGATTGTTGTCTTATATTCTTCATGTTAGTAGCTTGAGATATGGAAAAACATCCGTGTGAAACGTATTGAAATAAAATATATGAAACATAATTAATAAATGTGGCTTAGTTTCTGTGAAGTGGCACAGACAGTTTTCAATGAATTCTAACGGCATCATTTTTTTCACATTTCACCAATTTCTGAAAGTCATTTTATGGTATGGACATGTTCCCTAAATGTGAGGGTGCCAGTATGCAGAAATAAACTACGATATAGATACAACGTGCTGGGAATCACTGTTGTAAGATAACCACATGGGGCGCTGTAACAACACTAGAGCTGCTCGCATAGATGAGAATCACCGTGCCGTTGAGGCACTGAGAAAACGAGCTACCCGAAAAAAACATAACACACAACACACACATGTCTAACCTTGATCATGTATGCCCCACATGTGGTAGGGATTGTGTTCTAGGATCGGACTCTACAGTCGCTTCCGCACACACCAACGAAGTGCAGCAGCAGACATCTGAGGCTGTTGTCATAATCGTTTGCGATGGACGTCTATTTTTAGTATTACATTTACTTCGTACACTTATGATCACTGGTTCAACTCCCGAGTTGGAGAGGATTTATATTCCTTTCCAAACGGCTATCAGATACTTCAGACTGAACTGGATACCAGAGAAACATTAGTAAATAAAATCGGCTGACATGATGTTGACCATATCATTTATCGTGTGCTGTTGGTCAAGGACAAATAAGTGATTACCAAATCCAGAGTATACAATACAGTATGACATATAATGATAAATGTTTAGGTAAAAGTATTAAGTAAAGTATACATATGCATCTACACACATAACCATATGCATACATGTACTCAGTAAGTCATCGATGCATGAGCTCAGTTATACCTGCTTGAACATGTATGAGGGTTATATATGGTTTTATGAGCATGTGCACAACCTGGAATTTATGAGTTAATAAGATTTGGCAGTAAATGCTCGTCGATCGATGAAAAAAAAAATCGTGGCATATCCTTTTACAGGACGTAGCCAGCAACCACAATAAACGAGACGTTGATTTTCTTGGCAGCACTTATGCGTTCAGTAGTTTGCCATTGCTTTCTGAATTGTTTACCGTCGATCGATACGGAGTTTTATTGTTTGAAAGTTAGAGTTTAGTCAATTGTTGCTGATAACTAGAGCTGCTGAGATAGTGGTTCTTTTGCAGCCGTGATTGACTGATAGAGCCATCACCATTGCACTTCGGTGATTAACCATGTCTTCTTCTATCTCTTTCTAACACTGGAGGATCCCAGTTGCAGTATCAATAGTGAAAGTCCGAGATGTAATTTTGAAGATGCTGAAATGTTTTTTATGAATTTTTGTTTTAACCTGTTTATTTAATTTTGCACTGGCAGTGGCTTTGCAACATAATCTAATCGATTAATAACTACCAAGATGTCTGCACGGGCAGTGACTTTGCAACATAATCTAATCGATTAATAACTACCAAGATGTCTGCACGGGCAGTGACTTTGCAACATAATCTAATCGATTAATAACTACCAAGATTTCTGTACGGGCAGTGACTTTGCAACATAATCTAATCGATTTATAACTACCAAGATTTCTGTACGGGCAGTGACTTTGCAACATAATCTAATCGATTTATAACTACCAAGATTTCTGTACGGGCAGTGACTTTGCAACATAATCTAATCGATTAATAACTACCAAGATTTCTTTTACCTGCTCGACTTCAAGACAGAACATATGTTTGATCACTTTATTGCATTGAGGAAGATATGGAAGTAAAAGGAGATTAAAAGAAACACAAAACTGAGAATCTTTCAATCAAATGTGAAGTCATTGATGTTCTATGGCTCGGAGACATGGAAGACATCAAATGTGAAGTCAATGATGTTCTATGGCTCGGAAACATGGAAGACATCAAATGGGAAGTCAGTGATGTTCTATGGCTCGGAAACATGGAAGACATCAAATGGGAAGTCAGTGATGTTCTATGGCTCGGAGACATGGAAGACAACAAAGGAGACCATCAGAAAACTGCAGACTTTCGTAAATGGATGTTTACGTAGAATAGAGGGACTGAGATGGTATGATAAGATTACAAACGAGGAACTCAGAGAAAGAACAAAGCATATATCAGTGGAGAAAGAGCTCAGGAAGAGATGCTGACGATGGATAGAACATACATTGAGAAGAACGACCGGAAGCATTGCAAGACAAGGACCGTTTTGGAGCCCGCAAGGAAAGAGGAGTAGGGGAAGGCCTAGACAAACCTGGAGAAGAGAGCTGGAGACTAATATTAAAAGCATAGGTAAAACATGGACAAAATTAAAGGGACGGCAAGAGAGAGGAAGAGCTGGAAGAAGTTTCTTGAAGACCTGTGCTCTGTTGGGAGTTGAAAGGTGAAGAAGATATGTTTAATCGTTCGACTCTGAAAGGACTAGACACTTGATTTCACCTAGATTGAGATCAATGATTTCTGAACAAATATACCGATCACTCCACGCGAGGAACGAACTGAGTTCATTTGCAGTGAGAGACGACCACCTCTTCACAAAGACTAATATAAATGCTAGAGATAAGCTGCAGTCTAATGTTCAGTTGGTAACGCAAAGAGAAAAATATTGTAAGATGTGGCTTTATGTCCACATTTTATGTATATGAGACTCTCTATGGCGAGGTGATCCAGACGTTTAAATGTCGTTTTAAAGGTTGTGGGCTTGATTTTAAGTTTATATAGAGGCTCTTGCATAGACTGATTAGGTGTTCATTAACCACTTTATGTTTATATAGAGGCTCTTGCATCGATTAATTAGGTAGTCATTAACCCTTTAAGTTTATATAGAGGCTCTTGCATAGACTGATTAGGTGGTCATTAACCCTTTAAGTTTATATAGAGGCTCTTGCATAGACTGATTAGATGGTCATTAACCACTTTAAGTTTATATAGAGACTCTTGCATAGACTGATTAGATGGTCATTAATCCTTTAAGTTTATATAGAGACTCTTGCATAGACTGATTAGGTGTTCATTAACCACTTTAAGTTTATATAGAGGCTCTTGCATAGACTGATTAGGTGGTCATTAACCCTTTAAGTTTATATACATGTTAATATAAATTCTTCTTCTGTTGATGTAGGCATCAGCTTTGAGTACGATTTAGAGGCCATGAAGAAGGTTGTGAGAGCAGGTGTGATGATTTGGTTGTTTGCACTTCTAGAGATGTCCCAAAGACCTGCAGAGTATGCCAACAAGACTATGTCTCCACAGTTCACATGTGACTCTGACCTTGACGCTTATTGGAAAGATGGTGACATACTTTACAGGTTTGTAAGTCTTCAAGAAACATAGACACTTCAATCACACGAGTATTTGTTTTTATCTCTGTTCTAATTATTAGTTTTGGTAAAATGTATTTTAATCAAGTCGTTTATCTGATTTCATATTTTTGCCATCAAATCATCATCATCGTCATCACCATCATCATCATCATCGTCATCATCATCATCAGCAATATGTTCGTCATCATCGTCAGCAATATCGTCGTCATCATTGCAATCATCCTCATCAACAATATCGACGTCATCATCGTCATCACCATCGTCATCATCATACTCATCATCAACATTATCATCGTGATCATCATCATCATCTTTCTCATCATCGTCATCACAATGATTATCGTCACCAAGTACCATGCAGGTTTGAGTTAGGGGTGATTGTTTTCCGTAATCGTTTATCCCGAGTACAGTTTGAATGTGGATAATCTTCGGCCCCATGAAGCTAAGATATCCCGCATTTCCCTCTTAGTTGTCCTCTTTCTTGTCCCTTATTGATTTCCCCATCTAATTTTTTGTTAATGATTCTTCTTTTCCTTCTATTCCCCCATTTCCTTCTTTATAGAATTGTTGGGCGGGGACGGGGGTGTAGTGATCTTGTGAGTGCTTGTTTTAAGGCACTTTGTAAGCTGATATTATTTTTGTAAGGCTGTTTATGATGCCGTCGCTCCATCTTTTATTGATTAATTTGGGCAAATAACGAGACAAACTACAAAAGTGAGCAAATAAAAAGACATATTTGCACACAAAGAAATGTGGGAAAAATTAAACTAGACGCCTAAAAATATATTGATCTCACGATGCTGATATTTTCATAATATTCGATTTTTCTGCTTTCATGTGGTACAACTCTGTCTGTAGCTAAAATTGCTTTGACGCTAAATGCAAACTGTATTGAATTAGAGTAACTATGTTGCAGAACGATACACGAGTTAGAGCCAAAGTTCGCAAATACACACACATATTCTATTTCAATTACTGAAAATGTCCAAGCATATCTTTTCCAGTATGATTTCATTGAAATATAAGAAAATAACATTGAATGTTCACTCAACATGGGTGAGCAACATTTGGTTGCATTTTATGAAGAAAAAAATATCAATTACTTAAAGAGGCAAACGAATAATTAAATATTGAAAGATATTTAAACTAGTCAAATTAGATATTCTTGATGAAAGAACAATAATTAAACCTTTATTCAAAACAGTACTTGAAGAAAGTGTTGAGATCATGTATTACAGAACGCTAAAGGTTGTCAGTTAACATCAAATAGTACAGAATTCTATAGGTTGACAATTAACACCAAGCAGCACATCAATGGACAACTGACAAGAATGCCTGGTATCGCCTACCACAGAGATCCGCACATAAACAGTATAATGAGTATAAGCAATAGGAAGACCATGCAAAAGATGGAGCGCGGCATCAAGAACAACCTTACAAAAATAAATATCAGCTTACAAAGTGCGTTAAAACAAGAACACAAAAGCAAGATCACTATGTCCCTCCCCTCCCTCTTCCTCACCAACACTTCTATAAATAAGTAAATGGTGGAAGAGAAGAAGAAAAAGTACATCAATTAACATCAAGCACTAGAAGTTAACATTTAAAAAAGTAGTGTTAAAGTCGCATGATCGACTTCATTGCACCGGGTTTTACTCCATAGGGCTTGATCCATATCTGCAGATATGGCATATCACCTGCCGAGAGTATTGCCCTAATCACGTACTAAGTAGCTCCGGCAACAATCTTAGGGGGTCTCTGGAAAAAATGCACTCGTGGAAAGAACGGTACGGATCGGATTCGAGCCCACGACATGTATATTCGCAAGGCAAGAGGACCTCGTCGAATATACACCGCAACTAAAACATAGTACGATAGAGAATAGCTAAATATATATATATCTGAAAAGAATCCCGAACCCCGTTGCTATGAAGCAAGTGCACCAATCACTACGCTATCGTGTCACTTATATATACATGCGTTTTGACTGTAGCTCCACCTTTATAGTACGTACGTGGTTCGGGTTCACTTCTATAGTGGAAGTTGAAATTTGTTCAAAAGGTAACGGCTCTCACGTCGACGTATTGGGAAGTAAAGACGACAGATGTGATGTCTGCTAGGTCATTAACCGATGGTTAAAATAAACGCGGGCGTAACACAGTATTTCTAATAGAAATACAGATTTCCTGATGGAATAAAAACAGGTACTTCTCCTTCCTTTATATGTATATAAATATATATAGAGGGAGAGAGAGAAGATCGAGAAAGAGAGTAAGAGAGAAAGACATCTAATTAAAGAAATTGGGACATTGATAAATAGATAAATAGGAAGATAGATAAATTACAGGTATATGATAGATAGACAGACGGAGCGACGGACAGACAGACAGACAGATAGACAGATAGAAAGATTGACAGATAGAAAGATTGACAGAAGGACAGATGGACAGATGGATGGATAAATGGATGGATGGATGGATGGATGGAAGGACGGACGGACGGGCGGGCGGGCAGATAGACAGACAGACAGACAGACAGACAGACAGGCAGGCAGGCAGGCAGACAGACAGGCAGACAGACAGACAGACAGACAGACAGACAGAGAGACAGGCAGGCAGACAGACAGATAAACAGATAGGCAGATAGAAACATATATTTCTTGTGAACATCTTGACATTTCATGAGAACACGAGAGATAGAGTGACTTGATTGCCTCATTAGATTGCATTTCATCCAAGTGTCATCACAGGCAGATCTCCAATACCCGATCCGGCTTACAGATCTACAACATTTCTGGAGATCTGAACAAAGAAATGGCCCGACACTAACCAATATCAAGCTGCATTTCGTGTTGAAAAATTCTAGCATAGCTTAAAGGATAAGACTGGCGATCAACACATTCTGTGTAATTTAAATTTCGCAGCTATATCTTATACTTATGTATCGTCATCTTGATATTTAATCAGTATTTGAGTCTTCTTTTTCTTTCTTTTCTTTAATACTGCTTTGTCTCACATTTTCATGATATGACGTGGTTTCTAGTACATGCTTTTCTGCACTTCATAAGTAGTGTTTTTTCACTGTTTCTGTTGTTTCTGAGGTCCAACTTTTGCGTGGACAGTCTTTTTCTTTGCATCCACTGTATCGGAGTAACATTTCTGATTGAGTCACTGACTGCTACAAGCGCATGGAGCTTGTACGTAGTACCACAAAAAGGAATAGAGCATCTGACCCCAGATAACAAAATAATAATTATTTTAAAAACTAAGAATCGACTAGTTTTAATTTATAAAATACATTAACTCTTACAAAACGTAGGCTAACATTACATTTTAACGCGCAGTTTTGTTTTGAAAGTAACATTTGTAAAGAAATATTCTCAAACAAAATATGCAACAGGTTTTCATTGTTAAGCTCCAGAGCATCATTTCTTATATTAAATTGTGCAGTGTTGAAAGTTTTATTTTACAATGTATCCTTGTCTATTACAAAATGAATTATACAGATATAACACAAAGTGAATCTTGAGAATATGTTCGTTTCTATTCACTGTTTTGGCCCGTGAGGTGGCTTGCGGTAAAATTGGTACTGTCAGAACGGTGTATCAGGAGGCGTATCGTATTATAGAAGTTAAGTTTTCAATTTGTTGCATGTTGATAACACATACCATCTCATCTGTAACAAATTGTACTCAAGTTCATGAACTTAAAACTAACGAATTACATAGACAATCATGTGTATCTCATTTGCACTGTCATCTGTCATTTTTGACGCTTTTAAAAAAACGTATTATTTTAACATTCAGTTTTCTTGCTCATGCTTTCAGACATATGTTGAACTCGAATGTTCGTGGGGAACCACAGCTGGAGTTTAATGAAAATGGTACATTGAGAAGGACGGAAGTCATAATTGTTAACTTGCAGTGGGTAGATGGTCAGAAGGAAAAGACAGAGTGGAAAGAGGTATGTCGCTATAATGACACATTTTATTCTACATATTAAATAAGAATGTCGTTAGACTATTGCATTGTATTCTCTTAAGTAAGGATGTCGTTAGACTATTGCATTGCATTCTCTTAAGTAAGGATGTCGTTAGACTATTGCATTGCATTCTCTTAAGTAAAGATGTCATTAGACTATTGCATTGCATTCTCTTAAGTAAGGATGTCGTTAGACTGTGGTGTTTAATTCTCTCAATTATAGTTACGATTATCGTTCAGATAGCAATGACAAACTACTAAACGTATAATTGGTACCTAGAAAATCGATGACTCGTTTACTGGGGATAATGGCTTCGTCACCTTTCAACTCCCAACAGAGCACAGGTATTCAACAAACTTCTTCCAGCTCTTCCTCTCTCCTGCCATCCCATCGACTTCTTTCCATGTTTTACTTATCCTTTTCATATCAGTCTCCAGCTCTCTTCTCCGGGTATGTCTAGGCCTTCCTACTTCTCTTTCTCTGCGGGTTCCAAAACATTGCCCGTCTTGCACTGCTACCGGTCGGTCTTCTCATTTCGTGTACTATTTATCGCCAACGTCTCTTCCTTAGCTCTTTCTCCACTTGTTGATGGCAGCGTCCTGTAAGCGATACAAAACTTGAAAGAAAACTACATGGGCATCTCTGTCAGCTACAAAACTTGAAATAAAACTACATGGGCATCTCTGTGAGATACAAAACTTGAAAGAAAACTACATGGGCATCTCTGTCAGATACAATAGACAGGAGGAACTCTATACATAAGGCCACATTGTTTGTTTCGTTTGTTAAGTGGTGGATTAAGCCTCTATGTGACCGAGGCACGCTGCTTTCAACTTAAGACGGATGTCTTGTTGGTTATATCAGAGCGCATTGGCCTTTTTCTTGGTGTGGCTATGTGGCCGGTGACTAGTCTTACAATTTCTCCCTTCAAAGTCGATATACTGGCTCGAGGTATGGTACAAGATGAAGTAAATCCGGTATGCTGGCTCGAGGTATGGTACAAAATGAAGTAAATCCGGTATGCTGGCTATGTCTGTATACATTGCATTATAAATGCATCTGACAAGAATCACGGGGACATCACCATCAAATAGTTTGTCCACTCAAAAGCATATCTCCCACGGCAGCAGTTATGAAAACTTTCTATTCTGTGCAAGACGACCGGCGTCACAGCAGTCATTCTCAGATCGTCAATGATATCTTGCACCCATCGTCTTCTAGGTCTTCCTCTCATTCTTCTTCCATGCACCATTCCATCCAAAATTATCTCCTCTAGACACTCATGTGTTTGATGTGTCCGAAATATTTAATTTTTCCTTGTTTGTATGTTCTTTAATAACCAACTAACTTTAATATCAAGCTGTTGAAGAACAATAGCATTTGTCCTTTGCTCTGTCCATGATATTCTAAGTATTTTTCTATATTACGGAGTAAAAGGGTTAAAATGGATTGCTTGTTGAGTATTGTGTTCGGGTATGTTTGTATAGTTCTGAGAAGGACTTTGTGCACATTAGATATATAGACACTATTTCAAGCGTACAAACGGAAGGAAAGTCTATCTATTCATTTACGTAGCATGACAGATTTAGCGTATGTGCTCCCATCATAACTCTATCATCAGAAGTATCACTACTAACGAGTTTTTACTAAGCTGGACATGTGTATGTGGACACGGGTCAGACTAAAGTAAACACGCTGCATTTCTAGGTTCATCATCATCATCAAGTAGCTTGTCCCTTCCGGAACTTGGCTCCATGACAGCAGTCCAGAAAAACTCTCTATTCTGTACACGTTGACTTGCGTCAGCAGCAGTAATTCTCAGATCGTCAATGACATCTTGCACCCATCGTCTTCAAGGTCTTTTTCTCATTCTTCGTCCAGACACCATTCCCTGCAAAATTATGTTCTCTAGGCACTCATGACGTTTGATGTGTTGGAAATATTTAATTTTCCTTGATGTTATACTCTTTAATATCCAACTCTCTTTAATATTAAGCTGTTGCAGAATACAATCATTTGTTCTTTACTCTGTCCATGGTATTCTAAGTACTCTTCTGTAGCATTTGCATTTTAAGAAATTATACTGCAGACGTATTCTTTATATATGTAAATAATGGTACGGTTATAGTAACAGTATAAAGTATGTTACTTGTGTACAAGACACCACCAGGATTGGTGATCTCTTTCCGCTGTCCTGCAAGACACCAAATGAAATGATGGTCATTAAGTGCCGTAATAATAAGACACTTTTAGGAGTGATGGTCATTGATTGTTATTAATAGAAGACAACATTTGGAGTTGTGATCAGTGATTGCTGTGATACGCGAGATCACAAAGAGTGGAGTTCATTGGTTGCAGCGATACACGAGATCACAAGGAGTGGAGGTCATTGGTTACTGCGATACAACAGATCACAAGGAGTGGAGTTCATTGATTACTGCGATACAACAGATCACACGAAGTGGAAGCCATTAATTACTGCGATACAAGAGATCACAAGGAGTTGAGATCATTGATTACTGCGATACAAGAGATCACAAGGAGTTGAGATCATTGATTATTGCGATACAAGAGATCACAAGGAGTTGAGATCATTGATTACTGCGATACAAGAGATCACAAGGAGTTGAGGTCATTGATTACTGCGATACAAGAGATCACAAGGAGTTGAGATCATTGATTATTGCGATACAAGAGATCACAAGGAGTTGAGATCATTGATTATTGCGATACAAGAGATCACACGAAGTGGATGCCATTAATTACTGCGATACAAGAGATCACAAGGAGTTGAGATCATTGATTATTGCGATACAAGAGATCACAAGGAGTTGAGATCATTGATTATTGCGATATAAGAGATCACAAGGAGTTGAGATCATTGATTACTGCGATACAAGAGATCACACGAAGTGGATGCCATTAATTACTGCGATACGAGAGATCACAAGGAGTTGAGATCATTGATTATTGCGATACAAGAGATCACAAGGAGTTGAGATCATTGATTACTGCGATACAAGAGATCACACGAAGTGGATGCCATTAATTACTGCGATACGAGAGATCACAAGGAGTTGAGGTCATTGATTACTGCGATACAAGAGATCACAAGGAGTTGAGGTCATTGATTACTGCGATACAAGAGATCACACGAAGTGGATGCCATTAATTACTGCGATACAAGAGATCACAAGGAGTTGAGATCATTGATTACTGCGATACAAGAGATCACACGAAGTGGATGTCATTAATTACTGCGATACAAGAGATAACAAGGAGTTGAGGTCATTGATTACTGCGATATAAGAGATCACAAGGAGTTGAGATCATTGATTACTGCGATACAAGAGATCACAAGGAGTTGAGATCATTGATTACTGCGATACAAGAGATCACAAGGAGTTGAGATCATTGATTATTGCGATACAAGAGATCACACGAAGTGGATGCCATTAATTACTGCGATACAAGAGATAACAAGGAGTTGAGGTCATTGATTACTGCGATACAAGAGATCACAAGGAGTTGAGATCATTGATTATTGCGATACAAGAGATCACAAGGAGTTGAGATCATTGATTATTGCGATATAAGAGATCACAAGGAGTTGAGATCATTGATTATTGCGATATAAGAGATCACAAGGAGTTGAGATTATTGATTACTGCGATACAAGAGATCACAAGGAGTTGAGGTCATTGATTACTGCGATACAAGAGATCACACGAAGTGGATGCCATTAATTACTGCGATACAAGAGATCACAAGGAGTTGAGATCATTGATTACTGCGATACAAGAGATCACACGAAGTGGATGCCATTAATTACTGCGATACGAGAGATCACAAGGAGTTGAGATCATTGATTATTGCGATACAAGAGATCACAAGGAGTTGAGATCATTGATTACTGCGATACAAGAGATCACAGAAGTTGAGGTCATTATTACTGCGATACAAGAGATCACAAGGAGTTGAGATCATTGATTATTGCGATACAAGAGATCACAAGGAGTTGAGATCATTGATTATTGCGATACAAGAGATCACACGAAGTGGATGCCATTAATTACTGCGATACAAGAGATCACAAGGAGTTGAGATCATTGATTATTGCGATACAAGAGATCACAAGGAGTTGAGATCATTGATTATTGCGATATAAGAGATCACAGGAGTTGGATCATTGATTACTGCGATACAAGAGATCACAGAGTGATGCCATTAATTACTGCGATACAAGAATCAGAAGGAAATTGAATCATTGATTACTTTGATAAAGAGATCACAAGGGTTGAGATCAGTGATTACTGCGAATACAAAGATCACACGAAGATGAATGCAGTTAATTCTGCGAACTGATTCCAAGGTATCGAGCTCACTGATTACTGCGACTACAGAGATCACAAGGATTGAGGCAGATTACCGATACAGAATCACACGATAGTATGCCATTAATTAAATGCGATAAAGAGGGTCCCAGGATGAGATCAGTGATTAGCTGCGATACAAGAGATTCACGAAGTGGTGTCATAATTACTGCGATACAAGAGATACCAGAGTTGAGGTCATTGATTATGTGCAAAAGTAATAAGAGATTACTAGGGTTGAATCATTGATTTGCATACAAAGATCACAGGAGTTTGAGATCATTGATTACTGCGATACAAGAGACCTGAAGGAGGGTTGAGATCATTGATGGTTGTACTTCAAGAATCACACGAGTGGATGCCATTAATTATGCGATACAAGAGATAAACAGGAGTTGAATTATTGAATATGCGATACAAAGAGATCACATGAGAATTGAGATCATTGATTATTGCGAAAGAGTCAATAGGAGTTGAGATCATTGATTATTTGGATATAAGAGGATACAAGGAGTTGAGATCATTGATTAATGCGATATAAGAGATCAAAGAGTTGAGATTATGATTACTGGATACAGAGGATCACAAGAGTTGAGGTCATTGATTGACTGCGACAAGAGATCACTAGAATGTGATGCCATTAATTACTGCGATCAGAGATCACAAGGAGTTGAGATCATTGATTACTGCGATACAAGAGATCACACGAAGTGGATGCCATTAATTACTGCGATACGAGAGATCACAAGGAGTTGAGATCATTGATTATTGCGATACAAGAGATCACAAGGAGTTGAGATCATTGATTACTGCGATACAAGAGATCACACGAAGTGGATGTCATTAATTACTGCGATACAAGAGATAACAAGGAGTTGAGGTCATTGATTACTGCGATATAAGAGATCACAAGGAGTTGAGATCATTGATTACTGCGATACAAGAGATCACAAGGAGTTGAGATCATTAATTACTGCGATACAAGAGATCACACGAAGTGGATGTCATTAATTACTGCGATACAAGAGATCACAAGGAGTTGAGGTCATTAATTACTGCGATACAAGAGATCACACGAAGTGGATGCCATTAATTACTGCGATACAAGAGATCACAAGGAGTTGAGGTCATTGATTACTGCGATACAAGACATCAGTAAGCGAAATAATGATTAGTTGCTTCTCTTTAAGACAGCACCAGGGTTAATGGTCAGTGATTATTCGTCTGTCTTTTGTAAATAACAAAAGTATAAGACGGAGTATAAATCGAAGTGGTCAGTCTGATTTCTGGCAAACTGACCTTTCATAGCTCATCGAGACATACACCTAATTTCAAATGGACGACTACAGTACCTGGGGAAACCATGTATTCAAGAGATAACAAATCGGTAATTTTACACACGTTTTATTTTGTACATTGTCTGTGCTATGTATATATTTTAAAGTGCTGGTTTAAACCATGGTCCCCGGCATAATAAAGCGGATTAGCTCAGATGGAAAATCGTGAATTCCTGTTTAATTAGGGCTGGTTTTTGTATATGTTTGACGGAACACACTACGCTTTTTTTTACAATTTTACTCAATTCTATGCGTTCATTGTTATTTATTGATGCAAAATGTTAATAATATTGATATTACTTAGTTTTGAAACTGAATTTGTGACATAATCTAACATTGATTTAGCATGCTGTACTGTTTTGAAAATGAATTAATCTATATACAACAACGCTGGAATGCGAGGTTCACGTGACAATTATGGTCTTACTTCCTAGAATATTACCTGAGCCTGCCGGCCTTATGTTATCGGATGCCACGGTTTAAACCTAGTTGAATTATGAACATAAAGCGTGCAAAAATATATGTTCAATGAATTGAAATTACAGAAATGGAAGAGCGGTTTGCTTTCGTGTAGAGAATAGTTGACATATATTTTGTATGTTAGTCTGTGTACATCTTGATTTAATGGTATTTTACAGTAGGTTTAGTTAGGGAACAATGGTGGTTGGATAAAATGGTGTTTAAGCAGATTGATTTAAGACAAAATTGTAATTGGACAGCATTTGGGTTGGGAAACTAGAAGGCTTAGTGATCGACAAAATGGCAATTACAAACTTAGAATTTCAATGTGATGGACAAAATGATTTATAGACGAACTGGCTGATAAACAGAATGGTGGATAGACATAATTCTGAATTAACAAAATGGTGAATAGACAGATTGGTGGATAGGAAAAATGATTGATAGACAAATTGGTGGATACACAGAATGGTGAATAAACATAATTGTGTACGTCAAATCGATAATTAAACACAATGGTATTATGCAAATCGGTAGATAGACAGAATGGTTGATATACATAATGGTAGATAGACAGAATGGTTGATATACATAATGGTAGATAGACAGAATGGTTGATATACATAATGGTGGATAGACGGGAAAAGAAACAATTTGATGAATGTTTCATCGTTCTTTCCGATCCAAGTACTGAGCTTTCAGCCTTCGGCTCGGCCATGGACTTCGTAAACCTTCGGTTCGGTGCCACGAGCACCGAAAATCTGGAGAATCTGGCTTTTCTGCCAGCCCGCAGAATCGAACCGCACCCACAAGGGCTTGCCACCCCGTCGTCCAACGCACTACGATCACCCCAGGCAGAGGGTATTCATCGCTCTTTGAAACATGTATACATTCACTTTAATAGCACTTACCATGTAATTTAGATCCTTTCATCCAGGTCACATCTATTTGTTCATGTTTCTTGTATGATCAAAGTCTATTTGTCTTTGAAAATCGTTTGATATTTCTATAAAGTGTATTGCTGTCGTTGTAACGGAGGAAGGGAAGGAGGGATTTGGTAGGATGTTATGTATATTATATCTAGTTATTGGTTATTTATTTATAATGGTCCGATCACACTTTGTAGGATAAATGGCACCAATTATTAAAATTAATATGTCACGATTGTACCAGTATTTTCTAATGTTGCGATACAGTATTTGATAACTGATGTACAACCTACTAAACCTAGCTCGTGACCCTCCCAGTTGCACTCTACTACTTCTACCACTGAAATCATGAACACTGAAACTGATTTAACAACGAACACACCCAATAGTCATTTCCCACATACATCAATACACACTCTAAGAACCAACAACACAAAAGAACTAACACCAACGTCACGATTCAAGAACAGTAATTATAAAGCATCTATTGTATATTGAAATTTCACATAATCATTATTCATAAACATAATATACAATATAAATAAATCAGTTTCCACATAAATTAACTTATTGAATATTGACAAATTAAACAGCTAATAAGATTACCTTAAATTAATCTTCTGGTGTGTATCCTTTTTCCTTCGTAGTAGTAAGTGACAGAATAAATCATTCAAGCCTACAAATCAGCCTTGTCCGAGGTTGCTCTCTTAGATTTCTGGTCTGATTTTGCACAGATTCACCAGAAATACTGATGGGTAACTCGTAGTTCTCGAAAGCCAAAACGCCGCACGATAAATTCCAGTCTTGCAGAACTTTAAGAACACACAATTTGCCACTATAAGACAGTGACTCGCGACATTTTCAGTCTAGTAGAAATCTAACATCACGCAGTTACCTAAACAGTTGACACCCACACTGTCGACATAAGATAGTGACTCACGACGTTTTTAGTCTTGTAGAATTTTAACATCACATAGATGCCGAAACAGTAGAAACGATGTTGTCTAACCAAAAGACAGTGACTCACGACATTTTCAGTCTAGTAGAATTCTAACATCACACAGATGCCGAAACAGTAGAAAAATAGCATCCCACAGATGATTGTACAGTAGATAACGTCGTTGTCTAATCAAAAAGACCATCACGACAGTATCTTCCCTTATCCATTTCTCTGCCGGTCCTACTGTCCAGTCTCAGCCTCAATCATCAATCGACTATCTCAACAGTCCTGCTCGTCGTACAGTCCCAGACTCAATGTACAATTAATACTGACTACCCACTCAAAAATATCACAAACCCCGATTTCGTTCACCCAACTCAGGTAACCTCCGTGACAACTGATGAGTTTTCATGAACTATCATTACAACAAATCAAAAGGGAATAAATCAAAGGGAATAAACAGCTAAAATATATTAAATGAATTTATCCCCCCTTTTTCCCCACAGGAACAGTAATAATGTTACACCATGAACACAAAAAGAACAATGTTCAACATAATCTTTCTTCACACATTATGCTATCAGTGCCAAACCTGGACGCTGGCATCAAATGATAGAAGAAAACTAGTCACGACAGAGATGAAGTGTCTACGCAGAATGCTGGAAGTAACAAGAAGAGATTGGTTGAGAAATGAAGACATCAGGAAAAAGTGGGTACAACATCAGTACCAGACTTCATCAAGAAACAACAAATTAGATGGTTCGGTCACAAAGCAGATTACCAACAGACAGTGCTTCTCAAAGAGCAATGTTGCACTGATACAACAGATACAAAGCAAAAGGCCGGCCACGCAAAAGATAATAGAGGCGACGAAAGACACTATTTATGAAGCGCACACTATTACTCGTTCTAGAAATCTCTTCTTATCCTGAACCTGTGAGACAAAACAGGATTGGTTAAAAGAAAAAGAAGGAAAGAAAGAATGCAACGGGGTGGTGGAGAATGTTTTATGTTGACGAGCTGTCGTTAATGTCTATTACTCTGTTAACTAATTATCATTCCGTTGTATACTCTAGCACACATACACAACAATACAACTCAAGCTAAATAGTCGTTTTCCATGCTACATAAACTATGAGTACTAAAGTCCTTCTTAATTATATATCAAAATTTGCTCTACTTTATTTATTATAACCTCCACTAGTTTTATATAACAAATTACATAACTAAAACATTTTTATCACATTGGTTTCCTTGATATCTTTTGTCTGTAAAAGTGTCTACACATTAAACTGGTTCTACTCGTTATCCACGGATAATTGAAGTTGAAATGGAACAGTTCAAATGACGGTTCATCTGAGGTCTATAGCTAATTAAGTTCTGACTCTGTCTATGAGTTAAGACTCTCTCCTTACAAGAACTACAGACGGATAAAGAGATCATGCTATAAAACAGACTTACTGTCTGTTCTCAACAATAGGTTTTCTGGTACAGTCTATTAGTTATTTAAGATTATTGTCGCTAGGTTTTAAATATGCGCCTCAACTCGACAAATGTACTTCCTGGTTGCTTTTTTCTGTTTCTTCCGATGAAGCTTCATGTATTTAGTCATCTCTCTGTGAAGTTCTATATATATAACTAGTTATCTCTCTGTGAAGTTATATATATATATAACTAGTTATCTCTCTGTGAAGTTATATATATATAACTAGTTATCTCTCTGTGAAGTTGTATATATAACTAGTTATCTCTCTGTGAAGTTGTATATATCTAATCCTCTCTCTATGAAGCTTTCTATTAACTAGGGTCTGTTTCCTCGTCGTATCTGGGGCTGCTCTCATAGGCTGTTTTGTTCAGACTCTAAAGTGCCACTTTATATATATATAGATATGACCGTGCCAAATTATATTCTTTTGTGCGAGAAACTACACAGGTGATGTCAACTAGTTTTAAAAATTAAAATGTAAACTTTCTCACCGTGGCTTGTCACTGGAAACACAAAATGGAATTTTCTTTTTGCCATTAAGCACGTTCCTAACCAAATCCTGCTAATCCAGCGAACCTCAAGGTTATCTAAATCTGTCACATACCAACACAAGACAACTACTATATTATGAGCAGATTAGAATAAGTTGTCATTCTGCGCCTCAGAACAGGACACAATCGGCTCCGCAGCTACATGTAAGCAAAGTTCAAGATTGGCAATTCAGCCATGTGTACATGTGGACAGGCACATCAGACTGCAGAGCCCATACTTCAAGACTGCCCCGAATATGATATACTGAGGCAAACTCACTGACCTAACTAAACAACATTCGACTCGACATAAAACTACACGGACCTCTGTGTGAGCTATAAAAGACTGAAGTTTATACAAGAGACAACGTTGAATATGTAGACAATATTTCAAGCGAACGAAAGGAAGGAAGGACAGTGATGTTTATACAAGAGACAACGTTGAATATATAGACAATATTTCAGGCGAACGAAAGAAAGGAAGGATGCAAGAGACAACATTGAATATATAGACACTATTTCAAGTGAACGAAAGGAAGAAAGAATACAAGAGACAACATTGAATATATAGACAATATTTCAAGTGAACGAAAGGAAGGAAGGATACAAGAGACAACATTGAATATATAGACAATATTTCAAGTGAACGAAAGAAAGGATACAAGAGACAACATTGAATATATAGACAATATTTCAAGCGAACAAGAAAGGAAGGATACAAGAGACAACATTGAATATATAGACAATATTTCAAGTGAACGAAAGAAAGGAAGGATACAGAGACAACATTGAATATATAGACAATATTTCAAGCGAACGAAAGAAAGGATACAAGAGACAACATTGAATATATAGACAATATTTCAAGTGAAAGGAAGGATACAAGAGACAACATTGAATATATGGACAATATTTCAAGTGAACGAAAGAAAGGAAGGATACAAGAAACAACATTGAATATATAGACAATATTTCAAGCGAACGAAAGAAAGGATACAAGAGACAACATTGAATATATAGACAATATTTCAAGTGAAAGGAAGGATACAAGAGACAACATTGAATATATAGACAATATTTCAAGTGAAAGGAAGGATACAAGAGACAACATTGAATATATAGACAATATTTCAAGTGAAAGGAAGGATACAAGAGACAACATTGAATATATAGACAATATTTCAAGCGAACGAAAGAAAGGATACAAGAGACAACATTGAATATATAGACAATATTTCAAGTGAAAGGAAGGATACAAGAGACAACATTGAATATATAGACAATATTTCAAGTGAAAGGAAGGATACAAGAGACAACATTGAATATATAGACAATATTTCAAGTGAAAGGAAGGATACAAGAGACAACATTGAATATATAGACAATATTTCAAGTGAACGAAAGAAAGGAAGGATACAAGAGACAACATTGAATATATAGACAATATTTCAAGTGAACGAAAGAAAGGAAGGATAAAAGAGACAACATTGAATATATAGACAATATTTCAAGGAACGAAAGGAAGGAAGGATACAAGAGACAACATTGAATATATAGACAATATTTCAAGTGAACGAAAGAAAGGATACAAGAGACAACATTGAATATATAGACAATATTTCAAGCGAATGAAGGAAGGATACAAGAGACAACATTGAATATATATAGACAATATTTCAAGCGAATGAAAGGAAAGAAGGATCTAAACCTGTTATTTCAACTAACCAAGCACCAGGAATGATATTAATTTCTCGTCCAGATGGTGTTCGTTCTCAGTTAATTTACGAGTTCATTCCCAGACGAAACAAAAGTAGGAAGTTTTCCCAATGTTATGTTGATTTATACAGTTTTATTTACGGTCTTTGGTCGCTTAATTAATATAGGAAAACTTCTACATTCTTTCATGTAAATCATTTTTGAAAATATCCTGCCATCCATCAACCACCATGGTAGATACATGAAGTTGCAGGTACTAAGGTATAGCAAAAGAAAGCAATCAGATAGTGGGGAAAGCTAGAAAACCAACCAATCTCTCCCAGGAATCTCAACGTGGGAGAACCCTGAGAGAAATAAAAAACAATAGCTATACATTTGAAGAAAATTGCAGGAGAAACTAAGCATAGAATATGGATGAAATTTTGCGTTGAAATTGGACGCGAACAATCACTCGCAAAATTCTATAGATTGCACCGCAGCATAAATGTCGATGGGAGACCTTTTCCAATGCTCGAACTGATTATGCCATGGTCAGTAAGAGAAGGTTGAAGACAGATGAAGAGTGGTAATGCATTCAAATTTTGTATTTCAGACAGAAACGAAAGACAGAAATGAACGTAAAAGGATGCAACAGATACCATACGCAAAGGATACACCATAAAGTTAAAGGATAGCCATACGCATGAGATGCAAACTGTCATAGACGACGATACGGAATACATTACTGTCCATAATCAATCTATCAAATACACACTAAAGACATGCTTCGATACAGCACATGTGCCTGATGGTGTTAGATGTAGTCCCATCAAATGTATAGAGGACAAAGTTCTTGTTGAATTGCGCTAGCGTTTCGATAAGAGTATCACAATTTCTGGCACTATTCCTGATGATTATCTTCACAGCTATCTGAAACCCCTACCTAAAGCTGGAAAAGACATCAGTAGGATAAATGAAATTAGAATCATTATCCTGTAAAACACTGTCGGAAAACCTGTTTGAAAATGTCATAGTCAGTACGGTTTCACATAAAATGGAAAATGATCTTTTTCCCTCCACTTTCGGCGGTCACCGTCCAGGAAAGGAAAAGTGGTGCAATGTAGAGATTTTTGAATATGATCTGTATGAGGGGTTTCAGATTTGGATGGAAACAGCAGTGGCTGACATTGATCTGGTCTACACATTATAACAATGTCAGTACAACTTATGGCGTTGTTATTAATGGATACACAGTTAGAGCCAGGCTTGATCAAATGGAATGCTCTTGTGTTTTGTTGGTCATGTGACACGATTGATAGATTAATTGATAGATCCATCATCATAGCACTTTGAAAAGTAACAATGTTGGCTCCGATCTCTTTCTTATGTGACAAGAAAATAGACATGATCTGAAACTTTGTTGATCGTGCGAGATGGTGAAACAAAAACACCAACGCTTTTAAGCTTAATACGTGATGATGTTGACTGTTGTTCGGTTTATTTTAGGAGTCAAATCTTAAATATTTTATTTCTGATCTTAATCTTAACATTAACATATTCACATTTGTTGCTTCAGGTTGGTAGATGGAAACGTCATGGCTTACAGATGAGAGATATCACATGGCCAGGGGAATCTTCCATTCCTCCTACGGGGAAACCTAAGCGAGCATTCCTAAGAGTTATCACTCTCAACGAGCAGCCGTACGTGATCTACAACCTTCCAAATGAAGAAGGAGTCTGTGCAGAAAATGCTTTACCTTGTCAAACATATGTCAGAGATGAGAACAAAGAAATGTAAGAATTATTTACTACACAGATAGAATTGTAATAATTATGTCAACAGTATTGATCAGAATGACAACAATTGTAAGAATTATATAGACTATAGTTAAGAAACACATAATAGCATTAGATTAATGACAAGATCTATGTGTAGCAATAAATTAGACGAGACATATATACATATAAAAATGAAAATCGTGGTATATCCTTTACAGGACTTAGCAATAAACCAGAGTAAACTAGTCTTTGATTTTCTAAGCAGCTCTTATACAGGGTGTTCAAGATAAATGCAGCCCAATTTACAAATCAAAAGTTGCCAGGTACACATTGAGTTGTGTTTATTTACTAGTTAAACCGGTTCTGACTAGCTCGTCCTACGTCACATTTGTTCATAGCCCTTCCCGCACTACAATTACACACCGTCACACAACCTTGACCTATACTACGTCATAACTGAATCTTCTTATTTTCATACATATATGCCAGATTAGCTCCATTCACAAGCTGCATTTATCTTGAACACCCTGTACATTCAGTAGTTTGCCATTGCTTTTTAAACGGTGAGATCTATTTTTACCGTGCGTAAAAATCCAATTGAACGAATTTGCTTCCAAATTGCCGCCGCAGATTTTGAACCAGTTACGCTTGGGTTGTGATGGAGCTTACTACCGCTTTAGCTACAGACGCTCATATATATATATATATACATACTAGCTAATATTGCCACCATGATGCTAGCCATCAGTTTCCATCATTCGAGATTGAAAATCTCTTTAACGCTAAATTCTTTGATATAAATAAATTATACATTCTGAAGCTATCTTCTTCTTCTTGTTTTGTCGTCACACTGCTACCGGGTTGTTGCCCAGTGTCGTGGTTTTCTGTTTTTGTCTTTCGCTGTTCTGGTGCCTTGTGTGATTGTTATCTTTGCTCTTTCACATGATTCTGCTACGCCATCTAACTAAGCTGACATCTGAAGCTATTCGTTCTAAAATTCGCTGTACTATTCATCCCATAATTAGAAGCAACTTCCAGAAGATGTTTAAATCTATTGAAACGAAAGCAAACATTCAAAACGTTTGATGTGGTTCACAAACTGCTTGGTACTAGAACGGTGTAAGTTTCAACGGAATCCTTCATTTATTGCAAACATTATAATGTTGTGTTAGATGCTCGATTCTAATCGAGTTTTATTATAGCACGGAGGTGGTTGCACGTATAAGTGTAAAATGTGAAAACTGACGACATACCGATGAAAACTGATGCTCGGACATACAATCATTACTAACATTAAACATTCAAATTTACAAATTGTAACCTTTCTAAAATGACAGGACAGAAACCCATGATGACCCAGGTTAAGAGGAGAGAATGTCGATGGTTCGGGTATACTTTACGGAAGACACAGTCAAGTGTCACTAGACAATCACTTGAGTGGAACCCGTATGGAAAATGGAAACTTGACGTCATAAACTGACCATGAGATGGAATCTTCTTGAGGAACTCAGTGGTACTGGATTATCCAGAGAGGTCATTAAAACAAAAACAGCTAGAGAACTGGAATAATAGAGAATAACTGTTGTCCTATGCTCCACTAGGAGCGGAGAAAAATAAGTATAATTGCAGTGGGAACACTCGCCGCTGTTTCGTAGGTCGTAAATTGTCACTGAGATCTTCCAGTGTAAGAAAGAGATGAAATCACACATGGTTATTCATGAAAGTGCAGTGATTACTATATTACATCACTCAATCATCAAGCAAGTGAAAGCAGAATGCTTTCTTGCCCCTACACAAAATATATAAAAAATAGAGAAAGATTGAGACAAATAACTAGAGAACTGGATAGAATTAGCATGTCTGCACTGATAACTCCCCAATATCTGGTCAATCTCTTTCTGTTTTCTGAAAACTAGCAGGAAAAGTTTGCAGTTCATAACTTAAACGGCAGATTATGTAGCAATTCCGAATATTCTTTAGCTCAGAAAGTGTGGGCATCCATTTTCATCCTTACAGACTAGACAAATAAGTAACACGACAAAAATGAGAGTCACCAAGTGCTGTACATCATTCATCCAAGTTTGATGTACAAAGGGGAGAGAGCAGACAACAGTAAAGTTCGTAAAAATCCACATGAACGAATTTGCATCCAAGATGCCCGTCGCGGTGTTTGAGCCAGGTGTTCTTGAGTTGTGATCGAGCTCATTACTAAGCCAAAGAAGACACATCTTAGCCTATTACATCTTCATAATCCACGTGTGTCATTTATACATGTTCTCTGTTCAAAAATGTGTAATTACTGTTGACACTCTATTCGAAATCTGTTCCACAGTTTCCTTACATGAAAGTACACAGTCAAGAAAATTATTATCTTTAATCTACGTTTTCTTCCGTCACTTTATTATTGTTGTTCTATTTGACACAGTAAATACTAATTATTATTATTCATTTTATATCTAGACCAAGTTATCCTCTAGTTTACTACAATCATTCGGTTTTTTATGACATTCATTATCCAATACCTTGTCTCTAGAACCATTTTATCACCATTACAGTTCTTCGGAATTTGTCGTTAAAATGCTATGACCTCGAATGTGCAGCTTATCGTTTTTAGTTTCTCCACAACAAAAAACGACTTTTAACCTTATCAAGTGATCGAACATGGGTTGTTTACCATTCGGCTACCGCTTTAATTTAATACCCTTGTATATCTCACTATACTCTATATATGCTGTTATTTGTTGCTTCAAATCTAAAAAAAAGTGTTAGTTTTCATTCTTTATCTGTTCTCATTTCCGAAACAGTGTTCTATCAAGATTTCTTTCATTCTAAAAGGAAACCATCATTCAGAGATATGCAGCACCTGGAGGTGATACCTTCTTCTGAGAGATATACAAGTGCCACTGGCTCACCAAATTCATAGATAGTTACTAAAAAGTATGTAGGGTATCCGGAAAAAAAACAATTACCAAACACAGAATTCGAACCGCAAATCTTATTTCTCTCGGTTACTCAGAGCAAAATACGGTTTGTGGTTCGAATTTTCTTTTGTAGTTTTTTTTTTTTCGGAGGCCCTAGTTACTTGTTTATTGTCTAATTATTTATCATATTCATTGGCTTCAGTGCTTCCTCTGGGGTTCTTTAAATTCTTTACTGAATCCACAAACTCATATAATAATAATAATTCCTCTCGTACCGTTATACGCTACATAGGGCATGCAAGTAATTTCTCCATACCGCTCTATCCTTGGCAACTCGCTCAATCTCCTCCATGGAACTGAGACCGATATTTCCTGCCTCTCTCAGCAAAGTTCGTTTCAGGGTCTCCTTAGGTCGACCTCTCTTTCTTGAACCCTTTGCATCCCACTTCAATGCCTGCTTTGTTATTCGTTGATCATTTCTCATCAAGGTGTGCCCAACATATCTCCATCTTCTCTTTCTTATAACAGGTGTCACTAGTGGTTGACCAGAACAAACTCATAGAAAGAAGCTAAAACGATTACCTCGCATTTAGTGTTGAATGATTAGTGCAGTCATCTCTCAAACACCTCACAATCTCATACTCTCAAATACTGCCCTCCATTGGATCTCTGGGACTTCATTTACTGGGACCGTTGTTGTTTCTGACTCTCAGTCGATGCTTCATAAGATCCAGAAGGGCAGGTTTCGGTATGAGTGGATGTCGTCTATAGAAGTTTATAACCTCCAGAGGCTTACGTGGATATACTGTCCTGGGCATGCGGGTGTTTACGGTAATGAGAGAACGGACAGGCTTGCATCAACAGCATCGATTGTTGGGGAGTTGAAGATGGATAAGGGGATATTCTTCGGTCTCTTCGTGACTGTCTGTTGGATGAGGACACTAAAATCGATGTTGAATCGATCAAGCGATTTAGGCAGTTTGGAGTTACCCGTTGTACAAGTTGAACTGGACGCCTGAGAGGCAGAGTGAGAGGTGTGTTTAATCAGCGAGCCACAGGAACCATCAGAATGCATACTCTTCGATATCTGTTGGGGAGACTGAGCACCTATGGGTCTGCCCGAAGTGCAATGACGTCAGTTTAGTAACCAATAACCAATAACCAAACTCTCAATTTCATCGTGCACATAGCTCGGTTTCGGATAATTGAAGTTTTACTGTAAATGATTAGATTTGCAACTTAGTAACTGTTTTTTTTTGGTTGGCACATCTCAGTGACAGCTGAATTTCTGCATCAGCGAGCAATGTTCTATTTCAGTTACTCTCGATTTTCTAACTAAAATTGGACACTCAGACTTTCTAAGTTCGAGTAGGATTAGGAGAAAAATATGTCTTAGCACAACTGTGCAGGGATTTGGTCGCTGATGCTTTCAGCTACTTGAAAACAACAGCTAACTTATAAGTGCGATGAATGCAGAAACGTTAGTTTGATTGTGTTCAGTTCTCTGAAACACATACAGTACGAAATTAAATATATGTATATATATATATATTAACATTACAATAATATCAATACTGATTAATGGTTAGTGAACAGTCGTGCTGGTTATTCGGTAATACCAATAGTTGGTCAATCTCCCTAGGCAGATATTCAAATATATGCATGTTGATGATTTCCATAACTCGCTGGTTAAACTCTGTCTGCATGCCATTCTGCAGTTATGTTTGACTCGAATTAAGTCATACACATACTAATATAATGCTATTTTAAAATAGCTACAATATAACAATTATCAAACTGGTTTTAGAGCGCAGTTCCCATGCCAGAGACCCGTGTTTAATTCACGGTAAGGTCAAGAATTTTTCCTGTTGTGGCATAAATAAAAAATCCTAACCTGAAAAGTTCGCATCGACTGCACTAGCATGTGCCATAAAATTCCGCAAGCTCACGTTCCATTTGTCTTACACCGCCTTAAATAGGGTACTATACGCAGTAATGACAGTTTTTAAGAGCGACAGATTATGAATCAGTAATATGTGGACGGAATAGCGAAACGCAAAGAACTCAGAACTCGTGTTTTTAAAAAAAAATTAACTACATCAAGGGCTGCTCGTTCAATTTTATGAAAAAATGTCTACATATGAGAGAAGAAACAAGCGTGACTTCCTGCAGCATACGTGGGTTAAAAATGTGTAGTGACATGCATTTCACACCAAACAGTCTACAATACATACAGAACACTGTATTCCCAGCACGAGTAATTAAAAGCCGCAGTAACGTAGTGGCTAGTGTTCACTTGCTTCCTAGACACGTGATCATAGGTTCAAAATCACCATTTGTGATGGACTATTTGTTGTGACTGCAATAGCTCTTAGACTGACCCAGACTTACATGAATACTAGAGAATATTTGTTGTGACTGCAATAGCTCTTAGACTGACCCAGACTTACATGAATACTAGAGAATATTTGTTGTGACTGCAATAGCTCTTAGACCGACCCAGACTTACATGAATACTAGATAATATTTGTTGTGACTGCAATAGCTCTTAGACCGACCCAGACTTACATGAATACTAGAGAATATTTGTTGTGACTACAATAGCTCTTAGACCGACCCAGACTTACATGAATACTAGAGAATATTTATTGCGACTGCAATAGCTCTTAGACCGACCCAGACTTACATGAATACTAGATAATATTTGTTGTGACTGCAATAGCTCTTAGACCGACCCAGACTTACATGAATACTAGAGAATATTTGTTGTGATTGCAATAGCTCTTAGACTGACCCAGACTTACATGAATACTAGAGAATATTTGTTGTGACTGCAATAGCTCTTAGACTGACCCAGACTTACATGAATACTAGATAATATTTGTTGTGACTGCAATAGCTCTTAGACCGACCCAGACTTACATGAATACCAGAGAATATTTGTTGTGACTACAATAGCTCTTAGACCGACCCAGACTTACATGAATACTAGAGAATATTTGTTGTGACTGCAATAGCTCTTAGACTGACCCAGACTTCATGATACTATAGAACATTTTATGTGACTGAATAGCCTGTAGACACGAACCCAGACAACATATACTAGAAAATTTATTTTTTCGGCTGCAATGCTCTTAGAATCACCTCAGATTTACATGTATTACTAGAGTGATTGTATTGCGACTGCAATAGCTCTTAGACTGACCCAGACTTACATGAATACTAGAGAATATTTGTTGTGACTGCAATAGCTCTTAGACTGACCCAGACTTACATGAATACTAGATAATATTTGTTGTGACTGCAATAGCTCTTAGACCGACCCAGACTTACATGAATACTAGAGAATATTTATTGCGACTGCAATAGCTCTTAGACTGACCCAGACTTACATGAATACTAGAGAATATTTGTTGTGACTGCAATAGCTCTTAGACCGACCCAGACTTACATGTATACTAGAGAATATTTGTTGTGACTACAATAGCTCTTAGACCGACCCAGACTTACATGAATACTAGAGAATATTTGTTTGCAATGCAATAGCTCTTAGACTGACCCAGACTTACATGAATACTAGAGAATATTTGTTGTGACTACAATAGCTCTTAGACCGACCCAGACTTACATGAATACTATAGAATATTTGTTGTGACTACAATAGCTCTTAGACCGACCCAGACTTACATGAATACTAGATAATATTTGTTGTGACTGCAATAGCTCTTAGACCGACCCAGACTTACATGAATACTAGAGAAACACACGGACATTAGGCCGAAAGCTTTTGTTTCGGATGCGTCTGTCCTACACTATTAACAAACTACAGGGGGCTCAACGTTCTTATCGTTCTTAGTAAAGACTGTTTATATATCACAATAAGAATTATCAAAATGGTGGAGAAGAACAAACGCAAACAAACACACAAACAACAAACAACACGACATTATTCTTCTTCGAAAGCTCCATATCGAACACTTGTTAATCACACTATGTCATTTGTATGTGTTCTGTACCTAAGAGTGATTGTATGTTGTGCCAGTTATGCGCCTACAAGTAGGCCTGCACATCCGATTTCTGCGATGTTTTTTATTTACTAGTGTAGCTTCAGTGGTCCTACATCAGCTGTTTCTTACGACATGCCTTATAGGTCACAGTGGTGACCAATTCTTTGCTTCTCTTGCGGGCCCCGCCATCACATGGGCGACACACAGAAGTAAAGACAGTCTGTGTCATGTTGACCACATCCCACTTGGTGTGCAATAACACATCCCACTTGGTGTATCAATAACACATCCCACTTGGTGTATCAATAATCACATCCCACTTGGTGTATCAATAACACATCCCACTTGGTGTATCAATAACACATCCCACTTGGTGTATCAATAACACATCCCACTTGGTGTATCAATAACACATCCCACTTGTGTTCAATAACACATCCCACTTGGTGTTCAATAACACATCCCACTTGTGTATCAATAACACATCCCACTTGGTGTATCAATAACACATCCCACTTGGTGTATCAATAACACATCTCACTTGGTGTATCAATAACATATCCCACTTGGTGTATCAATAACACATCTCACTTGGTGTATCAATAACACATCCCACTTGGTGTATCAATAACACATCCCACTTGGTGTATCAATAACACATCCCACTTGGTGTATCAATAATCAAAGACAAAAAAGGACCTAACATCGAATTACCAACAGTATATCATATAGCATGAAATTCAGTTTTACTGTACTTTTATTGACATCATGAGAACATACGAGATTTGAAACTGAATTGCTTATCTAACACAATAGATTTATACTGCTGAATAATCGATATGTCATCCTACTTCCACAGAGTAAGCAATGTAACACAACTGCGATGTTGTGTTGGGCTGAGCATGGATCTTCTAAAGATTTTTAGTGCTCAGTTGAACTTTGACTTTGTGATCAAGGAAGTCGAAGACGGCAAATGGGGAAGTGTAAATAAGGTTTGTTGAGTGTGTGTCTCTACTTGTGTGAATTGGTGTTTGTGAGTTTTCTACATTCTTTAACACGTTAACACCGTAGTATATTTTTACCACAGGAATCATTGATATTGCAATGTATACTGAACTAGCCAGCATACTGGCTTTGCGTCCTATTAAAAAGTACTGCGAGCCAGTATATTTGTTCAGAAAGGCGAAAGGGTTAAACTAAAAACTATAAGTACAGATTGTTTGGAGTTTGTTCATCCATGTTCGTTGATGTTTTTTTTTTTAAATTGATTGATTGATTGATAGAACCATCATCATTGGACTTCGGTGAGAAAACCTGTGTGTTCCGATCTCTTTCTTACACAGGACGATCTCTGCGGTAGTACACGAACTCCGTAGCACCGATGAGAGTCCCTGATGTATTTTAGTAGATGAGGACATTATTATGTAGGAATTTTATTTGTTAATCTAATATATTTTGCCAGGCAGCGGTTTTCCAGCCTGTTGTTCTCGATTTTGAACTGCCAATGGTTTTTTACGTGCTCAACTTGAACATGGGGCCAACGTCTTATTGTTTTTCTCTTATATGACTAGTTACACAATCTCACATACATTGAGATTAATGAGAACTGATGTAAAGAGTGATCGTTTCGCACTGGACCAATCGAGTACTTTGAAGCATTAGACAAGCAACTTACATCGGTGGTGCCATTTGTGATCCTAACATCAATGTTGAACATACTACAGGGTGTTTAAGATAAAAGCAACCAGTCAAGGGAACCAATCTGGCATATGCTTATGAAAATGAGAAGGTTCAATTATGACGTAATATAGGTCAAGTGAGCAAGTCTTGTGGTGTGCAATTATGGAGCGAAACGGCGATGAACAAATGTGACGAAGGACAAGCTGTCAGAACCGGTTCAAATAGTAAATATACAACCCTTAATGCGTAACTGACAACTTTTGATTTGTCAATGGGGCTGCTTTTATCTTGAACACCTGTAGAGTAAGTAATCACCATATTTAGAGCCCTGTTCATGTGTGCACTCAACGTTAACACTTTGAAGAAATATTATCTTATCTTAACCACAATTGCCGTGAAGCAGCGTGGGGAGATTTAGTTTTCTATCTTGTGCTAGGTGTGTTGCTCTTGACGTTGTCAGTCCATGCTTTCACAGGGACTCTGAGATGTTATCTATCCATCGTGTTCTTGGCCTGCCTCGTGCTCTGCGCCCTGAGTGTCGATTGTTGTAGGCACGGGATGGTAGTAAATGTGGTTCTATTCTCATTAGATGATCGAACTATTTAATTCTTTGCTTCTCGATGTACTGTATGCATAGTATAGTTTCAACGATGCTTCTGATATTCTCGTTTCTCACTCTATCTCTCCTTGTAACGTTGACATATTTTCGTAGACATCTCATTTCACATATTGTAATCTTTCTTTCTTGTGTCTTAGTTAGGGGCTATGTTTGTCACTTATAGCAGAGTGTTGGAATAAATATGCAGTTTATCAGTTGTCGTTTGACTGCCATGTTAATGCTTGGATGTTGAAGAAATATTATATATTCCAATTTTGTAATGTTTATTTTCTGTCATGTCGATCACACCTTCCATTACACACATTTATTCTCATATTATCCTTCTTCTTACAATTTTCAAACTGAAATCAACTCCTAGAACTGTCAGAATATTGAAGATACTGTAGAATTATATTTCAAGAAATAATGGAAAATTGAAATACTATCCTTTTCAGTATCATAACGTCCTGATTATTTTCATTTCAAATGTGTCAAATCTACATCAACAGAAACTGTGTTATAATAAACTTGAATACAAAAAACATTTCAATTATTAGTTTGAAAATAAATACAATTTTTATAATAATATAATAGTTTGAAGATTTGTTTTCAATCTTTCTGTTGTCAAATGCAAAGAAGGATGGATGAAAATAGCAATGTATATTTATTATAATTCAAAACTGGACCTTTTATTTTAGAAAATTAAAGAAAATTAATGAATGTCAAAAACGCATTTAATGACACATAAGCGCACTGAACTTGTAATTTGAAATTAATTCATGTTTTTCATGGATACATTGTGAACTTGTCTATAGCATGAAACAAATGAAGGTTACGAAGATATTCCAGATGTTATTACCTAGTGTATGCCCAAAAGTGAGATCTTGGGTATGTGTGTTTTAAATTAATGGGTGGTTTTTCAAGGTCTAAAAGAAAACAACGAGCTAATAAAGAGTTAGGAGATGCATACATTTTCATGTCGCTGTTTCGTACGAGTATTAGGAATATATATATATATATATATATAAGTTAGATAGATATATATATATCACTTATATACATTTAACAAACACACATATATTTTAATATATATATAACTTATGTACATTTAACATACACACATACAGAATATGGATAATAATATACTGTAGTATGGTATCAGATCTGATTGTCTTAGTTGAAGTCATCAGTTTTATCTCATATCAAAGCTTCAAACAGAATCATAATGTCCATATCTCGTGTAAACATTTCAGCAGAAATCTGTTTCAGGTAACAAAACAATGGAATGGATTAGTCAAAGACTTACTAGATAATGAAGGTGATATTGTGTTGACTTCATTAAAAATTAACCCAGAGAGAGCAAGTGCTGTTCGTTTCTCTGTCCCATTTTTGGAAACTGGTATCAAGATTATTGTTGCCCTTAGAGACGGAGCAATTTCCCCAACTGCATTCTTAGGTAAGTTTTCTTATTTTTAAATTTCGTTATAGAAGATCATGTTCCGCCCGTATATTGCCGGGCTTTCATGGGAGCAAAGAATAGTAACATTGCGACCTACAAGGCATGTCGTAAGAGGCGACTGAGATAGAGACCTAGTGAAGCTACCTCAGTAAATAAAAGCGTTACAGAAATCGGATGTGCTGGCCTACTTGTAGGAGCATAATTGGCACAACGTACAATCGATCTTAGGATCAGATCACATATAAATGACACAGAGTTGTTTAACAAGTGGTCTTTAGGTCGCGTTCGAAGAAGAAGAAGAACTATATCATGATCTAGTGACAGCGTTAGATAGATTATTATCTTCGTGGCGAGACATCGTACGTTTAGACATTAAGAGAGAAAGATAAGTATACATGAAAATTGCATAGACCCAAGGAGACACGAACACCTTATCTGTTGGTGAGAATCTAACCTCACTATGTGTACCACATTTAGTTATAGCCGTTGAACAGGCTGTGGTTCTATAACATATTCAATTTCTTGAGTACTGAATACCTTTGTTCTCACCTGCGCCTTTGATGAGTACCTGTGTTCAAGTTGACCACGTAAAAGAAACCTTAGCAGTTCAAAATCGAGGAGAGCAGGCTGGAAAGTCGCTGTCCGTGCAAAATTCATTAGAAAGATTAATAAAGAACATTTCTACAGAATATCTTCACCACCTTCTAAATTACATCAAGGATCTTAGCCGGTTCTATGGAGCGCGTGCACTTCCGCTGAGATCTTCCTGTGTAAGAAAGATATCGGAGCACATATGGTTACTTAACGAAGCGCAATGATGATGGTCCTATCAATCAATTAAATCAATCTTTCTTAGGCACTTGCCCACCTATGATGTAACTTGAGTCTTTGATGATCACAATTTGGTTCCAAGCACTGACCTCCATTGATGTCATCTTCGCCTGGGATGAGCACATGCTTTTATGTTAAGTTCTTAAACACTGAACTCCTTTGATGTCATCTACATCCCTGGGTGAGTACATTGTTGCTTCTTAAACACTAAACATCTTTGATGTCATCTTTGAAATTCCATAAGCCTGAGATGAGTACATTCTCATTTCTTATAGTGAAACAACACTAACCACTTTGAGCTGCTCTACTGAATTTTCGTAAAAACTTCTTAATATACCATTACATTATCTTATGGTGTGTTTTGTGGATATATTATTTATATTTTTGTATATTACGCAATAAATCCGGTCCCCCGATCATCGTTATAATTATGCAAATGTGTAGTTTGTCTATCATAAGTCTTCTAGTTTATGCAAATATTGGTAACATTCTTGTCATAATAGTATTTGTTTTTAGTCTAGGAAGCGTCTGTTATATTTGTATTAGCATTTTGCCAGTGTGGTACCGGGGTCCACATGTGAAACATAGAATAGTACCACTGCCACCTACAAGGCATATCGTAAAAGTCGACTGATGTAGGATCAAAGGAAGCTATCCTAGTAAATTAAAAGCATCGTAGAAATCGGATGTGCTGGCCTACTTGTAGGCGCATAAATGGCACAACGTACAATCGCTCTTAGGCTCAAATCACATACAAATCACACAGAGTGGTTAACAAGTTTTCGATATGGAGCGTTCAAAGAAGAAGTATTATCATTTATTATTATTGATATGGCGGTATAATTTATATATATCTGCATAAGCTACCTGTTTACAATTTGTTTGTTTTTGTTTTGTGATAAGGTAAGTGATTTGTGATAATTTTATTCATCTTATCGTCTGTGATCACATGTGATACATTTGTTTATCCCACACGTATATAGTACCATCGTATTGTCAAATTGATTGTGTGACTGTAGATCTATGATTATCACTTGTATTACCTCCTATCTTGAGATCTATCCAAACTGTTTTCTATAAGTTACATTGAACCACAGCACCCACTGCACTGATTATCATGGCTGACCTAACACATGTAACATGTATATCTCACCGACAGCACTATTATTATATACTTATATATATGTGTGTGCTGTGTATCTGTGTATAGTGAGTGAGTGTGTGTCTGAATGGTGTGTACGTGTGCCAGCGCGTACATGTACCACACTTTAAGTTGCAATGTAGATAACGTAACAGAGTTAAAATAATCATACGTTATGGAATTCTCTGTATTTTGTACTGACAGTTGCTCTGAGGCAATATGATCAACAAATAAACAGATACAGGTATTAAGAGCTTCCGAAAAACAAGTGAAAACACGGACTCGAACCACTACCTAGTCCTTGACCCATCGCCTAGTAGCAATATGAGCGTCCTATACACAACCAATGAGCATTATAATGGCTCATTGGTTGTGTACGTAAGGACGCTGATTGCTAGGCTAGGCGATTGGGCTAAGGACTAGGTAAGTGGTTCGAGTCCCGTGTTTTCTACTGTTTTTCGAAGTCAATACCTGTATCTGTTTATTTGTTGATCATATTCGTACTTCCGTTGCTTCCTCTGGGGTTCTTGTAAAAAAACTCCTTGTGCTCATCTGAGGCAATAGTAATGTTTGTTCTTCACCCCTCGTCCCTAGGGAGACATAAGTCAGCAACCAAGACTGAACAAACCCACCTATCCAATGCCATATTTTCCAGATCCCTGCACTGTCTTCCCATTTTCTTGCATTTCGTCTCCAGCTTCCATCTCCAGGTGTTCTTGTGTCTTTCCTTACCTGTATTGCCCTGGGGTTCCATCAGGTGCCTGTCTCGTGATGCTGTCAGGGTTTCCTCAGTGTGTGTCCTATCCATCGCCACCTTCTGCCCCTTATCTCTTTTTCCACTTGCTGTAATATAATGACCATATAATTGGGAGGGTGAAGATTCTGTATAGGAGACATGTAATACAATAGGGGGTGAAGATTCTGTATAGGGAGACATGTAATATAGTTATTTTAAAGCCATTCATAAATTGGATATGCCGAGTCTAACGGAGCCAAATATTACAGCCTAACCGCTGTATTCCATTGCAAGACGTAGCTACACTCTTTGTTGACTTAGATCGCAATGAAATCACAGTGAAGTAACAAGGAGTGGTTTACAAGTAGTTATTATATATCGCAAACAATAGTTAGCAAACAAACTTGAAAGCCATATTCTCTGACTACCTAATCTGAAGAGTATTAAAGTGCTATATAGAACAGGTTCTCCCATACGGAAGCGAATCATGGACAATAAATAACACAAATAATAAATTATTAGAAACTACAGAGGTGTGGCTTTTGTAAAAGAATGATGAGAATATATTGAACAGGAAAGATGACATGGCTGATGCTACAAATAAGAAAGAGAAAATTGAAATATTTTGGACATATAAAAAGACATGAAGGGCTGGAGAAGACCATCATGGAAGGAGGCATACCGGCAAAGAGAAGAAGAGGAAGACCACGGAGAAGATGGATTCAGTATGTCACTGATGGTTTGAACATGATGGCTGCAGAAGCAGGATATCTGGCCTATGAGAGAGAAGTTCTGGAGGACTGTTGGGGTGGCAAAGTTCTGCTCAGAACATGCTATTTGATAATGATGAAAGATGACATATGACAGTTCAAGAATGCAGAACGTCTATGAATCAAAACATTAAATCTTCTTGGACAGTAGAGAAAAGAAAAGTTTGATACATTGACAACGACAGATACAAAGGAAGAGAGATGGGTCGACAAATCAAAACATTAAATCTTTTTGGACAAGTTAGAGAACAGAAAAGTTTGAATACATTGTGACAACGGACAAGATACAAAGGAAGAGAGATAGAGGTCGACAAAGCAAAAGGATTCTAGACAGCTTAACATCATGGCATGGACGGAAAACAATATCAGAAATCATAGCTTGAACATCAGCAATCGTTGCACAAAAGTTAACCAGGTACTGGGACAGTTAACACCACTGTTGTCACATAAAGAGATACCACTAACAGTTAAAGCAAATCTCATAATAACGCCTCCCCCTCCTCCCAACCACAACACTTCTCTAAAGAAGTAAATATTGGAAGAGAAGAAGAAGATAGATTGAACAAGAGACAGAGAGTTGTGGAAAAACATGATAACCTAGACCTGCCGGCATGGTACTTGATGATGATGACACTGTAGATGAATGGTTACCACGGTATTATACCTTCAGTTAAAAGCACAGTCATATTTGAGGGAAAGTATGTTTGTCTTAGATCATGATTGACTATAAAATACTACATTCAATGGTTTAGTTCAACGTTGAACCTGAACTGACGCTGAAAGGCAAAACAGGGTTAGAGGATAGAATAGTTCAGCGTTTCTCACCCTGTGGTTCGTGAGGTACTCACAGCGGGTCCTCAAGCACTTTGAAGAGATATTATGATCTTTGAGATTTCAAACAAACAAATAAATTTAAAAAACATGAATAAAAACAGTGGTAAACTAATTCTGCTGCGAAATCAAAGGACCCGGATCATACCGGAGTCAAAATATCTGACAGGACGAAAGGAAAAATGATTTGAAGTTTCCCACAGACTAAACAATGTGAGCCATCTCGACTGTTGGTGTGGTGTAATAATAACTCCTCGCTAGAAGATTTTCATATATATGAGATATTTTGGGAGGTCTGCGACAGCAAAATGTATTGAAAAAGGAGGTCCAGGAAATGCAAAGTTTGGGAACCGCTGGTTTAGTTGTTGATACATGAATAGTGGTACATATATTTATATGTAATAGTTTTATTTCATATCATGTTACAGCAATATGTATTTATGATTCATGTTTGAAATGACAATATTAATATACTCCACATAGCATATATATATAAATGTGTAGGAAAACATTAGGGTAATATGTAAGAGTTCACCTATCTACACGGAAACCAGAGGGTTGATGGTTCAATACCACGCTAGACGTTCCATACGTTAGGAAAGGAATTGGCACTCCTGCCTCCTACACACTACGGCCTAGAAATGTGAAGTGACAGGTACCTCATACCCTAACGTCTGAAAAGGCTACGAGAAATTGTATTATATTTATATAGATATAATATTAATATCTGTTTCAATTGTTTCTATATATAAATCTATATGAAAAATGTTTCATGTTAACTCAACTAAACATGGATAACAACACGTTTTCAGAACAGAGCTCATGGCTTTAACTCAACATAGAATTGAAAGATCCTTTTAAAAATATTTTTTTCTATAAAACAAACTGATTTTTTAAAAAGCGATTTTTCTTTCTTTGATTGTTCGTTCTTTACGACAATTTTAATCACTCTTTGAGATATGTTTGATCATTGCCAAGAACGTGTATACGTTGCACATTGGTTTGGTAGGCCCTAAATGCATAGACTTCTTCACGTTTAGGACATGTGCATCCGATTTCAGCCAAACCTCTTAGTCGCCTCTTACGACATGCGTGGCAGGTAGCAATGGTTCTATCCTTTACACCCCAAAATTTGGGCCCCGGTAACCACTCGGGTGATACCATTCTTTAGCGATAAGGAATATGTAATTTTGGGATGTAAGAAAAACGTAAGAATATTTTTTTAAATAAACGATCAAAATATATACTAACATCTATATCATTAATTATTTATGGGGCGTTTGAAATAGATATATTGTTAGATGTTAGACCATTGAGGTTAGTAATAGTAGTACAATTTTACTAGTTCTCTGCATAAAATATATTGTTTCGGTGAGGGAATGGCTACAATCGAATGTAGTGTGCAACCCATATGGGCTGAGGGCCGTACCTTACACCTAACTAAAATCATACGTACACTATTGCTATTCTGTAAACTATTTTCTGAATCTAGTGTGATTTCAATGTAAACAAAATCTTCTAAGAACCTAACACAAAGCATTGATGTCATAGAACATAATAAAAAGCAGACATATAAAAACTAAACTAATACTATACAAGAATATGAAGTTCCATGGGATACCAAAACAAAACACTGAAATGAAAAATGTTCCACTTGACACCGCTCACCTGACCATGAAGTTGAACGTTGTTTTAGTTAACTGAGTCTGTTTGACTATTTACGGTTGTATAATTTTAGTATAAAGTATTCAAACATAATTTGATTTTTTCGGGAAACTTATTTGAACATATATTGTTCTTTTACATTCCTGAAAGTTCTGTTTAGCAATTCACATGAGAAGCACATTAATACTTTGAATATAAATGCTGTAGAAGAATCATTTAAATAACGTAGAAATAGAATAATATAAGTAAATATAATACAAGAACTACATATGGATTTAAGAGTTGCAAAAAAAAACACAATACAGCGTACACGGATGAATTATTTGTTTATTTAAAGCGTGATGAAGGATTGAAGTAGAAAATCACGATTTGATATATATATATATATATATATTTATATATCTACACAAGGGCGGGCTGAAAAACTTTACCTCCACTGGTATATTTTTAGTAACGTTGGACTTATCTGAATAAATCTGATTTTCTTTAGCTGCTCCACCATGATGACCTCGTAGACAAAGACACAAACATTTTCCTGCATGTGCGCATTGAAAGGAAGGAGTATTCAGACGTGCTGTTTAAACTCGATAGTTGCGATAGGTGCACAATGTGATAGACGAATTGTAATTAGATGCATCCGATGCGGGCTGACATACACAGGGAATAGAGGTATTTGGAAACATATTAACAAATGTTATTAGGGCATAAGAAGTTTCTTTAGGCACATGCTTTTGAATACATGATTTTTTTCTCAGTGTACAGTTACAAACATATTGTTATACATAAAAGAAAATAAACGTAATTGAGACATAGTAGCCACAACTTCTTTATCTACCAAAGATATTATAATGTTAAATAGACAAACCAAAAACGATCTGTCAAATATTAACATAGTTTTCGATGTAACAATAACAACTAAATCTTAAAGAGATTTGACAGTAAATAAGGCATTAAAAAGTAAAAACAAAAACACAAGAGGATGGATGTGAAGAAAGCATTGCACAACTAACAAGCTACAGGAACAATCAGCAAGAATTGTCTCCGTAGTCTACTGAGAGATTAAACACTTATGGGTTTATCCTGAGCACCATGATCTCTTTCTGAACAAATAACTATAGTGACAAATAATTATTTATAATTAATTTCCATCATGTATCACCACTAAGATTAAAGATAATGTTTTCAGAGCCATTTGATTTTTTTGCTTGGATGCTCATCATGCTGTTATCAGTGCATATAATGGCCACTATTATCTTCCTCTTTGAATGGGCGGTGCCTAAATATCAACAGACAGAAGAAGGTAGTCATAGAAAAGCCAATCATACATATTTTTCGGCAATTTATTTTTGTCCACTGCTTTGGTATATTACCCTTGCACAGCATTTCTTGCACATGTCTTCCGTTAGAACTATGTTTTGATACCTTCATTACTTACAATCCAATCATATCTTCTATATTTTAACCAAATAATGACATTTTTTTTCCTTATAAAAATCTGTTGTTTTTTTGTTTTTTAAAATACTTTATTTCTCTGATTTGCTTGCTTTATAGCATTTATTCTTTTTATTTCCTTGCACGGCATTCGCTTTTCTTTTTGTTATTTCCCAAAGCACCTGAAAATGAACAAACTGCGATAAAATATATTAGTCTACCCCCATCATTCTAACAATTTATTATACAGATCCGGTATTCAGCAATACTTTACGAACTACATCAATTTTTAGTTTATTTGCTATTTATTTCATCATTTATTTCTATTTTATGTAAATACATTCAAGTAGCTGCTGCTCAGTAAAATGGGTTTGTTCTATATTTGACAGTGTTCAATACCCAGTACATTTAATTTTCAACTCACTTAGATTAAAATGATCAACTAGACTTTCTGAGAGGGAAATTCGAAATCGTTGTTGCAGTTCTGTGTAAGCGCTCGTTAGTTGGTAAACTCCGCATTGCTAATTGAAGTAAATGTGTTTGGCACAGATGACAACTAACCACATCACCTTCAATTAATAACATTAAGCTTTGTTGAATATGTTATTGTTCGGCCGTTATTAATTCAGGCGTAGTCAGGGCACATATGATTGATTTTTGCGTGAAGGCTAGCTCTAGTTATCATCAGTGTCCCTCGTTATACAGAGTAGTCTTACTCCGATTTCTGAGGTATTTGTAATTTATTTAGAACCACAAGTAAATTATCACGAAATATGTAGACCAACCGAGTACAGAGTGCACACCAAAAATGTAGACCAACCGAGTACAGAGTGCACACCAAAATGTAGACCAACAGTACAGAGTGCACACAAATGTAGACCAACTGAGTACAGTGCACCAAAAATGTGACCAACAGTCAGTGACAAATGTGACTAAGTTGGTCTTGACCCCGGAATTAACACGGCATGTGGTTACTAGCAAAGGAGTGTTATCGACTTCTCTATGAGGTCAAAGGTGCAATTCTAGGGACAACGACGCTCCAGGATTAGTGAGCTGCACTAATCATATCCTACCCCACCTCCACGTGGTAACCTGGAAACAGATAGAGGATATGTCTGCTGAGTGGGTAGGGATCGAGGGCGAGCTACTCTGGTATAAGTAATGATGCAAGAGCAGTTAGGCTATACGAGAACTACTAGCAAGATAGACGAAAAGAATCCCGGATGACTGTCCCTGCACATCTCTCCCGAACGATGGGAAAAGCGAAGTAAATAGTCATAAAGGGATGAGTTTTGCATCCAGAGAAGAGACTAGGGCTCACATGGGGCGAAACTCTGAGATCTGAGGTGGGGTCCGAATTGAGCTGCGTATCCTGACAGTCTCGAGGCATAGTAAATGTGAGAACGGTGAGAAACCTGATAAACACGGTAAGCCGATATCAAAGTAGAGCGAACACGGATACGAACGACACACAGGTGGGCCCATCGGTGTGGCAGACATGCACCGTGCTGATGGTGGAGCGACGAAAAGGCGTGGCGAACGTAGGAATGAGCGGATCACCCAAATGTGCAGAAAAACTGAAAAACTCAGCAGAGGCTTGAATCCAGTACAGCCTCGAAGATAGAGTCTCCATCCAGAGAACAATAACCGCGTTTCCCCTTGCAGAGAACTACTACTGCCTTGTAGTTTGATTGGGGACAATCAAAGCCTAGCGGAGCAAACCGTACACAAACTGGACGGAAGGCAAACCAAGTAGTCCAAAAAAGACTGGTAACCTGGACAGATGACGCTCAACAACCAGGGAGGGAAGGTTGTCTAAGGGTAACTACCCTAAAAGAAAATAGTAATCTACTGCCGTACAGATTGGCTGGGAACAGCCCAAGGCTGACGGAGAGCGAACCCAGCTGGTAGCTAAAGCCGGACACATCGCCGAAGGATAAGGACGAAACATATCAATGCAAATGCTGCATGAATCAGATTTCCTCATGAATAAAAATTTATGAGGAAATCTGGTACATCGGTCTGAGCGGTGATCACACGAGAAAGAGAGAGAGAGAGAGACTTCGCTATCAGCGCTTATTCATTGAGATTTATCGGTAGGAAAGAAAGCTGAACAAAACGTTAGAAACTGACCACACAATATTTAAATGATAAGATATAGTATTGTCGAGATTCAAGAAAATAGGATAAAAAGAGCTTGACAAAGATGGCAATTCGCGATATTAACTTCAAATTAAAATATATAGTAATAGTGACCAGTTCAACGAAAATACTTAGTGTATCTTTGTTTTTAATTGTTTTCGAGTCCTAAAAAATAATTAATTTCATAGCATCGATTGCCCTTTTGTTCAGTCAAACTTCACATAAATGACACGTAATCTGCCGAGATTATTGAACAAAGTGGGCACTCCATAGCTCTGCCAGCAATAATAAGTGATTTTCAAGAGAACAAAATATACTTGCACACAAAACAAATGATTAATATCACAGAGTGCCACCACCAAGAAATACATTTGTTTTAAAGTCTTGCAGGACTTACAACAAATATCTTTTCTATTGCAACATTGACCTGTTGGATTGGAACTTTTAGTAAATCAAGTGAGAATCACATTACTGTCGCTGAATACACATGGGAAATATAATATCATTAAAATACCATGGGTACACAAAATATGAAAATAACAATCCTGAGTAAACGAATTAAACTATAACGATGGTCGAATATTTATAACGACAGATTTAAACAACAAGCTAAGTATTTTGTATATCTTGCAAATCTTGATTAAAACAATAATAGAAGTGTATAGAACATGAACGACAGAGAACGAAGGATTAAATAGAAGATCCGTATACGATGTGATAGACAAACTAAAAATGAATGCAAATAGTTTGATGGCATCGTTCTTTAAGCTAGAGATGTATTTAAGGACATATAATATGGGAGGGAAGTAAATGGTTATAGCGATGTTATTGAATGAACGTAGGATATTATTGTGTTATTACCACATGTTGTTGACGAAATACAACTTCTCTTCTGAAAGATAACAATTGTTCGTAAGTTGTGCCATCGCTTATACTATCTTGGTGGTTTGTGTCAAGCTAAAGACATTTTCTAACTAAATATTATCAGGAATTTAGATATACATCTTCTAATTAATATATTGTCAGGAACTAAAGGTGCAATTTGGTTAACTGAATACTAAACGTGTATTTATGGTAACTGTAAATTATTAGCAATAACTGACAGGACGTGATAACATCAGGCTGACATGTTTTGATTTCACAGGTAACAGGTGAAGGCTGTGGGCACATGTTTTGGTACAAACTTTATGTCAATGTGAAGAAATGTATGTTGTGTTGTCTTTAATTGTTTTCAATTTCTGCAGGCCACTTAGGAAATATACAAGATTGAACTATCTACTACCTTATTACCAAATATCTGATTTGGTAAACTATCATTCAATATTGTCATTCCATCTTTCTTTCTTCTATCAATCTATATTACGTTCTCAAACAGAACCTTACGACTACGCCTCTTGGTCACTTATCCTAATCTTCAGTGTGCACGCCACAGGGTCTACAATACTCATCTTTGAATGGTTGAGTCCGTACGGACTCAACAGGGGACAACCGCCAATGCGAGGTAACTGAGGTAAACTCAGGGAGTAAGATTTTTAGTTATTGTCTCCCTTCTTAAAGGTTACTTTAAAAAAAGTATATGTATTTAGTGAATAAAATGAAATGCTATTTAAACCAAGATAATATGGCTAAACAAACAATACTTTCTTATGTATTGTTTCTTGTTTGTACTGATGTTGTTCAATGTTGCTTTCATTGTTATTTTACACACAAAAAAGTCGGATTTGATCAATCATATATTTTGTTCTTCTCTGATTAACCTGTTCAGATTCATTTTTCATCCCCTATATTCTTTACACCACACGCTTTATTACTCCCAGCACTTTCTGTCTCACCTAACTAATATTTTATTTCGAATGCTAGATCGCTTCCCTATGCTAACCTTGCACTATCTGTGCAGTGCATTTTCCAACTATTTCCTCATTTATTACTAAACATACTACATTTGTATTGCTAGTTATAGAATTTCTATGACTTGACTGATATACAGAATAAGAATGATATCTATGATGTTGGTCTCTTGTTTATAGTTATATCTATGAATATGCATTATTTTAATTATTTATGAAACATTTGCTTTTATAACAAATTTTGACAAATAAATAGAGCACGAAGTATAGCAGTATCATTTTAAAAATAAAAGAAACTGAAAATCTCAGTGTTTCCATTACAACGTCGTTCTCAAATACAAAACAACAAAAATAATGTTCAAATCAATCAAATTATTTTGTGGAACAGCAAAGAATCACATTTTTATTTGATTCTTGCAGAATCCTTTTGTATTCTGCTTTTATCGAATTTTGCTGTATCTCAAATCACTGCCATACTTCGTTTCTTTAGTTAGTTTGTTCCTTTCGTGCCAAAGGCGGTACATAGGGCAGAGGTTTTAGATCTCCATGTGATGCGGTTCGTTGCTAGCAGTTGGAGATCTTGTATCGTTTTACATCCCAATAGTTTACTTTCTTGTTGGATGGTTCTTCGAAGAGTGGTCTTTGGTCTTCCACGTTTTCTTTTCCCAACTGGTGACCACATAGGACTTGTCGATTTAGTCTCTGTTCGTCTGATCTAAGAACATGACCTAAATATTTCCACCTTCGTTTTCTTATAATATTTGATACGGGTTGTTGGTGTGTTCTATCTCTCACTGTGTTGTTAGAAACGAAATCACTTCATTTTACTTTTAATAATTTTCGGAGACATTTATTCTCAAAGCTGTCCTTATCATCAGTTTCTAATCAATTTTCTTTGTTGATTTCCAACTTTCACAACCGTAGATCAGTACAGGAATCACACATGGCCTAAATAATTTAACTTTTGTGCATATACTAAGATCTTGAGATTGTCAGATATTCGTTAATTTAGTGAAGGCACTAGCTGCTATAGCAATACGAGAGTTTATTTCTTTCATCGTGTCTCCGTTGTTTGACACTTTACTACCCAAATATGTAAAATGTTCAACTTTCTCCAGTGTTTGGCCATTTATTACGATGTTGTCTGTCGAGTTTGTGAGGTCCATAATTTTGGTCTTGGCAGAATTAATCTGGAGACCAACCTGTTCTGTAAGTGTGCAAAGATTGCTTGTTAGTTTGTGGGTTGCTTGTGTGGTTGAATTCAATATGGCCATGGCATCGGCAAAGTCAAGATCAAATAGTCTGCTGCTATTAAGCCATTTGATGCCTAGTTGATCATCTTGGGTGCATTTGCGCACGATCCAGTCTATAGCTATCCCAAAAAGCATAGGTGACATAATGCAGTCCTGCTTCACACCCGAATTGACTGAACCAGTCTGAGTTTCCTGTATCTGTTCTTACACAGCAGGATGCTTCAGAATAGAAGGCTTTTATAATGTTTCGTTTCTTTAAGTTGTGTTTAATTATTAAAATTTAACTGAAATAGTTATAGCAAAAGTTGCAATATTCGGCGTCTTATTCACAAAATAGATGAGACTGCAGTAAAACTATTTGATTTACGGCGTCTCGTTGTTAGTCTTTACCTGTTGTTATCTAGTTGTTGGTGTCTCGTTGTTAGTACCTACCTGTTGTTATCTAGTTGTTGGTACCTCGTTGTTAGTTGTTACCTGTGGTTATCTAGTTGTTGGGTTTCGTTGTTAACCACCTGTGTTATCTAGTTGTTGGTGTCGTTTTAGTACCTACCTGTTGTTATCTAGTTTTGTGCCTGTTGTTAGTTGTTACCTGTGTTATCTAGTTGTGGTGTCTCGTTGTTAGTACCTACCTGTTGTTATCTAGTTGTTGGTGTCTCGTTGTTAGTACCTACCTGTTGTTATCTAGTTGTTGGTGCTGTTGTTAGTCTACCTTGCTATCTAGTTGTTGGTGTCTCGTTGTTAGTACCTACCTGTTGCTATCTAGTTGTTGGTGTATACTTGTTGATGGTTAGGTTTGAGTGGTTTTTTTGTGTTGTTGTCTAATTGTTCTGTGTCCAACTTTGTTAAAGTCTAGTTGTTAATGTCTAGTTGTTTACAGTGTTTGCGTGGTTGTCTAGTTGTTGATGTCTACATACCTGTTGTTGTTTAGCTGTTTGTGACCTATTTTTGATGTAGGTTTTGGTACATATTTGTTTGTATCTACTTTCTGGCATCTACATGTTTGTGCATTACTGTTGATACCTAGTTTTGATGTCGATTTGTTGGTGCTATGTTGCCTAGTTGTTTCTGTTTAACATAGATGTGTCAATTGCTGGTGTCCTAGCTACTAGTGTCTAGTTGTTTGTGTCCACGTGTTGATGCTTATATTTTATTCTAGTTGTTGATGCTATGCTATATATAAGCACATGTGTATGTAACAGGGTCACTGTCAACATGTGTAGCAGGGTCAAATCAAATGAAGACTAAAGTGTGTCGTGAAATCGACATCAGGTATAGCAAGCTCGTGATAGTGGTTATAGGATCTTGGTATATATAGCTACTTCAGTGATTTTCACTTCTCACTTCTCACTCCTATGAATACATAACATAAACATTAGAAATAGTTATTCTTATCTTATATTATCTTAACCACATTTGCCGTGAGCGCCGTGGGAGAGTTAGTTTTCTATCTTGTGCCAGGTGTGTTGCGCTTGACGTTGTCAGTCCATGCTTTCGCAGGGGCTCTGAGATGTTATCTATCCATCGTGTTCTTGGCCTGCCTAGTGCTCTGCGCCCTGATTGTCGATTATTGTAGGCAATTGATAGCAGTAAATGTGGTTCCATTCTCATTAGATGTTCGAACCACTTGAATCTTTGCTGCTCGATGTACTAGATGTAGAAATAGTTAGTAAACACGAAAAATATTCACTTTATTTTAGTTGTTAGATTTCGTGGGAGAGCTGTCAGTAGTTACATGCATATCATACATTTGAAATATAAGTACTTCTCACTAACTTTTTTTCTATTTTCAATGTTCTCTTCTAAATGCTTTCTTGCTTTGGTCTTTTCTTTAATATTTAATCTTTTCTGTTCATCTTCTAGTGCAAACTATCGATTTCTTTAATATTTAATCTTTCTTTGATCTTCTAGTGCAAACTATCGGTTCTTTAATATTTAATCTTTTCTGTTCATCTTCTAGTGCAAACTATCGAGTTCTTTAATATTTAATCTTTTCTGTTCATCTTCTAGTGCAAACTATCGAGTTCTTTAATATTTAATCTTTTCTGTTCATCTTCTAGTGCAAACTATCGAGTTCTTTAATATTTAATCTTTTCTGTTCATCTTCTAGTGCAAACTATCGAGTTCTTTATTACTTGATAAAGTGTTGATCTAATTAACTATGTCCTATACTAGATCTTCACGAACGTCTGATTTCGATCAAGAGTCTATCTCCTGATCTTTCTAGAATATATACCATTATGTTGAAACTTCCTGTAAAAATAGTATAATTCCTTGTCAGTTCTAGTCATTGGCTTTTATACTGTAAAATTGTAACCGTCCAAATTACATGCACTTGCGCTTAAATTATTTTTGTCTTTACCTAAATTCAGGGTATTGGAAACATGAAACTTAACAAGTTTTAAAGCCATGTCCTTACCTTGCAGATTAATTAATATTGTTAATTAACATTTTACTTTGCCCATATGCTTCTTCTGTTAATTTCTCAATGCTGAAGAAAATGCATTGCTTTTTCTACAAAGACGCTATAAAGTCTCACCTATGTCATCTCCCTCTCCTAATCTAAAATGTTCGTTAATTGCTGGGTTTCTCAGCCAAAATATGTTGAACTTATTCTGTAATTTTTCTGCTTGATCTGTGAGCTGCAAGTATTTGGGGTCACATTTCAATTGAAGTCACAGACTACCTTGTAACATAATTATCTCAATATAAAACTTGTCATATTAACATCTTTCACATTTCAATTTAAGTCACAGACTACCTTGTAACATAATTATCTAAATATAAAACTTGTCATATTAACATCTTTTTTCTTGTCTTTAAACATGATTTGCATCACAGATTCATTATAAGAAGAGATTTCCAGAACGGGCTTTTGTATGTGTTTCATATATAGAGTTTGTCACCACCTCTATTATTTCTGAGGTCTACGTGTATTTGAACTAAGCAGTGTAAAGTAGAGTTTCAATAATTCGTTTTGTCTATTCTTTCTCATGTCTATATCGATATCTGATCTCCAACGTGTGTACTTAGTTATTAATTCATACTTGTTTATAGCTAGTTTCTGAAGTGTGTTTGTGGCTTGTATGTGTGTCTAGCGTTCAACTGTTGCTGTCAGTTTTAGGTCTAACTGTTGCTGTCTAGCTTTTAGCGTCTAACTGATGCTGTCTAGCTTTTAGCGCCCTGTTACTGGTACCTAGTTTTTTTAATCTAATGCCTAAGATTATTAAGAACTTTACTCAATAAAATACAAACTGTTTATTTACACATTCTAATGACAAATATTTTCTTTAGAGCACAGGTTTTCCCTCTTTCGTTCATTCTGGCTGATCTGGGCTATGCTGTTTAGCACGTCTGTGCAAACCGATTCTCCTAAGGGAATCGCCAGTAGGTTCTTGGCAAACATCTGGGCCTTGTTCGCGCTAGTCTTCCTGGCTTCCTACACCGCCAACCTTGCTGCTTTTATGATCACCAAAGAGGTCTATTACGATTTGTCTGGAATACAGGATATAAGGGTAAGTGGTTATATCATGACAGTTATGTTTATGAACTTAATGTTTGTGTGTGTTGGCGATTTTGTGTTGATTATTGTTACAATAGATGTATATTGATTATGTGTGACTAAATTGACCACATTGGAATGTGTACAAAGAGGTACGGTGATCGCCTCTTGTTCCAATGGTACTTGGTTCGCTCCCTCATGGAGCCAACGGGATAATTTTCCAGAGATCCCTCATCTCAGTGTAGGTGAGATCGAGTTGCTAGTCCTATCTCAGTGTAGGTGAGATCGATTTGCTAGTCCTATCTCATTGTAGGTGAGATCGAGTTTATATCTCTATCGGAGACGGACGATAAAACGTATGTCCCGTGTTCAAGTTGAGCACGTGAAAGAACCCTTGGCAGTTCAAAATCGTAAGAAGTAGGCTGGAAAGCTACTGTCCATGCAAAATTCATTAAAGAGGTTCGAAAAATTAAAATTCCTACAAAATATGTTCGGGAGCCTCGGTAGCGTAGTTGTTAGTGAACTCGCTTCTCAAGGCTGGTGGTCTGGGTTCAACTCCCGAAGTACGCGTTGAAATTTTTCCGACCGCCACGGCTCTCAGGTCGACCCAGCCTCAACTGGGTACCAGACATGCTCTGGGAAAGTAAAGGCGGCCGGCGTGATGCTGACCACATCACCCATCGTGTGTCCATCGCGGTCAATGAAAAATACAGGCCTAACACTGTATTACCCTATATACCACGAGGTATGAAAGGGTTCCTTTACTTTTTTACTTTTACAAATATATTCACCATCAGGGAACGCTCGTCAGTGCTATGGAGTTCGTTTAACTGCTGTTGAGATCTTCATGTGTAAGAAAGAGATCGGAGCATACATAGTCACTCACCGAAGTGTAATGGTGATGGTCATATCAATCAATCAATCAATCCAGCAATCCAACAATCAATGAATCAAACATAGGTTTTCATTCTCCACTAGGAGATGTTGTAAGGTACTCATAAGAATGGTATTCTGTTTGATCAACCTGACTTTAAATGATGTAAGTTGTGCATGAGAATGATATGATGGATGAGTGAATACACTTCCAAAGTTGTAAGATGTGCATGGTATTGGTATTCTGGATGATTAAACACACTTCAGATGTTAAAGGTATGCGTAAAGATGGTGTTCTATCTAAATGAACACACTACAGATGTAAGTAAAAAGGTGTTGCTGTAGAAAATGGTGTTCTGGCTGATTGAGCACACTTTCTACTGAATTCTATAATTGTCATACAATATTTGATTCCGAAATAATTGTTTGATCAAGTGCTTATCCAGCAAGCGTAAACTAAACATTTGAAGCATATTCTTCACTTTTTTGTTAACTACCGCGAGTACATACAACTTCAGAACAGTTGATGCACGAAAGATTCTAAAATGTGATAGCAGCTATATATACTTTATATATAGATATCATCATCATAATCTAGCTCGTTCCCTTCGGAACATCTCCAACGACAGCAGCGTTATATGTCTACCTGTCCCGTGTAAGATATCCAGCATCTTCCACTGTCTTACTCAACTTGCCTATGATATTATGCCCCATCTTCTCTTTGATCCTCTGACCTTCATCTGTCCGGTGTTATTACTTTCCAGAATAGTGTTCTCCAGATAATCGGTCGTTTTTAATTTCGAAAATTTCTTATATTTTCTTCAATATCAACCACTTCTCTTCAATTGTATGCTGTTATACAATAAAATCAATATTTGTTCTTGTTTCTGTCTATTCTCTTATTCTGTTTTGTCTTTCAGCGTCAGGTCGAGCAAACGAGACACCTGAAGCGAGCCTCTCTATGCACCTTGTCTTTCTTTCTCTTCTCCAATCCTGATTTACCTCACAGCTTCAGGGTAAGAAGAGATTTCTAGAACTGGCTTTTGTGTGTGCTTCAAAAAAGTGTCTGTAGTCGCCTCTGTTGTCTCTGAGGTTCACCTTTTTCGTGGCCGGCCTTTTGTTTTGTATCCACTGTATTGGAGAAACAGTGCTCTCTTTGGCGCACTGTCTGTTGGTAATCTACTTATGTGACCGAACCATTTAATTTGTTGTTTCTTGATAAAGTCCAGTACTGTTGTTGTACCCCCTTTTTCCCGATGTCTTCACTTCTAAACTTTGTGCCCCATATTCTGCGTAGACACTCTGTTTCTGTCCGTGGCATTGTCAGGACGATATATGTCTACAGATAGCCATTGATATACGCTACACATAATCACCATCAAGTGTACTGCCGGCTAACGCAGGCGTTCATAGGTCCCTACAAACATATGTCTGAATCTCGACTATCAGTACAGTTGGTGACATATTTCAATAAGAATAATTAACTTCTTTTGTCGTTCTCCGTCTCGTTCCTCATTCATACTTCTGTCTGTTACCGTGCTTTCTACATTTATTTTTCTTATGAATTTTTTAAAATAATGATGATAATCTTCTCATGATGTTAATACTGGGCTTAATCTGTGCTTTGATCTCATTCCATACATCAACATTACTATTTAGCAATTATTCTGATTCTTTGCATTCATGTCTATGCCGGTTCCATTAATACTACTGTTTGTTTAAGAGATGCTAGTTAGAAAACAATACCCAGTTAGATCAATATATGATAAGAGATTTTTTTAAATGCTGTACATTATAATAAAAAATAAAGATGGTAACATGATAATAGGTAATAAAACAGCTATACTAAAAGCAGCAAAACTTTAAGTTGCTGTACATAAATACAATGCATACAATGAGTTAACGCAGTCAGGCTAGAAATACAGGAATTGAAGATAATGCCAGTTTAATAAATAAATCAGTTATGATTTATTAACAGCAGAATTAGAAATCAAAAGTAAAGCGAGCCAGGAAGATCTATATTTGACGGCGGAGGAAAACATTTATTCAATGATATAACAATGACTTGGGGGAAAACCTAGCGAGAAGAATGTACACTTCCCTTGTTGGAAGAGATTGAGCACGTTTGAGTGTCTTAAGGGCGTTGAAGTTAGCGTTAACAAACTTTTACTTCTATATGTCGGTAGTAACATGAATCTACAAACAAAGGATTGTCTTCTCAGCACCTGGTTTCCCCATATGACTTTGATACTCTCTGATGAAATGACATGCCATGTATCGATATTATTGCGCAAATCATAAAGAGATCATCTCGATCCGATTATAATGTGTCTATGTACTGTTTATTGAGTTACGGTTGAGTGATCGTATATTTGTATCGTTTTTTTTTTTTAATTTCACATTCAGTGAAGCAGCAATTATAATTGTATTCTGTTTGTGTTGATAGGATAGCGAGTCTGTTTATGACCTGAAAAGCAATTTGTGTTTAAATATGTAACACTCTATATTCTCTTCCTTCGTCCGTGTCCATGTTTGAAGTAATACACTATTGATTAATGTGTAATATTCTTACGTAGTGCGCAAACACTCAAACACGAGCAGAATTTTGTTTTGGCTACACATTCCTTACTGTAAATTAAACACATTTTGTGAACTTAATGCTTCTTCTTCTTCTGCATCTTCTTACTTCCATCTATGTGCTTCATAACATCATGGTAGGAAGAGATTTCTGAAATGGGAACTTGTGTGCGCCTTGTGCAATATTCTTTCACTGCTTCTGTTATTTCTGAGGTCCACCTTTTGCATTGACAACCTTTTCCCATTCTATACACTGTATCTGAGAGTATTGCCTTTTGGAGTGCACTGTGTAATGGTAATCTACTTATGTAGCCGAATTTTTTTATTTGTTGTTTCTTGATGAAGTTCAGTACTGATGTATTAGCAATGTTTTTCCTCAGGTCGCCATTCCTTAATCGGTCTCTTCTTGATACTTTAAGAACTCTGCGTAGACACTTCATCTATGTCGTAACTAGTGTGCTTATGTCGTTTGATGTCACTATCCAGGTTTGACACTGACCGTAAAATGTCGAAAGAAAAATTGCATCGTACAACGCACTTTTAGTATTCAATGTGACATGCTTGCTTTTTAAAATTCATATAATTTGTCATATGAATTGAATTGCGATACTGCATCTATGTTGATTTAGTTAGTTACTCTTCCATTTGCTGAAATATTCCCTTCAGATCAAGACCTGTGAATTATAAATCTTCTGAAAGATAAATGTCCGTTAACTAAAGACCGTACATAAACGAAATACAAATGTGTGTGTTTGCAACAACATTAACATAGACCTAATTGTTTTAATTCAACAGCTACAAAACCCATACACAGAGAAACCTCCCTTCAAGTACGCTACAATTCCTAATGGAAGCACAGAAGCTAACATTCGAGCAAATCACAAGGATATGTTCAACTATATGAAACCATACAACTTACCTGACGTGGATTCTGGTATTGCTGCACTTAAACTTGGGTAATGCTTTCACTTATCACATACTTCATTCTTCTTCTTCCTCTATTCCTCCTCTTCTTTCGATGTATCTTTTTTTCCCTTTGCTATTTTCAATTGATTATGTCGTAGTAATGCAAGAATTAGTTTGAGAGCAACTACATATGTTTAAAGTAAGTTGAAGGTATTTGAAAATAGATTGCGTAAAATAGTAACGGTAAAACAGGTCGAATTCATGAAAGTTGATGAAATCAGCGAAATGTCTGGTCAACCGCTAGTAACAACTGTTATATGAAAGAGAAGATGGAGATATGTTGAGCATATCTAAAGAAGAAGTAATCAAATAATAACAAAACATTGAAGTGGAAGGTAAAGAGTTCAAGGAATGGAAGACGTTCTAGGAAATCTGAAACGAGCTTTGCTGAGAGAGACAAGAAATATCAGATTAAATTTTATAGATGAGATTGAGCGAGTTTCCAGGACAGAACAGTATCGAAAAAATACTTGAAGACCTTATGTAACGTAAACTGGTACGAGAGAAATATATATATATATATCAGGTGCCTGTCGGCTGGTGTAGGCGATCATAGATCTCTCAAAATCTATGTTCCTGGTAGCTGCTATCATCCATCGCAGAAGTTGACACTCTTCCCTGCAATGAAGTCATGCTTTCCAAAATGTTCTCTTTCTCTGTCATCCTCTGTCTCGTCTCCTTTCGATTTTACTGGTTGTCACAGTGTGTTCTAAACTTCCCCTTCTCATCACATGTGCGAAAAGTGATGACTGCCTCTTTCTTATATTGATAACAAGTTTTGTTTCTGTCTTGTCCTCATTTCCCACCTCCACATTCTTCATTTTAACAGTCCGTGTTATTTTCATAATTCTTCTGTAAAACCACATCTCTGTGGCTCCAGAGATTTTTCCAACTGTTAATTTACCGTTCATAACTTTCATCCGTATGTAATTGTATCTATGTGCATTGTATAAGTCTCTTCTTTCATGATGATTACATAAATATAATTATATAAATACGATGCCTAAAGAAGATAATTTTAGGAATGATGCTGAAAAAATCAAGGAAAACATTAACATAGACTAATTGACTAATCTAAAACCTCTCAGAAAACTTCACTAAGTAGTTTCAGACTCTATGGAGCAAGCTAACATTCGAGCAATACTGGATATGTATCAATATATAAACCATACAACTTACTACAGTGATTCTGGTTTAGTGCATTAAACTGGTAAATGCTTCTACTTATCAATACTTAATCTCTTCTTCTCTATTCATCCTTCTTCAAGATAATTCTCTTCCTTCTATTTTCAAGTGATTCTGTGAGTAATGCAAGATAGTTTGAGCAGCTACTTAAATTTAGAAGTGAAGGTATTTGATAAAGATTTAAACACTGTGAACAAATTCAACAAGTTCATGAAATTGAAAATCAGCGAAATGTCAAATCAGCGCATTAACTAAGCTGTTCAATGAGAAATGTATATGTTGAGATATCTAAAGAATATAATCAAATAATAACAAAACATTGAATGGAAGGAAAAGTTCAAGATAATGAAGAACTTCTAGAAAACAAATCTTGAACAAATCAAGAAATATCAGATTTATTTTGATAGATTGAGTGAGTCTGTCAAGATCATTATCTTAAATCTTGAAACTTTTTATGTAACGTAATCTTCAGGAAATGTATTATATTATTAGGTGCTTGTCGGCTGTGTAGGCGATCATATCTTCAACTATGTAGAATATCAAACAATGCTAGATGGAAATTATCCATCCTGAATTTTGACACTCTCCTCAATGAATGTATGCTTTCCAAAAATGTTCATTGCTTGCATAGCACTTCCTTTCATTTTACTGGTTTCACGTGTTCTTCATAGCTTCTCCTTCTTATTCTTCTTAAGATGGTATGTCTTTGTTATATTGATAATAGTCTTGTTCCTGCCTGTTCGTCTCCCCTCACAATTTCATTCAAAGTCCGATTGTTCTCATGTTCTTCTGTAAAACACATCTCTGTGGCTCCAGGATTTTCCAACTGTTTATTTCGACTTGAACAACGTATTCCGAATGCTTAAATGCCTTGTTCACATCGATAGTTCCTCTTCCAATTGTTCTAATGAATATATATCAAACACTGTATCTCTAAACAACATAATTTTGGAGGAATGATGCTGGAAGAGACTGAGGCAACCTATAAGACTTGCAGCAGAGGACTAACACTGCGTGAGGTTAGAATCTATGACGATCAACTTGCCAACATAAAGAGCTTTCGGATCTGCTGTCATGGGAGCAGAGTTCGAAAAGGTCACGATAAATGAGTCAAAATATATATGAAAGCACAATACATTCTCATCCGAATTCATACAGTAAAACGTTCTGAAACATTCACTAACTCAACTAACATATTTATATTGCTTATGAATCTAACCAGCGATAAAGTTCACCAATGTTTAATACTAACTCATAATGTCTGATTATTATCCTCAAACTTCATAGTCTTCTTTAGATCAGTGTCTGGAATACTATGATCACTGATCCACAGTGTCCTAGTGACAAGTAATGAAATCGTTAGTAGCATGACAGGCTATGTGTGGGTTTCCAACCTATTTTCAGAACCCTGGATTGAAAATTCACAAATGCATACTGAATTCAGCAAACTGGCCAGTCCCAAACATCACAGTTTTCTTGTCTCAAATACTTTTTTATGAAGTTTTCTACTATTTTCACATAGTTTTCTATTGCTTGCTGTTTGTGAATTGCAAAATAGTTATGAATTAATGAATCGAAAATATTCGAAAACAAATTGGGAATTGATCAACCAGAAAACATAATTGACTATTTAACCTGATGTTCGAATGTCTGTTATCAAATTTATATTATCTTTTATCACTTGAAAATTTATTGGAAATACTTCTCAAGAGATGTTTTCAATTGTTTATGTTCATTTGATATTTACCATTTCTTTATCTTTAACTGATTTAGATTAAATACAATAGCTAGGAATGGAAAGGACAAAGCTGAGTTTTATTCATGTATTCATTAATGTTACTCCAACATATTGTACTCTCTGATATTTTCCTTGATACGAATTCTTCTGTCAAATACATAGGTATATACCAGGTGCCATCTTTATGTCTGAAATAGCTTAATCCTGTAAAGAATGCGGCTTAATTTTTTGAGGCTGACATCGTTGCATCCGTTGAATATTGACACTTGTATAAGCCGGATTACCGGTTTCTTTTCTACCCTTTGTATAATGAATCATGATATTCAAATGTTCATCTTTGAACGTGTTATTGTTCGAATTAAACATATCATATGATATTAATATATATCTATATGACGGATGTTGAATTGTTTAAAAACAGTGCTGAACAAAATAATTTTTGTTTATCTCTCTGGTTCACAATCGAAAAGTGTGTATGTATTGTTTATTAATAAAACGACCTATTATCCAATTGATCTAATTAATCAACTGAAGCCAAGACTATCTTTTTTAAAGCTTGGAGTTTAGAATCATAAAGTGTACTTCAATCCAAATCAATTAGGCAGGTTGACAAGGTGAGTGGATTCGAACTGGTTTCAGATTATGGGTAGACAGTTGACAGTTAGAATACTGAATATATTCAGGTTGATGACTGTTAGAATTCGATATATTACGGTGATTTACGTATAATATTTCGAATTTCCTGAAAATGGCATGATGACTATTGCACTTTTTAGTCTAAATCTGTTACAGGGCTGACATGCAATTTCATGAGGCTGACAGTGAAATGACTGGTCTAATGAATTTGTCTGTGTATTATTTGCGTGGTGAGCTTTGGAAGTCAGAGTCGTAAGATTGTAGCTGTCAACATGAACAAGGAAGCTGGAATGTCCAACAAACTTTAATTCTCAACTTTACATCTGCTTTCTACTTCTTGGAACTGGAGTTTTGTAGGGATACTTATTTTGTGTGTGGAGCATCTCTATTTTTATTTGGAAAAATTGTTGAGAAAGTGGGACAAATGTGGTTGCTGTGCGCTTGTTTCAATGGTAAGTAAATATTTAGTTATCTAAAATGACCTCATTTTCTGTTTGAGTGGTATGTTTTATATACTGGCATTGCAGCATCGTGTTCCCATTTCGTTGAGTACACTGGGGAATTGTTAGAAACATAATAAGAAATTTTTTTACCACATGGATAAAGGGTAAGACGGTGTTTTGACCGTATTTTTATTGAACGTCGGACACGATGGGTGATGTGGTCAACTCACGCTGGCCGTCTTACTTTCCATTGCTTTTCCTGGTACCTAATTGAAGCTGGTCGACCTGAAGAGAGTTACGGTTGGACAATCACACCCAATGTGAAATTGAGCACTAAACATTAACCCAAGAAGAGAGTTAATACATTACAATTCTCTAGGTACCGCATAGGTGAATCATTTAAGGTCGATTCCTGAAGCTGTCGCACCACGTGAGAGTATGTCATCAGTTTTATTTTCAGAAAACGGAAAAACACGTTTGACCTTACCATGACGAACACAGTATGTCTTTTGCAAAGGTGAACGTTCTGAAAAATGTTATTTATCAACTCTGAATGTTTCTTTATCAAGAGATGGTTAGAACACGACTTCTCCACACTTGTTCAAAACGTTAAGACAAGAGAATTTGGAGAACTTATTAAACACTTTCTCCACACTTGTTCAAAACGTAAGACAAAGAACTTTGGAAATTTATTAGAACAGACTTCTCACACTTGTTCAAAACTGAAGACAAGAGAACTTTGGAAACTTTATTTGATTTATTTAAACACAATACGAACCTGATGGATTAAAGGTTGACATGAGATATTAATTTAATATCTCTTTAATAGTTTTGACTAATGGGTTAAATCGTGCCTTAGCATTGGAATTGAGTTGAATCAGAAAACGTCTTCTATCATCATATTTCAACCTTTAACTCCCAAAGATGATAGTTCTTCAACAAACTCTTCCATCTCTTCCTTTCAAATCCTCTACCAAAACTTCCATGTTTTGCCTATCACCTTTAACCACTCCACACTTGTTCTACTTAAGAAGACTGTAACTTTATGTTACTTCTTCTGCGGTTCCAAACCAATGTCTGTCTCGATAGGTTCAGTGGTCATTTAATTGTTGTCCTATCCATTCATATGTCTTATCGGTCTCTTGCCCCACTGGTATCGTGTTGTTTCCAGTTCACGCTGTAATCTTTCATACCATCTTCATCCTCTATCCCTAGCATTACATCCATTTACGAAGGTCTGTGTTTTCTGATAGTTCCTTAGTGGCTCCATTTCGAGCCATAGAAGCCATACTGGTAATACTGGAAAAGTACTATCCATGTTTTTGAAGTTTTTTTGGCTTATTTTCTACGTATGGCACCAACTCTTCAACTTGGTGTCCCAGGTTAGTCTTTGGCATCTGCATCAAATGTTCTTCATATTCTTCTCCCAGTGACTCGCTGATTCTGGATCCAACTTAGTCGCCTCTAGCATGCCTTTAGGGCGAGTTAATGTTGCTTGTTCTGACTCAAAGTCTTCAATGCACCGGGCAGCAGTTATTCCTGATGCATTTTTCTCGGATCCAACTTGCTTCTAAGGGCTACAGAGTTAATGTTGCCATCTTGATATGTGCTCAATTTCTTCGAAGTGGATAGCCACAATGAGTAAAACCTGGATCAATGAAGTCAATTCTTTGATTTTATACTTTTTAGGCTATGTCTCCTTGGAATATTGACATCAAATGATTCTTCTCAACCGTTTCTCAGATAGTATAAATCTCTTTAATGTCTCAAAATATTTCTATATTTTTTAAAATATCTATTTAATTTTTATTTAGTTTCAAGATGTTGTGATTGAATCTTGAAAATGCGGTTATGTCTTATTTTTAAATATAAAGATGTTTTACTTGAATCTGTTTCATAATGCTGTCTGTTCTATCCATTAATATCTTTGGAATCTTGGATGAACAACTGTCTTAATGAAGTTCACTAGAGACATAACAAATCGTTGTAAAATGCACACGTTATTCAAATGTTGAAACTGAACATAAATCTGGCATGGAACCTTGAAAAATTGTTTCAATAAATCAACTAGGTTGATATTTTTATGTCAATATTTGCAAATAGCATGATATTACAAATAGCTTCAACTTCATTTATCATCAACAGAATGATAGAGTTTCACTAAACTAACAGCTTTCAAATGTGTAGAGTTAAATCTTTATGCAAAATATTTTTATTTCTGTTGAATTCATTTGCAACTTCTATGGAAAAGATTACAAAAAGTTCTAAATTCTTCACCATCTTCAAAATTTACATGTACCACAACTAGTTTTCTTGAGTTCTGTATAACTCTGAGCATTTCTTATTACAGAGATGGGAAGTATATGTTGCAGAGAATGTATAATGGTTCTAAAATCAACAATCAAAACTCATTTCAAACGCAAGATGCAACCAATTCGGAAATAAACATCGAGTCTCTCAAAATTTGCTACTGTGCATAATCGGTTTGATGTCGATATTTTCGAAACCATGATAGTACATCAACATCTTTCCTCAACTTTCATTCTCATCCACAGAAGTTTTCGTAATCACACTCAAATGTTTAAACCTTTTCGCATTATTGTCCGAAGTACTTACTTCCGTGCTATGCTTTGATAAGGATTTTGTGTGAGCATTTAAAACCTCCACCTTTTTTCAAATTCTGTCCAAATTTTCAACATTGTTCGTGTAAACCCATCCTTGGCTTCAATGATCGTAATGATTGTCGAAATGGATTTACTAGGATAATTACGACGTAGGTTCCCTACTTTCGTCAATGCAATATATATTTCAATATAATTGTCTCTAACTGAGACAGCTGCCTACCATCTCGGAACTAGGACTCATAACTGGCATTAATTCAGCTGCTCCATCATTCTGCACCTGTTTCAGGCTTCATTGACCTAGTTCACAGCTTCCGAAACACCTGTTGCTGTCCTTGAACTATAAATGTTCCATTTCTCGAGATCCCGTGATCCGAGGAGAATGTTTCAATGATTACATTACATGAAAACAGACTGTTAATATCCTTTTCAAATACACTATTGTCCACTTGAAAACCAAGAATAAACTCACAATCCACTCTGACAACCGACCTCGCCTTACCACCCATCTTATAACTCATTTAGGAATCTATAAATAACTTAAACAAGATATTTCACCCACACACAGTGTCCACTGTCGTTCATGCTCACAGCGTGTTTCGTAACTATCTGACTCATAATTATCTACTGAGACTGCTGTGACGGTGCTCAATTGGACAAGAGTGGTAAATTAACTTGTATTCTCACTATGAAGATGGATTAGCTTAAATGAAATGAAAACGTATCCGTTAGGACGTAACCATCAAGCGTTCGATGAAAGTCTTAATTTTTCGGAACCTACCTATGCGTTCAGTAGTTTCAAATGTTCTGAAAGAGAGATTAATTTACCTTTTTACCAAATACAGAAATCAATTTGAAATCCAAGAAATAACCCACCGGCGTTGAACCAGCACGTTGGTTTGATCTACTTACTACCTTGAGCTCATATAACAAATCAATTTTTTTAAATATCACAAAACATCCCATAACGTTATCTTGTTAAAAACTAGAACAGTAGATAAATCGTAAATCTTGATAAAATAAATTGTTGTGATTAGTAACGTGCGTCTAGTTAATGAGGATATTCATCATACTACTTCAGACACAATGGAGTCTATGATCACACTAACAAATCCAGGCGCATCCTTCAAACGCCAGTTTGATGTTGATTAACAATTGTTCTTACATTAAGTTAAGGACAACTTATTTTGTTAAGTAGTTAAATTTTATAACAGTGGGCTATTTATTTTAAAAATTAAATTTATCTTGTATGTCAAATTCTCCCGAGCTTTACCAGACCTGAATTGACGTCTAGCACACTCCTTTTAGACCTAATGCAGGAGGTTGAGATTTAAAATCCTCTACACGTTAAAATTCAGTTACGTTTTAAAACACTACAACACTCTGTGTAACAATGTTTTGATTAATCAACTCATTACGCTAATTGTCACTTATATATATATAACATCAGTTAAACTATATTTTGATTCTCCAGTGCAAAGATCAGATCCTTCCACTGATGCCACGCAGTTCTGATGTGATTAAAATTTGCCTGAAATGTTAAAGTAAACCATTTGTTAATGTAGTAAATATAACATTTGGTAATGTTACTATAAACATTCTCATAATTTATCTTATGTAATGCTACATACATTTCCGTAGCCTTTCCAGACCTTAGGATATGAGTTCCTATACCTCATATTTTGACACCCTAAATTGGAGGAGGTTGAGGTCAATTCTCTCTTCACGTGAAAATAACCCTCCTGTGTTCATGTTGATAGACAAACGCTTACGCATTACGCTAATCCGTCCCACTTATCTTATATATGAATATTAAACATACAGTTAAATATATATTTTTGGATTTTCTCCAGTGGTCAAGATCGTGATACTCTTCAACTGATGCCAGCGTCTGTCGAAGGACATGAAACTGGGCCTGAGATAGGGTGGACAGTTAAAGTTTTAAGAGCCAACGGTACAGGGCGTGGTAACACAAGCATCTCAGGTACAGATCTTAACGGAACTCGCAGCAAGGACAACATTAGCTCCTACGCTGCTGCACAACCTGATGTGCTAGCGTATGAACCAAAGAAACCTCAGCCTTTCACTCAGCCTTTGTCATATACCACCATCAGTGGGGCCAGAGAAGGTGCAAGTGGCAAAATGGCGGATGGGTCAAGTAACACTGATTTGTCACCTTTTTCAGAAATCTTCCCAGATCCGCTACTTCCACGTCCTCCATTAGGAGAGTCACCTCTACTCGGGGATGACAGCGGAGGAGGAAGTTTTGACATGGTTGTTCTAGGCGACCACAATTACAGTGGGGACACCTACGTCGGTTTTGATGATCTCAGCAGTAATGACAGTCTTGGACGCAGCAGTAGTGCTCTCATGAGACAGAAAGGTGCAGTAAGTGGATCCCCTGCTCACATGTTGAGGCGAACACCCAGCTACACATCAGCCATTGGGGGTAACTTGAATCTCCAGCTCACAGAGGACACCCTGCCTGCACGTACGGACCGAATAAGGCAATTTGATGGCAAGAGATACATGGCTGTAGATAGCGACAGTCCGCCAACATGATAGATATATTACTATTGTTTTGTAACTTACTTTCGATTTACATTTCGTAACATTAAGAAAATATCATGTTTCATAATATCACAAATATTGTCAACATCTCTTTCTGCTAACACTTATAACCACCGCCTTATTTGGTACTATTCTCATATGATATTCATCTTCTCATTTTTATTTGGTACTATTCTCATATGATATTCATCTTATCATTTTATTTGTACTATTCTCATATGATATTCATCTTTCATTTTTATTATCATTTCAATGATATCACTTATCTTTATTTGGATTATTCCAAATCATCTTATTTTATTTGGATATTCTATGATATTCATCTTCTATTTTTATTTTATATTCTCATATATTCATTTATATTTTTTGGTATTATTCATGATATTCATCTTCCATTTATTTGATATCTAGATATTATCTTCATTTTTTGTCCATGATATCATCTATTTTTTATTTGATATTTCATGATATTCATCTCTTATTTGGACTATTCTCATATGATATTCATCTCATTTATTTGATATTCTTGATATCATCTTCATTTATTTGGTACTATTCCAAAAATATTCACATTTTTATTCATCATTTTTCATTCGTGTTATATTTTTCCAGCTAAATCTCAAATACACTTTCTGTTTGTCATTAAGTTGAGTACATATAAAATAGCATATCTACTACGGCACAATTATTGTACAAATTCGATTTCCATATTATTTCATGAATGACACATCAATAAGAAACTCAAGCCGTGAAGCAAAAATCAAGCAGAGGCGCCATATTATACACCATGACTACTCCTGAATTTCTCTCGGTCTAACGAGAAAAAAATATATTTACCATTTTTATATCATGTACGATGATACGTACTTTCCTCCCTACCTATTCACTTTGTCAGCTGTCCAATTCTTTATTTCTCATCAACAAAGACAATAACAACGTTCCTAGTTCATTCATTGCTCTTTTCAAGCTTTTGATATTTCGTGAAAATGTGATGAGCATTATCATGTGAGTTTTATTATACAGTAATGAATGCGGAAAAATTACCCATAACATCACTCACAAGATTGAAATATTGAAAAGTAAATAAACAACTTCTCATGGGTACTGTGAGCAAATGGACTTTGGGATGGCTGCTGCAGCGGAGGACAGAGCACGAATGGGAATGCCCAATGTGCCATGACGTCGATCGCATAACATAATATAACATAACATACATGCATAGCATAGCATAACATAACATTGAAAAGTAAATGTTGAAGAAGAATTGCATGAATTTCCTACCAAATACGATAGCAAATGAAAAGCGTTTAGAACGGAAGAAACTGTTCAATATTTCTCAACAAGAGCGGGGAATAAAGTTTGGAGTAATCAGAAAATAACAGCACAACAGATAATTGAGTAGGGTCATCAATCAACATTCAACTGGCAAGGTCAGTTGCTGGACGCTGATGTGGAAATTGTGAAGAAGATATTCCAAACTGAAACTTTTCATCAATGGAGAAAATAATACAAAAAAAAGATGAAGATTGATTGGGCAATGTATGCATGTCATATGTTAGTAGGGTAGTAGTAGGAGTTTAGTATGCATGCTATGTCAGTAGTATATTAGTATGCATGTGATGTCAGTAGATATATTTAGTATGCATGTCGTATGTCAGTAGGGGAATTTAGTATGCATGTCGTATCAGTAGGAATTTAGTATGCATGTCGTATGTAGTAGGGCAGATTTAGTATGCATGTCGTATGTCAGTAGGGGCAGATTTAGTATGCATGTCGTATGTCGTAGTAAGGAGGCAGATTTAGTATGCATGTCGTATGTCAGTAGGGGCAGATTTAGTATGCATGTCGTATGTCAGTAGGGGCAGATTTAGTATGCATGTCGTATGTCAGTAGGAGTATATTTAGTATGCATGTCGTATGTCAGTAGGGGCAGATTTAGTATGCATGTCGTATGTCAGTAGGGGCAGATTTAGTATGCATGTCGTATGTCAGTAGGGGCAGATTTAGTATGCATGTCGTATGTCAGTAGGGAATTTAGTATGCATGTCGTGGGAAGGTGAATTTCAGATGGATCTGTTGGAGAGATTTAGTATGCATGTCGTATGTCAGTAGGGCAGATTTAGTATGCATGTCGTATGTCAGTAGGGGCAGATTTAGTATGCATGTCGTATGTCAGTAGGGGCAGATTTAGTATGCATGTCGTATGTCAGTAGGGGCAGATTTAGTATGCATGTCGTATGTCAGTAGGGGCAGATTTAGTATGCATGTCGTATGTCAGTAGGGGCAGATTTAGTATGCATGTCGTATGTCAGTAGGGGCAGATTTAGTATGCATGTCGTATGTCAGTGGGGGCAGATTTAGTATGCATGTCGTATGTCAGTAGGGGCAGATTTAGTATGCATGTCGTATGTCAGTAGGGGCAGATTTAGTATGCATGTCGTATGTTAGTAGGGGCAGATTTAGTATGCATGTCGTATGTCAGTAGGGGCAGATTTAGTATGCATGTCGTATGTCAGTAGGGGCAGATTTAGTATGCATGTCGTATGTCAGTAGGGGCAGATTTAGTATGCATGTCGTATGTCAGTAGGGGCAGATTTAGTATGCATGTCGTATGTCAGTAGGGGCAGATTTAGTATGCATGTCGTATGTCAGTGGGGGCAGATTTAGTATGCATGTCGTATGTCAGTAGGGGCAGATTTAGTATGCATGTCGTATGTCAGTAGGGGCAGATTTAGTATGCATGTCGTATGTCAGTAGGGGCAGATTTAGTATGCATGTCGTATGTCAGTAGGAGCAGATTTAGTATGCATGTCGTATGTCAGTAGGGACATTGACTAAAACAGCGGGTGGGAAAAGAAGGTTTGAACTTTCAACGGAAACATGGAAAATAACTGTTGGAGAAGAATTCAAATATCGGGGGCCTGACTTGGAAAACAAATAGTAGAATGGCAACAGAACGGCAACAATTGACATTGCTTGTGGAAACCTTGTGTGTTAAACGGCACAGGATATTGATAGATAGATAACAAGTTTCGCAGTCAATGGAGATAAAAATAACTAGCCAAATAAAGAAAATATACTATACTACGATTGCATATAATACATGAAGAAGAAAGCTGGAGACTGATAGGAAAAGGATAGGTACGACAAGAAAAGAATTAGAAGGGATAGCAGGAAAAAGGACAGGAAGACGTTTGTTGAAGAACTGTACACTGTTGGTAGTTGACAGGTGAAGAAGACGATTACACATGCACCATGACACGATTTGATTGACTGTTGGCGACATACCCACTTCGAATGTCTACTGTAAGTGATCTCAAACACTGCATGTCTATGCCATTGTGATGTATTTTGTCAAACAGTCTTTTATTATTTGTTTTTTTATGTGTCACTTAGAACTGTATGGCTCTGATTACAAAAGTATGAACTGTGTCTTTCCTTTGGATGAAACAATATGACAGACAGGAGGTTTGTGCAAAATGACAAGTGAATTACCCATATGACCTGCCTAGGCTAGGGATAAATGGAGAGAACATTTCATCCTTGCTTTCGGCTCGAATTATATCACTTTCATTTTCTTTTCCACTTCTCGTCAACTGTTCTGTTCAGCAGAGCGTCATATTTTTGTAAGAGTCCCAAATATTTTTTGTTGTATTTCCTTCAACAATTCTCACATCATCGCAAACTTTTGTCATTATATCTTCATTTGTTTGTATAGTGGCACAAATATTCCATACAAGAATTAATAAACAGTAATTGGGAAAAGACACTGCTGACAGTTTAATTTGCCTATATCCTTTTCTTCCTCGAACGCTCGATATCGACCACTTGTTAACCACTCTGTATGATATGTATGTGATCTGAGCCTAAGAGCGATTGTACATTGTGCCAGTTCTGCACCTACAAGTATGCCAGCACATCCGATTTCTGCGACGATATTTATTTACTAGGTAGCTTCCTAGGCCCTGCATTAGGCGCCTCTTACGACATGCCTAGTAGGTCGCGGTTGTACTATTCTTTGCTCCCCTTGCGAGCACCGACAACAACACGGGCGAATTACCTACATCACATAGTATGTTATATTAAGAAGAGAAATACGCCCGAGTGGTTACCGGGGCGCACATTTGGGGTGTAAAGAATAGAATCACTGTTACCTGCCCCGCATGTCGTAAGAGGCGACTAAGGAGGTTTGGCTGAAAGCGGATGCACGTGTCCTAAGCGTGTAGGTTTAGGGTCTACCAAACCAATGTGCAACGTATACACGTTCTTGGCAAAGATCAAACATATCACAAAGAGTGATTAAAATTTGTCGTAAAGAACGAACGCAGAAGAAGAAGAGAAGAGAAACACATTATTTTGTTCAGTTGAGTTCATGATTATTTTTAGTATCATCGGAAGTTTTACCAAAGAACTACTCGTTTAACATTGTGAACGTCTTTATCATAGCTGAATCAGTATCCTCAAACACTGTTGTCATGGTTACATCTCATATTTCATACACAGCGTTGTAATGATATTGTTTTATATTTACATAAAGTGTGTTCATTAACATAATTAATATAATCTTTGGCCAATCAGGCTTTACAATCAGTGAGCACGTGATTATCGAAAAGTTACGACTGCTGTTGTGAGAGTGATCTGATTCTACAAAAAATATATGCTCATAAACAATAAACTTTTAATAAACTTGTATTTAGTGTGAATCTGGTGGTTGTCTTAAACGTATACCTTTTCATACGCTTCATACTTTTCATTTTTTTTTGTAGTGACATATTTTTTTGTCGTGTATACAACAATTATAGTGCGATAAAGTGTTCTGTCTTGCATTTCTTGTTTACTACGTTTTGTTTGAAACTTTCTTGCCTATTGATATTTGTTTAAAGTCCAGCAACTTCCACAATGTATAATGCAGTATAAATGTCAATTGTCAGAGTTGTTAATTGAGTTGTATGTGGATTAAATATGGACTATTTTGTTTCCTAAATAACGTAGATCTTAACCTATCAGATTCATAGATATCACCGGTAGACCTACGGCATCTTCAATGAAAGATTACTGTCACTGAATTGACTCTGTGATCTTTACTCACTGTGATCTTTACTCACTGTGATCTTAACTCACTAATTATTATGTGCTGCAGTTTGCTCCCTTTTTGTCTATCCAATTGGTCATGTGACGGAGACTACGACATACTTTGTTTCCCAGTCAAATCATAGCAAAATTTACTTTAAGACATTTTGGTTGAAGCATAATCTTTATTTATTTATTTATTCATATTATGTTAGCTTTTGATACATGTTCCCACAAATATCTACAAAATTACGTGTCATTCATCTAATTTATCAAAGAAATTAGATAGTTTCAGCTTAATTTAGACATACACCTGCCGAAAGGAAACAAAATGAAAAAAACTTAATTCAGCCTCTTCTTGTTTTTTATTTCAATGCGATAGCCAATCTGTTAATTGTGTAAATATTGAAGAGGAGTGATGACAGAGATGATCTCTAATGCACACCATCGTTGACGCTTGTCGGCACCGATGACCACCTGCCGCATCTAAGCACCATTTTTCTTTCAAACATTGCGTGGTATATCCATCCGATGAGGCTTGGGTGATAGTTATCTTCCAGCAACTTACACATAAGTAACTGGAAGGGGACTTTGTTGTATGCATCTTTCAAGTCTGTATCATTTACATATGCTTCAACACTGGCCAGAAACTCCTCATATGTGTCATATGCAAAGTCTTCAGCGCTGTGCCATATCTCAATGCTCCATCTGTATCCCCAAAGCATGTTAGGAATTAAGTGGTTTCTTTCGAGTTTATATGCTAACTTCCTATATATTATTTTCTCTACAATTTTGCCATTTACGTTTTGTATTACAATGATTATGTAACAACTGATTTGAGAGGCATTTTTGTCATGTCTTAATTGGGAAACTGAGCAGCCAAATTTCCAGAATGGGGCCATTAATGATGCTGTTGTATTCATTGCAAATGTCTTACATGTCTGCTTCTTGTAGTCTGTCAATGTCTTTGATTCTATCAGGGTCAGGTGCAGACTTTTTGGAACTGTTTATTATAGTATTGTTCTCTTCAACATTTGTGAGCACATCATTAATTAAAAATAAGAAAATTACTTGACTGTTACATGACCTCCACTGCAGTAAAATCTGTGGAGGAAATAACTTGGATGTTACATGATTTTTGCTACTGTAGAATATTTTGAGAAACTAGTTTAACAATTGAAAGAAAATATACTTGTTCATCTCTAATGCATTTCAATGTTGCAAATGTGTCATGGGTAATACCCTTCGGAAGAAGGTTTCCATTGGTTATTGCATATTATGTCACAATGAATAGATACAGTCTTGGGGGATTTGAAAGTAAACTTGGAAACCATACCCTACTACTGCAAGCTTCTAATAAACAATGTCATAGAATTACAAAAACAAAAACAAAATTTACAATGATGTTATCATGGCAGAACTGGCAAGGAAACAAGTGATTCAAGTAAAAAATAGAATACACAAGAGATAGAGATAGAGAGAGAGCAAGAGAGAGAGGGTGATCGATATGAAGAGAAATGTAACAGATAAGTCTATGAATGGTAAAGGTCGGTATGTACCAATATATTATACTAGGTAGTTTTGTTAAAATGGAGATTCTATTTATTTGTGTCGTTAAATGTATAAATGTTATTTTATTTACGTATGACGAAATATTTACTCTGTGTACGCAAAATATATTCTTTATAGAGTACTTGAAACGTTTTATCTTCTGGTGTTCTGGATAATAACGCTGATTTGACATGCATTTAACAGTATGTGCTATTAAAACAATTCTCTTGTATTTAAGCGATTGATCTTTTGTTGGACTGTGTTGTACTTGGAAAATATGAGAATGTAGTGCAATGTTTATCCGTTGTCATACTAATGAAAAATATTGTTAAAAAGGAATTGATATTCAGAAACATGATCGCATACAACTGTCAGTTCTGCTAATCACATAAAAGATTTAAGAATACAGCAATCAATTAACACACAATTGTGATTACTATCTGTTAGAAGTAATTGTTATTAACATATGACATACATTTCCGTATACGTTCATACACAGCTGTTATTTGATCTGCATGTTAAAGCATTAAATCCTTCCGGAACTTGGCTCCCATGTCAACAGTTATGAAAAACTCTCTATTATGTGCAATTTGACCAGCGACAGCAACAGTCATTTTCAGATCGTAAATGACATCTTGCACCCATCATCTTTTATGTCTTCTTTTCAATCTTCTTCCAGACACCATATTATCCAAAATTATCTTCTCTAAAAACTCATAAATCAATAGTGTGCTCAATTAAAATTGCGTTAAGCCTGTCTGTTTTGTTAGTGATTTGTTTGCTCTGTCATTCATTTCATTTGAAGTAATTCTTCCACTCTTTCGGCAACGATATTTTTATAATTATAATATATATAAGAAGTAATTCTTCACGCATTGAGAGAGTCTATCCGAACAGAGGTTTCAGGATGTGATCCACTCGTAGACCAGATTGAGAGAGTCTATCCGAACAGAGGAGTTTCAAGGATGTGAATCCCACTCGCAGACCAGATTGAGAGAGTCTATCCGAACAGAAGAGTTTCAGGGATGTGAACCCACTGCAGACCAGATTGAGAGAGTCTATCCGAACAGAGGAGTTTCAGGGATGTAATCCACTCGTAGACCAGACTGAGAGAGATGGGTGTCAATATTGGTGCTGCCAGAAAAGAACGATGCACTAAATATGAAAGGGAAAGATTAATTAACATCGAACTGGCGTGTTGGGCCGCTGGACGCTGTCAGATTTGTTGAGGCGGAGATCGGAGCACCTATAGATATGTCCGGAGTGTTATGATGATAGTCATCTGATAACTGATTTCTTATAATTAATTAGCAAGTGTTCAGTTTGAAGATAATGTTCATGTATATATCGATTTAAAAAAAGGGAAAAGAACCCTTATTATACTACGTGACGCCCGAGTGGTTACCGGGGCCCAAATTTAGGCTGTAAAGAATAGAACCACTATTACCTGCCACGCATGTCGTAAAAGGCGACTAAGGAGGTTTGGCAGAAATCTGAAGCAGGTGTCCTAAACGTGTAGAAGTCTATGTGTTTAGGGGCCTACCAAACCAATGTGCGACGTATACACGTTCTTGGCACAGATCAAACATATCATAAAGAGTGATTAAAATTGATCGTAAAGAACGAATGCAGAGAAAAAGACGAAGAAGGAGATACCATGTGGTAAGTAGGGTAATACGGAGTTAGGCTTGAATATTTCATTGACAGTCGGCACACGAAGGGTGGTGTGGTCAACATCACGCCTGTCGCTTTTATTCATAGTGCTTTTTATGGTACACAATTGAGGCTGGATCGAAATGAGAGTCGTTAAGGTCGGACAAATTCCACGTCCACTGTGAAATTGAACCTGGATCATTAGCTTCTAAATCGAGTTCACTAACAACTACGCTACTGCGGTTCTCACATATCAATGATGATGACAAACATAATTGTTGCCTTTTCTGTTGTATCTGACCTTTACTTCTATACAGAATTACCTAATTATAAGTTTCAATCGATTGATCACTTTGAATGCAGGTGTTAGGAATAGTACTCGAATATCATATACAGAAAAATAGAACAGGTCAAATGACAACAGCGTTAAATTTAAGAGAAAATGGATGATAAGGAAGAGAAAGAGAAAATGAAATACTTTGGATATAGAAAGCGAGATGATTCTCTTGATAAGATCTTTCTGGAAGGTAAGACTAGAATTGCAAAATCAAATTTACAAGATGTCATAGACGAGTTGAGTATCATTATCAGGTGCCGTCTCCACATCGAAGGTTGGCTGCAATGAATCTCCAGCATCCTCTGTCTTTCGCCTTGTGTTGCACACTTCCAGACTGTAACCTGTCCATTTCTTAGAGTATAACTGAAGCATAAGCTGGAAACCTCATGATTGACAAAAAGCATTTAGAGCTGTTATCATGTCGACCCTTCAAAAGAAGGAACACTGAGTTCACAAAGTCAAGGAAAGACACCAGGTACTAAACTCATATAAAAATCAGTTTCGGAAATCTCTTCTTATCCTGAAGCTGTGAAAGAAAAACCATAATTAGAGATCGAAGAAGAAGCCATGGGAACCATGTTGCGAGAGGCGTCATCTATACCAGTGCTATCCAACGTTTTTGTATATGTGAGTGTATATGACTAATAACTGTGGAGGCGACTTGTAGCACTTGAAATAATATTACTTTTCTTCTTCTTCTTCTTCTTTTCTCCAATCCTGTTTTACCTCACAGCGTCAGGTCAAGAAGAAATTTCTAAAACAGGAACTTGTATGCGCTTCGTAGATAGTATCTTTCGTCGCCTCTGTTATCTCTGAGGTCCATCTTTGCATGGTTGGCCTTTTTCTTTATACCCATTGTATTGGAGCAGCATTGCTCTTTCAGGTGCACTGTCTGTTGGTAATCTGCTTACGTGGCCGTACCATTTTTTTTTTTTTTTTTGATGAAGTCTAGTACTGATGTTGTACCCACTTATTTGCTGATGTCTTCATTTCTCAACCGGTCTCTTCTTGTTACACCCAGCATTCTGCGTAGACACTTCATCTCTGTCGTCATTAGTTTTCTTCTATCATTTGTTGTCAGTGACCAGGTTTGGCACCGGTAGCATAATGTGGGGAGAAAGATTGTGTTGAACATTGCTCTTTTTGTATTCATGGTGACATGTTTGCATCTTAAAATTGGCGCCATTTGTTCTATCATTTGATTTGCTTTGTTGCATCTGTGTTGAATTTCATTAGTTATTCTTCCGTTGGCTGAAAAAATGCTCCCCATAATAATACTAACAATAATAATACATAAATATAAATAATAACATGAATAAAAATATTAATAGAAGAAAACGGGAGAATTTTAATTTTTTTTTAAATATTGTTCTTACGAAACAAAAACTGAATCATGCTGATGTTCAGAAACAAAAACTTAATCATGCTCATGTTCAGAAACAAAAACTTAATCATGCTGATGTTCAGAAACAAAAACTGAATCATGCTAGTTCTTACGAAACAAAAATTGAATCATGCTGATATTCAGAAAAACATTTATTTTTCTTGAAATTCTGATTTACGTTTTAGCCGGAGGACTAAAATATGGCACCGTAGATTTATCACACGGGCACCATGGCGCCTACTGGTGCCGGGTTGGAGAACACTGATTTATATTATAATGATAATGTAAGGCTATAATTTTGCTTGGTCGCAGCAATCATAAAATATTCGATGTCGCAGTGGTGTGAAATGATACACCTCACAGTACTAGACTTTCAAACAGAAAGGCCAAGTGAACCAGCATGATTTCTCTCTTTCTAGTACGCTCTGAATTAAACAATATATTAAACATCAGGAATTTAGATTGATAAACATAAGTGAAAGCAGGTAAATATTAACATTGCTTACCCTTCGACTTGCTCTGCAGTAGACTAAGCACCTATGGGTTTGCAGCTTAGAGTGCTATAGCGTCGGTTCAATAAACAAACTATTAGTAAGTGGAAAAAAAAGACACAACGCAATCAACAATAAAGACAACCATGTCTGGTCTAATAACCTAATGGCATAAATTCAGATAAAAGAATATGTTGTTTATATGTGGTATGATCGACAGTAATTGACTCATATATTTTTGTATGGTTCAATAACAGGCACATGGAAGACAGAATACGTGTCTTTAAGATGTGGATATACAGAAGAATATGCCGTGTTTCCAGTGCCGGATTAGCCTAGTAGCAGAAGTAGCAAATGCTACGGGCCCCGCGCTTCTAGGGGCCCCGCGCCTATGTGACAGAGATGAAAATGGAAAAATAACCAGATGTTATATCAAAAACACGCAAGTTGTCTGAATTTTTTAATGTCGTATGTGATGGTGCTGAATCCAACGAAATCGAAACAGAAAATACAGAAGTCTCGTCTCACTGTGTAGTAGATGAAGGTGCTATAGAAGAATCATCATTACCAATATTACCATTAAGATCAGTAACTCTTCACGATTTAGCCACATTTTCCACAAGACAAACTGAAATCGAATGTACATAAAGTCCTTCCAATTTAGCCATATCATCTTCAAGCCAAAGAGAGGCAGAAAGCACAGCACATGCTTCCAATGTAGCAACATCTTCTACAAGCCAAAGAGAGGCAGAAAGCACAGCACATGCTTCTAATGAAGCAACATCATCTACAAGCCAAAAACACAACGAAAGTAAATGTACTCCAACGATGTTTGTGAATGGCCAAACAACTTCAATCGAGATTATTGGATTGTGAAAGAAAGTAGCGAAGTGCAACATATGAACAGTGATTTCATGTCTCCAAAAAAAAACATACGATAAAGAAAGCAATCCACGATTTTGTCGAAAGTCGTTTTTTACATACACCAACAAACAAAACTCACGTTAGAGATTGGTTGTGTTATACAGAAACTAAAGGACACCTGTTCTGTTTTGTTTGCAAAGTTATTGATTTAGGCTGTACCATAGAGTGACTGGTGTAATTGGAATACTCCTGCAGTTAAAATCTATTACAGCAGAAGAGATCTTGAAAAGAACTCCAAATATTGTCAGCTCTTACCAAGAGGATTTGGAAGATAGCCTAGGCGACGAACTTGTGCAGTTCGTTGAACTTCTTAAAACGAATGTAGCTGCTGCTATTAGCAACGAAAAGCATGAGGCTCTTGAACTGCAATTTTATAAACTTATAATTGAAAATTCATTAGAGTCGTGTTTCCCAAATGTAGAAATAATCTAACGAATTTACTTGTTTTTAATTATTACTAACTGCAGCGGAGAACATTCTTTTTCGACATTAAAGCGTACAAAAAGTGAGTTCAGGAACATGATGGGACAAGATCGTCTAAATAACCTCACCTTAATGAACACTGAATGTAATTTACTTAGAGAAATTGATTTGTCTAGTATTATCTCTAAATTTGCTCACATTAAATCGAGACAAGTTTGTAAAAGTTGTGTTTTATTTTATTATCATACAAAACCTAGGGCCCCGCGCTAAAATTTGCTACGGGCCCCTCGCTAGCCTAATCCGGCACTGCGTGTTTCACTGAAAGAAAAACATATAAACACATAAATTTTATAAAATTAATGAGGAAAGAAAGAAGTAAAACAGGAAAGAAAAAACAAACAATATATTATGTAAACGTAAGGAAAAAAAACCACTGATGAAAACGATACTGGAGAGGTAAGTTGAAGTTCAGCGAGGAAAGCGAAAGACGGAGACATCAGTAAGAGGAAAACACCAAGAGATGGATATATTACAACCTGACAAGAGTGCACGATCAAAGCAAGAAACGGATTATATTGATGGTAACTGTAGCGTAGCCAACCTTTGATAAGGAGTCGGTATCTAATGAGGATATATTCCTTTGTTTCTACAAGTTCCGCCTCAAATATATATTGCATGTTTCATAACATTAAATCTTTCTTATGAATCTGCAACCTCACTTTAGCTATACATTCACTTTCTTACAACAAGCAGAAAGTACAACCAAATATTTAGAACATATTTAAGTAAGTACTCTACAAATATTATAAATATTTCACGATAGAATGTTAAACAAACACAGAAGACAAACAAATGGTTGAAAAATAATTTATAGTTTATTGATCTTCCTATAATAAGTATGTCTTGGCGATCTTTATTTATCAATCAATATCAGAAATGCTCTAATTTTTATTAATCTTAATTGAATAACTATTCTCTTAATTGTATGCAATAACAACTAAATGTGTATTTTGTTCTGGATGAAATCAAAGATTGGCAAACTGCACTCGGTGACACGTCAACAAATATGTATACATTTGTAATTAAACTTACATTTCTACGACAATTTCAATGGTCCATGAACAAATATTGTAAAAATTATTACTAACCAAACTCAAATGTTTTGATCAAGATTATAATATCGATATTATGTCAAGTTTCCACTTATTTTAACTGCTTGGTAAACTTGATGAGATCTGTACTTTCTGATGATTGTCCACACGCTTCTATAATTAGTATATCATAGACATTGCATTTTTAAGTGATAAATCTGCAAATAATTACCGAAATATCACATACGGTTCTTCATGTTTATTTTGATATACTATGATATAGTCTACTTGTTTATATTTTTAACTTTTAAAAGTTATTTTTTAAAGTGTATTCTATTTATACAAATGTTTAACTTGTTCAGAGAATGGATGAATTTAATCCTATGATGTTCTTGATCGTAAATTAATACTGCAGGAGCAGATGATCCAATACAATTCCTAGCATCTAATACTGCGTTTGACAATAAATATTTAAATGAATAATATTTTATTTTAATTTCAAAAAAGCTTCAAGAAGAGTTCAGTGTCAGACTTTTGAAGCATTTTTGCCAGTAATTATTCATCACAGCAAACAAAGAATATTAATGAAGAAGAAATGAAATGAATATGCGGACAAGTTAATACTAACTTCAATGATTCGAATAAGGAATTTAAGGGCTGTTAATGCCAACCATGATTACGAATAAGTGAATTTAAGGGCTTGTTAATACCAACTTCACTGATTACGAATAAGTGAATTTAAGGGCTTGGTAATACCAATTACACTGATTACGAATAAGTGAATTTAAGGGCTTGTTAATACCAACTTCACTGATTACGAATAAGTGAATTTAAGGGCTTGTTAATACTAACTTCAATGAAGTGAAGGCATGAAGAAGTGAAGGAATGGACTTGTCAACACTAACTTCCCTACATGAATAATCAACATCTAACATAATTTAAAATGTTTTCTAAGCAACAGCACCGGGAGTTAGCATTTACTTTCAATAGAATAGTTTATCAATAGAACGACCTTGTACCAGGTCATAAATCCAAGGAAACATACTTGTAAATGGAACCTACATATTCTGTTATAGATGATATCAGATTATATAACAATTCGACATTGAATGTTATTATACGTAATATGGGCTCATCATATCTTATTAACGCTACATGTTCGGCAGAAATTGAATACACAACATCTTGGATCGGCCAGTATATAATAGTCCCTGTGATAGGAATAGTTGGAATTCTAGGAAGTATTCTCAGTGCTATTGTAATAGTTAAAAGTGGACTGAGGAAACCTTCTAACGTTCTCCTTCTTGGTTTGGCGATAGGAGATACCATGGTTTTATTGGGAATTTTTGATGTCTCCGCATATTTGTATTTGGCGAACAATGCTTGTGGTGATGCTAACCGATTTATTTTCTTACCATACGCACCAGCTTTAACTATCCTTGTATTTGAGGTAGCTATCTTTGCTATCACAGCGTTTGGTGCCAGACTGTCAACAACAGTGACGGCCATAATTACAACGGAACGTTTAGTGGCAGTGTTTTACCCACTCAAGTTAACACAGATAGTGACACGTCAACGCGCGTGCTTGGCTCTAGTCTTTTCCGTGATATTCTGGTTACCCTGGACAATTTTCCAATGTTTTTGGTTTGAATTTAATTTCCAGTATAGCAATAAATATAAGACGTTTATAGCATGGGATTCAAGTTCTGAGTACTTCAATAGTGGCAGCTTTGACACAGCCACTTTTAACGATATGGTAATGAGCCATCTCACTCATACAATACCCCTTATCTTGGTAGCTGCTGGGAGCATGGTCATTGGAATTCAGGTTAGAATCGTGATTAATAAACGAAAAGAACTTGTCTCCGCTACATCCAGACAGAGGTTCTCATCTCGGACAACAGTGACTCTACTAATGGTTTGTCTCATCTACTCTATCACACGTTTCTGCTTTGTTCTTCGAAATATTCCATGGTTCAACTTTAGCGATCCATCTTGGGCAAGAGTGTCATTTTTCTATGGAGTTGTTAGAGATAGACTTGTAGAAATTAACAGTGCTTGCAACTTTTTTATATATGTAGCGTTCAATTCTAGATTTAGAGACATATTGACAGATTTGTTTCTTAACCGTCAACGAGAAGACAAAAGTACTAGCTCATGGGCACAGTGACGTGGATGGTTCTGTGTATTATTATGTCCATGAGCATAGACCAGGCCACGAAGAAATAAATGGTCATTACACTCGGAGCCGTCTTGTAAGACACTTACAAACTCAGCCCAGTTCGTTCGGGCTGCATTTATTCATTATAGTACATCACGATACTGTGCAGTATAAGTTAATTAGCAACTCTGTTCATTAAAATAGTACACTGAATTTTTTGTATTGTCTCTGAGAGATACAATGACAGTGATAAATATTTGACATTTCTTCTATGCATGTAAATTCTGTTAGTAAAGCAATTGCTTCTTGTTCGTGCTTGTCAGATTGTTTAGTTGGATGTGCATTAATTTCATTTCTCTAGTTCCATCAATTAAGAATGACACTTTTGTTTCAGCGATATCTAACGAGTAAAATGAGAAACTACATTGATTTTACCAATCAGAGATCATAGTGACATTTGAAGTCATACACAACATAAGCATTCGTTTAAGACATTGCATTTTAAGTCACATATATCATTGACTTTTTAATTCAGAGATGTTATTGATTTTGCATGCAATAGACTAGATATTTTTATACGTGAGATACAGAATTGATGAACTGATATTTCAAGTCTCAGTCATCATTACTTAACAATCACATATATTTTGATTTCTGTGCAAATATATTTGTGATTTCTCTGTGCAAAATATTTGTGATTTCTCTGTACAATATATTTTTCTCTGTACAAATATATTTGTGATTCGCAAATATATTTGTGATTTCTCTGTGCAAATATATTTGTGATTTCTCTGTGCAAATATATTTGTGACTTCTTACAAATATTTGGATTTCTTGCATGCATCATCGACTTCCAAAGTCACATATATTTTATTTCTATGTGCACATGGTATAAGGATTAGACATTAATATCCAGACAACGAATAATATGGTTATCAAAAAGGATGATGAGTGGTGAAGAAAAATATATAAATCAGCGTAATGAATTAAAGCAATTAAATGTTGTAAATCATTATACACGCCCAGGCCCAAGGAAGCAAAGAATAGTACCACTGCAACCTACAATGCATGTCGTAAGAGGCGACTGATGTAGGCTCTAGGATGCTATCCGAGTGAATAATAAGCCGGCAGAAATCAGGTCTGCTGGCCGACTTGTAGGCGCATAACTGGCCCAACGTAAAATTGCTCTTAGGCTCAGATCACATACAAATCACACAAAGTGGTTGACAAGTGGTCGATATGGAGCGTTTGAAGAAGAAAAAAATCTTTATACTAAATAAACAATATTCCATGTCTTGGACACACAATTTTAAAAACATTTTAAATTTTGGGTTTCCCGGGAAATGGAAACAATAAGACAAAAGAAAACAAAGAATAACCCCAAAACTGGAAAGGGGAAAGGAATAAAAAGGGCAATGAAAAAAAAATTTTTGGGAACGGTCCTGTATTACTTTAAAGGGGTATCTGACTCCTTTTACAGCTTTAATTTACTTCACTCATCATATTTCTGAATATATAACAAACACAAAAACAAATTTAAAAAGGGTTCATAATTATTTAATAAATGAACTTCTCTCTCTCCTTCCAGGCGTAAAAATTAACAGAAACGGGTTTTTCCTAAGTCACAAAACAATTTAAAATAATTCAAAGTGCAAAATTCTTTCCCCTCCCCATTTCCCAAATAACATCTACCCACATAACATAATGTCCCTTTCATCATTTTTCCACGAACCCCTTCGGGAAAACCTCCTTTTTCCCTAAAATTTATTTTTTTTCCAAAAAAGGTCCTCCCATTGACAAAAAAACAAATACCCACATAAATTAAAAAAAGTTCTTTTCACATTGATTCTTTACCGGGTCGGTGATACAGAAGAGTATGGACACACAACTTCATTTTTCCCCCTCATGTACGTTTGGATTCTTCTAAAAAAATTCACTGGTCTCATCTTCCTCAAACCCCTACCCTTCGACATCTGGTCCCCCTAGTCCTCTACTTAAAATAGTTCTCAGGGTTTCCCTCGTCAGGCGTCCCCTTTTACCCCCAGCAGGCATCGGTTCATCTGGTCAGCCCACCCGGGTCGCCCGTCGTCCCCTTTTGGGTTTATTCCCCGTTTTTTTACTTCTGCTCGTCGTCGGGTTCCCTTAGTTACGTATAGTGAAAAGCGGTTTTTTCTCTGAAAAATTTTGGTTGGCATTGTTGGATCTAGTTAAAGTTCTTCCCTTGGTTCAATACTCTTGTTCCCGGGTCCGACCATGAGTGCTCTACCCCAAAACCCAAAAACCCCTTTCCTGAATTTGACTTACAGCCCTTTCATTTCTGATTGAATTTCTGTCCCAAAAATATAAAATGTTTTTTCTCAGGTTCTAAGTTCCTCTCATATTTTCATTCCAAAATGCTGCCCCAGGATAAAACATATTAACTCACTGTTAAAAAACCCTCTCTTTCACTTGAGAATAAACAATCTACTAAAAACATATTTTTCCCGCCCCGTTCTTCTCAAAAGTCTCTAGTCTCACTGTCTCATTCTTTTTCCTCCTGTTTTTTTTTTTTGGCCTAAGCCCCAATGGCCTTTTCCCTTCTCAGTTTCCCTTCTCATGTTTCCCATTTGATCATTTTTTTAAAATTGGAGTCCCCAACTGGTGTACCTGGCCCTTTAAAAGGAAATTCAAATTTTAAAACCAAGTCAAGGACCCCAAAGGGGAAAATGGGGGGGTTTCGGTTCGCCCGACCCTCCAAAAAACAGTAAACTGAAAATTAAATGTTGACATATGGGGAACACACGATTGGAAAAAATAGGAAGGAACAAAGTACATTCAATGACAGTCGTACTAACATCTAAACAGATAAAAAAAGCAAAGAAAAGTGATTATCGAGTGTCATATATATATTGTAAAATTGTTGTATTTTTTAAAAACCAGGGGAGAATAAAACAGGCAAAAAAGGGGGAACGAGACAAAAGGGGGAATATTCCGAGACGATAAAAAAAGGGTCTGACAGAGTGCATCGTCAAGGAAAGGAAAAAAGGGGAAATTGGGGTCTTACAGACAACCATCAATACAGAATCACACCTGAAAACCATGTTGATCAACTTCAACCATTGTAACTAAACGTTATATAGATAAGTGATTGATTGATTGATTGATTGGTTGATTGTTTGGGAGATTGATATGACGATCATCATTGCACTTCGGTGACAAACCCCCAGGGCGCTCCGTCTTTTTTTTTATACAAAAAGGGTCTCAGCGGCTTTTTAACCCCGGGTAAAAGGGGGGGTTCCCTTGAATTTTTAGAAAGAAGGTGATAATGTTTGTGGGAAATTTTTATTTTGAAAATCCCTAATAAAATTTTTCCCTTTTTTAATTTTCCAACCTTTTTTTCCCCCTCTTTTTCACTGCAAAATGGTTCTTTAGGGCTCAACTTTTTTTTCCCTTTTATCTCCGATAGGACAAAAGGAAACCCTCGTTTTTCGCCTACATTAAGACCCGGGGTCTCTGGACAAAAAACCCTTTTATTTTCCCAAAGGGGCGAATCCCCCCTCTCTTTACAGATGGTCAATTGAAATTATTTACTGTAAAGCCTCTGATTTTTTGCTTTTCTATATTGTCTTTCATCACCCCAAAGTTTTTTTTCCCAAAAAAACTTTTGGTCTTGCACAATGTTACTTTCCCATACAACTCTGTCCCCAAACTAGTTTTTTTCCAATTGGTGAGCCCGATAAAAAATTTTTAAATTTATCTCTCTCTTTTTCTCTCTCTCTCGCGATCGTTCTTATGTCTTTTTTATTCATTCTAATGTGATAAAATAAGCAGCCAAACATCAAGAAGGGGAGGCGGGCCCCTTCGTACCAAATTGGGCTCAGATGCTTCCCTTCGGTCTGTTTTCGGCCCCCCCCAATCATCGTTTACGGGGTTGCTCTCCGTTAGCCCTCTCCCTTCCCCAGCCAAACCTGTAAAGGCGGGGGTTTGCTATTTTTTTTTGGACGGGGGCCTTTTTGGACCTCCCCTTTTCCGGTCTTATGAGCGCCATCTGCCCAGCGAACCGGTCTTTTGTCGACCCCTTTGGGTTTTTGCCCCCCGCCCATTTTTGTGTTCGGTTTGCTCCCCCAGGTTTTTTTTTTGATTCCCCCAATAAAACCAAAAAACGCAGTGGTTATGGGGGCAAAAACCCGGCACCATTTTAACCTCTGCTGGATTTTCCCAGTTTTTTTCCCCCTTTTGGGGTGGCCCTCACCCCCTCTCGGCTGCCGTGCGTCCGTGCCTATCGCGCCTGTCTGCCGGTTTCCTGCCGTGCCTCCGTGGTTTCCCGACCCTTTCCCAAATACCGTCCCCATGCTCGTATACCCGGTGGGCCCACGCGCACCCCCATCTTTGCTCGCTCTGTATGGGTGAGTGCCTTTTCAAGCCCCGTCATTTTTCCCCGGCTCACTTTTTCCTGGGTTTTTCCGACACGGGGGCCCTTAAAATTTGCCCTTTTGGGCCCCCGTAAAACCCCAACCCCGCTCCTGGGTTGGGACTCGAAAGAGGGTAAAGTAAGAGAGAGCTTTTCCCCGGACCCCAATTTTCCCGCTTCACGCTGGTCCAAATCCCCTTGACGGAGGGGCACCTCTCCCCCTGTTGTTTGTTTTTTTTAGTCCCCGGTTGGGCCAGTTTCACCATTGCAGCTCAACTCGGGACACCTGGACTTTGAGTTTCCCCCCAAGGGGAAAAAGACTTTTCACGGATCCCCATTCATCCTGTATGTTTATCCGCCCAGCTTTTCCCGGGGCCCCGGGAGACGAGCTTTGGCCGGCCCTCTGGGTTTTCACTGTTTTGTGTTTGCTAGGCCCCATCTAGGTGGCCCCAATCATCCCCTACTTGCACCATTGTAGCTCTCAAAAAACATCTACCCTTTGGGATTAAATTCCTCTATTTCGGGGGTCACCCGGGGAGGTAGGCGGGGTCTAGGTGAAAGCTCACTTATCCTGGCCCGGGTTTTCCCCAGGGATTTTGGACCCCAAGTTCTTTATTGGGGCCCCTGTAGACATTCTTATATCTGAACAGTTGTCTGTTTTGAAGACTTTTTCCCCCAAAAGTGAAAGAACAACATTTTTTTTCATGCGGAAATTGCCCATTCTTCCCCTTATGCCCACCATCTTAGTCTTCTACTCCCGGCCCCCCACCCATTGAGGGGAATAAGTGTGCACTTTTGCAGAAATTTCAGAGCTGTTGTCTTGTCGGCCCATCTGATTTAAAATTTTGGGGAGTCCTGAAGGTGAAAGATGTTAAATCTCCCTAGGTCCCTTATAGGATATCCATATTTCTGATCCAAAATCCCTAATTAAAAGGGGCTCGATTTATTTTAAAAAATTGACCGCAATTTTAATTTTGTCTTAAAATTTTTTTTTGATAGTTTTGAATGTAGTAGCCACACACTATTTAATTTGATTTCTTTATCAAAGCGGGCAGTGAACATGGCCCCCAAGATGGCAAATTGTTTAATTTTAGATAATTTCTTTTAAAATTGATATTTTTTTGGTTACCTCATGACATAAAACCATATTTTGGTAACACTTTAACCCAGATGAAATATGTCGAGCCCTGGCAAAATTTTGATTAAGTATAGTGTACCCTCACTGTGTGTAATTAAAAAACATCGCCAGGAATAGGATTTCCCCTTTGGAAGTTTTGTTATTTTTTTTTTTGTCATGGCTCTTAAGCAAAGTTTTTTGGGGGATGAACCATTAGAGATCTAGTGCTTTAAAAACCATCACCATCAGCGTTCAAAAGGCTTTTAAAAAAGGACTGCAAGAAATTCTAAAGAAAGTGGGGCTAGACAAAAACATTTTTTGATTCCATTGTTAATCTCGAAACTTTTGATACGAACCCATCAATAATTGATTTTTAAAATTAAAAAAAAAGATATTTTATTTTCATGTTAACATCTGAAAAGCAGAATCAAACTGTTTTAATTTAATATTGAAAGGTTGGACATCGATAAAAGCATCTTTTGGGAGTTTTCCCCTAATCTTTTTCTAAAACATTACGCTTTGGGTTGGGGGAACATGTTCTTTGAAAAAATTCTTTCAATTAATGTTAGTATCGGAAGAACGGGGAGGAAATAGATAGATAGAGGGATGAAGGGATGGATTTTGGTTTGGATGGTTTATGGAGGGTTTGGGATTTTGGATGGATGGGATGGATGGATGGATGTGGATGGATGTTGGAGGGGTGGATGGATGTATATATGGATGTGGGATGGAGGTATGGATGGATAGATTTATGGATGGATGGATGGATGGGTGGATGGATTTTGGATGTTTTGGATGGATTTATGGATGGATGTTATGGATGGATGGATGGATGGGATGGATTTTGGGGATGGTTGTATGGATGTATGGATAGATGAAAGGTGGATGTATGGATGTAGGGAATGGAGGGAGGGATGGATGGAGGGATGGATGTATGGATGGAGGGAATTTATCGATGGATGGATGGATGGATGGTTTGGGGTGGTAGGTGGGTGGGTTGGGAAAGGGTAGATAGGTAGGGTAGATAGATAGGTAGGTAGATGATAGATAGACATATGATAAAAAAGATAGAAAGATGGGGGATAGACAGATAGACAGATAGATAGACAGATAGATAGACAGATAATTTAGAAAAAATTGTGCAAAACACTGAAACCCGGGTAACTGTTAATTTAATACTCTAATTTTATTATCATGTCCCAAAAATTGGCTTTTGTGGGTTAAATTTGAACTAAATTTTTAAATTGCATTTCTTCATAAAAAATTTGTTTTTTTAAAATTTGATTTCTCAAATTGATGGTTTTTGGGAAACCCCTGATTTAGTTAGATAATCAGTTACAAATTTGAATATAAGATTGTTGGGTATATTCCCCAAATAGTTTGGTAATTTTTTAATAGTTTGGTATATTACTGAATAGTTTGGTATATTTTGAATAGTGTTTATATTACTGAATATTTTGGGATATTACTGAATATTTTGGGTTATATTACTGAATATTTTGGAAATTACTGAATATTTTGGTATTTACAAAATAGTTTGGATTTACTGAATATTTTGGGAATTTACTAAATAGTTTGGTATTTGCTGAATAGTTTAGTATATTACTGAATAGTTTTTTTATATTAAAAAATATTTTGGGTATATTCTGAATAGTTTGGTATATTACTGAATAGTTTTTATATTACTAAATAGTTTGGGTTTTTATTGAATAGTTTGGTATTTTAAACTGAATAGTTTGGTATTTACTGAATAGTTTGGCATATTACTGAATAGTTTGGTATTTACTGAATAGTTTGGTATTTACGGAATAGTTTTTTTTAATGTTTTTTTTTTCTTATTGTTCAATGATAAAGATAAAAGAAAGTTATAATTAATTTTTATGTTAAAGTTCAGTTTTTTTCCGTTTTAACACTACTTGAAATATTTTATTTACATCTCATTTCCCTTTTTTAAAAGACATATTTTACCCCGAAAGGGGTTTCCCGAGGTCTTTTACCTTTATTGGGGGGTTTGGAAGGCGTTTTGTGGGGCCTCAATGACCTCAACCAAGTAGGACAAGGGGAAAGAAATGGTCAGATTAAAATGTGGCATTCACGTCCTAAAAGGGGGGGGGGGGGAAGTTTTTGGCATGGTTAATTCTCGATCATTTTAATACGGACGCCTTTTAAAAAAAAATTAAGAAGTTTTTTAAACCCAAAAGTTTAACCCTTTAGCAACAAAAGTCTTTTTGGGAATTCTCAAACGAGATCATGGCTTTTAAAAACACAATGCTGGGGAATGGAAACAGGACGGGAAACCCCGGGTCCCTGGGTCAAAAGGGAAAAAAAATACCCCTTTTGTCTGACATGCCCTCCGGAAGATATGGGAAAGTGTCACTAGACAAGCACGGAGGGGAACCCCCCAAAAAACCGAATAGTGACGACCTAAACAGACATGGGGAGTCTTATTAAGAAATAGAAGGATGTTGAACTATTCGGGATAGTTATAAAGAAAAGGATAAAAAGATTTTGGGAAAAGCCCTATAGAACAACTGTTGACACTCTATTCTACATCGGGGAACTGAGGGGAATAAATAAGTATCCCTTCCCCATGTCCTTTTCCCCAAAAATTAAATAAAAAAACATTTTGGGAAAAAACATTTGAATATATAGACAACATTTCAAAGGGGCAACGGAAGGAAAGACACTAACATCAGCAGACATTTTACATTTTTTAAAATTTTTATTTTAAAAGCGCTTGGGAGAATCCCGGGTTTTTTGTTCCCCAAAACAAATTTAATTAGTTCAGGGAAAACGGTTTTTCGGTGGGGTTTTGTAATCTACGGTAGAAAACTCTGATCTACGGTAGACAAACCTTTATCATCAAACATCGTTCACATCTAAACCCGTGTTTCCCAAAGTGGGCGGGATGCCCCCAGTGGGCGCTGTAGACTCCCGGGGGGGGGAAGGGGGCCAAAAACGTTTTGGGAAAAAAAGTTTTCGAGATTTTGTGATTGAAAAAAAATTTAAAAAAGTAATTCTAAAATTTTACACCCTTTTTTGGGTTTTTCAGTCCAATTTTTTTATCAATTTTCTATTTCCCTTAATCATTCGAAAAAAAGACCATGTATTACAGAAATATATATCAGTTTCCCCCTTTAAAAAAAAAAAATAGCATTTTCTTATGTGGAAAGGGGGGGTTTTTGGCCTTTTATAATGTGGAGGGGGTTCAAAGTTTTTTGGGGGACAAAATGGGCGGGGGGAAACGTTTTGGGGGAAACTATGCTCCCAAACTGTGATCTTTGGTAAACAAACATTGATCATCATCTTAGTCGTTCCCCCCCCCTCTGATCTTTTTTTTATTGGTTATTGGTTACTAAACTGACGTCATTGCACTCCCGGGGAGACCCCCCGGGGATCAAAACCCCCAACAGATACCGAAGGTTATACTGGGGTAGCTCCGTGGCTCCTTAAATTCAAATCTCACTCTGCCTTTCCCGGCATACTGGTTTGACCTGCCCGGGGGAACTCCCAAAATGCCTAAATCGTTTTATCGATTAAACATCATTTAAGTGTCCCCATCCAACAGACAGTCGCGAAAGACCGAAGAACATCCCCCCCATCCCTCTTTAACTCCCCAACAATCGATGCCCGTTGATGCAAATATGCCCGCTCTCTCTTCCTAAAAACCCCTGGCCCCGGGCGATATCCCCGTAAGCCACAGGTTTAGAAACTTTACAGACGGCATTGACTCCTTTAAAAAACCCACCCCTTTTTGTTCTTGTGAAAGGGATCAACTGGATCCCGATACAAAACCCCTATTTTAAAAGTCCCAAAAATAGCCAAGGGGACAGCAGTAACGGGCCCCAACCTCCATCCTCTACTAGTGGTAGTCGTCCCGTAGCCCCACTTTCCCCGCAACAACCCCACCATGCCCAGTAGCCGAATAAACCCCGCCGGACTTCTCACCACGTTGAACCGAAATCGGTATATTTAAAAAACATCATCATCCCTTTCATTATCTTCATCAGCCTTTAACCGCAAGATCAGGGGCCCCTGTTGCCCCCCTCTCTACATTCTCTTCCAAATATTTGCATTAAAAATTTCAATGAATCATTTTGGGGTTTTGGGGACAAATATTGGCCCTTTCTTCTCTGCATGAAATTCTGGCATTTTCTTTTTTAAAAATTTTTTTAGTGTTCATGCTAATAAATTGTTTAGTTGGATGTTCATTATTTTCATTTTACAGTTTCCATCAATCGAAAGATACGTTTATGTTTATTTGGGATCTAAAGTAATGAGAAACTTCATTGATTTGACCAATCAGAGATAACAGAAATTTTAAGTCATACACTAAAAAGTATTCCATTGAGAGTTTCATTTCCAAATCCCCATATATCATGAAATTTCCAACTCAAAAATTTGATTGATTTTAAAAAGCATGAGTCTTGTGAGCTTGAGATTAGTGAATTGGGGAGTTTTTCCCCATCTGAGACAGCAATTGATGAATTGATATTCCCTCTACTTTTAAAAATTACATATATTTTTTATTTCTTTTGTAAATACATCAGTGACTTTAAAAATCTCATATATTTTTGATTTCTCTGTAAAATACATCAATGACTTTAAAATCACATGTATTTTGATTTATCTGTACACATACATCAAAATGACTTTAAAAATCTCTTTTTTTTTTCTCTGTAAAATAGATCAGTGACTTTTTAAAAATCTTTAAATTTTTTTTTGGTTTTTCTGTACACATAAACAATGACTTTAAAAATCACATGTATCTTTATTTCTCTGTGCATACTAATGACTTTAAAAAATCACATGTATTTTTATTTCTCTGTGCCCTACATCAATGACTTTAAAAAATCACATGTATTTTTATTTCCTGTAAAATACATCAGTGACTTCAAAAATAAAAAAGATTGTTATTTTTTAAATTAAAATTTTTTAAATTTAAATTTCCCAAATAATTTTTCAACAATTTAAATTTTAAACTCAGGGAAACATCTTTCTCTGGTATTTGCCCCTATTGTCTATGAAGGTTTTATTTTAAAAACTTTAAACATGTGCTGCTGGAATTGAAAAGAAGATTCATATAAAATAGAACATTTACATGTTTTAATGGTTTTTTTTTGACTGAACAAAATCAGCCTAGTCCTTTTTTGGGTTTTGCGGGCCCCCTTCAAGTGAAAATAATTGTGGCAGCTGGGCTTAAAAACCAACAAAAATACACCCCAGTTTACCACAAGGGTCATCATTTCTCTGGTACAACTCCTATATTGTGAGAATCAAAAAGACAAAATATCCCCGGTGGGGGAAAAAATAACACCCCCCAAACCGTTTTGGGGGTAACATCAGGGCCCAAAGGGCGTTCAGATTTGGGAAAAAACCAGTCAGAACTCAGGTACATAAGTGGGGTTGGGGGGAAAAGGGAAACATTGGTCCCCCCCGAAAAATAGTGGGGACATGGTTCTCTTTGAACAACCGTATCAATTTTTAAACCCCCAACTTTGGGTTTTTGGGGTACAGGGGTTTGGGAGACTCGGGGTATAAATACCGGGGGTTTAATTTAAGGGCTTGATTTTACACAACACATAAATCATGTGATAATGAAGGTTTAAGGGAGCATTTAAACAGGTTAATTCCCCTGCAAATTGTGTCAGCGCTTTTTTTGTCTCTTTATACCCGGGTTTTGTTCCGACTTTCATGGAAAATCATGGACCAGGTTATATGTTTGTTTTTTATTGTCAGAGTCCTTATTTTACCGGGGTCGAAGGAAAATAAATTAATCCTTTGGAAATGAAAAATATTCACAGGTAAATGAAAAAACTTTTGTGTTATTTTTTTACAAAGGGGACAACCGCCGGGGGTTTGGGGACTTTGTATTGTTTTTGTGTTAAGGGCTAGGGTAATTTAAATAACTATAAAAGAAATTTCTGAAATTTGTGTTATTAGAAACACACGGCTAAACCCAAAGTTTTTTGTCCCATATTCGGGGCATTGGGGGCAAAAAACGCACTTGGGCCCCACTTTAAAAGGGGATGCCTGAATCGAGGACGTAGATGAAAAAAGGAAAAAAAAAAATTTAAAGGTTAAAAAAAAAAGTTCTTTTTTTGGGTTTTGCTGAAAAAAACAAAAAGGGTGGATTTTGCAAAATTTTATGTTGGTGACTCCCAAATTTGGGGAGATTTAAAAAAAGTTTTTTGTTGGGGTTTGGGAAAAGGGGAAATTTGGGAGAGAATTGTAAAGAGAATTCATGTTTAAATTTAAATTAAGACTTTTGGTAAAAAAAGGAAAACAGAACTTCGCTTTTTTTTGTGTTTTTAAATAATCTGCAGGGGGGAACTGTGGAAATCTCCAGGTGATACGCAAGGTTATTTGGGTTTGGGTGGATTGACCGCCAAAACTACACAAGTATATCCTTTGTATTTTTGAAGGTATTAGTTAGATTGTTTTAAAGGGTTTAAAAAAGAGAGAATGTTAACGTTAACCTTTAGAAAACTCATTTTTTACAGGAAACAAGAAAAAAGAAGGTAATTATGGGACGGAAAACTTTTGGGGGTGAGCTTCTAGGGGCGAGAGAAAGTTGAAAAACAGAAGGATCAAAGGTGCAAATGGGGTGACAATTTTCAAAATTGCAAAATTCGTGGATCCGTGAATTATCAGAATATTGGGAAAATATTTTTGGGGGGGGGGAGGTGGGAAGGTTAAAAACACATTATTGGTTACCTTCCCTTTAAAATTGTGTGCTATAATCATGATCTGAACAGTTTTCCTGTATTTTTGTCGGGCGAAAAAAGTTTTAAAGGGATTAAACGATTAGTTTGGAAACAATTTCAATTTTGGGCAATTTTTTATCATGCCACGATGATGTCAGTTTTATTTTTGTGGTGGGGGAGGTTATGGGGAAAAAATGGTAAAAAAATTGTAATGTGTCATATTTGAGACATTGGGGTATCATACATTTTTTTAAAAATTGATGCACTGATGTTTTATTTCATGAACATTTTTGTTTCCAGGAAGTTTGTTTTGTCTATTTGAAGTGGAATGAAGCAGACGAATAAAATTTGGGGGGTATTATCCCCTTCCATGTTTTTTTTAAGCGGGATTGATAAACCCAAAAACCCCGCGTAATGGTTTTTGGGGGTTTTCAACGGAAAAAAAGTTTTGACAGTGTTCCGTAAAGGGCTATCTGAATTTCGTTTCTTCATCAAAAAGGGGGGTTTGAAGAAAAAATCAAATGGGAGAAAAAGGTGAAGTGTTTTAATTATTTTGTTTGGGTGACATCTTCGGTTTAATTTTAATTTTTGGGAAGGTCAACAAATCTGTTCTGATACATGTTTGTGTAAGATGACAATGTTTTTTATAATTTCGGACTTTTTTGGGCTTTAATTTTTTTTTGTTCAAAAACACCTGCAAGGGGTTCCCCCAAAATATATGGAAATATTTTTTTAATTTTTTTTGTTTTGCTATGTGAATTACAATTGTATTTTTTATAATTGATTTTTTATTGGGTTTTATAATTGAAATTGTATATTTTATTTGTAGAGATCAAAGAGAATTCGATGAAACAGGTACCAACCCGGGGCAATAATCACGGTCTGTGGGGAAACCCAAGAGCAAAATTTTAGGCAAAGGGAAAAAGAATCTTTGGGAAAAAACTTAGAACACATTTTTTCATAAAACGTACATACTTTATCAAAAAATTTGAAGGAAAATCAAGGGGGGACAAGAACCTTTGATGATTTTTAAAAAAATTTTATTTGTTTTGAATTACCTTTTAAAGTTTATTAATGAGGGTTTTAGAAATATTGTTATTTGTTATGATGTTAATTTATTTAAGATGCACTGTATGTCATCTAGATGGGGGATGGCAGGAAAAATTCCACCGGATAAATTGGGGCCATTTTTGTAATTTCGGGGTCTTTACGGGTTTTTGGGACTATTAAAGGATGGGAAAGTTAAATTTGTGTTTTATATTTTGGTTTTTGGTCGAGCAAACGCCTGATCGAATTTTTTTGAAAAGGGGTTTCCCGGGGCCGTATCGGGGAACAACGTGACCTGTTATCGATAGGTAGCGCACCCGTGGTGATGGACAAAAAGGGTCCCAAACCCGCCCCTTGTAGGTTAATAAATTAAGGCCAAAAGGGTTGGGGCCCGGCAGAAACGCCCCGAAGGGTGTCACAATGTGTAGCCAACCGTTTTACACGACACGACTAGTATAGTAGTATTTTAGATGGTAAAAATTTAGTTAGAAAACAAATTTTTTTTTGGGAAAAAGGGGGTTTATAGATTGGTTCCAATGGCGGGTTTTTCCATCTCCTAAATCAGGGGTAATGGGGATAAGGGAAATTTAAAGCCCCCTAAAAAAAAAATAACGGGGGGAGCAAACACAAGTAGTCGACCCAGCATGTTCCCTTGGGTCTTTTCAAAGACCAAAATATCAAATACATTCGGATAACTGTCATTTTTGGGGGTTTTTTTTTCCTTTAAGTCTGAAAGGGGCCAAATTTGGGGGGTATCGGGGTTTTAAGCCTTTGGCGAATATCAAAGTAAGGGGGAAAATAGCATATATATATACTAAAATTATCAGCGAAAACGACAAAAAAGGAAGAGACGGATCAAAAAGAATACATCACAAAGATAGGACAGACAGTTTTTAAAGGGGCAGAAAAACAAAGCCCGGGAGCACCCCCTTGAGATAGTAATTTCAGGAGACCAGAAATCCCGATCACAGGGGAAGACAGACAAAAATATTAGGGGAAGAAAATTAGACGTTACAAGGAGAAGACCCGACAAAAATGTAGGGCCCCGAGACAGACGTCTGATCACAGAGAAGCCAGAGACTATAAATCAAAATTTCATAGAAAACAGACAAGAATAGTGTGGGCCCGAGACTATAAATCTGATCCCTGAAAACAAACACGAATGTAGGGCCCAAAAAGTAAAAACGACAAGACAGACAAGGAAGCAGGGGCCCGGGAAATAGGGTTTTATCACGAGAAGCCAGTAACTAGAAGGGCTAATCCCTAGAAACCAAGGGCTGGAAATCTGATCACAGAAAAAATCCCCGAGACTAGAAGTCTGATCACGTAGAAGACAAAAAGAAATAGTAGGGCCCCGAGACTAGAAATCCCGATCACAAAAAGCCAGACAAAAAGATAGTAGGGCCAGAGACAGGGAAATCTAATCACAGACAAACCCGAAAACTAAAAAAATCACAGAGGCCAGATATAAGTCAAAAGACAAAGCGTCTTAAATTACTTAGGGGCTCCCCTCATCATAAAAAAACATGGGGACCAAAAAAATTAAATATCCAGGATGGGTTTTCATCTGATTTAAACGATATAATCCTCTCGACATCAGCGCAGTCTTAACATTTCGTCGAAATATACTAGACTCCCAAAATGAAATTTGTGCGATTTTTTTTGACGAGATATTTAAAATCAAATATGGAAATTTCAACATCCACTCGTTATACATGGACCTCCAGATAGTCAAACCGTTGTGTTTTTTTGTCCCCGGGGGGATAAGAAATTGGAACTATAGGTAAGTTTGGGTAGAGAATAATTTATATGAAAAAACCCTTGGAGAAAAAAAAAGTTATAAAATTTCTTTATATTTAAAAAATTTTTTTTTAATTTTTATTTTATTTTTTATTTATATTTTAAATGTTTGTTTTTTTTATATTAAAATTTTTTTGTTGTATTTATTTTATTTTAAATTTTTTTTTGAATATTATTTTGTTGTTGTGTTTATATTTAAATGTTTTTTTTGTTATATTATTTTTTTGTTGTATTTATATGTTAAATGTTTGTTTTTTATAATTATTTTTTTTTTGTGTTTATATGTTAAATTTTGTTTTGATATATTAATTTGTTGTTTATTTATATGTTAAATGTTTTTTTGATATATTATTTTATTGTTGTATTTATATTTTAAAAGTTTGTTTTGAAAATTTTTATATTTTGTATTTATATTTTAAAAAGTTTGTTTTGAAAATATTATTTTATTGTTGTGTTTTTTATATTAAATGTTTGTTTTTATATAATTTTTATTTTTTTATTTATATTTAAATGTTTGTTTTGTTATATTATTTTATTGTTTTATTTATATTTAAATGTTTTTTTGTTATATTTTTTATTTTGTATTTTTATTTAAAAAATTTTTTTTTTTTATATTATTTTTTTTTTTATTTTATATTTAAATGTTTTTTTTGTTATATTATTTTATTGTTTATTTTATATTTAAAAGTTTGTTTTGATATATTATTTTATTGTTGTGTTTATATTTAAAAAGTTTGTTTTTTTTATATTATTTTATTTTTGTATTTTATATGTTAAATGTTTGTTTTTTTTATATATTAATTTGTTGTTGTTTTAAAAATTTAAATTTTGTTTTATTATTTTAGCATTCCAGTTCTTCGAACAGATTATTGGGGTCGCCATGGGTCAAAAATGGGACCTACTGTTTGTCTATTCATGGGTCATCTCAACATAGTATGGAACACCTATGATGGCCCTCTTCCGTCCGTGTATCATAGATACATCGATGATTGTATTGGAGTTACCGATATGTCTGAAGCCGATTTGTCACGCTTCATCACCTTCATCAATGCCTTCAATCCTGCTATTCGGTTCACCTCTCATCTCTACCTCCTGTGTCAATTTTCTTGACATCACTATCACCATCAGCCTATCCACTATCACTACATCAGTATACTACAAGCCTACTGATACACATAGCTTTCTTCTGTATACCTCTTCCCATCCCCAGGCCTGTCGTGACTCTTTACCTTTCTCCCAACTCTTACGCCTTCGTCGCCTCTGTAGTGAGGACGACGATTTTCTTGATAAAGCTCACGAGATGCTGGATTTCTTCCGCCAGCGCTTATACCCGGAGAATGTGCTTACATCTGCCATGCATCGGGTACAGCTAATTGCTCGCCAGGAGGCCCTCTCTCACTGCATAGAGACCCCAATTCTGACAGGGTTAAACTCATCTTAACTTTCCACCCTCATAGTTCCCTGGTGAAAAGGTCTTATTCCATCATCTCCCTATTCTTCAGTCTGATCCTGAGACACGTCAGTCTTCCAACACTATCCTTTGGTGGCTTACAGACGGAACAGAAGCCTCAAGGATTTGTTGGTACACAGTCGCCTCAAGCCTAATATCCAAAGTCACTTTGGCACCATCCAGTGCGGACGTCGACGATGTTACACATGTGCATATGTAATACAGACCCGCACTGTCTCTTTTCCAAAGCTACGTATGCCATTCAAGACAGTTTCACGTGTGGGTCCCGTAATATCATCTATGCCATCACCTGCAAACGATGCAACAAGTCCTATATTGGCGAAACCGGTAAGAGACTCAGTGATCGATTCGCCCAACACTTACGCGATATTCGCCAATGCTCTGCGACTCCTGTGGCTACCCATTTCAACGATACTGGCCATTCAGGAGTTGACGATGTCAAGGTCACAGCCATCCGATCATGTTCCTCCGATGATCGCAGTCAATTCGCCCTGGAGAACCGTTTTATTTCATTCTATGGCACTTTGCGACCTCTTGGACTCAACGCATTACATTCCTATGCTTCTTAGTACTGTCTTATCTCGTGCCTTATTATCTATATGTGTGTTTGCTCCATATATGTGTCATTTATCAACTATATTGTTTATTGTTTCTCTTCTTTTCCACTTTCGGTTTTTGTGTCCCTCATTTCGTTGTTCGTTTTATTCCCAGATTTTTCATTAGATAGGTTTATGTTTCCACATGTAATCGTCCATTTGTAGTGTTCCTCGAAATTCGTCATTCTTGTTGTATTATTTGCTTGATAAAGGCCTTTTGGTCGAAACGTTGCTGTTTATCGTCACTGTTTATGTATTTTGTAAAACTGTAATACTTTGTATTAACGTGTTTAGCTATTTTCCAAGTTTTACTGCAGTCTCCACCTTTTCTCTAAAGAATTGTTGCGATGTTGCACTGTTATTCTCTCAAGTTGTGTAGTTATTAATACATTTTCTATACATTGATATCATCAACAATCTTCTTCGTATATAATAATGCCTATTTTATGAGCAAAAATTGTATAGAATTGATTCTAAATTTTTTCATACAAGTTGTGAATAAAATAATGTTAGATTTATGTAGACTACAAACATAATGTTCACAATTCATTCACTTTGTTAAGTAATGAAAATAAAGTAAGAACTATACACAAGGTCGACATTGTTATCTGTTCTCAAAAGCTGTAGTTTGATTTGGTACTAGCAGTTATTTCTTGAATGCTTGTTCGCCGATTATTTAAATTGTCACAAAAATAGAAAGATAAATGACAAATATGCTTCAATCTATGTTTGTTGGTGCTTCATATAATGCAGTTCATCAATGGCTTGTTTCAGCTGGAATAGAAAAAACAAATATTTGTGCAAGTTAATACAATTAAACAGATGACATCTTGATAATCATTAATATGAATTGAGAATGTCGAATATTTACCTGCAAATAAAGGCGACATTTATATACGTGTGTTTAAGGTAATATTTCATCCTCCCCACATACATATTTAACATATATGCATAACATGTAATGCGAATAGTTCATCATCATCAGGTGCCATGCCGGCTGTTGTAGGCTATCATGGATCGTTACAAAACTCTGTCCAGTGTATCTGCTTTGATCTCAGATGTTGACGCTCTTCCATGCCATGTAGTCAGGCTGTTTAATATTTTCTCTCTCTGTCTTCCTCTGTCTCGTCTCTCATCGATTTTATCTATTCGATTTCTATTGCTTCATGAGATATGTTAGGATGAACAAAAGCATAAACATTTTCATCCGTTCACAATTGATACAATGAAGATTATACAACTATATGTCATGTTACATTGTTCTTCTTTTAAATAATGTCAATCAATTACAACATCTGAATTTTTCCTTTAACATATTCAGTGAAGAGTAAAACATTTGTTTTCTGAATAGAAAGAAATCTAAGAACATTTACTGCGACAAGAAAAGATTATTATTATTATTACATATCTCTCGTAGCTGACATACTTAACGCTCTTATACAGTGTGACCGCAAAGATGATTTTATTGGTACCTCCAATTTTCAATCCAAACTATTGCAATCTAGCAGTGGAAGTGGGTTGGTTTAGATCATAGATTCCCAAACTTTTTCTGGACAGCGCCTTCTTTGCAAGAAAGAAATTTTGTAACGCCCCCCTCACCAATTCCCCTCCTCAAATGTCTATATTGAAACCGTTTGATATTTTCAAAGTAAATAGTAAATAATTAAGGGTCCAAGGATTGACTTCATTGCACCGGTTTTTCCAATATGGTTCTGTACATGTCGACAGAGATGACATAAAATCTGCCAAGAGCATTGCACAATGCACAAACTCCGTAGCTCCTGCAACAATCCTATGGATTTCATGAAAAAATTGCACATGTATCTCAGTCCGGATTCGAAACCACAACCTTCAGTACGACAGATAAGCGACTTAAAAACTTCGCAATTGAGATCCCCCAAATACCAACTAATGATACATGACTGCTTATGCTGCAAAATTATTGTAAAAGTAGTGACCAATATATGCTTCATCTTGAACACAGTTATTGCTATACAGATTTTGATGAAACTAGCCATATGTAAAAGATTGTAAAGTGTATACTCGAATAACATTATGCAGTTTCATACAATGGTTTAACTATGAAAATTAGAATACAGATTAAGAGATTGCATGGCATTAGTAAGAATATTATTGTAATAATTAAAACACCATCAAATATATTACAAAATTGTTGCTTTCGAATTTACAAAGTAAAAATACAAAGAAAAATTACAAATTAATGTGAAGGATGAGCCTGATGCATTCTTAAAAGTTTGTTAATATCGGGTGCAATTGACGACGGAGTAGGAGTGACTAACATGTCGGACAGTGAGTTATCACAATTTATCTGATTCGTCGGTGACTGCCATCCTTCGATCAAGTTTACCTCTTCCGTCTCTCTCTCACGTCGGTGGACTTCCTGTACACCATTGTCTCTATCGGTCTCTCCTCTCTCCGCACTACTGTGTTCTACAAAACCACGGATTCCCCGTTATCTTCTTTATACGCCATCCCACCCCAGGCTTGCCAAGACTCTACCATTCTCTCAACTCCTACGTCTATGACGCTTGTGCCATGACGACAACGATTTTCGTCATAATGCTCACGAGATGCTCGACTTCTTCCAACGCCGTCTTTACCCCAAGGAGGTTCTCGCCAACGCCTTTCGCCGTGTTCTTCCTATCTCTCGACACACTGCCCTCTCCCTGTCCACCGTCACCCCTCCGACCGCACCAAATTGGTGCTCACCTTTCACCCGCACAATGCTCCAGTCTTTCTTCTCCCCTTGTGCCTTCCGGCGGATAAGAACCTACGTGACCTTCTGGTTCGTAGTAGGCTTCGCACCTCAGGCGGACATGTGGGAACTGTTAAGTGCTCTAGGTCCCATTGTTTCACATGTCCTTACGCTTTTAAGGCCTCCACCATTTCCTTTCCCAAGATACCGTTCACTATCCGGCATGGCTTCTCCTCTGTTCCCGCAACCTCATCTATGTCAGTCTGTCTAAGCGCTGCGGAATCGAGTACGTAGGGGAGACAGGCGTACGCCTTGCTGACCGCTTCTCTCAGCACCTCCGGGATATCTCCAACAGCGCATCCACACCTGTGGCGGTCCACTTCAATGGTCCTAGCCACCGAGGTAGTCGAGATGTCTCGATCACCGGTCTGGTACCGTGCTCCTCAGATGACCGCAGCCGGCTAGCGTTGGAATGTCGCCTGATCGTCCAACTCGGTGTGTTCGCACCAAAGGGATCAATATACGACTTCAGTACGCTTAGTGTTCTTTTTCCTCTGCCCTTCCCACCCCTTCCACTCCGGCAAACCCAAATCCCCCCCCTTTTCTTTTATTTAGCGTCCCACCCCTCTTTGCGTCGTTCTTTCCCCTATCTCCCTTGGTATTCTGGCCATTAGACCGTCATGTTTCGCTCTTTCAGCTCGAATGTGCACCTACGTAGCCGTTCATGACACCGCTTTTCATACTATGCATATTTGAACGGCTCCGCTCTCATGCTTTTGGGAGTCATTAGTGACTATAGATCTAGCACTCTGACAATGGAGTCTGGAGTTGTCCGTTCATTGACCATTTATTATGCATATTGACCTAGTAGGGCCTATGTCTCTTTAGACCGACGTATGTCGAGTTCCCACCATCATCACATGTATGCTGCTTTACACTTCATGGGTGCCATGTTTCCTCTTGTCCCTACCCAGAAATCCTTATCATCCTTTTCCTCCCTTTTTTCCTCTGGCAAATATTTATGGGGTCGATTATTGGGGAAGGGGGCGCTATTTTCGTGTTGGTATGGCTCCATTTACTTCTCCTTGCACTTCTTCCCATATTAGAGAGTTGCCTCCCCCTGTTTAATTTTCATCCATCATACACTTGCACCATCGTATTTCCGTATCGGAGGTGGCCTGACACACACGCCTCTGCTACCCGATGTGCTGATACCGGCACGTGTAGACTTTAAGTGTTTGCACGGTGTGCTCGGGAACAGGTGAGTATTTGACGCATCTATCTCTAGTCATCCTTCTGATTTAGATCTATGCCTTAGTTTAGATTTCTTGTCTGTATTTGTTCCTTTGATAAAGGACTACGGCCGAAACATTGTTTTTTTTCTGTTAGTTTTATAATTTTGTTATTCATTTTGTTTGGTTATGTGATACCATACATATGTGTCTTTGTCCTTAAACGCCAATTTATTACCTATCACAGCAGCTCTCGGTTTCTTCCGATCTGATCTGATCCGTTCTGACCAGACCATATTTGTAGGTTTCGCACATCGTATAACTATTTAAGTGAATAGTAACTCGTATTCATTATTTCTGTGCGTGAATAAATGTAGTAACATGTTTATACAGCTAGTTATTTTAGTATCATGCAACACATTGCTACTGTAATTTGATCAAAGACAGACAGTAATGTTGATGTGATTATATTTTAGCTGGTTTGCGATTACTTCATACATTTTTCTGGTGTTGAAAAATGGATCGCAAAAGGGCATAAGATAAATTAAAATGCAGAATTAAAGGTTTAAATGATTATTCAATCGTAAAAAAACTAAAATAATTAATTTTTAAATATATATTATTAATTTGTTCTGTAAGGAGCCGCTGACCCCTAGATCGCCTGAACGCCCTCCAAATGCTTCCTGAGCCCCACGCCCCTTAGAACTCTTCAGCGTCCACAAGGGGGCGGTACCGCCACTTGGGAAACGCTGGTTTAGATCATAGATTCCCGCCTGAATAGTTACCGAGGCCCAAATTTGGGGTGTAAAGAATAGAACCACTGTTACCTGCCACGCATGTCGTAAGAGGCGTCTAAGGAGGTTTGGATGAAATGGGATTCATGTGTCCGCTAGGGAATGCTAACCCGAAACAAATGCTTGCAGAAAACGGATGCACCAGCCGCAAGGCGCATAACATGGTGCAACGATCCCTCACAATGGGGAATGGGATAACGGATTTTACGGTCGAGAATCTGCCTCGGAGATTTAGCCACGCAGTAAGAATGTCATATGAACTGCCCCAGTATGCGGACTTGAGAAAAGAGGTGGCTCCACTTACATTAGGTCCAAGACAACTGTATGGCGTTGTGATATTCTGAGGCAGAAGACTGCCTTTATTTGAAAATCCGAAATCCCAATCTAGTGAGAACGCAAATGAAGAAGAAGATCATAGATTCCTATACTTTTGGGCCCGCCGGACACTTTGCACGACATAAACTTTGAACATCCCCCATCCTCCCCATTATAACAGTTGAACCCTCCCCAACACACACATAGATACATGTTGTATTTTCACTTTGACATAGAAAATTGATATAATTCCTGCTTTTATATGGTCAATTTTTAATGATTGTATACATGAAATAGAAATTGATGAAAAATGGATCTGTGTAAAATGGGTATAAGATGAATTAAAATGCAGAATTAAAATTTTAAATGATTATTTAATCGCAAAGTCACGAAAAAACTCCGCCAAATGCTTCGAATCCACTATCGCCCTGGATGACTTCAGCGCCACAGAGGGGCGATACCACCCACTTTGGGAAAGTCTGTGAGATGAAAATCCTCTTTGCGGCAACGCTCTATGAGGTCGTTCAGAATGTCAGCTCTATCTATTAGATGAGCCTGATATGGGGACAGAGTTAACCAACTTCTGCTCTCTCAATGCTATCGACACCCATGTACACTGGAACGGAAATGAATGTAATATGAATTAAATGCTGAGGTAATTTATTGCATTTTCAATGAAACTTCAGGTGACGCAACCTGCAACTAATGATTGTATAACTTCGATAGTTTGAATCCATCGTCACTAATGATCGCTCTAGTGTATTTCAATAGTTTTATACTTTTGAATTTTATGTCTATATGCTGGAAAAAATGGATTTGTCTGTCATGATCAAAGTTTGTCTATCGTAGATCAGAGTTTAGAGCTTGGGAACGACTAAGATGATGGTAGATAAAGAAAATTTACGTAACCTTTACGACAAAACTGATTTACCTGAACTAATTAAATTTGTCTTGGAACAGAACACTTCAGATTCCCCAAGCATAGCTGCACACACAAAAATATAAATGTAAATGTACTGCTGATGTTAGTGTCCTTCCTTTCTTTCATTCACTTGAAATACTGTCTATATATTCAAATGTTAGTATCTAAAAGGATATTGTATTTCAATTATTACATATGACATGAGAAGCATACTTATTTATTCCTCTCAGTTCCTGCTGTAGAATAGAGTGTCAACAGTTGTTCTATAGATCTTTCAAGAACTTTGATAATTTTCTTTAAATCTATTCAGGATATTTTAGCATCCTTCGGTTTTCCAATAAGACTCTCCAGATGTGTTTAGGGCGTCCGTTTTCGGTTTTACTTGTGGGTTCCACTCAAGTGCTTGTCTAGTGAAACTTCCTTGTATCTTCCGCAGGGAGTCAGACTATCGGCGGTGTCGAAGGCGTATGGGGCTGCGCCAGGATTAGTGATTCGGCACTAATCACGACCCTGTACCCCACTTCCACTTGGAAACCCTGGTAACAGACTCCGGACAGCAGAGGTTCAGAAACTTGAAAACGACCTTGATGGATCGACCCTGATGGATCGGCAAAGAACGCTATCAGCGATGGATAAAGAAAAAACAGAGCTCAATGAGCTCAAATCGACCTTCGATAAACTAGTGTACTCAATCAAACGCGCCGTCATTCAGTGGATCCCATCACACTGCAACATAAGCGAAACGAACATGCAGACAACTAGCCAAAGAAGACTGGCGACTACCTCAGACTGATCTCGAGATGAGTTATGAGGAAACCAGAACAACCATCGGCTGGCACTATAAAGACAAATGGTCAAAAAAACCATCCTCAGTATCAAAACAGCGACGGGTACTATGGTCTGTCTCGCAGTGAACAAGTTTTATACTCCGAGTGTATGCTACACTAATCAAGACCCTGTGCACCACCTCTATGTGGTGACCCTGGTAACAGACTTTGGTTCCGTTCTGGCCAAGTAGGTACAGGGATCGAAGGACAGCTACTGCAGGTAGCTGTTCAAGCACGGAAGGGAAAGCAGGCCTGGCACAAAATACGGATAAATGCACATCTCCTGGCGAATGAAAGATACAATTTGTTCGAGTTGGTAAAAACAGCAGGTACGAGTCGTTTGCGAACGAATGCTAACCGCCAGGAGTAAATGACCGAATTATAGGGATGAGAGGTACATTCATAGTAGAGAAGTGGGCCCACATTTGGCGGAACTTAGAGCCCTGCGCCCAAGTCAAGCTGCTTGTCAGGGCAGTCGTGTGGCACGTAAAATGAGCACATAACGGTTGCACCACAACTAACGAACAGGTAGAGATGAGAGTTACATCCCAAGCAGAGACGTGGGCCTACATAGGGCGAAGTTCGGAGCCCTGTGCACGAGTCAAACTCGGTCAGGACAAGTCACTGCAGAGAAACCAATTTGGATAAAGTTGACCGAGCTAAATCCAACGTTGCTTTCAGTGCCTAACGAAACTGCCATCACTGGGACTACCGGGCAGGGTACGATTGACAAAACTGCTAACATCCCCGGAAGAATTGAGGTGGGTATGGTTGGACAAGCGCAAATCATAAAAGTTGCGTTTTTAGTGCCTAACTAAAATGCCCTCCCTGTGACAACCGTGCATAACAACAACATCCCGGAAGAACTGAGGTGGGTGATGACGGCGAGCGCAAAACTTCAGTTGCGTTGTTAGCGCTGACTGAAACGACCCTCTAGAATATCTGTGCGCAGCCCCAGTCCAGTGTTTCCCGGAGACAGAGAAAATACAGGGTATAACCTGTGTAAAATACAGAGTAAAGCAACGACACGCGCCCCTATCGGCTGAGAATACTCTTACTCAGGAACAAACAGTGGATAAAAAAGTATGGCCGAGAATGCAAAGGCTTGACTGGTACAAACCCATTGGATAAGGCAATTTTTGGACGCCGATCATCCTAAACAGATGACGTCCAAACGCTATGTCTCAGATCACATAAAGGCTAAAGCATACCGCCAACATATGATCGTTTGTTTGACAAAGCAAAACAAAAGGTGATATTTCTATGACTAGGATTAGGAGGGTCGAGATCGTCTGACCTTTACCTTAGCGAGCTCACCCAGTCAGCGTATGTAACCCAATGCCCTTTGGCGTAGATCTAAACCCAAGTTTACGGCACTAAAAAGATTATTAAAAAGTGATTATCTTATGCTGCGTATGAATCGACCTCACCAAAGGCAGGAAAGCCGTTAGAGAAGTCACCCGTTATGCCTTCACTAAAATTAACTCTGTCCGAGAAAGAGTTACACGGACAATAGGTCTCCTGCAACGATCACTCTGAAAGGATCTAAGCTTCAAGTGCATCGGAAGTCGGTGAGACTGTCCATATGGTTGAGGGATGCCTGTAAAAGGATAATATAGGAACACGCAAAAATCAGTCAGAAGCGAAATACCAGGCGTTATGACTTTCCGACTGAATTAACATCGGGCGTATGAAAGAAGAAGAAGAAGAAAGACCATGGTATTTTTCATTCTGACCTAGGTCATCTTGGATTCCTGTTCTGGCCTTATCCAGCAATGTGTTTTCAATTGCCATAACCATCTCACTTGAGAATACGCAAAAACTTTTGCTTGTTTTATTTTTTTAATGCGTTCTTTGAAGTGATCGGAGTTAGTTCATAGCACAGCCCCCAACATGGAGGACCAGAAGTTTACATTTAGTAATATCTATTTCATTTCACTTGTCCAACTTGGTTAGCTCTGTCATTGAGGCACACAAACGCTCCCAACCCCAAACTCCACCCCCCACTACAATGTAATGGCCTTGTGAGAAGCATCATTTCCTTAAAATAAGCCTTAAAATGTGCTAAATGCGATGTAAATAAAGCTATTTCAAGTAGTGTTAAAATCAGAAAATATATCTCGAACTTTAACATAGAACAATGTATTCATAACTTTCTGTGTATTTTCATCATTGAACAATAAGAAATAACAAAACATAAATACCAAACTATTCAGTAAATACCAAACTATTCAGTAAATACCAAACTATTCAGTAATATACCAAACTATTCAGTAATATACCAAACTATTCAGTAATATACCAAACTATGCAGTAAATACCAAACTATTTAGTAATATACCAAACTATTCAGTGATATATCAAACTATTCAGTAATATATCAAACTATTCAGTAATATACCAAACTATTTAGTAATATACCAAACTATTCAGTAATATACCAAACTATTCAGTAAAATACTCAAAAAAACTATTCAGTAAATACCAAACTATTCAGTAAATACTAAACTATTCAGTAAATACCAAACTATTCAGTAAATACCAAACTATTCAGTAAATACCAAACTATTCAGTAAATACCAAACTATTCAGTAAATACCAAACTATTCAGTAAATACCAAACTATTCAGTAAATACCAAACTATTCAGTAAATACCAAACTATTCAGTAAATACCAAACTATTCAGTAAATACTAAACTATTCATGATATATCAAACTATTCAGTAATATATCAAACTATTCAGTAATATACCAAACTATTCAGTAATATACCAAACTTTTCAGTAATATACCAAACTATTAAGTAAATACCAAACTATTCAGTAAATACCAAACTATTCAGTAAATACCAAACTATTCAGTAATATACCAAAAATCTTATATTCAAATTTGTAACAGATTATCTAACTAAATCAGTGTTATCAAAAACCGTTTCATCAGAGAAAGAAAATTTTAATAGTTAAAATTTGTTATGAAGAAATACAATTAGAAAGTTGTAGTTCAAATTTAATCTAAACCAGCCGACATAGCACATGATAATAGTTAGAATATTACATTTTCAGTTACGGTTACAGTAAAGTCCAGCACCACTTTTCTATTATCTATCTGTATGTCTATCGACCTACCTATCTATATTCCTACCTGTTCATCACGATACTAATAGTATTATTAGTATAACGCATATTCATCGAACATGTCTCTTTAACTGCCAGCTTGATAATGTTATAGAAAGGATTAGTAAAAGCTACCAAAGATGATTTGATCGATGTGCACCCTTCAATATGTAATAACTGTCAGTTTCATTCTGCTTGTTACATGTCGACATGTTATCTATTATTTTGTACCGTATGCATTAATTATTGATGTTTTCATCCGCACTAGATCTAAGGGTTCACGCTTTAACTTAAGAGCCAAGTAAAAAAAAAACAACAGAATTTCAAAAGAAACTTCTATTCACTGACGATTCTGCCTTAGTCGCACACAGTGAGGACACACTGCAATCTCTAATCAATAATTTTGCCAGGGCATGTGACATATTTATAAGGTCCGTACAGTCATCAAGAACCTCATTGCCTCTAAAGACCTTCCTACCGGCGCATCATCACTATGTGTCATCGACAGTTGTTTGGGCAAACCCGCATTCTATATGCTCCCCAAAATTCATAAACTTCACAATCCTGGTAGGCCTATTGTTTCTGCTTGCTCTTGTCCTACGGAACATATCTCCGATTCCTTGACAGTATCTTCAACCCTATAGTCACCACACTACCTTCATTCTTGAAAGATACTAACCACACTTTGTCTGTTTTTTCTTCTATTAAGTTGTTGCCTGGCAGGACTTATCGCCTCTTCCTCCTTGATGTCTGCTCACTGTATACCTCTATACCTCATTCTGACGGACTTCAAGCTCTCCAGTTTTTCTCGACAGGAGAACTAACCCTCTTGTCTCCACCTCGACTCTCCTTCGTCTTGCAGAACTAGTTCTCACTCTCAACTCCTTTCAGTTCAATGACCAGTTCTTCGAACAGATTAGTGGGGTCGCCATGGGTACTAAAATGGGACCCAGCTATGCTTGTCTATTCATGGGTCATCTTGAACACTTAGTATGGAACACCTATGATGGCCTTCTTCCGTCCGTGTATCATAGATACATCGATGATTGTATTGGAGTTACCGATATGTCTGAAGCCGATTTGTCACTCTTCATTACCTTCATCAATGCCTTCAATCCTGCTATTCGGTTCACCTCTCACATCTCTACCTCCTGTGTCAATTTTCTTGACATCACTATCACCATCAGCCTATCCACTATCACTACATCAGTATACTACAAGCCTACTGATACACATAGCTTTCTTCTGTATACCTCTTCCCATCCCCAGGCTTGTCGTGACTCTTTACCTTTCTCTCAACTCTTACGCCTTCGTCGCCTCTGCAGCGAGGACGACGATTTTCTTGATAGAGCTCATGAGATGCTTGATTTCTTCCGCCAGCGCCTATACCCGGAGAATGTGCTTACATCTGCCATGCATCGGGTTCAGCTAATTGCTCGCCAGGAGGCCCTCTCACATACTTAGAACCCCCAAGTCTGACAGGGTTAAACTTATCTTAACTTTCCACCCTCATAGTTCCCTGGTGAAAAGGTCTTATTCCATCATCTCCCTATTCTTCAGTCTGATCCTGAGACACGTTCAGTCTTCCAACACTATCCTTTGGTGGCATACAGACGGGACAGAAGCCTCAAGGATTTGTTGGTACACAGTCGCCTCAAGCCTAACATCCAGAGTCACTTTGGCACCATCCAATGTGGCCGTCGGCGTTGTAATACATGTGCATATGTAATACAGACCCGTACTGTCTTTTTTCCAAAAGCTACCTATACCATTCAAGACAGTTTCACGTGTGAGTCCGCAATATTATCTATGCTATCACCTGCAAACGATGCCATAAGGCCTATATTGGTGAAACCGGTAAGAGGCTCAGTGACCGATTCGCCAAACACTTACGCGATATTCGCCAATGCTCTGTGACTCCTGTGGCCACTCATTTCAATGATACTGGCCATTCAGGAGTTGACGATGTCCAGGTCACAGCCATCCGATCATGTTCCTCCGATGATCGCAGTCGATTCGCCCTGGAGAACCGTTTTATTTCATTCTATGGCACTTTGCGACCTCTTGGACTCAACGCATTACATTCCTATGCTTCTTAGTACTGTCCTATCTCGTGCCTTGTTATCTATATGTGTGTTTGCTCCATATATGTGTCATTTATCCACTATATTGTTTATTGTTCCTCTCCTTTTCCACTTTCGGTTTTTGTGTTGCACTCATTTCGTTGTTCGTTTTTATTCCCAGATTTTCATCAGATAGGTTTATGTTTCCACATGTAATCGTCCATTTGTAGTGTTCCTCGAAATTCGTCATTCTTGTTGTATTGTTTGCTTGATAAAGGCCTTTTGGTCGAAACGTTGCTGTTTATCGTCACTGTTTATGTATTTTGTAAAACTGTAGTACTTTGTTTTTACGTGTTTACCTATCACACAGTAACATAAGTTGAAAACGAATGCGCCGACAAACTAGAAGGCAGGCGAAGGCAGAGGAACGGAGTCCCTCAAAAACACGGTAAAATTCATGATAAAAGTTGGTTCATCAGTCTAGGGCGGGATCATGAGAGAGAGAGAGAGACAATCTTGTCCCATCATGTTTCTTAACTCATTTTCTATACGCTTTAATGTCGAAAAAGAACGTTCTCCGCTGCAGTTAGTAATCGTTAAAGACAAGTAAATTCGTAAGACTATTTCTACACTTGGGAAACACGACTCTAATGAATTTTCCATTATAAGTTTATAAAATTGTAGTTCAAGAGCCTCATGCTTTTCGTTGTTAATAGCAGCAGCTACATTAGTTTTAAGAAGTTCAGCAAACTGCAGAAGTTCGTTGCCTAGGCTTTCTTTCTTTTGTTTGGGTGTTTGATTTTCTACAACTTCACCGAGCGCAGTAGAGCCACCGAAATCGTCGTACTTTGTATTTCGCTTTCGTCGTCTTGAAGTCTGTTGATAATATTCTTCACTGTCAGTCAGGATTTTGACACTGGTCTCAATATCTGAAAATGTAGGCCGTATTGCTTGAACGTACCCGTGTAACGATTCATAAAGGAGGCATATCCCATGTTAAGGTTTTGATCAGGTGACTGTAATGAAACGCTAGATGCTTGCAAGCGTTCTAGAATTCCGTTCCATAAAATGGTCATTATTCCTGTTTACAACTTACTATTCTCCAAAACTAGTCCATACGCCTGAATACGACATTCTACATTTTGATCCATGTTATTTGAGATGTCATCCAAAACTTGTTTGATAGTGGTAAAACCACACAAAAGTGCCTTTGTCGCATCAGCTCGGGCAGACCATCTGGTGTCCGACAGTCTCTCTAAAGTCGGGAGTTGTGAATCTGTATCTTCCAGTGCTTTCGTAAAATCCCCATCGATAGGTAGAAGCGGAAAAAATGTATAGAGGCTTTCAATAAAATCTAAAAATGGAGGCTTCTATACAATATTCTGCAGCACACTTAGCAACCACATTCAGTGAATGTGCAAAGCAGGAATGTATTCTGCAGAACTTATTTATCTTCTTAATACTTGCTTGTAAGCCGTGGTATTTTCCACTCATGTTGCTGACATTATCATTGCTTTGACCACGACAGTCTTTGATATCAATGTCATTTTCTTTAAAAATCAAGTAAACTTTGGGTGAGTTGTTCAGCAGTATGACCTTCCATATCCAAGAACTTCACAAACCTTTCCACTGGTCCAGATGGTAACACATAACGCACTATTAGAGTGAGTTGGTCCACATATGAAATGTCTCAATAGTACTTGCATTTCTTAATTTCGTAAATAATATGATCCAGTAAGCTTGATGCAATTAGATGGATAAATTCCTCGCATGTTGTTTTTGATAAGTATGATGTATGTCCCTTTCCTTTATTTGCATAAGTATTTATATGCTGAGCCAGAAAATGTCAAATTTGGCTATTAATTCCAACAAACCTAAATAATTTCCATTATGAGGTGAACCAATAGTTTCATCACTACCCTGAAATGTAAGATCTCGTTCTGTTAAAATTGGGTAACTTAAGTAATTCTCCTTAAAAGTGTCCGCCAATATTTTTGTTCGGTCTCAATTTGGCCGGGTAAGAATGGGATCCCTAAAGAGATGCTTAAAAACTTGTGGAATAGAGCAAAGACAGCTCTACTAGCCGCCCTAAATATGTCGTACATGACGGACATAGTTCCACGAGATTGGAAGGAAGCGATCATAGTATCCATACTAAAACCAGGAAAGAACATACTTGACCCGGCGAGTTACAGACCAATAAGCCTCCTGGGCAAACTAATTAAACGCATGGTGAACAAACGGCTATCTTGGCAATAGGAAAGCAAAGGGCTGCTCATGAAACAAAAGGGAGGCTTTCGGAAGTACCGATCTACCGAAGATCAGGTAACCTATATCGCCTAGGAAATCGAGGATATTTTCCAGGAGAAGAAGCAGACACTGGCAGTTGTTGTAGACATGGAGAAGGCGTTCGACACAGTCTAGAAAGAGGGGCTAAAACTCAAACTCCCTACCCTCGGGATCAATGGAAGAATGTACAAATAGCTTGATAGATACCTAGAGAACAGAACAGCAAGGGTTCAAGTTCAGGAGTACACAAGGAGTACACAAGGCCATACTAGAGCAAGGTGTCCCCCAAGGAAGAGTGCTCTCGCCAACTCTCTTTCTAATCATCGTCAACGACATAGCAACATGTCTACCAAAGCGAGTACACTCTGCCATGTATGACGACGACTTGGCAAAATGGGCGAGAGAAGAGTCAATACCCATAGCAACAAATCGACTGCAAGATACGCTAAACAAGCTTGAAGTCTGGTAAAAAAAAAGTAGAATATAAACATAAACGCTTCTAAAACCACATACACTATGTTCTCTCAGAGCAGCCAGAATTGTAATATTAAGCTTAAAATCAACGGACAAGATCTCCCAGAAAGCAAGACTGACTCCAATGTACCCGAAAGCTAACTTGGTGCCCCCAAATTGAAAATGCTACTACGAAAGGGAGACAGAGGCTGAATATTATGCACAAACTCGCAGGCTCCACGTGGGGAGCAAACACCAGAGTCCTCAAAACACTATGCACTGGTAGAGTGCGATCGGTCCTGAAGTACGGCATTGCAGATTTGAACAGTGCATACAATAAACAATTTGCAAAAGTGTGCAGCAGTCAGAATCGAGCAGCGCGCATTATCACAGGTGCCATGAAGTCCACGCCTACCAAGGCGACGGAGACAATCACGGGCTTCCAAACAATGGCAGAACGCAGGGACAGAAACGTTTTGATATTGGCGGAAAGACTGAAAAGGCTACATTCCCACCCTATACACGAAAGAATAAACGACCTAGGAAGGGGCAGAATGAAGAGAATCAGCTTTGCAGAAAATGCCAAAGCACTGACCGCAGACCATCCGGTCCTAGCAAACTATAAAGCTAAGTCAATACCGGAAATTGATAAGTGCCCACAGTGGAAGACCAATATGCCAGAACTAAGGGAAACAAATCCAGGCATAATAAAAAAGGGCAGCAAAAATCTGCGAAAGAAAAGTCGCCACAGAAAACACATAGCAACCGAGTACCCTGAAAATGAGTGAATACACGTGTATACTGATGGATCGGCAAAGAACGCAATCAGGCCACAACAAGCTCCGTGCCCACATTTTAAACAAATTTTAAATTGGTACAACTAGCATGTGCCCCTCCGAAAAGGTGGACATGATGGCAGAGCACATACTGCAAGATTGTCAATTAATAGCCGGCCTAAGAAAAGAAACCTGGTCCCAAAACACAGAGCTCCGCGAGAAGCTGTACGGAGGAACGGAGTCCATTAAAATTACCATATTATCATAAAATTCATGATAAAAGTTGGTTCATCCAGTCTAGGCCGGGATCGCAAGAGAGAGAGAGAGAATATCTGCGCGCAGCTCCAGTCCGATGTTTACCAGTGTTACGTAGTGGAGACAGGGAAAATACAGGGTAAAACCCTTGCAAATTGCTAAGTAACGACACGCGCCCCGAAGCAGCTGAGAATATTCCTACTCAGAAACAAACTCACCGTGGATAAAAACAAAGTATGGCCAACAATGCAATGTAATGGCCTTGTGAGAAGCATCATTTCCTTAAAATATGCCTTAAAATGTGCTAAATGAGATGTAAATAAAGCTATTTCAAGTAGTGTTAAAATTAGAAAATATATCTCGAACTTTAATATAGAACAATGTATTCATAACTTTCTGTGTATCTTTATCATTGAACAATAAGAAATAACAAAACATAAATATCAAACTATTCAGTAAATACCAAACTATTCAGTAAATACCAATCTATTCAGTAATATACCAAACTATTCAGTAAATACCAATCTATTCAGTAATATACCAAACTATTCAGTAATATACCAAACTATTCAGTAAATACCAATCTATTCAGTAAATACCAATCTATTCAGTAAATACCAATCCATTCAGTAATATACCAAAGTATTCAGTAATATAACAAACTATTCAGTAATATAACAAACTATTCAGTAAATACCAAAAATCTTATATTCAAATTTGTAACAGATTATCTAACTAAATCAGTGTTATCAAAAATCGTATCATCGGAGAAAGCAAATTTTAATAGTTAAAATTTGTTATGAAGAAATACAATTAGAAAGTTGTAGTTCAAATTTAATCTAAACCAGCACAATACATATCACATAGCACAATATAATTGTTAGAATATTAAATCTTACAGTAAAGTCCTTCACAGCTGTTCTATTATATATCTGTATGTCTATGTATCTACCTATCTGTATTCCTACCTGTTCATTCGGAATACTAACTATATTGTTAGTGTTACGCATATTCATAGAACATGTCTCTTGAAGTGCCAGCTTGCTAATGTTATAGAAATGATTACTGAAAGCTCCCAACGATGAGATCAATACCCAACCTTTAATATTTAATAACTGACATTTCCATTCTGCTTTTTAGATGTTAACATGATATATAACAATATCTTTTAATTTGTATAGTAAACGTCAATTATTGATGGCTTCGTATCATATAGTTTCGAGATTAACATTGGAGTAAAAAAGGGTTGTGTCCTAGGCCCCACTCTCTTTGGAATTTACTAGGCAACATTTTTATACCATGCCTTTGAGGACGCTAATGGCGATGTTTTCATCCGCACTAGATCTCTAATGGCTCACTCTTGAACTTACTCGTTTCAGAACCAAGAGGAAAAAAACAAAAAACAACAAAACTTCTCAAGGAACTCCTATTCGCTGACGATGCTGTCTTAGTCACACACAGTGAGGACACACTGCTATCTCTAATCAATAATTTTGCCAGGACAAGTGACCTATTTTCTTTGATTATAGTTAGTTCGTTTGTTCCTTTCGCGCCAAAGGCGGCACATAGGGCAGAGGATTTTGATCTCCATGTGATGCGGTTCGTTGCTAGCAGTTGGAGATCTTGTATCGTTTTACATCCCAATAGACTTTCTTGTTGGATGGTTCTTCGAAAGTGGTCTTTGGTCTTCCACGTTTTCTTTTCTCAACTGGTGACCACGTAAGACTTGTCGTTTTAGTCTCTTTTCATCTGATCTAAGAACATGACCTAAATATTGCCACCTTCGTTTCCTTATAATATTTTATACGGGTTGTTGGTGTGTTCTATATCTCACTGAGTTGTTAGAAACGAAATCACTCCATTTTACCTTTAATAATTTTCGGAGACATTTATTCTCAAAGCTGTCCAGTTTCTTATCAATTTTCTTTGCTGATTTCCAACTTTCACAACCGTAGGCCAGTACAGGAATCACAAATGACCTAAATAATTTAATTTGTGTGCATATGCTAAGGTCTTGAGATTGCCAGATATTCGTTAATTTAGTAAAGGCACTATGTGCTATAGCAATACGAGAGTTTATTTCTTTCATCGTGTCTCCGTTGATTGACACTTTACTACCCAAATATGTCAAATGTTCAACTTTCTCCAGTATTTGGCCATTAATTCTGATTATAAGTGTTACCAAAATAATGGTTTTATGTCAGGGAGGTAACACAACAAATATTACTTTAAATGGTAATCCTCTAACACCAGTTAAAACATTTGCCATCTTGAGTCCATGTTCACTGCCAGCTTTCGCATGATAACGAAATCAACACTCAAATAGGTAGTGTGCCTACTAAATTCGGCAAACTATCAAAGAAAGTGTGTGTCAAGACAAAATTAACATTGCAGATTTCAATAAATCGAGCCTGTGTAATTAACTCTTTTTAGCTCAGAAATATGGATATCCTACTCAAGGCACGAGAGGAGACTTAACATATTTCACCTTCAATGTTTCCAATAGATTTTGAACATCAGATGGTACGACAAGACTACCAGCTCTGAAATACTGCAACGTGCAAACTTGCATTTCATCAATGACATGCTCAGCAGTAGAAGACTTAGATGGTTGGGGCATGTGAGAAGAATGGACCAACATAGATTCGAGATCAGAGGTTACCAAACCTTCAGACTTGACCGTGAAGGGCACACGGGTGGAGTCCTCACCCTAGTTCGAATCGGCATTCCAGCCAAGTAAACAAAAACAACTACAGGAAATGCCAGCGCAGCAGAGATCGTAGACGTCCTAATTACATGTAGCGAAATGCAGATTCTTCTGTATAACTTATACTGCCCAAGTGACATCTGGCTGTCACTTGATGAAATGAGTATCAAGGATTCAGCATACATGGTGGTCGGTGATTTGAATAGCCATTCAGAAAGATGGGGCTACCAGAAACTAACAGTAGAGTCGTAGAAGTGGAAGATTGGGAGATAGAGAGAAACCTGTTCCTCATCAATGCTCCAGACGACCCGCCAACCTTCTACCCAAGAAGGTGGCACACGACTAACACCCCGACGTGGCCTTCGCAACAAGTGACCTTTCCACAAAAACAGTACGTACTGTCACAAAGCAACTCGGAGATAGTGACCACAGGCTCGTCAAACTCCAAGTAGACCTAAAAGTTGTACCTGAGCCCAAAATGTGGTTGCCTCGGTGGAACTAGAAAAAAGCCAATTGAAAACACTACGGGGCACTGACAGATGCAAATGTTGAGCGCATGAACATGCATGAAAAGAAATATATGCTATCCGTGGCAAGGGAACTCTCACAAGCAATCCTGAAAGCGGCACGGGAAATCATTCCTAGAGGCGCACGAAAGGATTACACGCCATACTGGACAGCAGAGGTTCAGAAGCTTGAAAACGACCTTGAATTAGCAAGGAGTGAGGCTAAACAGGCACAGTCAGTAACGACCAATACTGCTTACAAGTCGGCAGCAGAAAAGGGACAAGAGTGAGGTCAAACGATCAGCACGACAGAGTTGGGTTGATAAAACCGAATCCCTGAACCTCGATAGGGACGGCCAAAAATTGTAAAGCTAGCAAAAGCGCTGAGTGACGAAAACACCAGCCGACCCCAATAGTCCTTGAACAAGATAGAAAGATGTCCTCGGAAAGGGAAGCCGCAAACATTTTAATGCAAAAATATGCCCAAGTCAGCAGAGTAAGCATAGCAAAGAAAAATCGGTGACACCAATAGAAAGTCTAGAGCCCTTCAAGGCGAGCCAAGAAAAGCTGATAATCACCTAACGGATATATTCACCAGAAATGAGCTGGAAGAGGCTTTAAGAGAACTGAAACTCAGAAAGTCGCCCGGAAAGGATGGGATCACAAATGAGATGTTTAAAAACTTGGGTACTAGAGCAAAGGCAGTTCTATTCTCTGTCCTCAACATGTCGTGGAGGACAGGCATAGTACCACGAGAATGAAAGGAAGCGATCATGGTACCCATCCTTAAACCAGGCAAAAATAAACTCGACCCGGCGAGTTACAGGCCAATAAGCCTCCTAAACTCACGGAACGCATGGTGAACAAACGGTATTCTTGACACTTGGAAAGCAAAGGGCTTCTCATGACACAACAGGGAGGCTTTCAGAAGCACCGATCTACAGAAGAGTAAGTAAGTTCTATAGCCCAGGAAAACGAGGATGGTTTCCAAGAAAAAAAACAGACACTGGCAGTTTTGGTAGACATGGAGAAGGCGTTTGACACAGTCTGGAAGGAAGTGCTAAGACTGAAACTCCTCACCCTCGGTATTAAGGGTGAAATGTACAAATTAGTTAGTTAGTTAGTCTTTCCTCTTGGGCCTGTGGGCGGCGCATAGGGCAGAGGTCATAGCTCTCCATGTCTCGCGGTTCGTTGCTATTTGTTTTAAGTCTTTAATGTTTACTAGGCCCATCGTTGAGCCTTCTCTGGTGATGGTTCTACGCAGAGTCTCTCTTGGTCTTCCTCGTTTTCTTTTTCCCTCTGGTGTCCATATGAGGGATTGGTAAGAGAGTCTTCTCTCATCCATTCTAAGTGTGTGGCCGATGAAGTTCCAGCGGCGCTTTCTTATAAAATTTGATACATTTTCTTGCTTGGTCTCTTGTCTTATTTGTGTATTGGGTCTGAAATCTGACCATTTGAGGTTCAGTATTCTTCTAAGACATTTATTCTCAAAGTTATCTAATTTTCTTTCTAGAGCTTTTGTTGCTTTCCAACTCTCGCATCCATAAGTTAATACTGGAATCACACAAGAGTTTAAGATCTTTAATTTTAAGTGCTTGCTGAGTGAATGTACAAATGGCTTGATATATATCTAGAGAACAGAACAGCAATGGTTCAAGTTCAGGGGTACACTAGCAAGAAGGCCACATTGGAGTATGGAGTCCCCCAAGGAGGAGTGCTCCCACCAACCCTCTTTCTAATCTTTGTCAAGGACATAACTACATGCCTACCAAAGCGAGTACACTCAGTCATGTATGCCCACGACCTGGCAATATGGACAAGGGAAGAGTCAATTATCTATAGCAACAGATCGACTGCAGGATACGTTAAATAACCTGGAAGTGAGGTCAAAAAGTGGAATATGAACATACATCCTTCAAAAACCACTTACACTGTGTTCTCCCAGAATAACCACAATCACAAAAAATTAAGCTTAAAGTCAATGGGCAAGATCTTCCAGAAAGCAAGACCCCAACCTTGGAGTCACACTCGACCGAAAACTGACTTGGTGAGACACAGGCTCACGATGATGCTCACACTTGCAGGCTCCACGTGGGGAGCAAATACCAGAGTCCTTAAAACACTCTACTCTGGAAGACTGCGACAGATCATGGAGTACGGCATTGCAGCGTGGAGCAGTACATCCAACAAGCAATTCGCCAAAGTGAGCAATAGTCTGAACCGTGCAATGCGCATTATCACAGGAGCCATGAAATCCACGTCTATCAAAGCGATGGAAACAATCACAGGCATCCAACCAATGGCAGATCGAAGTTACAGAAAAGTCTTGGTGTTGACGGAAAAACTTAAATGGCTCACTTCCCATCCTATGCACGAAAGAATGAACGGATTCGGAAGTGGCAGAACAGCGGCCGAAATGATCCTAAAGAGAAGAGGCACCTCTCGCAATAAAGTCGTGATATTCACCGATGCTCTATCGGTCTTCACGGCACTCAAAAGCGCAGGCGAAACAGAGCTCAATGAACACAAAGCGACCCTCGACGCATTAGTGCACACACTCAAAAGCATCGTCATTCAGTTGATCCCATCACACTGCAATATAATCGGAAATGAAGATGCCGACAAGTTAGCTAAAGAAGGCGGTCGACTACCTCAAACTGATCTTCACACCGTTATATCCTGTACATCTTCTACGGAATTGAGTCAGATATTTCTCGCCTCTCTCAGGTTTCAATGAAAAAGATATTCCTGCTGTTGAATTGTCTATTACAGGATATCTGTGTTTTAACATCATCATCAAGGTGCGTATCCTTTATAGGACGTTGCTCTCTTTGCAGCACATCTGAAATTCACTCGATCTCTAGCCAGTTCACCCACTTCGTCGATGGTCATGTTCATGGTTTCTTTAATATCTTGTAGCCATCTTCTTCTTGGTCTGCCTCTGCGTCCTGGGACCCTGCCCTCTAGTATTGTTCTTTCCAGGCCATCGTGACGCTTGATGTGACCAAAGTATGTAGTTTTTCTGTATAGTATGTTGTTTATTAGCCAATTCTCTTTGACATTTAGTTCTTTCAGGACATCAGTGTTCTTTCTTTTTCTGTCCATGGTATTCGTAAGATTTTTCTGTAGCAGTTAGTTTCGAAGGACTGGATTTCTGTGCTGTGATTCACTACCGGGTTTTCTTCGCGTCTGGACGGATATATTTTTTTAGTTTCCAAAATAGTGCACACATACTTTAGCTAAACTAAAATATTGTTTATAAATATGATTTCAATTTTAACTTATTATATATCAAATTAAAGATAAATGAATGTACTTTCATAAAATATTTATTGTGTCCAAAAATAAAATGTTGTGTTGACTATGCATGAAAAATATTAGCATGTATTAAAAAAAAATAATGGAAATTGTGAGAACGAATATCCAACTTTTCAAGGGCCTTGATGAACATTATGTGAAATAAATCAGTCTAACTGCTCTCGTTATATATGTAATCCATTTATGAATACACAAACGTTAAGAAAATAGTGAAGGAGTGTATGGTTCATTAACTGTTCACAAAGTAGAATCATGAACATTCATAAAAATCGCTAGTTTTTACGGTAACAGGGTATCCTAAAATGATTGATAAACTCTGTTTAAATTCGAATTCTAGCATAAGCCATGCTGCTATGTAGTCGTTATCGTTTACACATCACTTCTAAGTAGTTTCCGGTTAATATAAATCTTCAATCGGAACACACAAAAAATAAAAACAAAATAGTAATCGTCTTGTGAGCGACGCGTGGGCCAGGCAGATAAGAAATAGTTACACTTGAGTGTTCCACGGTACGGAAACAGTTAACATTGATGCAAAATATCGCTGAATACTAACGCACTGTACACCTTGATGACTTTTTGTCTAGCTAATTCAATTACTATTTCCCACAAAATCGTTTAGCCTTCAGATAGAAAGCAATATATATAAAAATACTGGTGATGAATTTTGTCTATATCTATTAGCCACTTCTGTATCAACAGCCATTATATATATTTGCTCTGTCACTCTTTATAGTATTCTTCATTATATTTGAGAAGAAAAAATATTTCACTTGCAACATCTTCAAGATATGTATGTCAACATCTTAAGATATTATGTACAACATCTTCAAAAGATATGTTATGTACATCATCTTCAAAAGATATGTTATGTCAACATCTTCAAAAGATATGTTATGTACAACATCTTCAAAGATGTTACAACATCTTCAAGATATGTTATGTACAACATCTTCAAAAGATATGTTATGTACAACATCTTCAAAAGATATGATATGTACAACATCTTCAAAAGATATGTTATGTACAACATCTTCAAAAGATATGTTATGTACAACATCTTCAAAAGATATGTTATGTACAACATCTTCAAAAGATATGTTATGTACAACATCTTCAAAAGATATGTTATGTACAAATCTTCAAAGATATGTTATGTACAACATCATTTTCAACATTAAGATATGTTATGTACACATCTTCTTTTAACATTCAAAGATATGTTATGTGCATCACATTTTTAGATGTACTATGTACTATCCTCTAACTACATTGTATCGTCTTCTTCTTCTTTGCGTTCGTCATTGACCAATTTAATTCTCTTGTGATATGTTTAATCTTTGCCAGAACATGTATACGTTGCACATTGGTTTGGTAGTTTTCTAAATGCATAGACTTCTACACGTTTAGGATATGGGCATCCAATTTCAGCCAAACCTCTTTAGACGCCTCTTACGACATGCGTGGCAGGTAACAGTGGCTCAATTCTTTACATCCCAAATTTTGGTCCCGGTAACCACTCGGGTAAAGTATATGAAATGTGAAGTATGGTCCTTTTTGACGGGTATCAAGAGGGACACTGATGAAGATGGTCTTCGTACTAGTTCGATTGTTATGTTGGCGTCTCCAGAATATCACATGCTGAATCATGTCTACTCATTTATGTTTGGAATCCATTGCTTCCTTTCTGCATCTTATTCTTTCTATTGTTCATAGAAGGCTAGTTATAATAATAGTTATTACTATTAAAACTAACAAGAAGAATACTGGAGCGTAGCACAAGATTACAAAATAAATAATCAAATTCAATAAACTAGCAAATGTCAGCACACAAGAATCATATATCCAGAGAATTAACGACGATTTTACTAGACCTTAAAGATTTGTATTGCATATATTTTACAGGACTTTGCGAATGAACTCCAGCTTTTTAACGCCGTTCGTGATTTTTGTAGGCATTATTGCGTTCAGTAGTTTGCCACTACTTAAAGAAATTAAATCAGTAAAAAAAAAATGGATAGTAGATAATAAGAAAAGAAAAGCCATATCAGGAGCAGCTAAAGAAACACGTGGAACAGTGAAAACAGAGACACAATACCGAAAATTACATCTTGGTAAAATCTCGCTCGCGATCACTGCCCATAACGACGTACCAGACCTCCCCATAAATTTTATTCATGTGGAAATCTGATTCATGCAGCCATAACATTGGTGTGTGTTACGTCATATCTTCAGCAAAATATGGAGCACTGGTGCTTATCCCTTCTCGATGTGTCCGGTTTCAGCCAGCGTTTACTCTGTTCGCTTTCCGTTTTGTAGCCATCTAGTGTTTTTTAAGGTGTGTGGTAGCTAGACCCACATCCAACCTCCTCCGCCGCCTCTTACGACATGCATGACAGGTAACAGTGGTTCTATTCTTTACACCCCAATTTGGGCCCCGGTAACCACTAGGACGATCTTGGTGAAATGACGAAGTTAAATAGCAGTAATGTAGAGAAAACGTAGATACAACACGGGAGCAAAAAGCAAACACCTTTGTTTTCTTTTCTACTCATAACGTCAGTTTTGAAAACGTTAATTGTCATGTTGTGATCTTTGCATGTGTTATTTACTAACTTGTTGCGCTTCTGTGTTCTTCTGTCGTAGCAATAATTACTTGATCATTGACAAAAATAGCAGTTAATTTAGAAGTGCACCAGGGTCATCATCTTCATATATCTCGTGATGGTTGTGAATTGAATTAGCAATTTTGCAAATATTGTCAATATATCTTTCTTTTCTCCAATTGTGTTTTGCTTTACAGCGTCAGGATACAAAGGATAGAACGTGACCTTGTGTGCGCTTTATAAATAGTGTAATTCGTCGCTTCTATTATCTCTGAGGATCACCTTTTGTGTGTCTAGCCTTTTGCTTTATATCCATTGTATAGGAGCGGGGTCAGAGGCGCAGTCACAATGACAACGTCGCACCAGGTTCAGTAAGCTGACACTGATCAAGACCCTACCCCACCTACTTGTGGTGACTATGGAAATATACAACGACTCTTGTCTGTATAAGGGGGTAGGGATCGAGGGAGAGATACTCTGGTTTAAGTAGTAGTGCAAGAGCAGTTATGCTATACGAGATCTACTTGCAACACAGACGAGCAGAATCCGAGAGTGAATTCCTCTGCACGTCTCTCTCGGTGGATGGGAAAAGATGCACAAACGCAAACAAAAGGTAAGACATCCACAAGGTACGAGACATCCGTATTAACGTCCACTCGAGTCAAAGGCCGCACCATATTTGCCAGCGCTCGGCAAGAATCGACAGAAAAGATGCAATGTGTCGGGACGACATAAGGGAAGATTGTAGTAAACTCCTTTCCAGAGGCCAAGCACAGATAATTCTATTGTTAAAGTTGGCCGATCGCAAATCCTAAAGCTGCTTCTTGTGCTTAACAAAACTGCCCTCCCCGGAACAACCGGGCAAGTACTGTTATACCAACAACATATATCTCCGGAAAAACTGGGGTGGGTGATGTTGGCGAGCACAAAATTTAAATTTCGCTAGTAGCACCTAATGAAACGACCTTCTGGATTATTCGTTCACAGCCCCAATCCAGTGTTTCGCAGGGACAGGGAAAATGCAGAGTAGAAATTGTCAATTGTCCACACCACTCTTGAAACGGCGAAGAAGGTTCCTTCCAAAATAAACTCACCGTGGCTAGAAATATAAGACCGATTTGATGACGTATGTTTCGAAACTATGGAAACCTCGGCCTCTTTCATAACACACTCAAACTGCAGAAGATGGCTATCCATTACATCGAAGAAGACAGCTGATGAAGGATTAGAAGCAACTAAGAAAATTAAAAGAGGATACAGTTCGGTTGAATTTTACATCGATAATAGATGGATTGTTCCGTATTACCCGTTGTTGTCACGAATGTTTGATGCGTATATTAATGTTGAGTACGCACATTATTAACATCGATCAAATATATGTTAAAATACATACACAATGGTTCGGATCAAGCTGTGTTTGACATTCAAACTGATGAACCATCGATTTACAAAATAGAAGGTTATCGTGCCTGCCGCTACATCAGCAACAATGAAGCAGTGTAGCGTAATTTGGATGTCTCCGTTCATGAGAGGTATCCATCTGTACTGCAACTGAGAGTCCACCTTTAAAACGGACAGAGAGTCTACATCAATAAAGAAAACGTCCAACAGAGTCCAGCAACCCCCAAGAACGACGTTGACTGCATTTTTTTTTAGCTTTGTCAAAATTATGACTTTGCAAAGATTTTGCTTTACTTTGAAGTTGCTAAATATTACACCGTTCAGGAGTCAAGGAAAGCTTATAATAGAAGAAAGCAGAATGTCATAGTTGTCGGGTTCGATGGAGTAAAATCTAGCGATATTTTGGGACGTGTTTACACTGTCCATCCAAACAATCTCGAATTATTCTACCTTCGCATCCTACTTCATAAAGTTAGATCTCCAATATCATTTAATGATTCACAGAAGGTTGATATTAAAGTTTGTGCAACATTTCGTGTAGCATGCCAAAATCTTGATTTACTAGAGGATAACAATCAATGGCATTCAACGATGGCAGAAACAGTTGTATCAGAATCACTACAAAAGATCAGATCATTTTTCATCATTCTTATTATCTCATGCAGTCCATCAAATCCACAACATTATGGGATACGTTCAAGGAAATTATGTCAGAAGATATTCCTAATCGCACAAGAGAACAGAAGTCTGACTTGCAAATTGATTGCAACGAAGATATATTTAACAAAGTCTTAATCGTCATAGAGGTTTAAGTTATTGACACGGTTGGCAAAACATTGCAAGTATTAGGCCTTCAACGTTCAGCCAGAAGCAACGTCAACCGTTTGCAAAGAGAAATACTTAAAAAGCCGCATGAACCACAGATTTAAATAATTAAGAGCATTATGTAACCGATAACGAGCCACTTTTAGTTCCAGACCAAAGAATTGTTTACAATATACTTCTGCACTGAGTGAAAGATAGTACAGGCGGTATATTCTTCATTGGTGCACAGGAGGACATGAAAGACGTTTGTGATTAATTTACTCCAAACATATATTCTCTTTCGATCGCATATTACAATTGCCATGTCTTTTTCTGGTACAGCAGCCTTGCTTGAAGGAGAACAAATACTGCCCACGCTACTCTTAAACTGCCACTCGATTTAGCACTTACCGAAGAGGCAATTTGCAGCATCAGTAAAATTACAGAACAAGTGGCAGGTATACAACAATGCAAATTGATCGTTTGGAATGAGTGCACTGTGATTAACAATCACTGACTAGAAACAGTCAACAGTTCTCTTTAATAGATTAGAAACAATCGATAACTTATGGGTGGAACATTAGTGGTATGTGCTGGTGATTTCAGACAAATGATTTCTATTATTTCTAGAGGAACATTGACTGGTGAAAGTATATCTTAAATACTATATTTAGAATAGTTTGTGCATGTCCGCCAATACACGGACATAGTTCACATCCAAAATTTAGCAAACGTGGTTTGGATACTTCTCGAACGAATTGTTAGTTCAACTGAAGAACAATTTTTAAATAGGATCAATATTCATTTAAAAAATAAATAAAATCGAAGATGTGATGCCTTATATGCCTTTTGTATTGACCTGTATTACCACGTTCTCGGTCTAAAGAAAGATACATTTGCATAAATCAAGGGAAAATAATCACTAAAATGATCAAGTGGTCACTGTCAAATTGATTATGTCCCCTGGTGTATTAGACATTTACTTCTTCGTGCTTCATTATATATATTTTTTTTTCCATAGCTTATATGCAGTCCAGCTTTTGATGCTATGGATGACACATTGTCTGTTTTCTTTGCATACATAATGCCAACATACACACTGACAATTTAAAAGATAATTTTCATTGTAGCCGAAATACAGTTTTACAAATGGGCACATGAACATTAATTAGCCTATTCGTCTAAGGTGGGTGTAGTAAGATGTGGACAAACACATAGATACAATATGAAGAACTGAACTCAACATTAGACAACTGCAATACATACGCAAGAATAATTTAAAAAAAAACAGAATGAAAAGTTAATGAGTGTACAGTTACATAACACAATGATCAAACAGGCAAGGATGGTAATTAATATCAACAAAGTTTACACCAGGTAACACAAATTGGCAAAACAGTGATTTTCTTGTATGACGCATCCAGTAGAAAGTAATAATAATTTCCAACATTATGGAAGCTAATATGATTAGAAATATGAAATGAAACAAGTTACATCCTAAAGTTCAGAAGTTCAAGTAAATGCGCAGGTTGACAAGTGCTAGGGGCGGAGTTAATGAAAGACAAAAAGCTACCTAAAGAATTGTTCTCAAACACAGCACGAATTATATGAGATTTTATGATGCCAATCAAAGAAGGCGTTGTCCCAAAAGAAAAGTAGATGATATGGTGTGATGATCAATACTGGATGTCAGTGACATATACGTTAATAGCAAGTCGGTGATGTGATCGTTTGGTGAAAACTGATGACTTTGATGTCTAGAACTTAGAACATCACAACAGTTCATTTTGTAGCATTTCAATGTCAAGTGGTGTGGTTGGTTGTATAGGTTGAACCTAATGAGAACCTGGTCTCATGGGATGAGAACAGTGGGTATCATCTACGTCATTAACGACATGCATACTTTTCTGTTTATAATATGTTGATTACACTTCTCACATGTACATAAACGATCCAATATCTCTTTCGCAATATCTCCACCAGCACCCAGCGACTAACTGTACTAGTTCGATGTTTATCGATGAGCAAATCATGTCTGTTGTTCAGCTATTTTCTGGTGTCTTCGTAATCCAAGTTCTTGCAACGTAATTGTAGACGTTGATTGGTTTAGAAGACAGTATTCTTTGACTAATCCATCCGATCCGTGTAAATCACAATGTTGCGCTCAATACAGTTGTCATTAATGATGGCTGTTAGCATTCCCTGCACAGAAATTCCCTTCTCTCTCGCTCTCTATCTCCCTCTCTCTGTCTCCCTCTCTCTTCTATCTCTTTCTCTCTCTCTCTCTCTCTGCACCCTTTGTCAAATTTTATGCTGGTCAAAAAGGAGCTCTCGAATAGTAAAGCACCGGTATCTGTTCCTTCCCAGGTTCAATATTAGTCAGCCCACATACCAGCTGGACAGTGTGTAATAGATTATTTCGCTACTACACTTATATTATCTTTTGGTCCCTGGCAATCATTTTTGTAGAAGTGTTTTCTGTGCTACCTTTTCTCTTCAGTCTGCAACAACAACTACTATCAGCACTATCCACACTAACGCGACAACTATCACACTATACTATAGAATATAATTCAATTAAACAACCGGCAAAGATATTGTAACTCTATGTGAGAATCAATCTGATTCTCAACTTTTATTTTATTCATTTACTTATTTTAATACAAATATACACATACATTCAAAATAATAAAAGTTCTGAAAAGATGTAAACAAACAATTTAAAACACATAACAATGCACATAACAATGTAAAATATAGCTACTAACTAATATTGTCAAATCTTCGCTAAGTAATATCTAATGCACCGATATCCTATTTCTAAAATGTTCACAGTTCAACCCTACCTTGCTTGTGAGGTCATTAGAAAAAAACGTATTCAGTCAAAATACGTTATACCGCTCTCTAGCTATAGTTACTGTCATAATAGTACACACGAAACTTGATCTCTGCTAACTGGTTATAAGAATGTATTCTGTAAACTGGCTGACATCTCTCTCTCATATGCTGTTATAGCCACTCTGTCTGGCCTGGCCTAACCATTCAGTTTAGCTCTACCGCCTAATTTTCTACTCTGAAAACTCCTCCGGTTCCAATGTAACCGGTTCACCAGTTCTGAACAGTAATTCTCTGATTAATGAAAATCTGCCGCGGAATTCTGCATCTATGTCTTAGTTAGGCAACACTCTATGTCGGCCGTTCTGTTGGGTTATACGTATGGATTATGCTATCTATCTGACTTCTCTCTCTTGGGCTCTCTGCAACTCGGTTCAATTCTACTGTTTAGTTTTCGATTCGACTCATAAATCACAACAGAGTTGTTCTGCTCTATAATTCTCGTTACTATCTACTAAGTTTTTGTCGAATTCTCTGCGTGTCTCTGATTCCAGACTACCTACACTTTCCCTGGGTACCTCTCTGATCTGATCTGTCTTAATGATCTGCGTGAATTCTCTGTCCTAAATTATCTATTATCCTGACTGCTAATGAATCTTCGCCTATTGTGTTTCTATCTCTGATCCCAGACTACCTACACTGACTGTTCCTGGGTCTGTCCCTGTCCCTCTGAATCGCTGAATGCCAGACTACCCACTCTGACTGTTCCTGGGTATCTCTCTCTGAAGTCTCCTGAATGATCCAAATCCATTATATTTATCATATGGCATTTGTCTTTGTTTCCAATCGGTCATTGGCCTGTAAGTACTCCCACGGTTGAATCTACTTGTTGTAGGTTGGAAAAACCCAATTGGCATTCTGACCGGACAATCACCTAAGCGATTCTAAAAAAAAATATAATTAACCTAAACTTAGCTGCAGGGGAAAGAAAAACAATGTAAAAAGTTCAACTCTCACTAATATATCTGGTCTGTTATTGTGCGCTCACAGATTTGGTATATATGTTATTCTTTGTTCTATTGTAAATACATGCCTAGTTGGACGTTGTGACTAAAAATAAAGGAAGTGAAAAACATGGTACACTATTTCACTGCTACAAGTGTTTGTAGCATGGTCAACCATGATTGTCCTGTTTTAACCAATTCTCGCTTTTTGATGCTGAGCATTTTGTGCAGCAGATGCTACTTTTGTTAGCATCTATTTTTAGATACGTGCGTGCTCTAGTTATCGTGATTATGTACTCCATGTCAAGTTATCAAGGAGAAACAACATTGCCACGCATGGGTGTATCTCTAGCAAAACACAGAAGGATACGCTTAGCATCATTCCGTACTTTTACCAGTCGTTCAATTTGCGTATTACTAACAGTGATGTTGGGCTCTGTATATTCGATGTTTGAAAGGACCAACGCCAGCTTTAAGGGTTTTAAAGCCGAAGGATTGACTTCATTGCACCGGGTTTTACCCCTTAAGGCTCGGCCCCTCTCAGCAGAAATGGCACGTCTTCCAACCTAGGTCATCATGGGTTCCCGTCGTTGCCTTATCCACAACATTGTCTTTTTAATTGCTATACCATCACAGTCTGAGAATACGCAAAAGACTTTTGTTGGTAAAAGTCTAAATCTTGTTTCTATTTTAATGCGCCTGTATTAGAGGGATCTGGAATTAGTCCATAACAAACCCCCAACCAGGAGGAGCAGAAGTCCACATTTAGTCTGAACTATTTAATTTCACTTGTCCGACTTGGTTAGCTCTGTCATTGAGGCACACAAACGCTTCCCAATCTCCCACTACAATGTAATGGCCTTGTGAGAAGCATCATTTCTTAAAATATGCCTTAAAAATGTGCTAAATGCGATGTAAATAATACTATTTCAAGTAGTGTTAAAATCAGAAAATATATCTCGAACTTTAACATTGAACAATGTATTCATAACTTTCTGTGTATCTTAATCTTCTTCTTCTTTCTTTTGTCGTCACACTGCTACCGGGTTGTTGCCCAGTGTCGTGGTTTTCTGTTTTTGTTTTGCGCTGTTCTGGTGGCTTGTGTGATTGTTATCTTTGCTCTTTCACAGGATTCTGCTACGTCATCTAACCATCTTTCCCGTTGTCTTCCTCTTGCCTTCTTTCCTGATGTTCTGTTGTAGAAGACTCTGTATACTGTGGAGTTTGGATGCATTCTTATTAAGTGGCCAAACCACTTCATTCTTTGTTTATCTATGTAATTCAAGCACGGTTTTGTGCCAACTTTCTTTCTTATGCTGATGTTGGTGATTCTGTCTTTTCTTGTGTTGTTGGTAACTTTTCGCAGGCAACGCATTTCACATGTAGTTATTTTTGTGACTGCGCTTTGCTCAATGTTCATGTTTGGCTCTGGTAACACAAAGTAGGTAAAAAATGCTGTTGATCATCTGTTGCTTAGCTGCCTGTGAAATTTTTGGGTGCCTTAACAATGGGGCTAGCTGGTAGGTTACAGCATTTGCTTTTTGTACTCTAGCCTCTATCTCTCTATCCAGTTTTCCGTCTTCTGTGAATATGCTTCCTAAGTATTTGAATTCTTTCACTTGGTTTATTTTAGTGCTATTGACATGGATGTCTAGATTATTTTGTTTTCTTCCCATATTCATTATTTCTGTTTCAGTGTTGTTGATTTTCATGTCATGTTTTACACAATTTTTGTTCAAGGTGTCAATATGATGTTGTAGATCTTGTTCATTTTGATGTATCAGGCACTGATCATCTGCAAAAGCAGTTCATTTATTTCATCATTATCTGAATTTGACTCTAGTTATTTTATCCATATATGCAATAAAGAGTAGTGGTGAGAGGACACAACCTTGTCTAACACCTGATGTAATGGAGAACCAGTCGGTCATTCCTTCTGTTGTTCTTACTGTACTCTGGCTATCTTGATATAAGGTCATGATATTACCTAATAGTTGTCCCTGGACGCTATATTCTTCAAGGATCTTCCATAGTTTGCACCTGTTTACTCTAGCAAATGCCTTTTCTTGGTCTATAAATATAAGCTGTTTACTTTGATTGCATTCAATTGTTTGTTCGCAGATCTGTCTTAGTGTAAATATTGCGTCTGTGCAGCTCTTACCCTCCTAAACCCAAACTGGCTATTGCTTAACTGGGGCTCTAATATATGTCTTGCTCTTCGCCCCAATATTTTTGCAAACATTTTTCCTATATGGCTCACATGAGAGATACCCTTGATGTTTCACCTCTCTTTTGTCTCCTTTGTTCTTCCATATTGGGACTATAATAGCTGTCTGTCAGTCATCTGGAGCCTCTTGTGCCTTCTTTCTTGTGTATCTTCATCATTGAACAATAAGAAATAACAAAACATAAATACCAAACTATTCAGTAAATAACAAACTATTTAGTAATATACCAAACTATTCAGTAAATACCAAACTAGTCAGTAATATACCAAACTATTCAGTAATATACCAAACTATTCAGTAATATACCAAACTATTCAGTAATATACCAAACTATTCAGTAATATACCAAACTATTCAGTAATATACCAAACTATTCAGTAATATACCAAACTATTCAGTAATATACCAAACTATTCAGTAATATACCAAACTATTCAGTAATATACCAAACTATTCAGTAATATACCAAACTATTCAGTAATATACCAAAATCTTATATTCAAATTTGTAACAGATTATCTAACTAAATCAGTGTTATCAAAATCCGTTTCATCAGAGAAAGCAAATTTTAATAGTTAAAATTTGTTATGAAGAAATACAATTAGAAAGTTGTAGTTCAAATTTAACCTACTAGCTGACATAGCACATGATAATAGTTAGAATATTAAATCTTTAGTTTTACAGCTCAACTTTTCTATTATCTATCTGAATGTCTATATATCTACCTATCTATATTCCTAACTGTTCATTCCGATACTAACAGTATTATTAGAATAACGCATATTCATCGAACATGTCTCTTTAACTGCCAGCTTGCTAATGTTATAGAAAGGATAGTAAAGGCTTCCAACGAAGATTTGATTGATGTTCAAACTTCAATATTTAATAACTGACAGTTTCATTGTGCTTGTTACATGTTGACTTGATTTATAACAATATCCTTTAGTAAGCATTAATTATTGATGGTTGCATATCATATAGTTTCGACCGCCCGCCCGCCAATCCAGCGTGTTCGCTGCACGTTGGACGACGGGAATAAGCACATAAGTAAGTCCTGTTCAATTCCGCGAGCTGTGATAAAAGCCACATATTCTCCAGATTTACGGTGTTTGTGGCACGAACGAAAGGTTGCGATGTGCATGGCACTCGAGCCGAAGAGCTGAAAGCTCATGCCTCAGGATCGAAAAATATGTATATATAGTTTCTAGATGAAAAGTAGAGTCAAAAATGGTTGTGTCCTTGCCCTCACTCTCTTTTATCATTTACTTTGCAGTCGTTTTATACCAAGCCTTCGGGGACATTGATGGTGATGTTTTCATCTGCACTAGATCTAATCTTTTACTCTTCAACTTAAGAGCCAAGGAAAAAAAACAATAGAACTTCTCAAGGAACTCCTATTCGCTGAAAGTTCTGCCTGATACGGTTCTGTTAAATGTGTATATGTTATATTTATATATATATTTGAAGTTTATTGCTCATCTTCTTTTTTCCACTTCTACGTTTTTGCATTTATTTCTTTATTTATTTTTAGTCACAGATTATTCATTTTGTGACCGTTAGGAATTTATTGTCTGATTCTATATGTTCTGTGCCATGTAAGAAATTCTTCATTTCTGTTGAACCCTGTGCTTGATAAAGGCCTTTTGGTCAAAACGTTGATGTGTGTCGTTTTTGATATTGTACTTTTTACTTTACTTTTATTTGTTTCGTTATTTCTACATATTTTTACCGCAGTCTTCCCTTAAATCATGAATTCCCATCGTGGGGGACCGCCCCAAGTGGCTCTGAAGTCATCCATGGAGGCGATAGTGGGTTCAGAAGCAATTTGGGGGATTTTTTTCGTGATTTTGCGATAGAATAATCATAAAAATAGAATTCTACATTTTAATTCATATTATGCCCGTCTTAAACGATTCACTGTTTTCATCAATTTTCTATTTCATGCATATAATCATTTGAAAATTGACAATTTATGACAGAAACATGTGTCTATTTTCTATGTCAAAGTGAAAATAGAGTATGTATATATGTATATATATGGGGTTGGGGGATGGGGCGTTAGCAGACTGTTATAATGTGGAGGGGGAGTGCGTTGCAATGTCTGTGTCATGCAAAGTGGGCGGGGGCCGAAAAAAGTTTGTGAATGTATGCCTTATATCGATGATGGGAATAAACACCGAAAATGTTATACTTATAAGACGAGTCTCTATGGAGAAATGTAATTAAAGTTCCCATCTAGAAGAAGAAAGGAAGCAAAACAAATAGTATGAAATATATAGTGGTGTCACTACTTTGTAACATCAGTAACAAATTATGTAAAATATGAAAAATGCTGCACCTTTCACCGAGCAATATTAACATTTCACAAATGAGATGCGAAATAGAAGAAACTGTCGAAAGCAATATTCGAAAGAGTTTAGTTAGTGAAGTATTAAGGAATTCTGTAAAAAATATTAAATAACTAAACACAGGATTCAAACTGCAAAAGTTTAGTTCTTACGACAACCATTGCCTAGCCCTACAAACGAACGTCTTTAAGAACACAGACAGCTAGCTCTAGAAAAATAGAGCTATACTAAACTTCGTCTTTTTTCCTAAACAGCCTCGTCCGTTGAACACAGAATAATCAGTTCAGATTCGATCAAACAGTGTTTGGACAAACAGAAGGGATAAGCTTTATATGTTGTATATTTAAGATGAAACAACATATTGTTTAATGTATATTTATTAATCGTATTCATTGGTTCCGGCGCTCCCCTTTTATAAACTGTACAAGAAACTTGAAGATGCAATGAATGATGTGTGTATGCACTTTATATGTGTATACTTATTTGTATGTATGATGTTGTCTTGTATACATATATTCTGAATGACGTTTAGATCTTTGCTGTTGATTTTTGTCCCCACACACTTATTATTCATTACAATGTCTGTTCATTCTGCTAAATTCGTGATAGACTTTCAACACTTTTTCTATCTTGTGATGGCTATGTATTCTGTCTAACATGTGCAAAGTATAATCCTAGATAATCGTTCAAGTATAATCACCCGTTTGTTTATGTTATACTAGTATTTGCTACTGCCGTGATTTGATAGAACATATACTACATAACAACATTTGTATATGTATTAAACACTTGTGATAAGCTAATATTTGCAACGTTTTATGTATCAACAATGTTGATTGGATCTGTTAATATAGTTACTAAGAAAGAGATAATCAAATAATATTGTTGTATGGTAGAAAGCTGTCCCAATACTGGGCACGGTAAACGAAATAGGGATCTATCACAGCGAATGACCACTAGGAATTTGGGAACGGTCACCAGAAAGACAGTCTGTTGTAGGGTGGTGGATGAGTGAATACTCTTCCTCTTTACTGGGCACGGTAAACAAGATCGGGATCTGTCCTGGTCACTAAATTTATACTAACTTTCATACATATGAATCTGAGTATTCATATCTACAAACTCTCCCTCTATCTTATCCAAGTCTGCATCAATTTAAATATGTTTATTGAAATCTTTCTCCAATAGAATACATTTATAAAAAAACATATAAACACAACAACAAAATAATATATCAAAACAAACATTTAACATATAAACACAACAACAAAATAATATATCAAAACAAACATTTAACATATAAACACAACAACAAATTAATATATCAAAACAAACATTTAACATATAAACACAACAACAAAATAATATATCAAAACAAACATTTAACATATAAACACAACAACAAAATATTATATCAAAACAAACATTTAACATATAAACACAACAACAAAATAATATATCAAAACAAACATTTAACATATAAACACAACAACAAAATAATATATCAAAACAAACATTTAACATATAAACACAACAACAAAATAATATATCAAAACAAACATTTAACATATAAACACAACAACAAAATAATATATCAAAACAAACATTTAACATAAAAACACAACAACAAAATAATATATCAAAACAAACATTTAACATATAAACACAACAACAAAATAATATATCAAAACAAACATTTAACATAAAAACACAACAACAAAATAATATATCAAAACAAACATTTAACATATAAACACAACAACAAAATAATATATCAAAACAAACATTTAACATATAAACACAACAACAAAATAATATATCAAAATAAACATTTAACATATAAACACAACAACAAAATAATATATCAAAACAAACATTTAACATATAAACACAACAACAAATTAATATATCAAAACAAACATTTAACATATAAACACAACAACAAATTAATATATCAAAACAAACATTTAACATATAAACACAACAACAAATTAATATATCAAAACAAACATTTAACATATAAACACAACAACAAAATAATATATCAAAACAAACATTTAACATAAAAACACAACAACAAAATAATATATCAAAACAAACATTTAACATAAAAACACAACAACAAAATAATATATCAAAACAAACATTTAACATATAAACACAACAACAAATTAATATATCGAAACAAACATTTAACATATAAACACAACAACAAATTAATATATCAAAACAAACATTTAACATATAAACACAACAACAAATTAATATATCAAAACAAACATTTAACATATAAAAACAACAACAAAATAATATATCAAACAAACATTTAACATAAAAACACAACAACAAAATAATATATCAAAACAAACATTTAACATAAAAACACAACAACAAAATAATATATCAAAACAAACATTTAACATATAAACACAACAACAAAATAATATATCAAAACAAACATTTAACATATAAATACAACAACAAATTAATATATCAAAACAAACATTTAACATATAAACACAACAACAAATTAATATAACAAAACAAACATTTAACATAAAAACACAACAATAAAATAATATAACAAAACAAACATTTAACATATAAACACAACAACAAATTAATATAACAAAACAAACATTTAACATATAAGCACAACAACAAATTAATATAACAAAACAAACATTTAACATATAAACACAACAACAAAATAATATAACAAAACAAACATTTAACATATAAGCACAACAACAAATTAATATAACAAAACAAACATTTAACATATAAACACAACAACAACAAAATAATATATCAAAACAAACATTTAACATATCAAGAAATGTTTATAACTTGGTTTTTCTAAACAGTTTCCTCATATAAATTCTTTCTACCCAAACGTACCGATAGTTCCAACTCTGGCTTATCTCCCTGGAAAATAAAACACAACTTGTTTTGACTATCTGAGAGTCTCATGTATAACGGTAGTGATGTTGAAACTTCCATGCTCTGATATTAAGTATCTCATCAAGAAAATCGGACAATAGTCTATATATTGGAGGCTAGTATAACTTCGACGAAATGTTCAGATTCTGCGTTGATGTCGAGGGGGTTATATCGTCTATAGTTTGCTGATAACTATCCTGGATACTCGTCTATTTTTGGTACTGATGAATCTCTGATGATGATGGAGAACTAGAAGTGATTTGGGATACGGCTCAAATCGATGGCATACGTGTCTGTTCTCTACACTGGTAGATATCTGATGATGTGGATTCTTCGGAGTGATTTGGGAGACGGCTGTTTCTGATCTAGAGCATAAATGTTTGTTCTCCGTACTGGTAGATATCTGATGATGATGGAGACCTCGAAGTAATTTGGTAGACGGTATGTCTCCGACTTATATTTCTGGCTTCTTTGTGACCAGACTTCTAGTCTCCTGGCTTTTCTGTGATCAAACTTCTAGTCTCTAGCCCTACTATCTCTTGTCTGTCTTCTATGTGATCAGACTTCAACTCTCTGGCTTCTCTGTTATGAGACATCTAGTCTCTGGCTTCTCTGTGAGCAAACTTCTAGTCTCTGGCCCTACTATCTCTTGTCTGTCTTCTATGTGTTCAGTCTTCTAGTCTCTGGCTTCTCTGTTATGAGACATCTAGTCTCTGACTTCTCTGTGAGCAAACCTCTAGTCTCTGGCCCTACTATCACTTGTATGTCTTCTATGTGTTCAGTCTTCTAGTCTCTGGCTTCTCTGTGCGCAAACATCTAGTCTCTGGCCCTACTATCTCTTGTCTGTCTTCTATGTGTTCAGTCTTCTAGTCTCTGGCTTCTCTGTTATGAGATATCTAGTCTCTGGCTTCTCTGTGAGCAAACTTCTAGTCTCTGGCTTCTCTGTGATCAAACTCCTAGTCTCTGTCTTCTCTGTGAGCAAACTTCTAGTCTCTGGCCCTACTATCTCTTGTCTGTCTTCTATGTGATCAGAATATGTTCTAGTTACTTCTGGTTCTCTATCTTCCTATCCATCTCTCTGCCAGTCTCTATCAGTTCTGTGCTAGTGTCTCTCTTATATGTCATCACTTCTAGTCTCCTGGCACTACATCTTTAGCGAAGTGTTTCTGCTGTAGTGCTGCCTTCTGTTCATCTAAAACTGTCTGTTCTTTTTCTGACCTGTGTACGTCTCGTATCCGTCTCTTCCTGTTCTGTCTGTATATCGCTGCTCGATTCTAGTATATATATATACACACATATTTTCCTGCCCACGCCTCTACTTTGATATTCAAGTCAAAGACTTCAATGAATCGTATTCAATACCCGCCAAACAGGCGTCAACCAGTCTAGATTTCGGGCAACAAAAACACCCATTGACAGCTATCCGTGTATGTACTCTGATCGTCCTGTCTTTGAAATGAGATCAAAAGACATACCGCGTTGATTGTTTTTTGTTGTTGCTCAGCTGTCAGCACCAGTCATTTGTTTTTAGGAGGCATGGCAATTCATATACCATTACTCCCTGATTTAGATGGGAGAACTGTCTTTGGAACCAATCTTTCAATGCCCTAATTTTCCTATAACAAAAGATTTTTCTAACCAAATTTTTTATAAGTATCATCTAGATGCCATACAGGGCTTCTTAAATCAATATACATCAGAACAAAAAACAATATTTCAAGCAACCATATTAATAAACGTTCAGATAAATCAAAACAAATAATATGTTTAAAAAAATCATCAAAGTCTTCATATGTAAAAAAATGTCCCAAAGGTGCGTGTACCTATGGACGTTCCTCGTAAACATTTTAACAACGTAGTATGCTAAGTACGTGCATAAATGGGAACTAAGTGTTTTCTCAGTCTTCGTTACCTGGTGCCTCAAGCTTTGCTCGTGGGTTCCCAAAAACATTGATTACTGCTCCTGGTTATACCTAAGCACATCACTGTACCTGTCTTTGATCTCTCTCAAATATAATATACACATTTCAATAACACAAACAATACAAAATTAATTATAAATAGTACAACTGCTAATTCACATAGCAACAACAGAAAGTAAACATTTCCATACAATTGTATAACCCTTGCATGTGATTTGAACAACCACAAATAAAAATTAAAGTCCAAAGTCCGTATTATCAAAACATTGTCATCGCTACACATTAACATGTTTCAGAGCAGATTTGTTGAACTTACTCAAAATTAAAATTCAACCTTGAGGTATGTCACCACAATAAAATACTTGGAACACTTCACACCAATATTCTCCCATTTGATCTTTTCTAACCATACACTCCCTTTCGAGGAGTGTACACGAAATTCAGGTAGGCGCTCGTTAGCTGGCACACCGTCAAAACGTATGTTTGCCGTTGCACCTGCAAACCATGTACGCTGTCATCAAGCTTATCAATACAGCTTTAAAAGAACTGAAAGGGGATAATACTTCCCAATTATTTCATCTGCTTCATTCCACTTCAAATAGACGAAATAAACTTCCTGAAAACACAACAATTTCCTGAAATACAACATCAGTGCATCGATATATTCTCACAAAAACAGATGATTTTCACATGTCTCAAATATGATACATTACAATTTTTCCCCTTGTTCCACATAAACCCTCCTCCCCCACTCCCCAAAAAACCCAAAACCAACATGACACTGACATCATCGTGGCATGATACAAATTGTCAAAATTGAAATTGTTCCACATAACTAATCGTTTTACAAGCCAAAATAAACGTTTCGCTCCTGACAAAAATACACATGCAAAGCCAAAGTTCAGATCATCATTATAGCAAAAAATGTTAAGAGGAAGAGGTAACAACTAGTAATTTTCTAATTAACTGTGTTCTCTAATCTTCACCCCCACCCTCCCCTCCTCCAAATATGTTTCAATATTCTGATCAATTCACGGATCTCACGAACTTTACAATATTGTATAGCAATTGTCACTCATAAATATGCACGCATTGATCCTTCTGTCTTTCAACCTCTCTCTCACTCCTAGAAGTTTCTCACACACTGTCACGTTATTGTCCCATAACTTACCTTTTGTTTTCTTGCGTTCTCGTCAAGAATGAGTTTATCTCAGGTTAACGTTAACACATTAACTTTCTTTGTTAATTTTATACAATCTAACTAATATCTTCTAACAATACTAAAGGATATACTTGTGTAATCTGCAGTCAATACCATCCAACAAATAACTTACGTATCACCTAGAGACTTCTACAGTTTCCACTGCAGATTATTTAAAAAACACGAATACTATGGGAAGTTCCGTCTTCGCCTCTTCAACACACAGTCTCTGCAAATCTCTCCATTTGCAATTCTCAACAAGAATTATCTTATACGAATTCTCTGTGAAGTGCCATCTTCGCCTTTTCAACGTAAAGTCTCTTCAAATCTCTCCACTTGCAACCAGCAACATGAAATGAATGCACAATACCTCATTTGTATTATCATCACAAATTCATCACTAGAACTCTTTTTCTTTAATTCTTTAGAATTCCTTTTTCTTTTTCATCTACGTCCTCGATTCATGGCTCACGTCTATTGAGAGGTTACCTTCGTAAGTGCATCTCGAGTACGTTTCAATGTCCGAATCATGGGACAATAAACTTCGTGTCGTAGTGTAGTTATGTGTGTTCCTAATAACACAAAGTCTATTATTTCTATTTATACTTACTCTATAATCCTAGACGTAACATTGAAACAAAACATAGTCACCAACTACCTTCGTTGTGACCAGCTAAAAAAAATAGCAACACACTCAGAGTTTCTGTCACTTACCTGTGAATATTCTCATTGTCACGAGGATTAATTTACTTTTCCTCGACTCGCGTGAAGACTCTGACAATCAAAACAAATAGATAATCTGTGTTCGTGATTCTTCCATGACAGACAGAGCGAGACACTGGTATATGAGACAAAGAAAGCGCTGCACACAATTTGCAGGAGGCATTAACCTGATCACATTCATACCCTTCCTAGCCTTCATTATCACATGGTTTATGTGTTGTGAGATCTCTCCACCACCTCTTCATACAAAACCACTGTTGGTGTTGGAATATTGTTCAAAGAGAACCATATCACCGCTACTTGTGTGGGGTTGACCAATGCTTCCGCTTTCCCAAACCACCTACTTATGCAACTGAGTTCTGACTGAAGTTCTTTCACAATCTGATATCGTTCCTTGCCCTGATGTTACACCAAAACAAGGTCTGCATGTGTTGTTGTTCCCCCTACTAGTAATATGCTCTGTCTGTGATTCTCACAATATAGGAGTTGTACAGCACCAGAGATAATGTTGACCCTTGTGGTAAACTAGGGTGTATTGTTGTTGGTGTTTAAGCCCAGCTGCCACAATAACTTTCACTGGAAGAGGGCCGCAAAGATCCAATTAAGGACTAGCCTGATATTGCGTTCAGTCAACTAAACCATTAAAACACGTAACGGTTCTCTTTTATATGAATCTTCATTGTTAATTCCAGCAGCACACGCCTCAAAACCTGAATGAAAACCTTCATAGACAACATGGGCAAATACCAGAGCAGCATGTTTCTCTGATTTTGAAATTAATTAGTTGGAGAATTAGTTGAATTTAATTAAAAACTTTAATTAGAGAAAAGTCAACGATCTATTTTATTTTTTTGAAGTCATTGATGTATGTGCACAGAGAAATCAAAAATACATGTGACTTTTAAAGTCACTAATGTATGTGCACAGATAAAGATACATGCGACTTTTAAAGTCACTGATGTATGTGCATAGAGAAATCAGCAATACATGTAACTTTTAAAGTAGATGAAATATCAATTCATCAATTCTGTCTCCGATGTGGAAAGCTCACTAATCTCACTAATCTCACAACTCACAAGACTCCTGCTTGTATAATCAATCAAATTTCTTGAGTTGGAAAGTCAATGATATATGTGACTTGAAATGCAATCTCTCAATGGAATACTTATGTAGTGTATGACTTCAAATGTCACTGTTATCTCTGATTGGTAAAATCAATGTAGTTTCTCATTACTTTAGATATAATAAACATAAACGTATCTTTCTTGATTGATGGAAACTGTGAAATGAAAATAATGGACATCTTTTCTTTTAAAATTATTAGTGTTCGTGCTAGTCAAATTGTTTAGTTGGATGTTCATTATTTTCATTTCACTGTTTCCATCAATCAAGAAATATACGTTTATGTTTATTATATCTAAAGTAATGAGAAACTACATTGATTTTACCAATCAGAGATAACAGTTGACCACATTTGTAAAATAGCTAACACCAGCGAAGGAAACAACCTCGGAGAACTCTTAAATGAATTTCTTTTTGCAGACGATCAGGCAATCATATCAACAACAGAAGAACAGCTACAACAACACATCAACAGACTCCAGTTAGCATGTAACGAATACAACATGAGAATTAACATCGACAAAACAGAAGTAATGACATTCGCCAGAGAGGAAAACACTACCAACATCTCCATCGATAATCACCTACAAAATCAAGTATAAGATTTCACATACCTGGGGAGCATTTTTCAGCAAATGGAAGAATAACTAATGAAATTCAACACAGATGCAACAAAGCAAATCAAATGATAGGGCAAATGGCGCCAATTTTAAGATGCAAACACGTCACCATGAACACAAAAAGAGCAATGTTCAACACAATCTTTCTCCCACATTATGTTACCAGTGCCAAACCTGGACGCTGACAACAAACGATAGAAGAAAACTAGTCACAACAGAGATGAAGTGTCTACGCAGAATGCTGGGTGTAACAAGAAAAGACCGGTTGAGAAATGAAGACATCAGGAAAAAGTGGGTACAACATCAGTACTAGACTTCATCAAGAAACAACAAATTAAATGGTTCGGTCACGTAAGCAGATTACCATCAGACAGTGCACCCCAAAGAGCAATGCTGCTCCGATACAATGGGTACAAAGCAAAAGGCCGGCCACGCAAAAGATGGACCTCAGAGATAACAGAGGCGACGAAAGAGACTATCTACGAAGCGCATACTAGGGCCCGTTTTAGAAATCTCTTCCTGACCTGACGCTGTGAGGCATACAGGATTCGAGAAAGAAAGAAAGATAACAGTGACATTTGAAGTCATACACTACATAAGTATTCCATTGAGAGATTGCATTTCAAGTCACATATATCATTGACTTTCCAACTCAAGAGATTTTATTGATTTTACAAGCAGGAGTCTTGTGAGTTGTGAGATTAGTGAGTTTTCCACATCGGAGACAGAATTGATGAATTGATATTTCATCTACTTTAAACGTCACATGTATTTTTGATTTATCTGTGCACATACATCAGTGACTTTAAAAGTTACATGTATTTTTTATTTCTCTGTGCACATGCATCAGTGACTTTAAAAGTCACATGTATTTTTGATTTATCTGTGCACATACATCAGTGACTTTAAAAGTCACATATATTTTTTTATTTCTCTGTGCACATACATCAGTGACTTTAAAAGTTACATGTATTTTTTATTTCTCTGTACACATACATCAATGACTTTAAAAGTCACATGTATTTTTGATTTCTCTGTGCATATACATCAATGACTTTAAAAGTCACATATATTTTTTTATTTCTCTGTGCACATACATCAGTGACTTTAAAAGTCACATGTATTTTTTATTTCTCTATGCACATGCATTAGTGACTTTAAAAGTCACATGTATTTTTGATTTCTCTGTGCACATACATCAGTGACTTTAAAAGTCACATGTATTTTTGATTTCTCTGTACAAATACATCAATGACTTTAAAAGTCACATGTATTTTTGATTTCTCTGTGCATATACATCAATGACTTTAAAAATAAAATAGATGGTTGACTTTTCTCTAATTAAAGTTTTTAATTAATTTCAACTAATTCTCTAACTAAATAATTTCAAAATCAGAGAAACATGCTGCTCTGGTATTTGCCCATGTTGTCTGTGAAGGTTTTTATTCAGGTTTTGAGGCGTGTGCTGCCGGAAATGACAATGAAGATTCATATAAAATAGAACATTTACATGTTTTAATGGTTTAGTTGACTGAACGCAATATCAGCCTAGTCTTTAATTAGATCTATGCGGCACTCTTCCAGTGAAAGTTATTGTGGCAGCTGGGCTTAAACACCAACAACGATACACCCTAGTTTACCACAAGGGTCATCATTATCTCTGGTGCTGTACAAATCCTATATTGAGAGAATCACAAACGAGCATATTACTGGTAGGGGAGAACCATACATGCAAACCTTGTTTTGGTGCAACATCAGGGCAAGAAACGATATCAGATTGTGAAAGAACTTCAGTCAGAACTCAGCTGCATAAGTAGGTGGTTTGGGAAAGCGGTAGCATTGGTCAACCCAACAAAATTAGCGGTGAGATGGTTCTCTTTGAACAACCGTATCGTCAATATTCCAACGCCAACTGTGTTTTTGTGTGCAGAGGTGGTGGAAAGATCTCAGGCTATGAAATACCTGGGGTTTAGGTTTGATTGTATAAAGTTAACAAAGAGGGTTAATGTGTTAACGTTAACTTGAGATAAACTCATACTTGACGAGAAAGCAAGAAAACAAAAGGTAAGTTATGTGACGATAACGTCTCAGTGTGTGAGAAATTAAGAGTGAGAGAGAGGTTGAAAGACAGAAGGACCAATGCGTGCATATTTATGAGTGACAATTGCTATACAATATTGCAAAGTTCGTGAGATCCGTGAATTGATCAGAATATTGAAACATATTTGGAGGAGGGGGTGTGTGAAGATTAGAGAACACAGTAACTAGTTGTTACCTCTTAACATTGTGTGCTATAATGATGATCTGAACTTGGTTTTTCATGTGTATTTTTGTCAGGAACGAAACATGTTCATTTTGGCTTGTAAAACGATTAGTTATGTGAAACAATTTTAATTTTGACAATTTGTATCATGCCACGATGATGTCAGTGTCATGTTTGTTGTTTTTTTTTTTTTGGGGGAGGTGGAGGGGTGGGGGTTATGTGGAACAAAGGGTAAACATTGTAAAGTGTCATATTTGAGACATGTGAATATCGTACAATTTTGTGAAAATTTCAAAGTTTTGATCTTCTATTTCAGGAACATTTTTTGTTTTCCAGGAAGTTTGTTTCGTCTATTTGAAGTGGAATGAAGCAGACGAATAAATTGGGAGGTAGTTATTCCCCTTCCATGTTTTTTCAAGCGGTATTGATAAGCTTGATGACAGCGTATATGGTTTGGAGGTGCAACGGCAAACATACGTTTTTATGGTGCGCCAGCTAACGAGCGTCTATCTGAATTTCGTGTGCTCTCGATCAAAATGGAGTGTTTGATTAGAAAAGATCAAAGGAGAGAAAATTGGTGTGAAGTGTTCCAATTAATTTATTGTGGTGACATACTTCAAGGTTGAATTTTAATTTTGAGTAAGTTCAACAAATCTGCTCTGACACATGTTAATGTGAAATGATGACAATGTTTTGATAATACTGGCTTTGGACTTTTATTTTTGGTTGTTCAAATCACATGCAAGGGTTCTAAAACTATATAGTAATATTTAATTTGTGTTGTTACTATGTGAATTAGCAATTGTATTTTTTAATAATTAATTTTGTACTGTCTGTATGATTGAAATGTGTATATTATATTTGGGATAGATCAAAGTGATGTACAGCGATGAGCTTAGGTATAACAAGGAGCAGTAATCACAGTCTGTGTGAACCCACGAGTAAAGTTTGAGGCATCAGGTAACGAAGACTGAGAAAACACTTAGTTCCCATTTATGCACGTACTTAGCATACATACGTTGTCAAAATCTTTACGAGGGAACGTCCATGGGGTACACGAACCTTTGTGACATTTATTTACATATGAAGACTTTGATGATTTTTTTAAACATATTATTTGTTTTGAATTACCTGAACGTTTATTAATGTGGTTGTTTGAAATATTGTTATTTTTTATGATGTATATTGATTTCTCTCCATCTCGCGATCCCCGCCTAGACTGATGAACCAAGTTTTATCATGAATTTGTATATTGATTTAAGATGCGCTGTATATCATCTAGATGGTACTTATAAAAAAATTTGGTTACAAATAAAATCTTTTTTATGGGAAAATTAGGGATGGGATAGATTGGTTCCAATGGCTGTTCTCCCATCTCCTAAATCAGGGAGTAATGGTATATGAATTGCCATGCCTCCTAAAAACAAATGACGGGTGCTGACAGCTGAGCAACAACAAAAAACAGTCGACGCGGCATGTCTTTTGATGTCATTTAAAAGACAGGACGATCAGAGTACATACACGGATAACTGTCAATGGGTGTTTTTGTTGGCTGAAGTCTAGCCTGGTTGACGCGAGTTTGGCGAGTATTCAAGAATTCGTTGAAGTCATTGACTTGAATATCAAAGTAGACGCGTGGGCAGGAAAATAATATATATATATATATATATATATATATATATATATAATCGAGCAGCGATATACAGACAGAATAGGAAGAAACGAATACGAGACAAACACAGGACAGATACATGACAGACAGTTTTAGAGGGACAGATAGAAGAGCCCAAGCAGAAACTCACTTAGAGATAGTAGTGCTAAAATACTAGACGTCTGATCATATAGAAGAGAGACACTAGCACAGAACTGATAGAGACTGGCAGAGTGATGGAAATGAAGCCAGAGAACCAGAAGTAACAATAAGTTCAATAGGAGACCAACATCAGATAGTAGCGCCGTGGAATAGAAGTCTGATCATATAGAAGCTAGACAAGAGATAGTAGGGCAAGAGACTAGACGTCTGATCACAGAGAAGCCAGAGACTTGACGTCTGATCACATAGAAGCCAGAGACAAGAAGTCTGATCATTGAAAAGAAAGACAAGAAATAGTAGGACCAGAGACTAAAAGTCTGATCACACAGAAGCCAGACAAACGATAGTAGGGTCAGAGACTAGAAGTTTGATCACAGAGAATCCAGAGACTACAAATCTGATCACAGAGAAGCCAGAGACTACAAATCTGATCACAGAGAAGCCAAACAAACAATAGTAGGGTCCTGAGACTAGAAGTTTTATCACAGAAAAGCCAGAAACTAAACGTTTTATCACATAGAAGACATACAAGAAATAGTAGGACCAGAGACTGGAAATCTAATCACAGAGAAGCCAGAGACTTGAAGTCTGATCACATAGAAGACAGACAAGAAATAGTAGGACCAGAAACTAGACGTCTGATAACAGAGAAGCCAGAGACTTGAAGTCTGATCACAGAGAAGACAGACAAGAAATAGTAGGGCCACATACTAGAAGTTTGATCACAGAGAAGTCAGAGACTAGAAGTCTGATCATAGAGAAGACAGACAAGAAAAAGTAGGACCAGAGACTAGAAATTTGATCACAGAGAAGACAGACAAGAAATAGTAGGACCAGAGACTGGACGTCTGATCACAGAGATGAAATAGTAGAGCCAAAGACTAGAAGTTTGCTGACAGAGAAGCCACAGACTAGACGTCTGATCACAGAGAAGCCAGAAAAGAGATAGTATGACTAGAGACTAGAAGTCTGATCATAGAGAAGACAGACAAGAGATAGTATGACCAGAGACTAGAAGTTTGATCACAGAGAAGCCAGACAAGAGATAGTAGGGCCATAGACTAGAAGTCTGATCACAGAGAAACCAGGTGACTAGAAGCCTGATCACAATGAAGCCATAGATTTAGGTCAGAGACATGCCTTCTCCCACATTACTTCGAGGTCTCCATCATCATTAGATATCCACCAGTACCAAAAATAGACTAGTATCCAGGATAATTATCAGCAAATTATAGACGATATAACCTTCTCGACATCGCCGTAGAAACTTCACATTTCGTCGAAGATATACTATACTCCAATATATAAACTATTGTCCGATTTTCTTGACGAGATACTTAATATCAGAGCATGGAAGTTTCAACATCACTACCGTTATACACGAGACTCCTCAGATAGTCAAACGAGTTGTGTTTTATTATTCCGGGGACATAAGTCAGAATTGGAACTATTTGTACGTTTGGGTAGAGAAGAATGTATATAGGGAAACTGCTTAGAGAAAACCCAAGTTATAGACATTTCTTAATATGTTAAATGTTTGTTTTGATATATTATTTTGTTGTTGTTGTGTTTATGGTTTTTTTTAATAAATGTATTCTTTGGAGAAAGATTTAAATAAACATATTTAAATTGGTGCAGACTTGGATAAGATGTACAGAGAATGTGTAGATTGAATGCTCAGATTCATATGTATGAAAGTTGATATAATATTAGTGACCAGGATAGAGACCCTTTTCTGGTTTACCGTGTCCAGTATAGAAGAAGAGTATTCACTCATCCACCACCCTACAACAGACTGTCTTTCTGGTGACCTTGCCCAAATTATTAGTGGTCATTCGCTGTGATAGATCCCTATTTCGTTTACCGTGCCCAGTATTGGCAAGGCTTTCTACCATACAACAATATTATTTGGTTATCTCTTTCTTAGTAACTATATCCACAGATCCAATCCGCATTGTTGATACATAAAACGTTGCAAATATTAGCTTATAACAAGTGTTTAATACATGTGCAAATGTTGTTATGTGTTATAGATTATATCAAATCACGACAGCAGCAAATAATAGTATAACATAAACAAACGGGTGATTATACTTGAACGATTTTCTTGGATTATACTCTGTACATGTTAGACAGAACACATAGCCATCACATGATAGAAAAAGTGTTGAAAGTCTATCACGAATTTAGCAGAATGAACAGACATTGTAATGAATAATAAGTGTTTGGGGTCAAATATCAACAGCAAAGATCTAAACGTCATTCAGAATATATGTATACAAAACAACAGCATATATACACATAAGTATACACATATCTTGTCTTTCCTTTGGAAAAAACAGTAGGGTAGAGAGGGGTTTGTGCAAAATGGGCAAGGCACATTCTCCATATCAGCTGCCCAGGCTAGGCACAAAGAGAGACGACACTTCATCTTTTCTTTCGGCTCGAGCACAACACGGTAAGCAACAGTTACAGAGTCTGGGACCAAACATAACAAAAATTGCACCACTAAGATCGGACACAGGTGAGCCAATAACAGATATGACTAAACAGCTCGAAAGATGGGTGGAACACTATTCCAATCTTTACTCTGTGGAGAAACCAGCACACCCAGTCCTCGATCAGATCATACCGAAACACCATGACCAAACCGAGCTGGATACCGAACCCACGGAGCAGGAACTTTCCGAAGCAATCAACAAACTTTCAAATGGCAAGGCATCAGGACTAGACAACATTCCTGCAGAAGTCCTCAAATACAATAGGGATGTCCTGCTGCCCCACCTCTACAATCTCCTTATTCAGTGCTGAGAGAGGAACACTTCCTCAGGACATGAGGGATGCAAAGATAGTGACACTCTATAAAAACAAAGGGGATAAGGGGATTGTAACAACTACAGAGGCATCTCCCTTCTAAGCGTAACAGGCAAAGCTTTTGCACTAGTCCTTTCAAAACGACTACAGAAACTGGCGGAGCGTGTTCTTCCAGAGTCACAATGTGGATTCAGAGCTAGACGGTCAACAACTGACATGATATTTACCCTTCGACAGCTACAAGAGAAGAGCAGAGAGCAGAGCAAGCCTCTATGTATTGCTTCGTGGATCTGACTAAGGCATTTGACACAGTCAGCAGGCCAAGTCTTTATAAAATATTGAAGTATATTGGTTGTCCCCAAAGTTGCTCCAATTGATTGTTTCCTTCCATGAGGGCATGAAAGCCAGCATACAGTTCGATGGCAGCACATCTGATAGTTTTGAGGTTAAGAGTGGAGTCAAGCAGGGCTGTGTCCTTGCCCCCACTCTCTTTGGTATCTTCTTCGCAGTCCTTTGAACCACGCCTTAGGGGACGCTGATGGTGATGTTTTCATCCGCACTAGATCTGATGGTTCACTGTTTAACCTGGCTCGCTTAAGAGCCAAGACAAAAACGACGGAAATACTTCTCAAGGACCTCCTTTTCGCTGACGATGCTGCCTTAGTCGCCCACAGTGAGACTACACTGCAATGTCTAATTAATAATTTGTCAAAGGCATGCGACCTCTTTTCTCTGACAATAAGTGTCTCCAAAACAGTTGTATTATGTCAGGAGGTAAGACATCAAATATCACTTTAAATGGTAACCATCTAACACCAGTGCAAAAATTCTGCTATCTTGGGTCCACGGTCACTGCCAGCCTTTCTCTTGATGAAGAAATCAACGCTCGTATAGGGAGTGCGGCTACTACATTCGGCATACTATCAAAGCGAGCGTGGGACAAAAAAATTTGACATTGCAGACGAAAACTCAAATATATCAAGCCTGTGTAATTAGTTCTTTACTATATGGCTCAGAAACATGGACAGCCTACTCAAGACACGAGAGGAGACTTAACATCTTTCACCTTCGATGTCTCCGCAAGATTATGAACATCAGGTGGTACGACAAGATAACCAACTCTGAAGTACTACAACGTGCAAATCTGCCTTCCATCATGGGCATGCTCAGCAGTAGACGACTAAGATGGTTGGGACATGTGAGAAGAATGGAAACTTATCGCATACCAAAACAAATGTTGTTCTGTGAACTTTCGGAGGGAAGAGGCACCAGGGCAGACCACTGCTCAGATATAAAGATGTCTGCAAAACCTCAATGAAAAACTTTTCTATAGATCCCAGCACATGGGAGGGACTAGCTGATGACAGAGTTGTGTGGAAAGCCAAATTACGGAAGGGCGCAGAGTCTTTTGAGAAGAGACTTATGTACGAGCTGAACGACAAGAGAGAAAAGCGAAAACTCAGAAGTTGTCACAGTAAAACACTTGCCTATTGACCGTCTGTAAAGATGAAAAGGGCCATATATATATATATACACATATAAAATGCATACACACATCATTCATTGCATCTTCAAGTTTATTGTACAGCTTATCAAAGGGAAGCGCCGGAGCTAATGAATACGATCAACAGATAGACAATAAACAAGATATTGTTTCATCTTAAATATACAAGTACAATAAGCTTGTCGTTTTGTTTTTGTACAAACACTGTTTGATCGAATCTGAACTGATTATTCTGTGTTCAACGACGACGCTGTTTAGGACAGAAGACGAAATTTAGTATAGCTCTATTTTTTTATAGCTAGCTGACTGTTTTTGTAAAGTCTGTAGGGTTAGGCAATGGTTGTCGTAAGAACTAAACTTTTGTGGCTGGAATCATGTGTTTGGTAATTTCTTTTTTACAGAATCCCCAAATACTTAACTGAGTTTGCGAATATTGCGTTCGTACAGTATCTGCTCTTTCCGCATCTCATTTGAGAAATGTTAATACGTGCTCGGTGATAGGGTGCTGCCTTTCTTCGAGTATTTTATTTAGTATATTACTGGTGTTACAAAGTAGTGACACCACTATATATTTCATACAATTCTTTTTGTTTTCTTTCTTCTTCTAGATGGGAACTTTAATTGCATTTCTCCATAGAGACTTGTCTTATAAGTATAACATTTTCTTACATTTCTCCATAGAGACTCGTCTTATAAGTATAACATTTTCTTACATTTCTCCATAGAGACTCGTCTTATAAGTATAACATTTTCGGTATTTATTCCAATCATCGATATAAGGCATATCTTCCCTAATTTTTTCGGCCCGCCGCCCACTTTGCATGTCATAAACTTTGTAACGCCCCCTCGTCATTATAACAATTTGTCAACGTCCCCCCCCACCCATATATATATATATACATACTCTATTTTCACTGTGACATAGAAAATTGATATATATTTCTGTCATACATGGTCAATTTTCAAATGATTATATACATGAAATAGATAATTGATGAAAAAATGAATCGTATAAGACGGGCATAATATGAATTAAAATGTAGAATTCTATTTTTTAAATGATTATTCAATAGCAAAATCACGAAAAAAGCTCCTCCAAGTGCTTCTGAACCCACAATCGCCCCCATGGATGACTTCAGCGCCCACTGGGGACGGTACCGTCAACGTTGGTAATTCATGCTATAAGGAAATACTGAGGTAAAAATATGTAGCAATGACGAAACAAATAAAAGTGAAGTACTGTAGTTTTACAAAGTGCAATAGCAATAACGACACACATCAACGTTTCGACCAAAAGGCCTTTATCAAGCAAAGAATATAACAGAAATGAAGAATTCACTTCTTACATGGCACAGAACATATAGAATCAGACAATAAACTCTTAACGGTCCTAAAAATGAATAATCTGTGACTAAAAAGAAATAACAAAATAAATGCAAAAACGTAGAAGTGGAAAAAAGAAGATGAGCAATAAACATTAAAATATATATACATATATAACATATGCACATTTAACATAGTCACACAAAAACCATAGCAACTGTTTTTTTCCCTCTCTCCACACAAGGAAAAAGTATTTATCAATTTAGAAAACGAAACAATACCCCAAACAGATACACCCACCTTCCTTGGAATCACCCTAAACAGCAGACTTATCTGGAAGCCAAACATAGACAAAATTCAAAGAAAAGCCATACAAAGACTTGATGTTATGAAGAAACTATCCGGCACATCCTGGGACGCAAATTCAAAATATTAAAGCAGGTCTACACGGGAGCAGTCAGACCTATCATGGAATATGGCTCCAGCTCTTGGACAACAGCAGCCAAAACAAACACACAGAAACTAGACAAGGTACAAAACATGGGCCTAAGAATAACTCTGTGAGCAATGAAAAGCAGTCCTATCATAGAAATGGAAAAACCGCAGACATAGAGCCTCTAGAACTCCGCAGAAAATTTAAAACACTCACCCAGTTTGAAAAACTAAAACGGCTAAAAGAACACCTTCTACGCACAAAATTCTAAGAAAAACAAAAACAGACTTGCAAGGAAAAGTCCCAACCATCTCGCCAGAGAATTTCATATGCAACATTCAGACATTCTAGAAACTGACCCAGAAATGTGGGATCCTATAATACCAGAGCCATGGACATGCTACCAAAACATGGCCCAAATACATCTAGAATTCTCAGGAATAATCTCAAAAAAATTACATAGACAGAGCAAAGAGCCATTTCACTCCAAAGGCTACGAGAGCAATATCCCACCAGCACATGGACACATGTGTTCACAGATGGCTCAGCTACAGATGCTATCAGGAAGAGAGGCAGCGAAATCTACATCACTCACCCCTAAGGAATCACAGAAACACACTCTCTGGCAGCAGGAGAAACATGCACCAACTTTAGAGCAGAGGCAGCAGCCCTTCTTGCAGCCATACAGATTTTCAACGACCAGCAAGTGTCAGCAAAAAATATTGCAGTCTTTAGCGATTGAAGATCCGTTCTCCAGGCTATCTCATGTCCCAGACAAGCTCATTCAGAACATACAGCAAAATATCAGCTTGTTGTCAAAAAAATCCGAACTGGTCTTACAGTGGATACCAGCTCACTGTGGCATACCAGGAAACGAAAAGGCTGACAAACTCGCAAAGGATGGGGGGAGCCTAACACAACACCTCCCAACACAAAGTTTTACAGAAGCAAAGACTCTCTTGAAACAATCCAGGAAAATGATCTGGAGAAAAACAAATGGAGGTACAACCCAGAGCACGACAGTATAAATACACTAAACAGAAAAGAAGGACCACAGTCTTCAGACTTAGAACGGACACTGCAGTCTCAGAGCACACCTCCACAGAATGGGTCTCAGAGACTCGGAAGCCTGCACCTGTGGAGCACCAAAGCAGTCCCCAGAGCACATCCTGCAAGACTGCCCTAGTCTGAGTAGTGAGAGATTGGAGATCTGACCAACAGATACACCACTACAAGACAAACTATGGGGAACCGGTGAAGACCTCAAGCGCACCGTCCTGTTTATGACACATACCGGAGTAGTCGCATAGCAAACGTTGATCGCAGAAGAAGATGAAGAACATAGTCACATATGGAATTGGCTCTCTGGGACTTCATTTACTGGAGCCGTTGTTGTATCTGACTCAGTCGATGATTCACAGGGTTCAAATTGATTCAGGTTTTCGGTATGAAAGTTGGAAATCAACAAAGAAAATTGATAAGAAACTGGACAGCTTTGAGAATAAATGTCTACGAAAATTATTAAAAGTCAAATGGAGTGATTTCGTTTCTAACAACACAGTGAGAGATAGAACACACCACCAACCCATATCAAATATTATAAGGAAACGACGGTGGAAATATTTAGGTCATGTGCTTAGATCAGAAGAAAAGAGACTAAATCGACAAGTCCTTATGTGGTCACCAGTTGGGAAAAGAAAACGTGGAAGACCAAAGACCACTCTTCGAAGAACCATCCAACAATAAAGTAAACTATTGGGATGTAAAACCATACAAGATCTGCAACTGCTAGCAAAGAACCGTATCACATGGAGATCTAAAACCTCTGCCCTATGTGCCGCCTTTGGCACAAAAGGAACAAACTAACTAACTAACTTTCGGTATGAGTGGATGTCGTCTATAAAAGTTTCTAAAGACCAGGGACTTACCAGGTGGATATGCTGTCCTGGGTATGCGGGTGTTTACGGTAATGAGTGAGCGGTTAGGCTCGCATCAACAGCATCGATTGTTGGGGAGTTGAAGATGGATAAGGAGGACGTACTTCCATCTCTTTACGAATGTCTGTTAGATGAGGAGACTAAAACAGCTATTTAAATATAAATAGTATAGTCGATCTGTATTCCTGACGGGCAGCACGAGGAGTGTGTTTTATCAGCAAGCCAATTTGCAGTACTTCAGAGTTGGTTATTTTGTCGTATCACCTGTTGTTCATAATCTTGCGGTAACATTAAAGGTGACAGATGTTGAGTCTCCTCTCGTGCCATGAGTTGGATATTCATATTTCTGAGCCATAAAGAGTTAATTACACAGGTTCGATTTTTTTAAATCTGCAATGTTAATGTTGTCTTGACCCACACTTTCTTTGATAGTTTACCGAATGTAGTAGCCGCACTACCTATTTGAGTGTCGATTTCGTTATCATGCGAAAGGCTGGCAGTGAACATGGACCCAAGATGGCAAATGTTTTAACTGGTGTTGGATGATTACCATTCAAAGTGATATTTGTTGTGTTACCTCCCTAACATAAAACCATTATTTTGGTAACACTTATAATCAGATGAAATATGTCGCATGCCCTGGCAAAATTATTGATTAGAGATTGCAGCGTGTCCTCACTGTGTGCGACTAAGGCAGAATCGTCAGCGAATAGAAGTTTCTTTTGAAATTCTGTTGTTTTTTTTTTACTTGGCTCTTAAGTTAAAGCGTGAACCCTTAGATCTAGTGCGGATGAAAATATCAATAATTAATGCATACGGTACAAAATAATAGATAACATGTCGACATGTAACAAGCAGAATGAAACTGACAGTTATTAAATATTGAAGGGTGCACATCGATCAAATCATCTTTGGTAGCTTTTACTAATCCTTTCTATACATTATCAAGCTGGCAGTTAAAGAGACATGTTCGATGAATATGCGTTATACTAATAATAATGTTAGTATCGGAATGAACAGGTAGGAATATAGATGGGTAGGTAGATAGATAGACATACAGATAGATAATAAAAAAGTGGTGCTGGACTTTACTGTAACCGTAACTGAAAATTTAATATACTAACTATTATCATGTGCTATGTCGGCTGGTTTAGATTAAATTTGAACTGCAACTTTCTAATTGTATTTCTTCATAACAAATTTTAACTATTAAAATTTGCTTTCTCTGATGAAACGGTTTTTGATAACACTGATTTAGTTAGATAATCTGTTGCAAATTTGAATATAAGATTTTTGGTATTTACTGAATAGTTTGGTATATTACTGAATAGTTTGGTATATTACTGAATAGTTTGGTATTTACTGAATAGTTTGGTATTTACTGAATAGTTTGGTATATTACTGAATAGTTTGGTATATTACTGAATAGTTTGGTATTTATGTTTTGTTATTTCTTATTGTTCAATGATAAAGATACACAGAAAGTTATGAATACATTGTTCTATGTTAAAGTTCGAGATATATTTTCTGATTTTAACACTACTTGAAATAGCTTTATTTACATCTCATTTAGCACATTTTAAGGCATATTTTAAGGGAATGGTACTTCTCACGAGGCCATTACATTGTAGTGGGGGTGGTGGAGTTGGGGGTTGGAAGCGTTTGTGTGCCTCAATGACAGAGCTAACCAAGTTGGATAAGTGAAATGAAATAGATAGGACTAAATGTAGACTTCTGGTCCTCCAGGTTGGGGGTTGTGCTATGAACTAACTCCCGATCACTTTAATAAGAACGCATTAAAAAAAATATTAGAAACAAGTATTAGACTTTTACCAGCAAAAGTCTTTTGCGTATTCTCAGAGTGAGATGGTTATGGCAATTGAAAACACAATACTGTGGATAAGGCCAGAACGGGAATCCAAGATGACCTAGGTCAGAATGAAAAAATACCGATGGTCTTTTCTTCTTCTTCTTCTTTCATACGCCCGCTGTTAATTCAGGCGGAGAGTCATAACGTCTGGTATTTCGCTTCTGACTGATTTTTGCGTGTTCCTATATTATCCTTTTACAGGCATCCCTCAACCATATGGACAGTCTCGCCGACTTCTGAGGTACTTGAAGCTTAGATCCTTCAAGAGTGATCGTTGCAGGAGACCTATTGTCCGTGTAACTCTTTCTCGGACAGAGTTAATTTTAGTGAAGTCATAACTGGTGACTTCTCTAACGGCTTTCATGCCTTTGGTGAGGTCGTTCCATACGCAGCGTAAGATAATCACTTTTTAATGATCTTTTTAGTGCTGTAAATTTGGGCTTAGATCTACGACAAAGGGCATTGGCTTACATTATCTGACTGGGTGAGCTCGCTAAGGTAAAGGCCCAAAAGATCTCGACCCTCATAGTGCTAGTCACAGGAAATATCACTTTTTTGTTTTGCTTTGTCAAACAAACGATCATATGTTGGCGGTATGCTTTAGCCTTTATGTGATCTGAGCCATGGCGTTTGGACGTCATCTGTTTAGGAAGATCGGCGTCCGAAAAGTATTGCCTTAGTCAATGGGTTTGTACCAGTTAAGCCTTTGTATTCTCGGCCATACTTTTTTATCCACGGTTTGTTCCTGAGTAAGAGTATTTTCAGCCGCTCGGGCGCTGTCGTTACTTTACTCTGTATTTTACACAGGTTATACCCTGTATTTTCCCTATCTCCGGGAAACACTAGACTGGGGCTGCGCACATATATTCTAGAGGGTCGTTTCAATCAGCGCTAACAACGCAACTGAAGTTTTGCGCTCGCCGTCATCACCCACCTCAGTTCTTCCGGGGATGTTAGTTGTTATGCACGGTTGTCCCAGGGAGGGTATTTTAGTTAGGCACTAAAAACGCAACTTTTATGACTTGCGCTTGTCCAACCATATCCACCTTAATTCTTCTGGGGATGTTAGCTGTTTTGACAACCGTACCCTGCCCGGTAGTCCCAGTGATGGCAGTTTCGTTAGGAACTGAACGCAAGTTTTGAATTTACGCTCGGTCAACTTTATCCAAAATAGGTTTCTCTGCACGTGGCCTCATGTACGGGGTTTGCCGTATACCTTCCCATGTACGATGCTGCGTTGCCGTGTTTCCAAGATACTTGCCGACACTTTTGATTCGTTACGCATCTTTCTTATTGATTCTAGCCCCACAGCTGGCAATTTGCTTGCGACCCTTTACTCCGGCGGAGTTAGCCCTATTTTCCAATTAGAATGCACCTCTCATTCCTTCGTATGCAGCCTTTCCCATCGGACGGGAAGTTGCTACTTGTGGTACGACTATTGTATTGACATTTGCCGACACATTTACTGTACTTCGGGACTGTCCTGATCCGCAGTTTGCCTCGTGCACAGGGCTCCGAATTTTGTCCTATGTAGGCCCACGTCTCTGCTTGGGATGTACCTCTCATCTCTACATGTTCGTCTGTTCCTCTTAACACATCGGGCTGGAGGCTGATAGTTGTGGTGCAACCGTTATGTGCTTATTTTCCTGGACACACGACTGCCCTGACAAGCAGCTTGACTTGGTCGCAGGGCTCCAAGTTAAGCCATATGTGGGCCCACTTCTCTACTATGAATGTACCTCTCATCCCTATAATTCGGTCATTTACTCCTTGTCGGTTAGCATTCGTTCGCAAACGACTCGTACACTGCTGTTTTTACCAACTCGAACAAAATTGTATCTTTCATTCGGCCAGGAGATGTACATTTTATCCGTAATTTTGTGGGCCCGCTTTCCCCTTCCGTGCTTGAACAGCTACCACTACCTGTAGCTCTCCTTCGATCTCTGTACCTACTTGGCCAGAACGGAACCAAAGTCTGTTACCAGGGTCACCACGTGGAGGTGGGGCACAGGGTCTTGATTAGTGCCGAACTACTAATCCTGGCGCAGCCCCCATGCGTCTTCGACACCGCCGATGGTCTCTCTCTCTCTCGCGATCCCGGCCTAGACTGATGAACCAACTTTTATCATGAATTTTACCGTGTTTTTAAGGGAATCCGTTCCTCCGTACAGCTTCTCGCGAAGCTCTGTGTTTTGGGCCATGTTTCTTTTCTTATGCCTGCTATTAGTTGACAATCTTGCAGTACGTGCTCTGCCGTCATGTCCGTCTTTTCGCAGAGGCACAGGCTAGTTGTGCCAATTTTAAATTTGTTAAACATGTGGGCGCGGAGCTTGTTGTGGCCGGTAGGGAGGCGGAGTATAGCAACTTGTTCACTACGAGATAGACCATAGTACCCGTCGCTGTTATTGTACTGAGGATGGTTTTTGACCATTTATCTTTATAGTGCCAGCTGATGGTTGTTCTGGCTTCCTCATAACTCATCTCGAGATCAGTCTGAGGTAGTCGCCCGTCTTCTTTGGCTAGCTTGTCTGCATGTTCGTTTCCGCTTATGTTGCAGTGTGATGGGATCCACTGAATGACGGTGCGTTTGAGTGAGTACACTAGTTTATCGAAGGTCGATTTGAGCTCATTGAGCTCTGTTTTTTTCTTTTTCCATCGCTAATAGCGTTCTTTGTCGATCCATCAGGGTCGATCCATCAAGGTCGTTTTCAAGCTTCTGAACCTCTGCTGTCCGGAGTCTGTTACCATGGTTTCCATGTGGAAGTGGGGTACAGGGTCGTGATTAGTGCCGAATCACTAATCCTGGCGCAGCCCCCATGTGCCTTCGACACCGCCGATGGTCTAACATACACTGCGGAAGATACAATGAAGTTTCACTAGACAAGCACTTGAGTGGAACCCACAAGTAAAACCGAAAAGGACGCCTAAACAGACATGGAGAGTTTTATTGGGAAACCGAAGGATGCTAAACTATCCTGAATAGTTATAAAGAAAAATATCAAAGATCTAGAAAGATCTATAGAACAACTGTTGACACTCCATTCTACAGCAGGAACTGAGAGGAATAAATAAGTATGCTTCTCATGTCATATGTAATAATTGAAATACAATATCCTTTTAGATACTAACATTTGAATATATAGACAACATTTCAAGCGAACGAAAGGAAGGAAGGACACTAACATCAGCAGTACATTTACATTTATATTTTTGTGTGTTCAGCTATGCTTGGGGAATCTGAAGTGTTCTGTTCCAAGACAAATTTAATTAGTTCAGGTAAATCAGTTTTGTCGTAGAGTTACGTAAATTTTGTTTATCTATCATCATCTTAGTCGTTCCCACGCTCTAAACTCTGATCTACGATAGACAAACATTGATCATCATCATCTTAGCCATACTCACGCGCTAAACTATGATCTACGATAGACAAACTTTGATCATGACAGACAAATCTATTTTTTCCAGCATATAGACATCAAAGTCAAAAGTATATAACTATTGAAATACACAAGAGCGATCATTAGTGACGATGGATTCAAACCATCAGAAGTTATACAAACATTAGTAGCAGTTTTGCATTATCTGAAGTTTCATTGAAAATGCAATAAAATTTACCTCAGCATTTAATTCATATTACATTCATTTTCGTTCCAGTGTACATGGGTGTCGATGGCATTGAGAGAGCAGAGAAGTTGCTTAACTCTGTCCCAATATCGGAGGCTCATCTAATAGATAGAGCTGACATTCTAAACGGCCTCATAGAGCGTTGCCGCAAAGAGGATTTTCATCTAAACCAGCGTTTCCCAAAGTGGGTGGTATCACCCCTCTGTGGGCGCTGAAGCCATCCAGGGGGGCGATAGTGGATTTAGAAGCATTTGGCGGGAGTTTTTTTTCGTGAATTTGAGAATGAATAATCATAAAAAATTGAATTCTGCATTTTAATTCATCTTATGCCCATCTTACACGATCCATTTTTTCGATAATTTACTATTTTATGTATATAATCATTAAAAAATTGACCATGTATGACAGGAATATATATCAATTTTCTATGTCAAAGTGAAAATACAGCATGTATCTATGTGTGGGGCGAGGGGTACAAACTGTTATAATGGGGAGGATTGGGGGAGGGTTACAAAGTTTATGAAGTGCAAAGTAGCCGACGGTCCCAAACGTATGGGAATCTATGATCTTCTTCTGCGTTCTCACTAGATTGGGATTTCGGATTCTCTAATAAAGGCAGCCGTCTGCCTCAGAATATCAGCCACGCCATACAGTTTGTCTTGAACGCTAATGTAAGTGGGCCACCTCTTTCTTCTCAAGTCCGCATACTAGTGGCAGTTCTGTAGGATACAATTCCTATGATTCTGCTTTCCCGTTTGTGACGACCTCTTCCCGCAGTAAGTTTTGGCCACCCTCATGATGGTAGGTCTGACATTCTTACTGCATGGCTAAATCTCTGAGGCAGATTGGTGACCGTAAAATCCGTTATCCCATTCCCCATTGTGAGGGATCGTTGCACCATGTTATGCGCCTTGCGTCCTGGTCCATCCGTTTTCTGCAAGCATTTGTTTCGGGTTAGCATTCCCTAGCGGACACATGCATCCGATTTCATCCAAACCTCCTTAGACGCCTATTACGACATGCGTGGCAGGTAACAGTGGTTCTATTCTTTACACCCCAAATTTAAGCCCCTGTAACCACTCGGGCGGAAATCTATGATCTAAACCAACCCACTTCCACTGCTAGATTGCAATAGTTTGGATTGAAAATTGGAGGTACCAATAAAATCATCTTTGCTATCACACTGTATAAGCGCGTTAAGTATGTCAGCTACGAGAGATATGTAATAATAATAATAATATTTTCTTGTCGCAGTAAATGTTCTTAGATTTCTTTCTATTCAGAAAGAAAATGTTTTACTCTTCACTGAATATGTTACAGGAAAAATTCAGATGTTGTAATTGATTGACAATATTTAAAAGAAGAACAATGTAATATGACATATAGATGTATAATCTTTATTGCATCAATTGTGAACGGATGAAAATGTGTCTGCTTTTGTTCATCCTAACATATCTCATGAAGCAATAGAAATCGAATAGATAAAATCGATGAGAGACGAGACAGAAGAAGACAGAGAGAGAAAATATTAGACAGCCTGACTACATGGCATGGAAGAGCGTCAAAATCTGAGATCAAAGCAGATACACGGGGCAGAGTTTTGTAACGATCCATGATAGCCTACAACAGCCGGCATGGCACCTGATGATGATGAACCTATCGCATTACATGTTATGCATATATGTTAAATACGTATGTGGAGATGATGTAATATTACCTTAAACATACGTACATAATAGACGCCTTTATTTGCAGGTAAATATTTGACATTCTCAATTCATATTAATCGTTATCAAGATGTCATCTGTTTAATTGTATTAACTTGCACAAATATTTGCTTTTTCTATTCCAGCTGAAACAAGCCATTAAAGAACTGCATTATATGAAGCACCAACAAACATAGATTGAAGCATATTTGTCATTTATCTTTCTATTTTTGTGACAAACTAAATAATCGGCGAACAAGCATTCAAGAAATAACTGCTAGTGCCAAATCAAACTACAGCTTTTGAGAACAGATAACAATGTTGACCTTGTATATAGTTCTTACTTTATTTTCATTACTTAACAAAGTGAATGAATTGTGAACATTATGTTTGTAGTCTACATAAATCTAATATTATTTTATTCACAACTTGTATGAAGAAATTTAGAATCAATTCTGTACAATTTTTGCTCATAAAATAGACATTATTATATACGAAGTAGATTGTTGATGATATCAATGTATAGAAAATGTATTAATAACTACACAACTTGAGAGAATAACAGTGCAACATCGCAACAATTCTTTATCACCTCCTAGCACATGGATAACAAATATAATTACTATTTAACATAATAGAATGTCCTGATAAAATATTCCAGTAATGGAGACCACATTCTCTACTATAAACGATACAACAATTTATTCAAATTCCAGTTTTATTACAAGTACATTCTCTTCTGATTTAATAGATTTGGTAGCACTATATTATACTACATCTTGGGTTAATCAGTATATAGTAATCCCTGTGATAGGAATAGTTGGACTTCTGCTAAATATTATCAGTGCTATTGTAATAGTTAAAAGTGGACTGAGGAAACCTTCTAACGTTCTCCTTCTTGGTTTGGCTGTAGCTGATATTCTGACTTTATTGGATATTTTTAATGTCTCTGCATATTTGCGTTTGGCGAACAAAAATTGTTATATTATTTGCTACAGGATTTTCTTACCATATGCGCCAGCTTTAACTATATTTGTATTTAAGGTAGCTATCAGTGCTATCGTAGCGTTTGATTCAAAACTGTCAACAACCGTGACCGTCATTATCACAATTGAACGTTTAATTGCAGTGTTTTACCCGCTCAAGTTACCACAAATAGTCACACGTCAACGAGCGTGCTTGGCTCTAGTATGTTCCATGATATTCTGGTTACCTTGGACAATTTTCGTATGTTTTTGGTTCAAATTTAATTTTCGGTATATCCCTAAATATAATATTTCTATATCATGGGACACATATTCTGAGTACTACAAAGGTGGCAGCTTTGACACATTCACTTTTAACAACCAAGTTGTACACCATCTCTCTCATACAATACCCCTTATCTTAGTAGTTGTTGGGAGCATGGTCATTTGGATCAAAATTAGAATTGTCAATAATAAACGAAGAGAACTTGTCTCCGCTACATCCAGACAGAGGATCTCATCTCGGACAACAGTGACTCTTCTAATGGTTTGTCTCATCTTCTCTATCACACGTTTCTGCTTTGTTCTTGAGAATCTTCCATGGTTCAAATTAAGAGATCTATTTTGGGTTAGAGTGTCATTGTTCTACGGAGTTGTTATGTTTAGTCTTGTGCAAATTAACAGTGGTTGAAATTTTTTTTATATATGTGGCGTTCAATTCTAGATTTAGACACATATTGAAGGACCTGTTTCTTAAACGTCATCTTGAAGACTCAAGTATGAGCTCATGGGCTCAGTGACGTGGATGGTTCTGTGTATTATTATGTCCGTGAGCATAGACCAGGCTGACGACAAAATGTGAGGTCATTACACCAGATGCCGTCTTGAAGGAAACTTACATTCTCAGCCCAACTCGGAACTCGTTCGGACTGCGTCTATTCATTCTAAATATATATATATGGGCTTTTTCGTCTTTACAGACAGTCAATTGGCAAATCTTTCACTGTGACAACTTCTGAGTTTTCTCTTGTCTCTCTTGTCTTTCAGCTCATCCATAAGTCTCTTTTTAAAAGATTCTGCACCTTTGCATAATGTTATTTTTCATATACCTAGATCATCAGCTAGATTTTCCCATTTGCTGGGACCGATAGAAAAGTTATTCATTGAGGCCTTGAGGACATCTTTATATCTGAGCAGACGTCTGCCTTGGTGCCTCTTCTCCTTCGAAAGTTCACGAACAACATTTGTTTTGGAATGCGGCCATTATCCATTGTTCGCACATGGATTAGCCATCTTAGTCTTCAACTTCTGAGCATTTCCATGATGTACGTTGCAATACTTCAGAGTTGGTTATCTTGTCGTACCACCTGATGTTCATAATGTTGCGGAGACATTGACAGCCAAAGATGTTAAGTCTTCTCTCGTGCATTGAGTAGGCTGTCCCTGTTTCTGAGCCACATAGTAAAGAGCTAATCAAGCTGAAGCCAGTGACCTGATCTTGGCTGGCACCACTATACTCTGTGTCTGTGTTTGACAGCAAAATAACGTATTTGTCACACACATGTTGTTTTGTGAGCAGAATTCAAGAAGTCTCTGACCATTATCATTGATATTTTCAATTCCATGATGACCCAGACATACTGAGTATGACTGGTGATGAGATCCAATTTGTGCATTCAAGTCACCCATTATATACAGTTGCTCATCAACTGGAAATGAGTTAACGACATTCTGTAATATGTCATAAAACCTGTCTTTATCTTCTGCCGAAGCTGCTAGTGTTGGTGAGTAGACACATATGTGGTTTAGGAGTCCAACTTTTACACAGAGTCGTAGGGATATTATTCACTCTGATATAGCTACTAGTGTATGAATAGCTTTCACAAGTCTATTGTGCACAGCAAAGCCGACTCAATATAGTCGAGGCTGATTTGGGCTTAGGACCTGCCAGAAAAATGTGTAGTTCTTTTCTTTCACTGATCCACAATCTGTGAGCCTGGTTTCCTGTAGTGCAGCTTTATCTACCTGAATTTTCTCGAGTTCTCTGTCTATGACAACTATTTTTCTGATGTCCTTTTTCTGACGGTTCTATGTTGTGAAGTCAGGGACACATGATACTTATATTCCATATGCCAAATCGAAGAGATTTACTTTTCATTTTCCTAGGTAACTGTTTCTTTCCGTGTTGTGTCGGAGCTGAAAGCAAGGATAAAGTGTCCTCCTCTTCATTTTTGCCTAGCCTGGACAGCTGATATGGGGAATGTGCTTTGTCCATTTGTCACAAACCCTCTCCTCCCTACTATTTAATGCAAAGGAAAGACAAAGTCCATACGTTTGGAATCAAGCAGGGTTTGCAGGAGATGTCAGAAGATGAAATGGGGAAAACACTCATGACCATCAACTGCCTTAGGGTCCCTGCTTCGGATTTGTGGTCAAGGTTTACTCCTTAATTTCTCTGAATAACCGTGCTGACCCACAGGATATTGAGGATTTTCTATTAAGGTTTACTCACCTAGCTTTAGCTCTCCCGAGCCCTCCTCCATAAGGCAGTGAGTTTAACCGCGGCCATCGCAAATAATAGAGAAGGCCGTGGTTTAACAGTTGCAGATGGTACGGTCTACTGTAATACGGTAGCAGATGAAAACATTTGATCTGACAGTGAGTTTAACAGTTCCAGATGGTACCGTCTACTGTAATATGGTAGCAGACGAAACATCCGATATGACAGTGAGTTTACCAGTTGCAGATGGTACAGTCTACTGTAATACGGTAGCAGATGAAAACATTTGATCTGACTAGAATCTGACCTAGTTTACAAATGAACAGGAGAACACTGTGTTGTCGTGTCACCCAAACCGATAAGCGTGTCCATTTCTCGAGAAATCCCAGTGACCTGATGTGTTACATGTTGGCAAGTGAAACATTACCTGAAAGCTGGACGAAATAAATATACTTTCTTCCGAAATACAAATCGAATCCTCAGGAAACCAAGAAAAAAAACACAATTCAGCATACGTTACTCGGCGATACGTCTTATAGCCGACATCTTGGACTAGTCAAAAAGATATTAAATTTATTACAGTGCATCACAATACTGTGCAGTTTCAGTTAACGAAAATACACTTTCATTAAAAGATTAATTGAATCATTTGTGTTTGAGACAAATATTGGTCATTTCTTCTCTGCATGTAAATTCTTGTGCATTTTCTTTTAAAATTGTTAGTGTTCGTGCTAGTCAAATTGTTTAGTTGGATGTCCATTATTTTCATTTCACTGTTTCCATCAATCAAGAAAGATACGTTTATGTTTATGGTATCTAAAGTAATGAGAAACTACATTGATTTTACCAATCAGAGATAACAGTGACATTTGAAGTCATACACTACATAAGTATTGCATTTCAAGTCACATATATCATTGACTCTCCAACTAAAGAAATTTGATTGATTTTACAAGCAGGAGACTTGTGAGTTGTGAGATTAGTGAGTTTTCCACATCTGAGACAGACTTGATGAATTGATATTCCATCTACTTTAAATTTCACATGTATTTTTGATTTCTCTGTACACATACATCAATAACTTTAAAAGTCACATGTATTGTTGATTTCTCTGTGCACATACATCGATGACTTTAAAAGTCTAATGTATTTTTTATTTCTCTGTGCACATACATCAGTGACTTTAAAAGTCACATGTATCTTTGATTTATCTGTGCACATACATCAGTGACTTTAAAAGTCACATGTATTTTTTATTTCTCTGTGCACATACATCAATGACTTTAAAGTCTCATGTATTTTTGATTTCTCTGTGCACATACATCAATGACTTCAAAATAAAAAAATCGTTGACTTTTCTCAAATTAAAGTTTTTAATTAATTTCAACTTTCCAACTAACTAATTTCACAATCAAGGAAACATGCTGCTCTGGTATTTGCCCATATTGTCTATGAAGGTTTTTATTCAGGTCTTGAACCATGTGCTGCTGGAATTGACAATGAAGATTCATATAAAAGAGAACATTTACATGTTTTAATGGTTTACTTGACTGAACGCAACGATGATGTCAGTGTCATGGGGTTTTTTTTGGTTGGTTTTTTTTGCGGGGGTGGAGGAGTGGGTGGAGGGTTATGTGGAACAAAGGGTAAAACATTGTAATGTGTCATATTTGAGACATGTGAATATCATACAATTTTATGAAAATTTCAAAGATTTGATCTTGTATTTCAGGAACATTTATTGTTTCCAGGAAGTTTGTTTCGTCTATTTGAAGTGGAATGAAGCAGACGAATAAATTGGGAGGTAGTTATTCCCCTTCCATGTTTTTTGAAGCGGTATTGATAAACTTGATGACAGCGTACAAGGTTTGGCAGTGCAACGGCAAACATAGCTTTGACAGTGTGCCAGCTAACGAGCGTCTACCTGAATTTCGTGTGCTCTCATCAAAAGGGAGTGTTTGATTAGAAAAGATCAAATGGGAGAAAATTGGTGTGAAGTGTTCCAATTATTTTATTGTAGTTACATACTTCAAGGTTGAATTTTAATTTTGAGTAAGATCAACACATCCGCTTTGACACATGTTAGTGTGTAGCGATGACAATGTTTTGATAATACAGACTTTGAACTTTAATTTTTATTTATGGTTGTTCAAATCACATGCAAGGGTTCTACAATTGTATGGAAATATTTAATTTTTGCTGTTATGTGAATTAACAATTGTATTTTTTATAATTGATTTTGTATTAGTTGTATGATTGAAATGTGTATATTATATTTGAGAGAGATCAAAGTGGTAATCACTGTCTGTGTGAACTCACGAGTAAAGTTTGAGGCATCAGGTAACGAAGACTGAGAAAATACTTAATTCCCATTTATGCACGTACTTAGCATACATACGTTGTCAAAATGTTTACGAGGGAAAGCCAAGCGGGTACACAAAACTTAGTGACATTTTTTTACATATGAAGACTTTGATGATTTTTTTAAAACATATTATTTGTTTTGAAATATCTGAACGTTTATTAATGTGGTTGTTTACATATTCTTATTTTTTATGATGTATATTGATTTAAGATGCACTGTATGGCATCTAGATGGTACTTATGAAAAATTTAGTTAGAAAACAAATTTTTTAATGGGAAAATTAGGAATGGGATAGATTGGTTCCAGAGGCAGTTCTTCCATCTCCTTCCAACAGGGATGAAATGGTATATGAATTGCCATGCCTCCTAAAAACAAATGACGGGTCTTGACAGCTGAGCAACAACAGAAAACAGTCGACGCGGCATGTATTTTGATCTCCTTTCAAAGACAGGACGATCAGAGTACATGCACGGATAACTGTCAATGGGTGTTTTTGTTGGCTGAAGTCTAAACTGTTTGTCGCCAGTTTGACGGGTATGCAAGAAGTCTTGGACTTGAATTTCAAAGCAGACGCGTGGGTAGGAAAATATAATATAGAAAGACATATATATTAGAATCGAGCATCGAAATATAGACAGAACAGGAAAGATGGATACGAGACGAACACGGGACAGAGACAAGACAGACAGTTTTAGATGGACAGAAGGTAGAGCCAAAGCAGAAACACTCTCACTTAGAGATAGTAGTGTCAGGAGACTATACGTCTGATCACATAGAAGAGAGACTAGCATAGAATTGATAGAGACTGGCAGAGAGATGGAAATGAAGCCAGAGAACCAGAAGTAACAAGAAGTTCAACAGGAGACCGACATCAGATAGTAGCGCCGTGAAATAGAAGTTTGATCACATAGAAGCTAGACAAGAGATAGTAGGGCAAGAGACTAGACGTATGATCACAGAGAAGACAGAGACTAGACGTCTGATCACATAGAAGTCAGACAAGAGATAGTAGGACAAGAGACTAGACGTCTGATCACAGAGAAGTCATAGACTATATGTTTGCTCACAGAGAAGCCAGAGACTAGAAGTCTGATCATATAGAAGACAGACAAGAGATAGTAGGGCCAGAGATTAGACGTTTGCTCACAGAGAAGCCAGAGTAGAAGTTTGATCACAGAGAAGCCAGAGACTAGAAATTTGATCACAGAGAAGCCAGACAAGAGATAGTAGGGCCATAGACTAGAAGTCTGATCACAGAGAAGCCAGAGATATAAGTCAGAGACATACCTTCTCCCAAATCACTTCTAGGTCTCCATCATCATCAATCTATCAGTACCAAAAATAGACGAGTATCCAGGATAGTTATCAGCAAATTATAGACGATATAACCCTCTCGACATGAGCACATAATCTGAATATTTCGTCGAAGATATGTTGTAGTTTGAATATTGTTGTAGTTTGAATATTGTTGTAGTTTCAATATTTGCGGTAGTAATATCATCATTGTAATGGTAGTTCCATCATTATTTGTAGTAATTCCATCATTGTTATGCTCCTTAGGTTAGTTGCTTTTTGTAGTTGCAACTCTTTTATTGGTACGTTGGGTCGGTTGTCTTCTGACGAATACATGATTGTTGTTCCAGGTAGTAATTTCTTGAGTTGTTATATATATATTTATTTACTAGATTGATGTTGTTTCCTATTGATGGTGGCTCCTTTCTTTACACATGGCTTTCATACGTCCACAATATATTCAACGACTATGGTGTATTCATATATACATGTTTATTTTGATGTTACAAGTGCAGACAACACACAAACACGTATATCCATGTCCGCTGATTAGGTTCGTCTTCTATGTTGTCACTACGTTACTAAGCAGTACTAACATCTACGTCAACTAGTTTCACTACGTCAATGTTCCGTTCTAGTGTTGCTACTGCTCATAGGGAGCAGATTTGGTGTGCAAACACTGCAGTCTCTACTTATCTCCCTTTTACAAGCTTATCTCTATCTAAACTACCTGTCTAGTCTGTTAGCTACTACCTTGGAGCTGGGGCTAGTACAGATATACTAGCCTCCAATATAGACTATTGTCAGATTTTCTTGAAGAGATACTTAATATCAGAGCATGAAAGTTTCAACATCACTACCGTTATACTCGAGACTCTTCGGATAGTCAAAACAAGTTGTGTTTTATTTTCCAGGGGAGATAAACCAGAATTGGAACTATCGGTACGTTTGGGTAAAGAATAATTTATATGAGGAAACTGCTTAGAGAAAACCCAAGTTATAGACATTTCTTGATATGTTAAATGTTTGTTTTGTTATATTAATTTGTTGTTGTTGTGTTTATATGTTAAATGTTTGTTTTTTTTATATTAATTTTTTTTGTTGTGTTTATATTTTAAATTTTTGTTTTGTTATATTAATTTGTTGTTGTTGTGTTTATTTTGTTAAATGTTTTTTTTGATATATTAATTTTTTGTTTTGTTTTTTATATGTTAAATGTTTTTTTTGATATATTATTTTTTTGTTGTTGTGTTTATATGTTAAATGTTTTTTTTTTGATATATTAATTTGTTGTTGTTGTGTTTTTTTGTTAAATGTTTTTTTTTGATATATTAATTTTTGTTGTTGTGTTTATATGTTAAATGTTTGTTTTGTTTTTATTAATTTTTTGTTGTTGTTTTTATATGTTAAATGTTTGTTTTGATATATTAATTTTTTTTTTTGTGTTTATATGTTAAATTTTTTTTTGATATATTATTTTGTTGTTTTTTGTTTATATTTAAATGTTTTTTTTGATATATTTTTTTTTGTTGTTGTGCTTATATGTTAAATGTTTTTTTTGATATATTATTTTTTTTGTTGTTGTGTTTATATGTTAAATGTTTTTTTTGTTATATTAATTTTTTGTTGTTGTGTTTATATGTTAAATGTTTTTTTTGATATATTTATTTTTTTGTTGTTGTGTTTATATTTTAAATGTTTGATTTGATATATTATTTTGTTGTTTTGTGTTTATATTTAAATGTTTGTTTTGATATATTATTTTGTTTTTTTTTGTTTATATGTTAAATTTTTGTTTTATTTTATTTCGTTGTTGTGTTTATATTTTAAATGTTTTTTTTGATATATTATTTTGTTGTTGTGTTTATATGTTAAATTTTTTTTTGATATTTTTTTCGTTTTTGTGTTTATATTTTAAAAATTTTTGTTTTGATATATTATTTTGTTGTTTTTTATATGTTAAATTTTGTTTGATATTTTTTTTGTTGTTGTGTTTATATTTTAAATGTTTTTTTTGAATATTAATTTGTTGTTGTTGTGTTTATATGTTAAATGTTTGTTTTGATATATTATTTTGTTGTTGTGTTTATATTTTAAATGTTTGTTTTGATATATTATTTTGTTGTTGTTTTTATATGTTAAATGTTTGTTTTAAATATATTATTTTGTTGTTGTTGTGTTTATATGTTAAATGTTTTTTTTGATATATTATTTTGTTGTTGTGTTTATATTTTAAATGTTTGTTTTGATATATTATTTTGTTGTTGTGTTTATATGTTAAATGTTTTTTTTTGTTATATTATTTTGTTTTTGTTTTATATTTTAAATTTTGTTTGATATATTTTTTGTTGTTGTGTTTATATTTAAATGTTTTTTTTGATATATTATTTTTTTTGTTGTTGTGTTTATATGTTAAATGTTTGTTTTGATATATTATTTTGTTGTTGTGTTTATATGTTAAATGTTTGTTTTGATATTTTTTATTTTTGTTTTTGTGTTTATATGTTAAATGTTTTTTTTTGATATATTATTTTGTTGTTGTGTTTATATGTTAAATTTTGTTTTGATATTTATTTTGTTGTTTTTTGTGTTTATATGTTAAATGTTTGTTTTGATATATTATTTTTTTGTTGTGTTTATATTTAAATGTTTTTTGTTATATTAATTTGTTGTTGTGTTTATATTTTAAATGTTTTTTTTATATTAATTTTTTTTGTGTTTATATTTTTTAAATGTTTGTTTTGATATATTATTTTGTTGTTGTTGTGTTTATATTTTAAATGTTTGTTTTGATATATTAATTTGTTTTTGTTTTATATGTTAAATGTTTGTTTTGATATATTATTTTGTTTTTGTGTTTATATGTTAAATGTTTTTTTTGTTATATTATTTTGTTGTTGTGTTTATATGTTAAATGTTTTTTTTGATATATTATTTTGTTGTTGTGTTTATATGTTAAATTTTTGTTTTGATATATTATTTTGTTGTTTTTTTGTTTATATGTTAAATGTTTTTTTTTGATATATTATTTTGTTGTTGTGTTTATATTTTTAAATGTTTTTTTTTGATATATTATTTTGTTGTTGTTTTTTATATGTTAAATGTTTTTTTTGATATTTTATTTTGTTTTTGTTTTATATTTAAATGTTTGTTTTGATATATTATTTTTTTTTGTTTTTGTGTTTTATATTTAAATGTTTGTTTTGATATATTATTTTGTTTTTTGTGTTTATATGTTAAATTTTTTGTTTTGATATATTATTTTGTTTTTGTTTTATATTTAAATGTTTGTTTGATATTTTATTTTGTTGTTTTTATTGCTTATATTTTAAATGTTTTTTTTGATATATTATTTTGTTGTTTTTTTGTTTATATTTAAATGTTTGTTTTGATATATTATTTTGTTGTTGTGTTTATATGTTTTTTTTATAAATGTATTCTTTGGAGAAAGATTTCAATAAACTAATATTTAAATTGATGCAGACTTGGATAAGATGTACAGAGAATGTATAGATCGAATACTCGGTTCATATGTTTTGAAAGTTGGTATAATATTAGTGACCATGACAGAGCCCCTTTTTCTGGTTTACCTGCCCAGTATAGAGGAAGAATAGCCACTCATCCCCCCTTTCAAGGGGTTGCCCGTTCTGGTGACAGTGTAAAAATTTTAGTGGTCAGGGCATTGTGACAGACTCTTTTTGGGTTTTTACCTTGCCCAATATTGGCACAGCTTCCTACCATACAACAATATTTTTGCTTATCTCTTTCTTAATTACTATATAAAAACAGATTCAATCCATTGTTGATACATAAAAACGTTCAAATATTAGCTATTCACAAGTTTTTTAATACTTACAAATTTGTTATATGTATCGGTTCTTTCAAATCACGACAGTAGCAAATAATAGTATAACATAAACAAACGGGTGTTTCCTCTTGAACGATTTTTTGGTTATACTTTTGTCCTGTTAGACGAACACATAGCCATCAAAGATAGAAAAAGGGTGTTGAAAGTCTATCACAAATTTTAGCATAATGAACAGACATTGTAAGGAATAATAAATGTGTAGGATTCAAATATCAACAGCAAAAATCTTTAAGTCATTCAGAAAAAATTATATATATATATATACTATATTTCTTTTGACATAAAAAATTGATATATATTTCTGCCTTTACATGGTCAATTTTAAATGATTATATCATGAAATAGATAATTGATGACAAAATGAATCGTATAAGACGGGCATAATATAAATTAAAATGTAAATTCAATTTTTATGATTATTCAATCGCAAATTCTTTCCCAAAAAAAAACTCCCCGCCCCTCCTCCACCTCCCCCAAGTCCCCAAAACCCACTATTCCCCCCATGGATGACTTCAGCGCCCACTTGGGGGCTTTTCCCACTTTGGGGAAAATTCATGATAAAAAAGGAAGAATGCTGAAAAAAAATTGTAGAAAAATAAGAAAAAAAATAAAGAAATTACCGTATTTTTAAACTTTAAATATTAACGACACACATCAACTTTTAAAAACCAAAAAAGGCCTTTTCAAGAAAAGGTTTCGGAAAAAGTGAAGAATTCCTTTTACACCCACGAAAATAAAAGGGGAAAGAAATATTTTTTCCCAACCCCCAAACCAAAAAAATCTGTGGTAAAAATGAACAATAAAAAAAATGAAAAAACGTAAAAAGGGGAAAAAAAAGAAGAAGAGCAATAAACATAAATTTATAAAATTCTTTCCTTTAACTTTTTGAATTAAGGTTGGCTCTTTTAGGACTTCTTTTAAATTGGGGTCGATGTTGTTTCTGACTCTCAGTTGATGTTTCCCAAATTTTTTAAAAAGGGCAGATTTGGGTTGAGTGGATGTCGCCCATCAAGTTTCTCAATCCCAAAAGGCTTACCTGGATATCCCTTTCTTCTGTATGCGGGTTTTGGTAATGAGTGAGCGGACAGGCTTGAATCAACAGCATCGATTTTTGGGGGGAGTTGAAGATGGATGGGGGATGTACTTCGGTCTCTTTACGAATGTCTGTTAGATGAGGAGACTAAAAAAACTATTAAAATATAAGTAGTATAGTAGAACTGGTTTCCCTGACGGACAGTGTAAAAAAATTTGTTTAATCAGCAAGCCAAGTTGCAGTACTTCAGATTTGGGTTTTATCTTGTCGATACCTGATGTTCATAATCTTGCAGTAACATTGATGTTGAAGATGTTAAGTCTCCTCTCGTGTTGAGTAGGATACCCCATTTTCTGAGCCAAAAAAGGGTTAATTACACCTGCTCGATATACTGAAATATGCAATGTTTTTTTTTTGACCCACTATCTTTGATAGTTTGCCAAATGTAGTAGACGTACTATCAAATTTGAGTTTTGATTTTTTATCAAGAAAAAGTTGGCAGTGAACTTTGGACCCACGATGGAAAAATGTTTCTTTTTTCTTTGCTTTCCCTTTTCTTTACGCCCAATTTTAATCACTCTTTTGTTTTATTTTTTGATCTCTGTAAAAGAACGTGTATACTTGCACATTGGTTTTTTACCCCTAAGCGCATAGACTTCTACACGTTTAGGATATGTCACCCGTTTTCCCAGAAAAAATGTTTTTAACTGGTGTTATATGATTCCATTTAAATAATATTTGTTTTTTTCCCCCCCTGACAAAAACCACTATTTTTTTCCTTAAAAAAAAAATTATGTCTAAAAAGCTTTAAAAAAATTTTTGATTCGGGTTGCAGTGTGCCCTCATTGTACGACTAAGGCAAATCGTCGGCGGATGGGAACTCATTGAGAAGTTATGTTTTTTTATGACTTGGTTTTTCCCTTTCGCTGTGCATTTTTTTTGTTTGGACCCATTTATTTTGCCATTCCAATTTTTTAATGTCAAGTATTTAACATCTTTATAACTCTGGTACTGTTTCTCTAAATTATGACATATAATATTTAAATTTTTTCTTAATTGGTTTAAAGGAATACATTAATATAATAATATTTTAAATTAGGTGATATACGTTTGATAAAATTAGATTTTTTACTTATTTTTTTTAAAAACAAAAAATCTTTAAAAAATATTTTATTTTTTCCGGGGTTTGTATTATACCTTAATATTCATGTTTTTTCCAGAAGTAACAGTTAAATATGATAACCCATGTGGGGAAATATTCTATTTCATCAAATTATGAAATGAAATAGATCAGACTAAATGTGACCTTCTGGTCCTCCAGGGGGGGTTGTGCTATGAACTGGCTACCGATCCTTTAATAGGACGCCATTTAACAAAGTTAGAAACATGTTGTTTAACATAAAAGATTTAGACTGTAATAAAGAAAAGTTTTTGTATTCTCAGAAGAGATGTTTATGGGTTGAAAACACAATGCTGTGGAAAAGTACAGGACGGGGAACCCCATGATGCCCTAATCTGGGAAAATATCGATGGTCTGACTGACGGGGAATAAACATTGAAGGTTCACTGACAATCACTTGCTTGGAAACCCCAAAAAGTAAAACCAAAAAGGGACGCAATAAACAGACCAGGAGAGTCTTATTGAAAAAATAGAAGGATGTTGGAACTATCCAAAATAGCTATAAAGAAAATTATCAAAGATTTTGGGAATATCTGGGGGAAAACTGTTGAAAATTCCATTTTTTCCAGGGGAACTGAGGGAAATAAATAATTTTATGATTCTCATGTCATATGTAATAATTGTTACGTAAATGTTGTTTATCTATCATCATCTTAGGTGTTCGCACGCTCTCAACTCTGATCTACGGTAGACAAACATTGATTATCATCTTAGTCTTTCCCCACGCATTAAACTTTGATCTACAGTAGACAAACTTGATTATCATCTTAGTCGTTCCCCCCGTTTAAAACTCTGATCTACGGTAGACAAACATTATTATCATCTTAGTCGTTCCCACGCTCTCAACTCTGATCTACGATAGACAAACATTGATCATGATCCACAAATTCATTATTTTCCAGCACATAGACATCAAAATCAAAAGTATAAATCAAATTTTTTAAAAAAATTTTAAAAGTACACTAGAGCGATCGTTAAGTGGATTCAAACCATCAAATTTATACAAACTTAGAACCTTTTGCATCATCTGAAGTTTCATTGAAGAGGGAAAAAAAATTTAAATTGGCATTTAGTTCATATTATATTCATTTTTTTTTCCAGGCTACAGGGGTGTCAATGGCATTGAAAAGAGAGGCTTTTTCTCTGTCACCATATGCGTATAATCTTCATTGCATCAATTGTGAACGGATGAAAATGTTTTGCGTTCACCCTAATTTTATCTCATGAAAAAATAAAATCGAATAAATAAAATCGATGAGGGGAGACGAAGGAAGACAGAAAAAAATTAAAACAGCCTGACTACATGGCATGGAAAAAAGCGTCCATCTGAGATCAAAGCAGATACACGGGACGGGATTTTTGTAACGATCCGCGATAGCCTACAACAGCCGGCATGGCACCTGATGGTGATGAACTTATCCATTACTTTTATGCATATATGTTAAATACGTATGTGGGATGATGCAATATTACCTTAAACATACGTACATAATAGACGCCTTTTTTGTGGGAAAAATATTTGACATTCCCCAATTCATATTAATCGTTATAAAGATGTCATCTGTTTAATTGTATTAACTTAAAAAATTTTGGGTTTTTTTCTTTCCAGCTGAAAAAAACCATTGATGAACTGCATTATATGAAGCACCAACAAACATAGATTGAAACATATTTGTCATTTATCTTTCTATTTTTGTGACAAACTAAATAACCCGCGAAACAAGTTTCAGAACTTTAGTCCAAACCCAAATTTAAGTTTTTGGGGAAATTTTTTAAAATGTCGACCTTGTGTATAGTTTTTAAATTTTTTAATTACTTAAAAAAGTGAATGAATTGTTAACATTATGTTTTGGTCTAAAAAAATCTAACATTATTTTATTCACAACTTTTTGAAGAAATTAAATCAATTCTGTACAATTGTTGCTCATTAAAATAGGCATTATTATATCAGAAGTAGTTTTGTTGATGATATCAATGTATAGAAAATGCTTTAAAATTACACAACATGAGAGAAATAACATTTGAAACATTCCAACAATTCTTTATCATTTCCCTAGCACATGGATTACAAATATAATTACTATTTAACAAATAGAATGTCCTGATAAAATATTCTACAAATGGAATCACATTCTCTACTAAAAAACGTCAATTTATTCAAATTCCAGTTTTTTAAAAGTACATTCTCTTCTGATTACATAGATTTTAAGACTAATTTTATATACATCTAGGGTTAATCAGTTATAATTTTCCCCTTTTGACAGCAATATTTTTCTTAAAATATTCTCAGTGCTATTGTAATAGTTAAAAGTGGTTGAAAACCTTTAACGTTCTCCTTCTTGGTTTGGCTGTGGCAAATATTCTGACTTTATTGGATATTTTGATGTCATTGCATATTTTGTTGGGGAAACCCGAAACTTGTGATATTGATTGCGGGTGATTATCTAACCATACGCGTCAGCTTTAACTATCTTTGTATTTGGGTGCTTTCTTTGCTATCACAGCATTTGGTGAAAGGTTGTCAAAAAAATGACCGTCATTATCACAATGGAACTTTTTAATTGCAGTGTTTTCCCCGCTAAAGTTACCCAAATAGTCCCCGTCAACGCGCGTGTTTGGGTTTTAGTCTGGTCCGTGATATTCTGGTTACCTTGGAAAATTTTTCCAATTTTTTTGGGTTTTTAAATTTTAAATTTTTCCCAGTATAGCAATGAATATAATACTTCTATAGTATGGCACACACATTCTAGTATTTACCATGGGGGAGCGACACAAAACCTTTTTTTAAAGGGAAGAAAAGGTTGTAAACCATCTCTCAAATTAAATGCCCCCTTATCTTAGTAGTTGTTGGGAGCATAGTCTTTTGGATCAAAATTAAATTGTCAATAATAAACAAGAGAACTTGTCCCCCTTTATATCCAGACAAAAGGTTCTCATCCCCCGGACAACATTGACTCTACTAATGGTTTGTCCCCCTCTTCTCTATCACACGTTTATGTTTTATTTTTGGGAATATTCCATGGATCAATATTAGAGATCCATTTTGGGCAAAATGTCATTGTTCTACGGGTTTTTGCGTCTAGTATTTTAAATTAACAGTGGTTGCAATTTTTTTATATATGTGGCGTTCAGTTCTAGATTTAGACACATATTGAAAGACCCCGTTTCTTTTACGTCAGCAGAAGACTAAAGTACGAGGGTCTTGGCTCCCGTGGCGTGGATGGTTTTTGTGTTTTTTGTCCGTGAGCATAGACCAGGTTCACGACAAAAAATTTTTCATTACACCCGTGCCTCTTGAAAAGGGAAAATTACATTCTTAAAACCCAACTCGTTCGGACTCGTCTATTCTTTTTTATATATTATATATATATATATATATATATATATATCATGGACTTTTTTGTCTTTAAGACAGTCAATTGTAAATCTTTCACTGCGTCCCCGGGTTTTTTTCTTGTCTCTCTTTTTCTTTTGTCTTTTTTTTTTCTCATTTCCCTAAGTCTCTTTTTAAAAAATTCTGCACCTTTGCATAATGTTATTTTTTCATATACCTAGATCATCCCGCTAGTTTTCCCATTTGCCGGGGAAAGATAGAAAAGTGATTCATTAGGGTCTTATTTATATCTTTTTTTCTGAGCAGACGTCTGCCTTGTTGCCTCTTCTCCTCCCAAAGTTCACAGAACCATTTGTTTTGGAATGCGGCCCTTTTTCCCTCGTTCGCCATGGCTTAGCCCTCCCAAAGTCTTCGACTGCTGAGCATGTCCATGATGCACTTTTTATACTTGAGTTTTATCTTGTCATTCCACCTAAATTTTCCCAAAACTTACGGGAAAAATTGAAAGTCAAAGATGTTAAGTCTTCTCTCGTGCATTGAGTGGCTGTCCCCGTTTCTGAGCCATATAAATAAAAAAGCTAATTACGGGCCGACATACTTGAATCTTCTCTGCAATTTAATTTGTTTGTACTCTCTTTGATGGGTTTTTGGAAATATAGTAACCCGCCCCTATTTGAGCGTTGGTTTCTTCATCAAGAAAAACTGTCCGTAGCTATGGACCCAAATGCAAATTTTTACTGGGTTAGATGGTTACCATTTTTAAATGATATTTGTTGATGTATATTTACATAAACCACAGTTTTGGTGACACTTATAGTCCCGAAAACAGATCCCTGCCCCGGCCAAATTATTTATTAAAGGTTGCATTTTAGCCTCACTGTGGACAACAAGGGAGCATAATCAGCGGGGGTTCCTTGAGAGAAAATTTTTGTTTTTTTTATGTTTTGGCTCTTAAGCGAGCCAAGTTGGAGAATGGCCCTTTAGATCTTTTAGGAAAACATCTCCTTTAGCATCCCCAAAAAACGTGGCGTAACAAGACTGCGAAGAAGATGCAAAAAAAAGTGGTGGCAAAAAACACATCGCTGTTTGACTCCATTCTTATCATCGAAACTATCATATGTGCACCATCGAACTGTATTCCCATTTGCCCTCATTTAAGGGAAGATAGTTGGAGCAACTTTTAAGGGGCCCCCCAGATATATGTTTATTTTTTTAAAGTCCTGGACTTTAAAGACCGTGTCAAAAATTTTTTTCATATCTCAAGCAATGAACAATGGCTTTCTCTTCCTCCATTTCTCTTGCAGTTGTCGAAAAAAAAAAATCATTTAGTTGTTGACCGACTCTGAACCCACATTGAAATTTGAAAGAACACGCTCTGCCGGTTTCTGTAGTTGTTTGGAAGGGGGGTGGGATGTTAAAATTTCAGGTGTTATCTGTCATGACCCAGAACTACTCCTTATTTTCAACCCCTTTTTCTTTGGGGTTTTCCCCCTTTTCCCGAATTTTTTTATCATAATACATAGATTTGACCCGTATTCACTTCATACCTCCCCTTTACTCCCCCTTGCACTACTGATTTTTGTGTTGGAACTGTCCTTTGAGCTTTGTGGGGGGTTCTTATTGTAATTTATTAGGCTCTGTTCTTTTTTTCCCCCACTTAGGGGCTGGTGTTTTTCATTATGTTCTACCCAGTCCTTGCTGGGGAAAATTTTTCGGGCCCAAAAGGGAAAATGACACATTATATATATTATTTTACATTTTTTATATGAGTTTAGGGGGTTTTTGTTGTATTAGTTTTCTTGATAGTCCTTACTGCGTTTTAAAATGATTTTCCCGGGGGAAAAATTTTAAAATCTATGCAACCGCTTGACCGTAATTGTTTTAACTTTCTTTTGATCAAGGTCGTAATGTCCCGAGGTTGATATTTTTGTACTCAATAATAAACATATGGTTTTAAAAATTTTTTTTATGGAAAAATATATAAAAAATACCATCTCCTTGAACCTTATAAAGGAAATTTTTACCCCCTTTATATTTGTGAGATGTTGCAAGTTCCCAACTTGTAAAGTTTTTTACGTGGTTTTCCCCATTTTAATAGCTTTATCCCCTTTAAAAAAAGTATAATAATCCTTCCGGTGTGTTTTTTTTACAATTTGTTTTGGTTTCTAAAAGCATAGGTGTATTACAAAAAATTTAGTATTCTATATTTGTTATCAATGGGTATGAAAATCAAGTTTCTTCCCGCATACAGTGGCTGTGAAAATGTTAAATATTTTATCAGAGAATCTAATCTTTGGGAAAAAATTTTTCAGGTATATAAATCCCGAACAGAGAACTATACTTTGGGCTTAAGTAAAGATATCTCATAAATTACTCCCAAAGTTAATGGAGCTGTTTAGTACAGTCCCAAAACATTTACCAAAAGGGAAAAAAAAATAGGGAGGAAATTTTTTTCAGGGGTGGATTAAAAGAAATTTGCAGAATGTTCGATTCCAAAAAAACTTTGACACTAAAAACTGAAATTAGGTTAAAAATACACAATGACATTGTTTTATCAAATCAACGTTATGGAGAAATGTTGAAGCATCGGCTTTACTTTTTGGAAATACGCTAATTGGAGAAAAGTCATCTTGAACCTATTAAGTCCTCTAAAGTAAAAATTTACGTGGGATGGGAAATGCGTAATCAAATTTTCGATTTTGTTTGGATGAAACCTGGATCAATTTCACCACACTAATGAAAAGGGGAGCAGTTATCCGATGGAACAAAATTTAAAAGATTTCCTGGTGGAAAAGGACAACTCCGATTTGTTTTGCCCGGCGGGAGATAAAATGGGCGGGTTAAAAAAAGTTGAACTTTTTTCCTTCCAATTATACGGACAACAGGGACTATCATACCAGATGAACGGTAACATATTTTTGGGTTTGGGTTGAACATATCCCCTTTTTCTGTCCCCAGACAAACCATCCCGTTTGATAATGGATAACCATCATACCACCCTGTGTCAGAAGAAGACAAAAAACCCGGTTTTTCAGTACAAAGATGCTATAAAAATTTGGCTCAGAAAGGAGAACATTCCATTTAACGAGGGTTTTTTCTATCTATTGAAAACATCCGAAGACCAGGGTATTCCAAAAGACAAGTTGTTCAACAGCATGGTCATTTTTGTTTGAGACTAAACCCTTTTCATTCACCTTTAAAACCCCAAATTTTAAATATTTAAATTAAAGGACTGGTAGCAGCTGAAAAAAAACTTTCAAACTAAACAATTGAAAGAACTAACATATCCCCCTTCAAAAAAAGAAGAATTTTGGTGTAAAGGAAAAACCATGTCTTAAGGGGGGAAAAAAGACTACTGGGACAAAAGGAAAGGTTTGCTCGTGCGGGCCAAAAATAGTCATCAATATGTTGAGCTCATCGGACCCCAAAAAAGTGAGTAAAAACATATGATTTATTAAAAGTGAGGGTTTTCTCACCCCCCAAAAACAAAATTTTATATACGCCTATGCCGAAAATATGTGATTTTTTTAAAAATTTTGGTAAATTTTTTTTTCCCCGCACCAAATAATTACTGGTTTTAAAAGATCAAAGGGAAATTTGCCGTTCAAGAAAAATTTCCTACAGCAAAAATTGAATTTTGAAAATCGTTGGGACATCGGAAATACAACACCCCATGCAAAAATCCCTTCATCCATGCAATGAAAATGGAATTTTGGGGTCAATCGTTGACCGAACGTTTTGAAAACGCACTATGGGTTTTTATAGTCTGTCCATTAAAAACGTGAGCACGGTTGACATTGATTTTCTCGAAAAAAGCCTGTTTTTGGGTATCAGTGATTTTTTTCAGCGCCTTAGAATATCCATGACGCTGAAATAAAGCTAACCAGTAGTCCCCTAGATGCTACGGATTTTGCACATCGGCAAATTTCCGTCTTTTATGACAAATTTCAAATACGGGGGTCAAAAATTTTTGTTTTTCAGTAATCCTAAAAATTTTTCCCCCTAATTCTATTCAAAAGGGGTATCTCCCTATTAACTTGATAGGTCAAGTAATTAAGTGTGTTGCCCTTTATGTGTAATCGTGAACTTGGATACAATATGCAACAGTTAGTCCTCCCCCCTTCGGTCACCATTAGACCCCAAAAGGTGTCTTAACTTCACCAAAAATTTTATGATGGTAGACGCATTTGGATAAAAAATGTATACGTTGCTATTTCTCCCGTCTGTAATCAAAATATGATTTGTATCATCCCGAATCTGGCGATTCCATGAGGTTGATAATTGTTACTGGCTGGACAAATTTGTAAAACCCCTCTCGGTGCCAGTACTCGTCTTCCTCTCCCGGGCACATGTTCAACACCCCTTCTTGGGGAAATGCATGTCTATCATTGAGAGGGACTCAAGTGTCAGAACTTCAACATCCCCATTTTAAACGTCCGTTCGTTCGGCAACTTGCCCTTTTACTTTAGCCCAGACAAGCTCTATCGGATTGAGGTGAGCATGATTGGAAGGGGAGTCCCGGGGGTTTTGACCTTTCCGCAATGATTTTGTCAATATGAAACACCCCTTTTTGTTGTCATCCTCACCAGGTGCAACAACTCCCGGGTTTTAAATAATTTTCCCTCAAAATGACATTTTTTCCCTTTGAAAACCGTCTAATTTGATCTTTTGTATTTTATGCAGTTTTGGGACTTTGTCTTTCGCTGATACTCGTCGTGATAGGATGCATTATCCCCTTACCAAGCATGATGGTCTGTTTAGAATTGAAATAGATCTTTCTCCATCCAGTGCCTGAAAATTGTCCATTCATTTTATTGTGGTAATTTCCCCAAATAGGTACTTTTTGATTGGAAAATAAATTACGTCATGGAAAGACCTTCTTCACTACTTCCTGCATGTGTTAGTATAAACCTTGCCTTTGCTGCTTGGTATTTTCTTTTCTGTTCACCGTCTACTGGGTTTCCATTCTTTAAGCATTTGGGGTGGTGAGCATTGACCCCGGGTTCGTCCAAATATACAATATCATAGCCTTGCCTCCGCCGCTCACGGATCTGCCTCAGGTATTTACTTCCCGGGGAGCAATTAAATGTGGGTTTTCAAAAAAATAAATTTCCCGCCCCTTTGTTTTTCTGAAGGTGAAGCCGGGGGCTCTTACAATTTTTTATATAATCTTTTTTTTAAAAGTCTGTGTTGCCCAAACTGATTGCAGTTTTAATTTTAATTTCCTGAGGTAACAAGTTGATTTGTCGCAAACATTTTCAAGGCTCCTCTTTAAAAATCTATGTCAAAGTCGTCAATTGTTCTTTTTTCCTTGCCCTTTACATAAGTGCACTTTTTGTCCTGTTTAATCCATCGGGAAAAAGGGTTCTCTATTCAGACCAAACGCCAATTTTCGTTTCCAGGGGGTTGAATTCTCAATGTAGATGACCTCTCTTAAAATTCCCTACCCCGGGAAATGTTGGTATAGTAAAACTTTAAACCCTTTTGCATTGTTATAAATGTGCACTTCAGACTCATTATGAATGTGATATCAATGTCAGTTTTATTAAAAACAAATATGTCCCCCTTCCCTTTAAAATGGAAAAACACCTATAACTTTTACCCCGGGATCCCAATTATAACTCTTTTGCTTTCCGCTTTCAAAGTCGACTGGGTTAGGTGCACGGGGAAATTTGTGAAATTGTTTTTCTCGAAATTTTAATGTTCCATAATCATTTTTTTGAACAACCCTCTGTGTACCCTAGATCTGTTACTATTTGGTAAATCTTAGTTAATTTTAAATATAACCTGAAGAAAAATATTTCAAACCTCAAAATTTTTTTGGGAAAAAAAATTTCTCTAGCGTCCTTTGGGTATTCTAAGGCTGCTTTAAAAAAACCTGAGATCCCAAAAGGTAGTTTTTTAGAAAATCAATTTCCCAAAAGTGCTCACGAATTAATGGACGAATACCTTTTAACATTTTTGCCATAATGATGATCCCCCAAATTGGTTTTTGTGTATTTTTGTCCCGGGAAAAAAACAACCCTATTGGCTTATTAAACGATTAGTTATGTGGAACAATTTTTAAATTTTTACAATTTTATCATGCCACGATGATGTCAGCGTCATGTTTGTTTTTTTTTTTTTTTTTGAATGGAACAAAAGGGGAAAACATTTTTTGTGTCATATTTGAGACATGTAATATCGTACAACTTTGGAAAAATTTTAAATTTTGATCTTTATTTCGGGGAAAATTTATTGCCCGGGTTTTTTCGTCTATTTGAAGTGGAATAAGCAGACGAATAAATTGGGAAAGGGAGTTATCCCCCTTCCCTTTTTTCAAGCCCCCATTGATAAACTTGTTTACAGCGTACATTTGGGTTTTGGGGGGCAACCAAACAAGCTTTTAACAGTGTGCCCGGGTAACGAGCGTCTACCTGAATTTTGTGTTTTCTCTCCTTTAAAGGGTGTGTTTGATTAGAAAGATCAAATGGGAGAAAATTGGTGTGAAGTGTTCCAAATTTTTTTTTTGGTTACATACTTCAAAGGGTTTAATTTTAATTTTGAGTAAAACCCCAAAAAATCTGCTCCAAAAAATGTTAATTTTAACATTTACAATGTTTTTATAATAGGACTTTGGACTTTAATTTTTTTTTTTTGTTGTTCAAATCACATCAAGGGTTCTAAAATTTAAAAATATTTAATTGTTGCTGTTATGTGAATTACAATTGTTTTTTTATAATTGATTTTTTTATTAATTATATGATTGAAATGTGTATATTATATTTTTAAAAGAGATCAAAATAAATCCCCTGTCTGTGTGATCCCTCGGTAAAAATTTTAGCACCAAGTAACAGACTGTGAAAATACTTAATTCCCCTTTATTCGTATTTCATTAAAACGTTGTCAAAAAAAGTTTACAGAAAAAAAAGCCAAAGGGGGGAAAATTTGTAAATTTTTTCATATGAAACTTTGATGATTTTCTTTTTTCAACATATTATTTGTTTTTAAATTTTCCGAAAGTTTATTAATTTGGGTTTTTTGAAATATTTTATTTTCTAAAGATTATATTGATTTAAGATGCATTGTATATCATCTAGATGGTACTTATGAAAAAATTTTGTTAAAACAAATCTTATTTATGGGAAAATTAAGTTTTTGGGGTTTGATTGGTTTTAAAGGGAAATTTTTTCCCTCTCCCACATTAGTTCTCCCATCTCCCACATTAGTTCTCCCCTCTCCTACATCAGTTCTCATTTCCCACATCAGTTCTCCATCTCCTACATCAGTTCTCCCCTCTCCCACATTAGTTCTCCCATTCCCACATCAGTTCTCCCCTCTCCTACATTAGTTCTCCCCTCTCCCCATTAGTTCTCCCCTCTCCACCCTTGGTTTCCCTCTCCTCATTGGGTTTTCCCCTCTCCTACATTAGGGTTTTTTCCCTCTCCTACATCAGTTCTTCCCCCTTTCCCCACATTAGTTCTCCCCTCTCCCACATCAGTCCTCTCATCTCTCATCAGTTCTCCCATCTCCTACATCAATTCTCCCATCTCCACCCTCAGTTCTCCCCTATCCACCCTTAGTTCTCATATCTCCTCATCAATTGTCCCATCTTCTCATCAGTTCTCCCATTTATACATCAGTTCTCCCTCTCCCACATCAGTTCTCCCATCTCCTACCGTTCTCCCCTCTCCCACATTGGGTTTTCCCATCTCCTACATCAGGTCCCCATTTTTCTACATCAGTTCTCCCCTCCTACTGGGTTTTCCCCTCTCCTCATTGGGTTTTCCCATCTCCTTCCCTCAGTTCTCCCATCTCCTCTTATTCTCCCTCTCCCACATTGGGTTTTCCCCTCTCCCAAATTGGGTTTTCCCATTTTCCCATCAGTTCTCCCATCTCCCCTTTAGTTCTCCCCTCTCCTACATCAGTTCCCCCTTTTTCCCATATCAGTTCTCCCATCTCCACCCTCAGTTCTCCCCTCTCCTACATCAGTTCTCCCCTCTCCCATCAGTTTTTCCCATCTCCCATGGGTTTTCCCCTCTCCTACATCAGTTATCTCTCTCCTACATCCCGTTCTCCCATCTCCCCACATCCGTTTTTCCCATCTCCCATGGGTTTTCCCCCTCCCTACATCAGTTCTCCCATCTCCCACATCAGTTCTCCCCTCTCCTAAATCAGGGATGAAATGGTATATGAATTGCCATGCCTCCCAAAAACAAATGACGGGTATTGATAGTTGAGCAACAAAGGAAACCGTCGACACGGCATGTATTTTGATCTTCTTTCAAAGACAGGACGATCAAAGTACATGCACGGATAACTGTCAATGTGTGTTTTTTCGTTGGCTGAAGTCTAGACTGTCTGTCGCCAGTTTGGCGGGTATGCAAGAAGTCTTGGACTTGAATTTCAAAGCAGACGCGTGGGCAGAAAAATATAATATAGATAGATAGATATATTAGAATCAAGCAGCAAAATACAGACAGACTAGGAAAGACGGATACGAGACGAACACAGGACAGAGACAAGACAGACAGTTTTAGATGGAAAGAAGGTAGAACCCAAGCAGAAACACTCTCACTTAACTAAATTTAGTTTCAGAAAAACTAAAGATAGTAGTGCCAGGAGACTAGACGTCTGATCACATAGAAGAGAGACTAGCACAGAATTGATAGAGACTGGCAGAGAGATGGAAATGAAGCCAGAGAACCAGAAGTAACAAGAAGTTCAATAGGAGACCGACATCAGATAGTAGCGTCGTGGAATAGAAGTCTGATCACATAGAAGCCAGATAAGAGATTGTTGGACATGAGACTAGACGTCTGATCACAGAGAAGCTAGACAAGAGATAGTAGGGCAAGAGACTATACGTCTGATCACATAGAAGACAGACAAGAGATAGTAGGGCAAGAGACTAGCCGTCTGATCACAGAGAAGACAGAGACTAGACGTCTGATCACAGAGAAGCCAGACAAGAGATAGTAGGGCAAGAGACTAGACGTCTGATCACATAGAAGACAGACAAGAGATAGTAGGGCAAGAGATTAGACGTCTGATCACAGAAAAGCCAGAGACTAGACGTCTGATCACATAGAAGACAGACAAGAGATAGTAGTGCAAGAGACTAGACGTCTGTTCATAGAGAAGACAGACTAGAAGTCTGATCACATAGAAGACAGACAAGAGATAGTAGTGCAAGAGACTAGAGGTCTGATCACAGAGAAGCCAGAAAAAAGATAGTAGGGCAAGATACTAGAAGTTTGATCACAGAAAAGCCAAAGACTGAAAGTCTGATCACATAGAAGACACACAATAAATAGCAGTGCCGGAGACTTGAAGTTTGCTCACAGAGAAGCCAGAGACTAGAAGTTTAATCACAGAGAAGACAGGCAAAAAATAGTAGAGCCAGAGATTAGATGTTTGCTCACAGAGAAGCCAGTTACTAGATTTTTGCTCACAGAGAAGCCAGAGACTAGAAGTCTGATCACAGAGAAGCCAGAGACTAGAAGTCTGATCACAGAGAAGCCAGAGACCAGAAGTTTGATCACAGAGAAGCTAGAGACTAGAAGTCTGATCACAGAGAAGCTAGAGACTAGAAGTCTGATCACAGAGAAGCCAGAGACTAGAAGTCTGATCACAGAGAAGCTAGAGACTAGAAGTCTGATCACAGAGAAGCTAGAGACTAGAAGTCTGATCCCAGAGAAGCCAGAGACTAGAAGTCTGATCACAGAGAAGCCAGAGACTAGAAGTCTTATCACAGAGAAGCTAGAGACTATAAGTCTGATCACAGAGAAGCCAGAGACTAGAAGTCTGATCACAGAGAAGCTAGAGACTAGAAGTCTGATCACAGAGAAGCCAGAGACTAGAAGTCTGATCACAGAGAAGCCAGAGACTAGAAGTCTGATCACAGAGAAGCTAGAGACTAGAAGTCTGATCACAGAGAAGCCAGAGACTAGAAGTCTGATCACAGAGAAGCCAGAGATATAAGTCAGAGACATATCTTCTCCCAATATACTTCGAGGTCTCCATCATCATCAGAGATCCATCAGTACCAAAAATAGACTAGTATCCAGGATAGTTATCAGCAGATTATAGACGATATAATCCTCTCGACATCAGCGCAGAATCTGAACATTTCGTCAAGGATAGACTAGCCTCCAATATAGAATATTGTCCGATTTTCTTGAAGAGATACTTAATATCAGAGCATGGGAGTTTCAATATCACTACCGTTAGACGTGAGACTCTTCAGATAGCCAAAACACGTGTTTTATTTTTCCGGGAGATAAGCTTCTTCTTCTTCTTTGCGTTCGTTCTTTACGATCAATTTGAATCACTCTTTGTGATATGATTTGATCTTTGCCAAGAAGGTGTATACGTTGCACATTGGTTTGTTAGGCCCCTAAACGCATAGACTTCTACACGTTTAGGACATGTGCATCCGATTTCAGCCAAACCTCCTTTGTCGCCTCTTACGACATGTGTGGCAGGTAACAGTGGTTCTATTCTTTACATCCCAAATTTGGGCCCGGTAACCACTCGGGCGTGGGAGATAAGCCAGAATTGGAACTATAGGAGAAGTTTGGGTAGAAGAATTTATATGAGAAACTGCTTAGAGACAACCCAAGTTATAGACATTTCTTGATATGTTAAATGTTTGTTTTGTTATATTATTTTGTTGTTGTTGTGTTTATATGTTAAATGTTTGTTTTGATATAATATTTTGTTGTTGTTGTGTTTATATGTTAAATGTTTGTTTTGTTATATTATTTTGTTGTTGTGTTTATATGTTAAATGTTTGTTTTGTTATATTATTTTGTTGTTGTGTTTATATGTTAAATGTTTGTTTTGATATATTATTTTGTTGTTGTTGTGTTTATATGTTAAATGTTTGTTTTGATATATTATTTTGTTGTTGTTGTGTTTATATGTTAAATGTTTGTTTTGTTATATTATTTTGTTGTTGTGTTTATATGTTAAATGTTTGTTTTGTTATATTATTTTGTTGTTGTGTTTATATGTTAAATGTTTGTTTTGTTATATTATTTTGTTGTTGTGTTTATATGTTAAATGTTTGTTTTGTTATATTAATTTGTTGTTGTGTTTATATGTTAAATGTTTGTTTTGTTATATTAATTTGTTGTTGTGTTTATATGTTAAATGTTTGTTTTGATATATCAATTTGTTGTTGTGTTTATATGTTAAATGTTTGTTTTGATATATTATTTTATTGTTGTCTTATATTTAAATGTTTGTTTTGATATATTATTTTATTGTTGTGTTTATATGTTAAATGTTTGTTTTGTTATATTAATTTGTTGTTGTGTTTATATGTTAAATGTTTGTTTTGTTATATTAATTTGTTGTTGTGTTTATATGTTAAATGTTTGTTTTGATATATTAATTTGTTGTTGTGTTTATATGTTAAATGTTTGTTTTGATATATTATTTTATTGTTGTGCTTATATGTTAAATGTTTGTTTTGATATATTAATTTGTTGTTGTGTTTATATGTTAAATGTTTGTTTTGATATATTAATTTGTTGTTGTGTTTATATGTTAAATGTTTGTTTTGATATATTATTTTGTTGTTGTGCTTATATGTTAAATGTTTGTTTTGATATATTATTTTGTTGTTGTGTTTATATGTTAAATGTTTGTTTTGATATATTATTTTGTTGTTGTGTTTATATGTTAAATGTTTGTTTTGTTATATTAATTTGTTGTTGTGTTTATATGTTAAATGTTTGTTTTGATATATTAATTTGTTGTTGTGTTTATATGTTAAATGTTTGTTTTGTTATATTAATTTGTTGTTGTGTTTATATGTTAAATGTTTGTTTTGATATATTATTTTATTGTTGTATTTATATGTTAAATGTTTGTTTTGTTATATTAATTTGTTGTTGTTGTGTTTATATGTTAAATGTTTGTTTTGTTATATTAATTTGTTGTTGTGTTTATATGTTAAATGTTTGTTTTGATATATTATTTTGTTGTTGTTGTATTTATATGTTAAATGTTTGTTTTGTTATATTAATTTGTTGTTGTTGTGTTTATATGTTAAATGTTTGTTTTGATATATTAATTTGTTGTTGTGTTTATATGTTAAATGTTTGTTTTGTTATATTAATTTGTTGTTGTGTTTATATGTTAAATGTTTGTTTTGATATAATAATTTGTTGTTGTTGTGTTTATATGTTAAATGTTTGTTTTGATATATTATTTTGTTGTTGTTGTATTTATATGTTAAATGTTTGTTTTGATATATTAATTTGTTTTTGTGTTTATATGTTAAATGTTTGTTTTGATATATTAATTTGTTGTTGTGTTTATATGTTAAATGTTTGTTTTGATATAATATTTTGTTGTTGTTGTGTTTATATGTTAAATGTTTTTTTTGATATATTATTTTGTTGTTGTTGTATTTATATGTTAAATGTTTGTTTTGATATATTATTTTATTGTTGTGTTTATATGTTAAATGTTTGTTTTGATATATTATTTTGTTGTTGTGTTTATATGTTAAATGTTTGTTTTGATATAATAATTTGTTGTTGTTGTGTTTATATGTTAAATGTTTGTTTTGATATATTAATTTGTTGTTGTGTTTATATGTTAATTGTTTGTTTTGATATAATAATTTGTTGTTGTTGTGTTTATATGTTAAATGTTTGTTTTGATATATTATTTTGTTGTTGTTGTATTTATATGTTAAATGTTTGTTTTGATATATTAATTTGTTGTTGTGTTTATATGTTAAATGTTTGTTTTGATATATTAATTTGTTGTTGTGTTTATATGTTAAATGTTTGTTTTGATATAATATTTTGTTGTTGTGTTTATATGTTAAATGTTTGTTTTGATATATTATTTTGTTGTTTTGTATTTATATTTAAATGTTTGTTTGATATATTATTTTATTGTTGTGTTTATATGTTAAATGTTTGTTTTGATATATTATTTTATTGTTGTGTTTATATGTTAAATGTTTGTTTTGATATATTAATTTGTTGTTGTTGTATTTATATGTTAAATGTTTGTTTTGATATATTATTTTGTTGTTGTTGTGTTTATATGTTAAATGTTTGTTTTGATATATTAATTTGTTGTTGTGTTTATATGTTAAATGTTTGTTTTGATATAATATTTTGTTGTTGTTGTGTTTATATGTTAAATGTTTGTTTTGATATAATATTTTGTTGTTGTTGTGTTTATATGTTAAATGTTTGTTTTGATATATTAATTTGTTGTTGTGTTTATATGTTTTTTTTATAATGTATTCTAATGGAGAAAGATTTAAATAAACTAATATTTAAATTGATGCAGACTTGGATAAGATAGAGGGAAAATGTGTAGATATGAATTCTCAGATTCGTATGTGTGAAAGTTGATATACTATTAGTGATCAACAAATAAACAGATACAGGTATTAAGAGCTTCCGAAAAAACAAGTAGACAAACACGGACTCGAACCACTTACCTAGTCCTTACGACACCAATCGCCTAGCCTAGCAATACGAGCGTCCTTACGTACACAACCAATGAGCCATTCTAAAAAAATGTATACAGGCACAACAAGCTCATAGCATGTGCCTGTGCAAACACTATTAACGACCCTACCTGATTGTTTCTGTGTCTGGTAATAACATGGGTCTGAGAAAGACGCTCCCCGTGAGTCATGTTTTCAGAATGGCTCATTGGTTGTGCACGTAAGGACGCTCGTATTGCTAGGCTAGGCGATTGGTGTCTAAGGACTAGGGTAAGTGGTTCGAGTCCCGTGTTTGTCTACTTGTTTTTCGGAAGCTCTTAATACCTGTATCTGTTTATTTGTTGATCATATGTCTCTGGGGTTCTTGTAAAAAAACTCCTTGTGCTCATCTTATACTATTAGTGACCAGGACAGAGATCCTTTTCTGGTTTACCGTGTCCATGATAGAAAAAAGTATTCACTCATCTACCACCCTACAACAGACTGTCTTTCTAGTGACCGTGAGCAAATTCTTAGTGTTCATTCACTGTGACAGATCTCTTATTGGTTTACCTTGCCCAGTATTAGCACAGCTTCCTACCATACAACAATATTATTTGGTTATCTCTTTCTTAAATACTATATCAACAGATTCAATCAACATTGTTGATACATAAAACGTTGCAAATATTAGCTTATCACAAGTGTTTTTAAAACATGTACAAATGTCGTTATGTGGTATATGTTCTATCAAATCACGACAGTAGCAAATAATAGTATAACATAAACAAACGGGTGGTTAGACTTGAACGATTTTCTAGGATTATACTCTGCACATGTTAGACAGAACACATAGCCATTCTTCTTCTTTTGTCGTCACACTGCTACCGGGTTGTTGCCCAGTGTCGTGGTTTTCTGTTTTGTCTTGCGCTGTTCTGGTGGCTTGTGTGTTTGTTATCTTTGCTTTTTCACAGGATTCTGCTACGCCATCTAACCATATTTTCCGTGGTCTTCCTCTTGCCTTCTTTCCCGATGTTCTGTTGTAGAAGACTCTGTATACTGTGGAGTTTGAATGCATACATAGCCATTACAAGATAGAAAAAGTGTTGAAAGTCTATCACGAATTTAGCAGAATGAACAGACATTGCAATGAATAATAAGTGTGTGGGTCAAAATCAACAGCAAAGATCTAAACGTCATTCAGAATATATGTATACAAGACAACAGCATACATACACATAAGTATACACATATAACGTGCATACACACATCATTCATTGCATCTGCAAGTTTCTTGTACAGTTTATCAAAGGGGAGCGCCGGAGACAATGAATACGATCAATAAATAGACATTAAACAAGATGTTGTTTCATCTTAAATATACAACACAACAGCTATCGCTTCTGTTTGTACACACCGTTTGATCGAATCTGAACTTTTTATTCTGTGTTCAACAGACGAAGCTGTTTATGAAAAAAGACGAAGTTTAGTATAGCTCTATTTTTCTAGAGCTAGCTGTCTGTGTTCTTAAAGACGTTCGTCTGTAGGGCTAGTCAATGGTTGTCGTAAGAACTAAACGTTTGGGGTTCGAATCCTGTGTTTGGTTATTTAATATTTTTTACAGAATTCCTTAATACTTCACTAACTAAACTCTTTCGAATAATGCTTTCGTACAGTTTCTTCTATTTCAGCATCTCATTTGTGAAATGTTAATATGTGCTCGGTGAAACGGTGCAGCGTTTTTTCGAGTATTTTACATAATTTGTTATTGGTGTTACAAAGTAGTGACATCACTATATATTTCATACAATTCTTTTTGCTTCCTTTCTTCTTCTAGATGGGAACTTTAATTACATTTCTCCATAGAGACTCGTATTATAAGTATAACATTTTCGGTGTTTATTCCCATCATCGATATAAGACATACATTCCCAAACTTTTCGTTCCGCGCCCACTTTGCATGACAAACTTTGCAACGCCCTCCCCTCCCCATTATAACAGTTTGCTAACGCCCCCACCCCCATATATATACATATATACATACTCTATTTTCACTTTGACATAGAAAATAGACACATGTTTATGTCATAAATGGTCAATTTTCAAATGATTATATACATGAAATAGAAAATTGATGAAAACAGTGAATCGTTTAAGACGGGCATAATATGAATTAAAATGTAGAATTCTATTTTTATGATTATTCTATCGCAAAATCACGAAAAAAACTCCCCAAATTGCTTCTGAACCTCTATCGTCTCCATGGATGACTTCAGAGCCCACTTGGGGCGGTCCCGCCACGATGGGAATTCATGATTTAAGGAAGACTGCGGTAAAATATGTAGAAATAACGAAACAAATAAAAGTAAAGTACAAAGTACAATATCAAAAACGACACACATCAACGTTTTGACCAAAAGGACTTTATCAAGCAAAGGATACAACAGAAATGAAGAATTTCTAACATGGCACAGAACATATAGAATCAGACAATAATTTCCTAACGGTCATAAAATGAATAATCTGTGACTAAAAAGAAATAAATGCAAAAACGTAGAAGTGGAAAAAAAAAGATGAGCAATAAACATCAAATATATATATATATATAACATATACACATTTAACAGAACCGTATCAGGCAGAACCGTCAGTGAATAGGAGTTCCTTGAGAAGTTCTATTGTTTTTTTTCCTTGGCTCTTAAGTTGAAGAGTAAAAGATTAGATCTAGTGCGGATGAAAACATCGCCATCAATGTCCCCGAAGACTTGGTATAAAACGACTGCAAAGTAAATGATAAAAGAGAGTGAGGGCAAGGACACAACCATTTTTGACTCTACTTTTAATCTAGAAACTATATATACATATTTTTCGATCCTGAGGCACTTGAGCTTTCAGCTCTTCGACTCGGTGCCATGCACATCGCAGCCTTTCGGTTTGGTGCCACGAACACCGTAAATCTGGAGAACATGTGGCTTTTATCACAGCCCGCGAAATTGAACAGCACTTAGTTCTGGGCTTATTCCCGTCGTCCAACGTGCAGCGAACACGCTAGGAAGGCGAGCGGTTGAAACTATATGATATGCAAGCATCAATAATTAATGCTTACTAAAGGATATTGTTATAAATCAAGTCAACATGTAACAAGCACAATGAAACTGTCAGTTATTAAATATTGAAGTTTGAACATCAATCAAATCTTCGTTGGAAGCTTTTACTAATCCTTTCTATAACATTAGCAAGCTGGCAGTTAAAGAGACATGTTCGATGAATATGCGTTATACTAATAATAATGTTAGTATCGGAATGAACAGGTAGGAATATAGATAGGTAGATATATAAACATTCAGATAGATAATATAAAAGTTTTCCTGTAAAACTAAAGATTTAATATTTTAACTATTATCATGTCTATGTCGCTGGCTTAGGATAAATTTGAACTACAACTTTCTAATTGTTTTTCTTCATAACAAATTTTAACTATTAAAATTTGCTTTCTCTGATGATATGGTTTTAACCCCTGATTTAGTTAGATAATCTGTTACAAATTTGAATGTAAGACTTTTGGTATTTACTGAATAGTTTGGTATTTACTGAATAAATTGGTATATTGCTGAATAGTTTGGTATATTACTGAATAGTTTGGTATATTACTGAATAGTTTGGTATTTACTGAATAGTTTGGTATATTACTGAATAGTTTGGTATATTACTGAATAGTTTGGTATATTACTGAATAGAGCTTTACTAATCATTTCTATTACATTACCAAGCTGGCACTTAAAGAGACATGTTCGATGAATATGCGGTATACTAATAATACTGTTAGTATCGGAATGAACAGGTAGGAATATAGATAAGTAGATACATTAGATAATAGCGATAGATAATAGAAAAGTTGTGCTGGACTTTACTGTAACCGTAACTGAAAATTTAATATTCTAACTATTATCATGTGCTATGTCGGCTGGTTTAGATTAAATTTGAACTACAACTTTCTAATTGTAATTCTTCATAACAAAGTTTAACTATTAAAATTTGCTTTATCTGATGAAACGGTTTTTGATAACACTGATTTAGTTAGATAATCTGTTGCAAATTTGAATATAAGATTTGTGGTATTTACTGAATAGTTTGTTATTTACTGAATAGTTTGGTATATTACTGAATAGTTTGGTATATTACTGAATAGTTTGGTATATTACTGAATAGTTTGGTATATTACTGAATAGTTTGGTATATTACTGAATAGTTTGGTATTTACTGAATAGTTTGATATATTACTGAATAGTTTGGTATTTACTGAATAGTTTGGTATATTACTGAATAGTTTGATATATTACTGAATAGTTTAGTATACTACTGAATAGTTTGGTATTTACTGAATAGTTTGATATATTACTGAATAGTTTGGTATATTACTGAATAGTTTGGTATATTACTGAATAGTTTGGTATATTACTGAATAGTTTGGTATTTACTGAATAGTTTGGTATATTACTGAATAGTTTGGCATATTACTGAATAGTTTGGTATATTACTGAATAGTTTGATATATTACTGAATAGTTTGGTATATTACTGAATAGTTTGGTATATTACTGAATAGTTTGGTATATTACTGACTAGTTTGGTATATTACTGAATAGTTTGGTATATTACTGAATAGTTTGGTATTTACTGAATAGTTTGTTATTTACTGAATAGTTTTTTTTATATTACTAAATAGTTTGGTATTTGCTGAATAGTTTGGTATATTACTGAATAGTTTGGTATATTACTGAATAGTTTGGTATATTACTGAATAGTTTATTATATTACTCAATAGTTTATTATATTACTGAATAGTTTATTATATTACTGAAAAGTTTGTTATTTACTGAATAATTTGGTATATTACTAAATAGTTTATTTATATTACTTAATAGTTTGGTATTTGCTGAATAGTTTGGTATATTACTGAAAAGTTTTTTTATATTACTAAATAGTTTGGTATATTACTGAATAGTTTTTTTATATTACTAAATAGTTTGGTATTTACTGAATAGTTTGGTATTTATGTTTTGTTATTTCTTATTGTTCAATGATAAAGATACACAGAAAGTTATGAATACATTGTTTTATGTTAAAGTTCGAGATATATTTTCTAATTTTAACACTACTTGAAATAGCTTTATTTACACCGCATTTATCACATTTTAAAGCATATTTTAAGGAAATGATGCTTCTCACGAGTCCATTACCTCGTAGTAGGTGGGAGAGAGAGCGCTTGTATGCGTCAGTGTGACTCAACCAAGTAGGACAAGTCAAATGAAATAGATCAGACTAAATGTGACCTTCTCGTCCTCCAGGGGGGAGGAGGGGTTCTGCTATTGATTAACTCTCGATCACTTTAATACGGACGCCATTTAAGAAAAATTAGAAGCAAGTTGTTTAACATAAAAGATTTAAACTTTTACCAACAAAAGTTTTTTGAATATTCTCAGGCAGAGATCGTATGACAATTGAAAACACAATGCTGTGAATAAGGACAGGACGGGAACCCATGATGACCTAGGTCAGAAGAAGAAAATATCGATGGTCTGACATGACCTGCGGAAGATAAAGTGTCACTAGACAAGAACTTGAGTGGAACCCACAAGTAAAACCGAAAAGGACGCCTAAACAGACATGGAGAGTCTTATTGGGAAACCGAAGGATGCTAAACTATCCTGAATAACTATAAAGAAAATTATCAAAGATCTAGAAAGATCTATAGAACAACTGTTGACACTCTATTCTACAGCAGGAACTGAGAGGAATAAATAAGTATGATGCTCATGTCATATGTAATAATTGAAATACAATATCCTTTTAGATACTAACATTTGAATATATAGACAACATTTCAAGCGAACGAAAGGAAGGAAGGAAACTAACATCAGCAGTACATTTGCATTTATATTTTTGTGTGTTCAGCTATGCTTGGAGAATCTGAAGTGTTCTGTTCCAAGACAAATTTAATTAGTTCAGGTAAATCAATTTTGTCGTAGAGTTACATAAATTTTGTTTATTTATCATCATCTTAGTCGTTCCCACGCTATAAACTCTGATCTACGGTAGACAAACATTGATCATCATCTTAGTCGTTCCCACGATCTAAACTCTGATCTACGATAGACAAACTTTGATCATGACAGACAAATCCATTTTTTCCAGTATATAGACATCAAAGTCAAAAGTATATAACTATTGAAGTACACTAGAGCGATCATTAGTGACGATGGATTCAAACTATCAGAAGTTATACAAACATTAGTACCAGTTTTGCATCATCTGAAGTTTCATTGAAAATGCAATAAAATTTACCTTAGCATTTAATTCATATTAAATTCATTTTCGTTCCGGGGTACATGGGTGTCGATGGCATTGAGAGAGCAGAGAAGTTGGTTAACTCTGTCCCCATATCGGAGGCTCATCTAATAGATAGAGCTGACATTCTGAACGGCCTCATAGAGCGTTGCCGCAAAGAGGATTTTCATCTCAACCAGCTTTTCCCAAAGTGGGTGGTATCACCCCTCTGTGGGCGCTGAAGCCATCCAGGGGGGCGATAGTGGATTCAGAAGCATTTGGCGGGAGTTTTTTTCGTGATTTTGCGATTGAATAATCATTAAAAATTTTAATTCTGCATTTTAATTCATCTTATGCCCATCTTACGCGATCCATTTTTCATCAATTTACTATTTCATGTATATAATCATTTAAAAATTGACCATGTATGACAGGAATATATTGTAACAGGTTAACTGGTATAAGGTCCCAGAATTATAAAGAGAAGAAAAATAGCATCTACCACTAAGTCCGACACCTGACAATCGACTACATTAACTTCACACAAGACTGTCTAAACAACTTATACAAGTTTATTGGTATCTATATATATTGTATATCTAAACTGGTAAACGTACATACGTATTCTCTCAACTGATATGAGACCAAAAGTACATAAATAACTTTCCTGAAAATCAATGGTGAAATCAGTAAGTGCACTTCTCTACAATTGACATAAAGTTCAAGGAACCCTCTGTCGGGTTTTCCCACATCTATCACAACCTATAAATCAAATACACTAGTTCAGCATCTCCACTAATTATGCAAAGTTCAAGAAATGCTCAGTTGTTGGTTCTCACATCTATCACAACTTATAAATCAAACAACACTAGTTCAGCTTCTCTCTATTAACGAAAAGTTCAAGAGATCCTCTGTTGTGGGTTCTCACATCCATCACAACTTATAAATCAAATAACACTTCAAAGAATCCTCACGCTGCACCAAAAAGACGCTAAATTCACACAAGTGGCTAAGGCAACTTATACATCAAATAACATTAGTTCAGCTTCTCTCTATTAACGAAAAGTTCAAGAGATCCTCTGTTGTGGGTTCTCACATCCATCACAACTTATAAATCAAATAACACTTCAAAAAGTCCTCAGTTGTGGATTCTCACATTCTATCACAACATATAAATCAAACAACACTAGTTCAGCTTCTCTCTATTAACGAAAAAAGTTCAAGAGATCCTCTGTTGTGGGTTCTCACAACTATCACACTTATAAATCAAATAACACTTCCAAGAGTCCTCAGTTGTGGGTTCTCACATTCATCACAACTTATAAGTTAAATAACACTTCAAAGAATCCTCAGTTGTGGGTTCTCACAACTATCACAACTTATAATTCAAATAACATTAGTTCAGCTTCTCTCTATTAACGAAAATTCAAGAGATAATCTGTTGTGGGTTCTCACATCCATCACAACTTATAAATCAATTAACACTTCAAGGAGTCCTCAGTTGTGGGTTCTCACATTCTATCACAACTTATAATCAAATAACACTTCCAAGAGTCCTCAGTTGTGGGTTCTCACATTCATCACAACTTGTAAATCACATAACATCTCAAATGTAACTGTTCTTCTCCGCTGCTCAAATGTAAACTTCTCAACTCTCAAATAACAGAATATTCCTCTGAAACCTCACTAACTCGACGGTATTTCTCTTGTACTTCAATGTATCCGTCTGACCTCCTCAACTTCTCAAATGTAACTGTTCTCCTGCCCAAACCAAAAGCTCCCAAACTGTCCCTTCTCTGGTTCAAGATCCTCGATTTTACGGGAGTCCTCGCCTACCTCGGGCTAGAACCTATTTCATGAATTTAACTCTACTGGCCGCAAGTTGAGACTGGTAAACACATTTATTTACTACTAACTTGGTCAAGGACGCCAAGTACAATAAGGGGTTTTCTTTTTTCTCTGTTGACCCTCCGTCCATAACCAGTTAGCATAACAGTGAAACTGTTACAATATATCAATTTTCTATGTCAAAGTGAAAATAGAGCATGTATCTATGTGTGTGTGTGGGGGTGGCAAACTGTTATAATGGGGAAGATGGGGAGTTACAAAGTTTATGTCGTGCAAAGTGGCCGACGGGCCCAAACGTATGGGAATCTATGATCTTCTTCTCTTCTGCGTTCTCACTAGATTGGGATTTCGGATTCTCTAATAAAGGCAGCCGTCTGCCTCAGAATTATCAGCCACGCCATACAGTTTGTCTTGGACGCTAATGTAAGTGAGCCACCTCTTTCTTCTCAAGTCCGCATACTAGTGGCAGTTCTGTAGGATACAATTCCTATGATTCTGCTGCACGGTTTGTGCCGACCTCTTCCCGCAGTAAGTTTTGACCACCCTCGTCTGACATTCTTACTGCGTGGCTAAATCTCCGAGGCAGATTGGCGACCGTAAAATCCGTTATCCCATTCCTCATTGTGAGGGATCGTTGCAACATGTTATGTGCCTTGCGGCCTTTGTGCATCCGTTTTCTGCAAGCATTTGTTTCGGGTTAGCATTCCCTAGCGGACAGATGCATCAGATTTCATCCTAACACCCATAGACGCCTCTTACGACATGCGTGGCAGGTAACAGTGGTTCTATTCTTTACACCTCAAATTTGGGCTCCGTAACCACTCGGGCGGGAATCTATGATCTAAACCAACCCACTTCCACTGCTAGATTGCAATAGTTTGGATTGAAGATTGGAGAGACCAAAAAATCATCTTTGCTATCACACTGTATAAGCGCGTTAAGTATGTCAGATACGAGAGATATGTAAGAATAATAATAATCTTTTCTTGTCGCAGTAAATGTTCTTAGATTTCTTTCTATTCAAAAAGAAAATGTTTTGTTCTTCACTGAATATGTTAAAGGAAAAATTCAGATGTTGTAATTGATTGACATTATTTAAAAGAAGAACAATGTAATATGACATATAGTTGTAAAATCTTCATTGCATCAATTGTGAACGGATGAAAATGTTTCTGCTTTTGTTCATCCTAACTTATCTCATGAAGCAATAGAAATCGAATAGATAAAATCGATGAGAGACGAGACAGAGGAAGACAGAGAGAGAGAAAATATTAGACAGCCTGACTACATGGCATGGAAGAGCGTCAACATCTGAGATCAAAGCAGATACACGGGACAGAGTTTTGTAACGATCCATGATAGCCTACAACAGCCGACATGGCACCTGATGATGATTAACCTATCGCATTACATGTTATGCATATATGTTAAATATGTATGTGGAGATGATGAAATATTACCTTAAACAGACGTACATAATAGACGCCTTTATTTGCAGGTAAATATTTGACATTCTCAATTCATATTAATCGTTATCAAGATATCATCTGTTTAATTGTATTAACTTGCACAAATATTTGTTTTTTTTCTATTCCAGCTGAAACAAGCCATTGATGAACTGCATTATATGAAGCACCAACAAACATAGATTGAAGCATATTTGTCATTTATCTTTCTATTTTTGTGACAAACTAAATAATCGGCGAACAATCATTCAAGAAATAACTGCTAGTACCAAATCAAACTACAGCTTTTGAGAACAGATAACAATGTCGACCTTGTGTCTAGTTCTTACTTTATTTTCATTACTTAACAAAGTGAATGAATTGTGAACATTATGTTTGTAGTCTACAAAAATCTAACATTATTTTATTCACAACTTGTATGAAGAAATTTAGAATCAATTCTGTACAATTTTTGCTCATAAAATAGACATTATTATGTACGAAGTAGTTTGTTGATGGTATCAATGTATAGAAAATGTATTAATAACTATACAACTTGAAAGAATAACAGTGCAACATCGCAACAATTCTTTATCACTTCCAAGCACATTGATAACAAATATAATTACTATTTAACATACTAGAATGTCCGGATAAAATATTCCAGTAATGGAGACCACATTCTCTACTATAAACGATACAACAATTTATTCAAATTCCAATTTTATTACAAGTACATTCTCTTCTGATTTAATAGATTTGGTAGCACTATATTATACTACATCTTGGGTTAATCAATATATAATAATCCCTGTGATAGGAATAGTTGGAATTCTAGGAAATATTCTCAGTGCTATTGTAATAGTTAAAAGTGGACTGAGGAAACCTTCTAACGTTCTCCTTCTTGGTTTGGCTGTAGCTGATACTCTGACTTTATTGGATATTTTTGATGTCGCTGCATATTTGTATTTGGCGAACAAAACTTGTTACATTGATTGCTATGGAATTTACTTACCATACGCGCCATCTTTAACTATCTTTGTCTTTGCGGTAGCATTCTTTGCTATCATAAGATTTGGTGTAAAACTGTCAACAACCGTGACCGTCATTATTACAATGGAACGTTTAGTGGCAGTGTTTTACCCGCTCAAGTTACCACAAATAGTCACACGTCAACGCGCGTGCTTGGCTTTAGTCTGTTCCGTGATATTCTGGTTACCTTGGACAATTTTCCAATGTTTTTGGTTTAAATTTAATTTTCGGTATATCCCTGAATATAATATTTCTATAGCATGGGACACATATTCTGAGTACTACAAAGGTGGCAGCTTTGACACAGTCACTTTTAACGAGCAAGTTGTAAACCATATCTCTAATACAATACCCCTTATCTTAGTAGTTGTTGGGAGCATGGTCATTTGGATCAAAATTAGAATTATCAATAATAAACGAAGACAACTTGTTTCCGCTACATCCAGACAGAGGTTCTCATCTCGGACAACAGTGACTCTTCTAATGGTTTGTCTCATCTTCTCTATCACACGTTTCTGCTTTGTTCTTCGGAATATTCCATGGTTCAACATAAGAGATCCATCTTGGGCTAGAGTGTTAGTTTTCTATGAAGTTGTTACTTCTAGTCTTGTGCAAATCAACAGTGCATGCAACTTTTTTATATATGTTGGTTTCAATTCTAGATTTGGACACATATTAAAAGATTTTTTTCTTAACCGTTAGCGTGAAGACAAGAGTACGAGCTCATGGGCTCAATGACGTGGACTGTTCTGTGTATTATTATGTCCTTGAGCATATACCAACGAAGAACTTCGTGGTCATTACACCTGATGCCGTCTTGTAGAATACTTACATATTCAGCCCAGCTCTTTCGGACTGCATCTATTTATTATATATATGCCGTTTTTCTTCTTTACAGACTGGTCAATTGGCAAGTGTTTCACTGTGACAACTTCTGAGTTTTCTCTTGTCTATCTTGTCTTTCAGCTCATCCATAGGTCTCTCTTCGAAAGATTCTGCGCCTTAGAGTAATGTTGTTTTCCATATACCTCGATCATCAGCAAGTTTTTCGCATTTGCTGGGAACGATAGAAAAGATATTCATTGAGGTCTTGCAGACATCTTTATATTTGAGCAGTGGTCTGCCTTGGTGTCTCTTCTCCTCTGAAAGTTCACAGAATAACATTTATTTTTATATGCGGTGATTGTTCATTGTTTGCACATGCTTCTAGCCATCTGTCTTCTACTGCTGAGCATGCCCATGATGGAAGGCAAAAAAGCTAATTACACAGGTTCGATATACTTGAATCTTCATCTGCAATGTTAATTTTGTGTTGTCCCTTGCTCTCTTTGATAGTTTGCCGAATATAGTAACCACGCTGCCTATTTGATCGTTGGTTTCTTCATCAAGAGGAATACTGTCAGTGACAATGGACACAAGGTAGTTGAATTTTTTAACTGGGTTAGATGACCATTTAAAATGATATTTGTTGATGTATTATTTCCCTGACATAAAACCACTGTTTTGGTGACACTTATAGTCAGAGAAAACAGGTCGCATGCCCTGGCCAAATTATTTATTAGGGATTGCAGTGTAGTCTCACTGTGTACAACTAAGACCGCATCGTCAGCGAAAAGGAGTTCCTTGAGAAGAATTTCTGTTTTGTTTCTGTTTTGACTTTTATTTGAGCCACGTTGAAAAGTGAGCCATCAGATCTTGTGCGGATGAAACATCTCCATCAGCATCCCCAAAGGCGTGGTGTAACAAGATTGCGAAGAAGATGCCAAAGAAAGTGGGGCAAGGACAGAGCTCTGTTTGACTCCATTCTTAACCTCGAAGCTATCAGATGTGCTACCATCGAACTGTATTCCGGCTTTCATGCCCTCATGTAAGGAGACGATCAGTTGGAGCAACTTTTTGGGGGCAGCAGATATATTTTAATATTTTATAAAGTCCTGGTCTGCTGACAGTGTCAAATGCCTTTGTCAGATCTACGAAAGCAATGAGCAATGGCTTTCTCTGCTCTCTGCATTTCTCTTGCAGTTGTCAAAGAATAAATATCATGTCAGTTGTTAACCGCCCAGCTCTGAATCCACATTGTGACTCTGGAAGAACGCTCTGCCAGTTTCTGTAGTCGTTTTGGAAGGACTAGTGCAAAGACCTTGCCTGTAACACTTTAAAGGGAGATACCTCTGTAGTTGTTGCAGTACCCCTTGTCCACTTTGTTTTTATAGAGTGTCACTATCTTTGCATCCCTGATGTCTTGAGGAATTTCGCCCTCTCTCCAGCTCTGTACAAGGAGATTGTTGAGGGGGTTGGGGGAGAGCGAGAGGACATCCTTGTTATGTTTGAGGATTTATGCAGGAATGTTATCAAGTCCTGACGCCTTTCCATTTGAAAGTTTGTTGATTGCTTCGGAAAGTTCCAATTCAGTGGGTTAGGCGTCCAGCTCCGTTAGTTCATAATGTTTCGGTATGATCTGATCTAAGGCAGGGTTTGCTGATTTCTCTACCGAATAAAGATTATAATAGTGTTCCACCCACCTTTCGGTCTCTTTGTCCACATTTGTTATTGGCTTCAATCTTAGCGGGACAATTTTTGTGATGTTAGGTCCAAGAGCTACTCATATATTTTCATAAATTGTCTTGATGTTGCCCATATCTGTAGCATTTTGTATCGAAGAACATAGATTTCTCTCTCTCGCTCGCGATCCCGGACTAGACTAATGAACCAACTTTTATCATGAATTTAACCTTTGTTTTTAATGGACTCCGTTCCTCCGTACAGCTTCTCGTGAAGCTCTGTGTTATGGGACCAGGTTTCTTTTCTTACCTGCTATCAGTTGACAATCATGCAGTACGTGTTCTGCCGTCATGTCTGCCTTTTTGCAGGGGCATCAGTTGTGCCAATTTTAAATTTGTTACACATGCGGGCACGGAGCTTGTTGTGGTCGGTACGGAGGCGGAGTATGACAACTTGAGAACATAGATTTGACCAGTATTCATTTGCACACCTCCTTGACTCCCGTTGCACTACTGATTTTGTGTGCTGGAGACGGTCCTTTGAGCTTTGTGAGGGGTTCTTTTTGTAATTGTTAGGGCTCTTTTCTTTCCTCACTTAGGGGCTGAGTGTTCTTTCATTTTGTTCGACCCAGTCTTTGCTGGAGAATTTCTCGGCGCCAAAGGAAGAGATGGCACAATCATACATATTAATTTTTAAGGATGTTCCACTTTCGTCTATACTACTTTCTCCAATTACATTGTCAGATAGAGCAGTAAACTCCTTTTCGAATGTCTCTCTATTCTCTGCCATCCCCATTCTAGTGATGTTGATCTTGAATTTGTGTCGTCTTCTTGTTGTATGAGTTTTTCTTGGCAGTTCTTTGACTTTGCTTATAACTAGTGCATGCTCTGTATCACAGTCTGCGCTATGGAAAGTACGTGTGATGTTTACCGCGTTGAGGTGTTGTCTGCGTGTGATTACAAAATCAATCTGAAGCCAGTAACCTGATCTTGGTTGGCACCACGACACTCTATGTCTGTGTTTGACAGCAAAAAACGTATTTGTCACACACATGTTGTTATGGAAGCAGAATTCAAGCAGTCTTTGGCCATTATCGTTGACATTTACATTGCTATGATGACCCAGGCATACTGACCATGACTGGTGATCAGATCCGATCCGTGCATTCAAGTCAAAAAATATATACAGTTGCTCATAAACTGGAAATGAGTTAACGACATTCTGTAATGAGTCATAAAACCTGTCTTTATCTTCTGCTGACACTGCTAGTGTTGGTGCGTAGACACATCTGACGTTTAGGAGTCCACCTCTTACATAGAGTCGTAAGGATATTAAACATTAAAGACCTAAAACAGATAGCAACGAACCGCGAGACATGGAGAGCTATGACCTCTGCCCTATGCGCCGCCCACAGGCCCAAGAGGAAAGACTAACTAACGTAGGGATATTATTCGCTCTGTTACAGCTACTGGTGTATGAATAGCTTTCACAAGTCTATTGTGCACAGCAAAGCCGACTCTATATAGTCTGTTTATTTATGCTTAGGCCCTGCCAGAAGAATGTGTAGTTCTTATTTTTCACTGAGCCACAATCTGTGAGCCTGGTTTCCTGTAGTGCAGCTTTATCTACCTGCAGTCTCTCGGGCTCTCTGTCTCTGACATCTGTTTTTCTGATGTCCTTTTTCTGACGGGTCTATGTTGTGAAGTCAAGGACACGTGGTCCTTCCATTCCATGTGCCAAATCAAAGAGATTTACTTTTCATTTTCCTAGGTAACAGTTTCTTTCCGCGTTGTGTCTGAATTGAAAGAAAGGATAAAGTGTCCTCTTAATTTGTGCCTAGCCTGGACAGCTGATATTGGGAATGTGCTTTGCCCATTTGGCACAAACCCTCTACTATTTAATCCAAAGGAAAGACACAGTCCATACTTTTGGAGTCAAGCAGGGTTTGCAGAGGATGTCAGAAGATGGAATGGAATATACATATGAACATCAACTGCCACAGGGTCCCTCCCTCCGGATTTGTGGTCAAGGTTTAGTACTCTAGCCCTCTAAATAACCGTGTTGACCCACAGGATATTGGGGATTTTCTATTAGGGTTTACTATCCTAGCCTTTAGCTCTCCTGAGTGACCCTCCATAAGGCAGTGAGTTTAACAGTTGCAGATGGTACCGTCTACTGTAATACTGTAGCAGATGAAAACATTTGATCTGACAGTGAGTTTAACAGTTCTTTTTTTTTTCCCGATCCAGAAGCACTTGAGCTTTTCAGCTCTTCGGCTCGGTGCCATGGACATCGTAACCCTTCGGTTCGGTGCGACGAACACCGTAAATCTGGGGAATCTGTGACTTTTTCTGCCATCCCGCGAAATTGAACCCGCACACAAAGAGGGATAGTCACCCGTAGTCCAACGCGCTACGAACACGCTGGGCAGACGCGCGGCGCGACGTCTTATCGCCGCCATTTTGGATTGGTCAAAATAATTTAATTCATTATAGTGCATCACAATACTGTGCAGTTTCAGTTAACGAAATAATATTTTCATTAAAAGATTACAATGAATTCTTTGTGTTTGAGACAAATATTTGTCATTTCTTTTCTGCATGTAAATTCTGGTGTGTTTTTTTTTTTAATATTAGTGTTCATGTTTGTTAAATTGTTTAGTTGGATGTCCATTATTTTCATTTCACTGTTTCCATCAATCAAGAAAGATATGTTTATGTTTATGGTATCTAAAGTAATGAGAAACTACATTGATTTTACCAATCAGAGATAACAGTGACATTTGAAGTCATACACTACATAAGTATTCCATTGAGAGATTGCATTTCAAGTCACATATCACTTGTCAGTTATATGAGGACTATCCGTACATGTCCATAAATGCTCCGCTCTCCGCCTCAGCAAATCCAGCAGCGTCCAGCAACCCAACACGCCAGTTCGATGTTGATTAATCAATCTCTTTGCAAATTTAGTATGTCGTTCTTTTATAACAGGCTAGCTGGTACAAGGTCCTTGTTGAAAGAGGTAGTAGTGTTAATTTAATAGAATGATACTTTCTCATGAAGATGCAAGGAACACACATAAGTACACACTTCGTTCTTCAAAACAATAAATTTTAATAGCAAAGACAAATATTGATTCACAGGTAACTCTCCTAACTCAACGTCACTTTGGACAACCGTAATGTATATCTTAATAAATCAATCCTAGGCATCAACTCACATCAATCTAATTCATTCTATACTCTAATTGGAAACCGTCTTATAAGTTCACCGCAATTAGTTCATTTCACAATTAAACAATATATCTTAGTTCAGAAATTGTTCTTCACCTTATAAGTTCACCGCAATTAGTTCATTTCACAATTAAACAAATATATCTTAGTTCAGAAATTTGTTCTTTACCTTATGGTCAACTCCCATCAACCTAAGGATTTGACATGGTCATCGCCAGCAATTCTGTGTATGCTAGTTGGTGGCATACTCTGTTCAGAAATACAGTGGTCTACAAGTGGCCGCTCTCTGAACTGGGTCGTCTGGTCTCTGGTCGTCTTGTCTCTGGTCATCAGGGTCTCTGGTCATCAGGGTGTTTGTTCACAACAACACCAATATTCGTCAGATGATTGGAAGGTTATATGTCCCTCTGTATATGAAAACAATCTTCTCTGGTCATCAAGGTCTCTGGGTGATTGTTCACAACAACACCAATATTCATCCGATGATTGTAAGGTTGTATGTCTCTCCGTATAAGAAAACAATATTCGCTTGTTCACTTCGCTAGTTCACTTCTGACTATCTCCCTCACTGTTCAAAGCTTAATGTTCCTTAAATTTTGTCAGAAAAAAATATAAGACTATAAGTTAGTCTTCCTCTCTCTCAATAATCTTCATACCACGGAACTCAGTCTCGTGTGTTCCTTTTCGAGTCCTTTTCTCTTCCTTACTATAACTATATCTCTTCTGTAGTGTGTGTCGTCTCTCTTCTAAATCTAAAGTTCCACTCAATATATCTAACCAAAACCCCAGCTGCCCCTACCTGGGTCTCGAGATTTCCGAGATTAAAGGAGTCCCCGAATACCATGGGATAAACTAATGTCCTGAGTTAGTAAACTGCTGGTCAGCAACTAAATATTTGTAAACAAGGTGTTTACTTACAGACTCAAGGACACCCAGTGCAATAAAAGGGGGTGGTTTGGGTTGACCCCGAATATACCCCTAATCATAACAGTGAAACTGTTACACTTTTCGGGCTACACCAATATTGACACCCATCTCTTACAATCTGGTCAGCGAGTGCGATTCACAGCCCTGAAACTGCTCTGTTAGGAAAGACTCTCGCAATGCGTGAAGAATGTCATTTCTACTCATGGCAGCTCCCTCTGATATTGTAGCCTGGTCAGCCAATCTATCAGCTTGTTCATATCCTCTAACTCCTGCGTGCCCAGGGACAAAAATGAAGGTGATTTCTCTGATCATTGTCTGTACCAGTACCCCACCCAGTTGCGTCTCACCATTCCTGATTCGACTTTACGAATCATGCTCATGGAGTCACTGAGTATGAAAACACGAGAGTAGTTGTGAGATTCAAACCATTTCACCGCCTCCGTAACCACCCGAAACTCCATTGTCAAACTACTGGTGGTTGTTGCGTAGGCCCCACTGACCTCTCTTATTATTTTTCCTCCTGAGCGTGCTGAAAAAGCCCACGCACAAAGTTGTTGGCGAATGACTGAACCATCGGTGTAAATAACCACACCTGTATCATTGATGATGTCATTCAAGAGGGCTTCCACCTTAATCAGTGATAGATTATTTTGTACTTCAGTTTTTATGTAATGGTACTTGTCTACAATTTCACCGCAAAAACTGGGTCATTCTAAATATAGACTGTTTGCGAGCATTGTTCTAAATATAGCGCAGAGGTTCCCCATTATTTATGTTATTGACGTAAAATCAAGTCATTCCCTGAGTGTGTGAGTTGATGTGGCGTTGCCGGACTAAATCCAGTATATATATATATATGGAACTGCAGTAAAACTATTTGATTGGCAAAACACATAATTACAAAGTACTGTAGTTTTACAAATTACAAAAACAATGACAAAATACAGCAACGTCGCCTTTGTAGTGAGGACGATGATTTTCTTGAGAGAGCTCGCGAGATGCTTGATTTCTTTCGTAGGCGCCTATACCAGGAGAGGGTGCTTGTCTCGGCTATGCATCGAGTTAAGAAAATCACTCGCCAGCAGGCCCTTACCAGCCAGCATAGGACTACTAACTCTGACAGAGTAAAACTTATCTTAACTTACCACACCCATAGTTCCCTGGTGATAAATGTTTTATTCCGTCATCTGTCTCTCCTTAGATCAGATCCTGAGACCCGTTCTGTCTTCCCAACTATCCTTTGGTGTCTTACAGAGGGGACAGAAGTCTTAAGGATATGTTGGTACACAGTCCAATATCCAGACTCATTTTGGCACTGTTGGTTCAACATTTTGGTTCACATGCGAGTCCCGTAATCTTATCTATGCCATTATCTGTAAGCGGTGTAACAAGGCTTATATCGGCGAGACAAGCAAGATGCTCAGTGACCGATTCGCCCAACACTTACGCGACATACGCCAATGCTCTGTGACCCTGTAGCCACCCATTTCAATGATACTGGCCATTTAGGAGCTCACGATGTCCAGGTCACAGCCATTCGATCATGTTCCTCGGATGATCGCAGTCGATTTGCTCTGGAGAATCGGTTGATTTCTTTGTATGGCACCTTGCGACCACGCGGGCTCAACGTATTACATTCTTATGCTTCTTAGTACTTTCTCTTCCCATGCTTTGTAATATATATGGGTATATGTTGCATGTATTCATGTTATATTACATTCTTATGCTTTTAGTACTTTTCTTCTCATGCTTTGTAATCTATATGGGTATATGTTGCATGTATTCAAGTTATATATTTACTAGATGTTTCATTGTTTCTTTTCCGTTCTATTTCTAGTTTTTATGTGTGTTTTTGTGTTAAATTTATTTCGTTATTCGTTTTTATTCCAGATTTTCCTTAGATACGTTTGTATTTGGTTGTCCATTTGTGTTTCATTTTAATTTGTCACTCCTGTTTGTTCGTTTGCTTGATAAAAGCCTTGTTGGTCGAAACGTTGCTGTATTTTGTCATTGTTTTTGTAATTTGTAAAACTACAGTACTTTGTAATTACGTGTTTTGCCGGACTAAATCCAAAAATTTAGACCCCTTCGTAACTATTATTGCTGATACCATAAGTTTCTGGCCCCCACAGTAACACTCCTAGTCCCATCCTGCCTCCTTCCACCTCACATTCCCACATACAGTCCTTTTCAGGGCTCCCAATTCCATTAAAACACTGCTTATTTACATACAAAATACACAATAAACACCACATCCGTGACCTTGAACCCGCTCTCCTCCACGTCTGCAAACACTGATGGCGGACCGACGTCACTTAGGTCAGCGAGGTTTCCCTTTTCTTGCGGTGAAATTATAGACAAGTACCGATGTAATAACGGTGAAAACGGTCTGAAATTGAGGTGGCACAGCAATCCATTCCTCTCATGTTTCAATTCAGGAAGGATCACATATTTTCCTAAGCGTATCTTCCGCCTGACTCAGCCATGATCTGCCTCCCTTGAGTCAACACCCTTTCTCCTTAATGAGTTCTTCATGGAGAGGATGCTCCTTGTTTGCATTGATTCTTAGATATGATCGCGATGAACTAGCCTGCTACCTCAAACGCACCGTCATTCAATGGATACCATCACACTGTAATTTAAGCGGAAACGAAAAAGCCGACAAACTAGCTAAAGAAGGCGGCGACTACCTCAAACTGACCTCGAGGTTAGTTATGAGGAAGCCAGAACAACCATCGGCTGGCACAATAGAGACAAATGGTCAAAAGATGATCCTCACCACAACAACAGCGACGGATACTATGGTCTGTCTCGTATTGAACAAGTTGCCATACTTCGCCTCCGTACCGTCCACAACAAACTCGGCGCCCACATGTTTCACAAATTTAAAATTGGCGCAACTAGCCTGTGCCCCTGCAAAAAGGCGAACATGACGACAGAACACGTACTACAAGATTGTCAACTGATAGCAGGTATAAGAAAAGAAACCTGGCCCCAAAACACAGAGCTCCGCGAGAAGCTGTACGGAGTCCCTTAAAACACGGTAAAATTCATGAAAAAAGTTGATTCATCAGTCTAGGCCGGGATCGCGAGAAAGAAAGAGAGATATATGATCGAACCCTCCAAGTTTCAATTCTGTTAGTAATAGTTGGGAAGTCAAGAAGAAATCGCATTGACACTCCGGGTATATCTTTCGTGCATCCCAGAATGATATTGAATTTGCTAGCAGGAGTCTTCTGAGTAGTGAGTTGTGAGATTAGTGAGATTAGTGAGTTTTCCACATCGGAGACAGAATTGATGAATTGATATTTCATCTACTTTAAAAGTTACATGTATTCTTGATTTCTCTATGCACATACATCAATGACTTTAAAAGTCACATGTATTTTTTATTTCTCTGTGCACATACATCGATGACTTCAAAAATAAAATAGATCGTTGACTTTTCTCTAATTAAAGTTTTTAATTAAATTCAACCAATTCTCCAACTAATTAATTTCAAAATCAGAGAAACATGCTGCTCTGGTATTTGCCCATGTTGTCTATAAAGTTTTTCATTCAGGTTTTGAGGCGTGTGCTGCTGGAATTGACAATGAAGATTCATATAAAAGAGAACATTTACATGTTTTAATGGTTTAGTTGACTGAATGCAATATCAGCCCAGTCCTCAATGTTATCTTTGCGTCCCTCTTCCAGCGAAAGTTATTGCAGCATCTGGGCTTAAACACCAACAATAATACACCCTAGTTTACCACAAGGGTTATCATTATCTCTGGTGCTGTACAACTCCTATATTGTGAGAATCACAGACGAGCATATTACTAGTAGGGGGAACAACAACACATGCAGACCTTGTTTTGGTGTAACATCAGGGCAAGGAACGATATCAGATTGTGAAAGAACTTCAGTCAGAACTCAGCTGCATAAGTAGGTGGTTTGGGAAAGCGGAAGCATTGGTCAATCCCACAAAAGTAGCGGTGACATGGTTCTCTTTGAACATCCGTATCGTCAATATTCCAACACCAATTGTGGTTTAGTGTGCAGAGGTGGTGGAGAGATCTCACAACACATAAACCATGTGATAATGAAGGCTAGGAAGGGTATGAATGTGATCAGGTTAATGCCTCCTGCAAATTGTGTGCAGCGCTTTCTTTGTCTCTTATACCAGTGTCTCGCTCTGTCTGTCATTGAAGAATCACGAACACAGATTATCTATTTGTTTTGATTGTCAGAGTCTCATTTCACGCGAATCGAGGAAAAGTAAATTAATCCTCGTGACAATGAGAATATTCACAGGTAAGTGACAGAAACTCTGAGTGTGTTGCTATTTTTGTTAGCATGTCACAACGAAGGAGGTTGGTGACTATGTATTGTTTTAGTGTTACGTCTAGGATTATAGAGTAACTATAAATACAAATACTAGACTTTGTATTATTAGAAACACACATAACTAGACTACCACACAAAGTTTATTGTCCCATGATTCGGACATTGAGACGTAAGCGAGATACACTTACGGATGTAACCTCTCAATAGGCGTGAGCCATGAATCGAGGACGTAGATGAAAAAGGAAAAGGAATTCTAAAGGATTAAAGAAAAAGAGTTCTAGGGATGAATTTGTGCTGATAATACAAATGAGGTATTTTGCATGGAATTCATGTTGCTGGTTGCAATTGGAGAGATTTGCAGAGACTTTACGTTGAAGTTGAGAAGAGGGAACTTCCAGAGAATTCGTATAAGAGAATTCTTGTTGAGAACTGCAAATGGAGAGATTTGCAGAGACTATGTGTTGAAGAGGCGAAGATGGAACTTCGAATAGTATTCATGTTTTTTAAATGATCTGCAGTGGAAACTGTAGAAGTTTATAGGTGATACGCAAGTTACGTGTTGGATGGTATTGACCGCCTATTACACTAGTATATCCTGTAGTATTGTTAGAAGATAATAGATTGTTTAATGTTAACAAATAGAGTTAAGGTGTTACCGTCAACCTGGGTTAATCTCACTTTTGACGAGGAAGCAAAACAAAAAACAATATAAGACGTGACGATAACGTGACAGTGTGTGAGACACTACTAGGAGTGAGAGAGAGGTTGAAAGACAGAAGGACCAATAAGTGCATATTTGTGAGTGACAATTGCTATATAATATTGCAATGTTCGTGAGATCCGTGAATTTATCAGACTATTGAAACATATTTGGCTTGTAAAACGATTAGTTATGTGGAACAATTTCAATTTTGACAATTTGTATCATGCCACGATGATGTCAGTTTCATTTGCTGGGAGGGGGAAGAGGGGTTATGTGGAACAAAGGGGCAACATTGTAATGTGTCATATTTGAGACATATGAATATCATACATTTTTGTGAAAATGTCGATGCACTGATGTTGCATTTCAGGAACATTTTGTTTCCAGGAAGTTTGTTTTGTTTATTTAAAGTGGAATGAAGCAGACGAATAAATTGGGAGGAGTTATCCCTTTCATGTTTTTTTGAAGCGGTATTGATAAGCTTGATGACAGCGTACTTGGTTTGGCGGTGCAACGCAAACATAGGTTTTGACGGTGTGCCAGTTAACGAGCGTCTATCTGAATTGCGTGTGCTGTCATAGATGACAATGTTTTGATAATACGTGCTTTGGATTAACATTTTTATTTTTTGTTTTTCAAATCACACTCAATGGTTCTAAAACTGTATGGAAATATTTAATTTTTGTTGTTGCTATGTGAATTAGCAGTTGTATTTTTAATAATTAATTTTCTATTAGTTGTATGATTGAAATGTGTATATTATATTTGGGATAGATCAAAGTGAGGTACAGCGATGAGCTTAGGTATAACAAGGAGCAGTAATCACTGTCTGTGGGAACCCACGAGTAAAGTTTGAGGCACCAGGTAACGAAGACTGAGAAAACACTTAATTCCCATTTATGTACGTACTTAGCATACATACGTTGTCAAAATGTTTACGAGGGAACGTCAATGGGGTACACGAACCTTTGTGACATTTTTTTTACATATGAAGACTTTGATGATTTTTTTAAACATATTATTTGTTTTGAATTACCTGAACGTTTATTAATGTGGTTGTTTGAAATATTGTTATTTTTTATGATGTATATTGATTTAAGATGCACTGTATGTTATCTAGATGGTACTTATAAAATATTTGGTCTGAAAACAAATTCTTTTTTATTGGAAAATTTGGGATGGGATAAATTGATTCCAATGGTATTTCTCCCATCTCCTACATCAGGGAGTAATGGTATATCAATTGCCATGCCTCCTAAAAACAAATGACGGGTGTTGACAGTTGAGCAGCAACAAAAATACAGTCGAATAGTCATGTGTTTTGATCTCATTTCAAAGACAGGATGATCAGAGTACATACACGAATAACTGTCAATGGGTGTTTTTGTTGGCTGAAGTCTAGACTGGTTGACGCCAGTTTGGCGGGTATGCAAGGATTCATTGAAGTCTTTGACTTGAATATCAAAGTAGACGAGTGGGCAGGAAAATGGTATATATGTATGAGCGTCTGTAGCTCAAGCGGTAGTGAGCTCGATCACAAACCCAAGAGTACCTAGTTCAAACCCCACGGTGGGCAAGTTTGGAAGCAAATTCGTTTCCGTGGGATAGATGCAGAAAATGGTATATATATAGCTCCTGTATCGAAGCGTAGTATGGATCACTGAACCAAGTAGTACCTAGTTAAATCACGAGTAAGTTTGAAGCAATTGTTTTCCCGATTTTTATATAAAAATATATAAATAGACTACCGTATCAAAGCATATGGCAACTACTGAAGTTCATAATGGTGCCTAGAAAATCAAGACTTGTATTACTGTTATGGCTACTCCTTGATATGCACGATTTTATTTCATATATATTATATATATATATATATATACCTAATCAGCTGTATACAGATGTAACAGTTTATGTTATGTCTAGGATAGGGAACAAACCACCCTATTGCACTAGGTTCTTGAGTCTAGATAAAACCTTGTTTACAAATATTTAGTCTGACCGAGTTTACAATCACACGGAATTGGTTTATCCCATGGTATTCGGGGACTCCTTAATCTCGGAAATCTCGAGACCAGGACAGGGGTCAGCTGGGATTTGGGAGGACTTAAGTTAGTAGATATATATTCAGTAGAGACATAGCTTTAGAGGTGGTAAGTCAGAAATCACTGAAGAGAGGAGAAGCCAGAAACTACTTGAGAAAGTGAGAACACCACTGTAGAGAACAAAAGCGGTAGTGATTGCAGTTTAAGTGACTGACTATAGAACTGAAGTGGAAGAGATCACCATGAGTGACTGACGAGCGAGGTCAGGATGTGGAAGGAAATTTGATAGGTAAATTTTATATAGTTGTTCGCCGATGTGATTCCAGAGGAGAATTAAGCAGACGAGAATTAAGCAGACTAGTTTATTTACATGTCTTGATAAATAACGCAGTGGTGGTGTATTAGATAACAGTGACGACACTGTGAAGTGTATTTAGAGTGCTAGATAGAAACATTTTCCCTCTATCTTCGTTGTTAATTGGCACGTCTAGTTGCAGATACCATTTAAAGTATGATTATTGTATAGTATGGAGAAATTATGATTGTGGAAGTCTAGTGTGTTGGACTTTAGACTATTCATTTAAGAGGACCAAGGGATTGTAGACTGTATGTAAGACATTTCCAGAAAGAATCAGACGGAGCACGCCAGCAGCCTTTTCCCATTTTCCAGAATTGTTTTCAAGTTTCAAGTTCTTTTTTTTCAAGGAGATGGAACAGAGTATCACCTGTCCCGATGTTAAAACATTTTGGGTATAGAAATTTCCAGCGAGTAACTTTCCAAATTTTGCAGCAGAAGAATCGAGCCAGCATCAAGATAATTCTAGGACAAGATTAATATTACTGACTAATGAACTGGGGTATTAAATTATGTCATAGGATTTAAAGCAGCGTGTTATGCATAATTAAAACCTTTCTTTGGTTTACTGTATCGTATTATGAAGTCCATGAGGACTCAGGATGGATGACTAAATACATTGCTAATTCAGCAGAACTTTAGTTATCTAGTTAGTGTTGATATTTTCTATAGTCATTCATGTTTTGTGTAAAGAGAGTGTTTTGTGTTTTCGGGTGACCTTACCAGAGCCATTTCACGGGCTGTTCCTTTCTATTTTTTCTGTTTCTATTTCTTTTCTCTTTGTCTCATTGTTTTCTTTTTGGGGCCTTGTACCAGCTAGTCTGTTACACAGACAGAACAGGAAGAGACGGATACGAGACGAACACAGGACAGAGACATGACAGAAGTCTGATCACAGAGAAGCTAAACAGGAGATTCTAGGGTTAGAGACTAGAAGTATGATCACAGAGAAGCCAGGAAACTAAGTAATTTGGGAGATGGAACGTCTCTGACCTATATCTCTGGCATCTCTGTGATCAGACTTCTAGAGGTTTCCATCATCATCATCAGAGATCCATCATTACCAAAAATAGACTAGTATCCAGGATAGTTATCAGCAGATTAAATAAGATATAACCCCCTCGACATCAGCGTAGAATCTTAACATTTCCTTGAAGATATACTAGTATCTAATATAGACTTTTGTCCGATTTTCTTGACGAGATACTCAATATCAGAGTATTCACAAAATAGATGAGACTGCAGTAAAACTATTTGATTGGCAAAACACGTAATCACAAAGTACTGTAGTTTTACAAATTACAAAAATAATTACAAAATACAGCAACGTTTCGACCAACAAGGCCTTTATCAAGCAAACGAACAGCAGGAGTGACAAATTTAAAAAAACAAATGGACGACCAAATACAAACGTTTCTAATGAAAATCTGGAGAAAAAAACGAATAACGAAATAAATGTAACACAAAAACACACATAAAAACTAGAAATAGAACGGAAGAGAAACAATGAAAAATCTAGTAAATATATAACTTGAATACATGCAACATATACCCATACAGATTACAAGGCATGGGAAGAGAAAGTACTAAGAAGCATAGGAATGTAATACGTTGAGCCCATGTTGTCGCAAGTTACCATACAAAGAAATCAACCGATTCTCCAGAGCAAATCGACTGCGATCATCCAAGGAACATGATCAGATGGCTGTGACCTGGACATCGTGAGCACCTAAATGACAAGTATCATTGAAATGGGTGGCTACGGGGGTCACAGAGCATTGGCATATGTCGCGCAAGTGTTGGGCGAAACGGTCACTGAGCCTCTTGCATGTCTCGCCGATATAAGCCTTGTTACGTCGCTTACAGATAATGGCATAGATAAGATTACGGGACTCGCATGTGAAACCATCGTCAATAAGAAACGTGGCTAAAGGAAAAGATACAGTACGCGTCTGTATCACATATCTGTTTTTCTTTACATATCTTGGTTGTTTCTACTTAACAAGGCAATATCATCTGCAAAATCCAAATATTCTAGTTGACTATTTTCTACCCAATCGATGCCAGTTTCGCCCCTGCAACATTTTCGCAGTCACTCCAAACAATAGCGGAGATAGAATACAGCTTTGCTTTACTCCGGTTTCAACCATAAACCAGTCGCTGTGTCCACCATCAGTGCGAACTGCACACTGTGAACCATCATAGAGGCTCTTAATAATGTTTATTATTTTGTCTGGTATTATATAGCATCTCAGAATATCCCAAAGAGAAATTCTATGTAGACTATCAAAGGCTTTTTAAAATCGATGAAATTTAGTATGAGTGGTTGTTCATCCACTCAATATGTTCCTCCAAAATTAGTCTTAGGGTAATTATTTGGTCTAAGCAGCTTCTCCCAGGTCTAAAACCAGCTTGTTCTTCTCTCAGAGTTGTGTCTACTGCTCCTTTGATTCTATTAAGAATGATTTTGCAGAAAGTCTTGGTCATTACTGATAATAGGTGATCCCTCTCCAGTTGTTGCAATCTTTGAGATCACCTTTTTTGGGCATCTTAACAATTATTCTCTTTTCCATTGATCGGGACAGTTTCTTCTTCCCATACTTTATTAAATAGTTCTTGCACCTGGCTAGTAGTTGTATCATCAGCCGCTTTGAGCATTTTTGCAGTAGCGTTGTCATCACCCGCTACTTTATTGTTTTTCAAGGAATGGATTGCCACCTTGACCTCAGCTACACTTATCATTTCTTCGTTAAGTGGTAGAGAACTGTTTCTTGCCTCTTCGCCAACTTGAGTAGTACTGGTGGATCAGGTCTAATTAATATTTCTTCAAAATGTTCTGCCCATCTTTTCTTCTGATCGGTATCTGATGTTAGAACTTTACCATCTTTACTCTAGATTGGGCTACCCTTTGAAACAAAAGTTCCAGTAAGTTGTTTTAGTGTATTATATAGCATTTTACTGTTTCCAGTCTTAGCTGCCTTTTCCCTTCTTCAGCCAGTCGATTGACATATGCTCTTTTATCTCCTCTAGCATATGCTCTTTTCACGTCCTTGTCTTTTAGTCTATATTCCTCTTTAACTTGGATTTCATCTGTTGCATCCTTAGTATTAAATATCGCTAGTTTCATCTTTCTTCTTTCTTGAATAAATTTCCAGGTGTCATCACTCATCCAGGGTTTTCTGTCTTTTGTCTTTAATCCTGCGCTACTATTTGCTGCCCCTAATAGTGTGTCCTTTATCTTAGTCCATTTGTCTTCAATAATCTGTTCATTTTCACCATTGAGTAACTCGAACCTATTCTTAAGTTCGAGCTGATATTCCTCTTTTACCTCATTATTTTGTAGTCTTTGTCTATTCGCAGTTGTTCTTTTTTTGTATGGTGAATTTTCAATTTCAGTTTCAATTTACCTATGCATAAATTATGATCACTTCCTACATCTGCCCCTCTGTATGCACTGACATCCAGCAATGATGTTCTAAATTGTGTATTTATGCACATATGGTCAATCTGATTCCTGGTCACTCCATCTGGTGAGTGCCAAGTAAGTTTATGAATTTCCTTATGTGCAAAGATGGTACCTCCAATTACTAAGTTTGACAGCATACATAACTCCGCCAGTCTTTCTCCATTCCCATTCATTGTGTTTATTCCTTGTTTTCCTATAGCTCTACCCCTACATTATCACTTCCAACCTTGGCATTAAAGTCCCCCATTACTACTAACAGGTCATGTTTTTGGGTCTTGTTAATTTGATCTTGTAGTTGCTCATAAAATGTGTCTTTCTTATCATCGTCAGCCTCGTTTGTTGGTGCATAACACTGCAGTATTGTCATATTGACATGCCTAGTACTGAAGCGGGCTCTAGTTATCCGACTCGAGATGGGTTCCTATTCTAACATGCTCTTTGCTACTCTAGGTGTCATCATTATACCCACTCCTTCAAAATGCTTACCATCTTCTCTCCCTGAATATATGAAAGTTAATCCACTAACTACTCTTCTATCTGTTCCAGGCCATCTCACTTCACTTAACACCAGTATGTCCAGCTCGTATCTCTTCATTTCTTCTGCAATTTGGGCTGATTTTGTAGCCGTGGCCATCGTTCTCACATTCCAAAATCCAATTTTAGTGTGTGTTTTTGAGGCAAGTAATGTACAAGTCGGGTTACTGACTTCCGCAAAGCGGCTTTCATCAGAAACCGTCATTGATGCACTAGGTGCACCGCACACCACCTGGCTGGTCGGTTTACCGGAATGGCGTCCTTTCTTGCAAGTTTCTGTAGCTCTTTCAATTTCTTGTGATGAGGTAGCTGGCCTCACGCACAATCCTCCTCCTTTTTCATCCGGACTTGGAACCGGCATTGGCAGAGTTAGACAAGCATAACTAGGTCCCATTTTAGTACCCATGGCAACCCCACTGATCTGTTCAAAGAATTGGTCATTAAATAGAAAGGAGTTAAGAGTGAGAACTAGTTCCGCAAGACGGAGGAGAGCAGAAGTTGACAAAAGTGGATTAGTTCTCCGATTGAGAAAGAACTGGAGAGCTTTAAGGCCGTCAGGAAGAGGTATAGAAGTGTACAATGAGCACACATCAAGGAGGAAGAGACGGTAGGTTCTCTCGGGTAACAACTCAATGGAAGAAAAGACAGACAAAGCGTGGTTCGTATCTTTCAAAAATGATGAAAGTGTGGTGACTATGGGATTAAAGATACTATCAAGGATTTCGGAGATGTGTTCCGTAGGGTAAGAGCAAGCAGAAAATATCAGAGTATGGATGTTTCAACATTACTACTGTTATACTTGAGACACTTCAGATAGCCAAAACAAGTTGTATTTTATTTCCCCGGGGACATAAACCAGAATTGGAACTATAGGAGAAGTTTGGGTAGAGAAGAATGTATATGGGAAAACTGTTTAGAGAAAACCCAAGTTATAGACATTTCTTGATATGTTAAATGTTTGTTTTGATATATTATTTTGTTGTTGTTGTGTTTATATGTTTTTTAATAAATATATTCTTTGGAGAAAGATTTCAATAAACTAATATTTAAATTGATGCAGACTTGGATAAGATGTACAGAGAATGTATAGATCGAATGCTCAGATTCATATGTATGAAAGTTGGTATAATATTAGTGACCATGACAGAGACCCTTTTCTGGTTTACCGTGCCCAGTATAGAGGAAGAATAGCCACTCATCCACGACCCTACAATAGATTGTCGTTCTGGACAGTGTCCAAATTCTTAGTGGCCATTCACTGTGACAGATCTCTTATTGGTTTACCTTGCCCAGTATTGGCACAGCTTCCTACCTTACAACAATATTATTTGCTGATCTCTTTCTTAAATACTATATCAACAGATTCAATCAAGATTGTTGATACATAAAACGTTGCAAATATTAGCTTATCACAATTGTTTAATACTTGTGCAAATTTTGTTATGTGGTATATGTTCTATCAAATCACGGCAGTAGCAAATAATAGTATAACATAAACAAACAGGTGATTATACTTGAACGATTTTCTTGGATTATACTCTGCACATGTTAGACAGAACACATAGCCATCACAAGATAGAAAAAGTGTTGAAAGTCTATCATGAATTTAGCAGAATGAACAGACATTGTAATGAATAATAAATGTGTGGGGTCAAAAATCAACAGCAAAGATCTTTAAGTCATTCAGAATATATGTATACAAAAGAACAGCATATATACACCAAAGTATACACATATAAAATGCATACACACATCATTCATAGTATCTTCAAGTTTATTGTACAGTTTATCAAAGGGGAGCGCCGGAGCTAATGAATACGATTAATAAATAGACAATAAACAAGATGTTGTTTCATCTTAAATACAACAAGTTTATCGCTTCTGTTTGTACAAACACTGCTTGATCGAATCTGAACTGATTATTCTGTGTGTAACAAACGACGCTGTTTAGGAAAAAGACGAGACTAGGTGAAGATCTATTGTTTTTAGAGATTGCTGGCTGTATTACTATAGACGTTTGTATGTAGAGCTAGACAATGGTTGTCGTAAGAAATAAGGATTTGTTGTTCGAATCCTGTGTTTTGTCATTTAAGTTTTTCCAGAGTTCCCCCAACACTTAACTAATTAAATGAATTAGTTCGACAATTGTTTCGGTACAGTTTCTGTTATTGTGTCATCTTATTTGTGAATCTGTAATCTGTGCTCGATGATAGGGTGCAACATTTTTTCCTAGTATTTTACATAATATGTTACCGGTATTGCAAAGTATAGATGACCCTATATATTTCATACAATTCGTTTTGTTTATTTTCTTCTTCTAGATTTATTGCAATTCTCCATTAAGACACGTCTAATAAGAATGACATTTTCGTTATTTATTTTAACAAAATTATCGATCCATAATTAACGTGTACTTGCTATATAAATACAGAATATTGCTATATCATATCAACATTAGAAACGCAGTGCGACGCGACCAGTTATTAAATATTGACGGCAAGACATTGGTCAATGAATCGTTGAGAGCTTGCGATAATCATTTCTATAACATTAGCAATCTGGTACTTAAAGAGACATGTTCGTTGAATATGGTAATACTAATAATATGGTAAGTATCGTGATGAACAGGTAGGGATATTAATAAAGAGACATACATACAGATAGATAAAAGTTATGGTGGACTTAACTGTAACCTTAACTGAAGAATTATATATTGTAACTATTATCATGTGATATGCCGGCTGGTGTGGATTAAATTTGAATAAAAATTTTTGAAATATATTTCTTCATAACAAATTTTGAATAATGAAATTCGCTTTCTCTGATGATATTGTTCTTGATATTACTGGTTCAAATGGATAATCTGTTACACATTTTATTCTAATATTTTTGTTATTCGCTGAAACGTTTGGGATGTATTGTTTGTTATTTCTTATTGTTCAATGATAGAAAGTTATGAATACATTGTACTATGTCACAGCTCGAGAGAGAGAGAGAGAGTTTATGATTTTAACACCTCTTGGAATACCTTTATTGCGTTTAGCAAACGTGTTACGAATAGTTTATGGAAATTATGCTTCTCACTCTGCCATTACATTGTAGAGGGAGGGGGTGGAAAGGGAGTGATTGTCTCAATGACAAAGTTACCGAAGCCGGACAAGTCAGATGAGAGAGATCGGACTGAACTTTTCCTTCTGATCCTCCATGTTAAGGGCTGTGCCACGGACTTATACACATCCCTTTAAAACGGACTCGGTTTTTTTTTATTTCTTTATCCTGATCCAGAAGAACTTGAGCTTTCAGCTCTTCGGCTCAGTGCCATGGACATCGTAACCCTTCAGTTCGATGCCACGAACACCGTAAATCTGGAGAACCTGTGGCTTTTCTATCAGCCCGCGGAATTAAACCCGAACTCACAGAGAGCTTGTCACCCGTCGTCCAACGCGCAACGAACACGCTGGGCAGGCGGTCAAACGGACGCCGTTAAAAAACACTAAACACACGTTTTCACAACATAAAAGATTTAGACTTTTATCAACACATGTTTTTGGCGTATTGTCAGACTGGGATGATATGATAATTACAAACACAAAGTTGTAGATAACAAACAACACGACAGAAACTCATGATGACCTAGGTCAGAAAGATAAAAAATGACGATATGTAGGACATACCCTGCGGCAGACACATGAAAGTGCCCCTAGACAAGCACTTGAGTGAAACCCGCAAGGGAAACCATAAAGGGACGCTCTAAACAGAAACGGAGATTAATTTTTGCGAAACATAGGGATGCTGAACTGTCCATACAGAAAATAATCGGGGATCTTGAAATATAAAGAACAACGGTTGACACCCTATTCTACATTAGACGATGTACGGAACGCCTTCAGATCTTCGGTGATCATACAGGATCAAATCAGATCAGGAAAAAACCGTGTGAAGGCTGTGATAATATTGGCTAAATGGATATTTTCGTCGTGCACAAGCAAATTGCAGTATTATATAATATTGGAAAGATGAAATATTAAATATAATTTAACATTTCATTTTCATTTCTCTCTTATGTAATCAAGTAGCAGCATGTCCCTTGCGGAACATCGTATTAATCACAGCACGCGTGAAAATCTCTCTGTCTCTTGCAAGTTCTCCAGCCTCTTCCAGCGTCATGTTCAAGGTTTCTTTGATGTCCTGCTGCCATCTTCGTCTTGGTCGTCCCCTGCATCGTTTTCCAGGAACCATGAGTTCCATTACCTTTCTCTCCATACCACTGTGGCGTTTAATGTGGCCAAAATATTTCATCTTTCGGCACATGATGTTATTTATGAGCCAATGCTCCTTGATATTCAGGTCTTGTAGGATGTCTTTGTTTCTTCTCTTCTTTGTCCAGGATGTTCTAAGAACTTTTCTATAGCACCTTGTTTCAAAAGCTTCAATTTTGTTTTTTAATGTTTGTGTTATGGTCCACGATTCGCATCCATATGTAATATTATATATGTACTCTTATGTAATACTGCAATTTATTTGTTAACGTCAAAAACACCTATTCTACACTAGGAGCTGAGAGAGATACGTAAGTATTCTTTTGATGTCGTGTGTAATAATTAAAACACAATATCAATTTAGATACTAACATCAACGGTATAATTTTGTTTATACTTTTGTAAGTGCAATTGTGCTAGGAAAGTGATTCTCCATCTCCCTAATGCTGCGACCCTTTAATACAATTTATCATGTTGTGGTGACCCCCAACCATACAATTATGTAACAATATTTATTTCTAATTATGATAAATATGTGTTTTCCGACGATCTTAGTCGACCCCTGTGAAATGGTTGTTCGACCCCATAGGGTCGCGACCGACAGTTTGAGAACCACTCTGCTAGGAGAATATGTAACAGTGCTGTCTAACGTTTGTATATTTTATATTTTGGTGCGCATCTGACTGATGGATGTATAGTCGCATGCGCACCTCGGGGATTGCAGTAACAGTACGAGCAATAATACCATTAACAAAATCTAAGTAGTAGTAATATTAATTTTATTTTAATGAAAATATAATCCTGACCTACAATTAACAAAAAACATATTGTACTTAACGAATAAAACAAAAACATCCTATTATTCAGAAATACAATTTGCCCTTGATATTATCGTTATTTTGACAAATTCAAATAGGGCACTAGGAAATTATTAGGTGAAGTGAAAGATAAAAGCGAAAAACAAAATCTATATCTCAATGTGGCAAAAACAAAAATAATGACAAAAGATAAAATGAACATGACAAAGGATATTTTTATCAACCGAGAGAACGAACATGGCTATACAAAAAATTAAACAAGTAAAAACAGTATGGGACGGAACTGATAAAAAAAAACAAAGATCAGCATATTCCCAGTGGCAACGTATGGGTATGAAGCATGGACATTTAATAAAGCAGTGGAAAAACATGCTCAAAGCGGCTGATGATACAACTATTAACCAGGTGCAAGAACTTTAATAAAGTATGGGACGAAGAAACTGTCCCAGATCAATGGAAAAAGGGAATAATTGTTAAGATCCCCAAAAAGGTGATCTCAAAGATTGCAACAACTGGAGGGGGATCACCCTATTATCAGTAATGACCAAGACTCTCTGCAAAATCATTCTTAATAGAATCAAAGGAGCAGTGGACACAACCCTGAGATAAGAACAAGTTGGTTTTAGACCTGGGAGAAGCTGCTTAGACCAAATAATTACCCTAAGACTAATTTTGGAGGAACATATTGAGAAGCAACAACCACTCATACTAAATTTCATCGATTTTAAAAAAGCCTTTGATAGTCTACACATAATTTCTCTGTGGAATATTCTGAGATGCTATGGAATACCAGACAAAATAATAAACATTATTAAGAGCCTCTATGATGATTCACAGTGTGCAGTTCGCACTGATGGTGGACACAGCGACTGGTTTATGGTTGAAACCGGAGTAAAGCAAGGCTGTATTCTATCTCCGCTATTGTTTGGAGTGACTGCGAAAATGTTGCAGGGGCGAAACTGGCATCGATTGGGTAGAAAATAGTCAACTAGAAGATTTGGATTTTGCAGATGATATTGCCTTGTTAAGTAGAAACAATCAAGATATGCAAAGAAAAATAGACAACTTGTCATCTATAGCATCAAAAGTTGGACTGCAGATAAGCTATGAAAAACCAAATATAATGAAGACACATATGGCAAATATTGCAGATATCACACTGGAATCTAAAATGATAAAAATAACAAAGCAGTTCACCTATTTAGTTAGCAATTTTGATTGCACAGGAAATGTTAAAAAGAAATTATGATACGAATTGGCAAAGCAACATCAGCTTTTAAAAGTCTAAATAAAATATGGAACTGCAAGTTATATAGTATTAAAACTAAATTACGAATTTTCAATTCAAATGATGTATCAATCCTAACATATGCCAGCGAGAGTTGGAAAATGACTAAAGATATAGAAAGCAAGTTGAATGCATTTGAAAATAGATGTCTGCGAAAAATAATGAATATAAAATGGAACGAATTCAGGAGAAGTGATGAAATCAGAGATATGTCTGGTCAACCACTAGTGACAACTGTTATAAGAAAGAGAAGATGGAGATATGTTAGACACACCTTGAGGAGAAATGATCAACGAATATCAAAGCAGGCATTGAAGTGGGATGCAAATGGTTCAAGAAAGAGAGGTCGACCTAAGGAGACCCTGAAACGAACTTTGCTGAGAGAGGCAGGAAATATCCGTCTCAGTTCCATGGAGGAAATTGAGCGAGTTGCCCAGGATAAAGTGGTATGGATAAATTATTTGCAGGCCCTATGTAACGTATAACGGTACGAGAGGATTTATTATTATTATTATTATTATTATTATTAATATATATATATATATATATAAAGAGAGAGCCGCAGTAGCGTAGTGGTTAATGAACTCGTTTCTTAGGATAGTGGCTTGGGTTAATTTCCACAGTGGACGTGGAATATTTTTCCGACAGTAAAGGTTCTCAAGTCGACCCAGCCTCAACTGTTCTCAAGTCGACCCAGCCTCAACTGTTGTCAAGTCGACCCAGTCTCAACTGTTCTCAAGTCGACCCAGCTTCAACTGTTCTCAAGTCGACCCAGCCTCAACTGTTTTCAAGTCGACCCAGCCTCAACTGTTCTCAAGTCGACTCAGCCTCAACTGTTCTCAAGTCGACCCAGCCTCAACTGTTCTCAAGTCGACCCAGCCTCAACTGTTCTCAAAGTCGACCCAGCCTCAACTGTTCTCAAGTCGACCCAGCCTCAACTGTTCTCAAGTCGACCCAGCCTCAACTGTTCTCAAGTCGACCCATCCTCAACTGTTCTCAAGTCGACCCAGCCTCAACTGGGTAACAGAAGAAGCACTAGGAAGTAAAAGCAGCCGGCATGGTATTGACAACATCACCCATCGTGTACCGACATTCAATTAAAAACTATGGAACTAACATCGTATTACCCAATATACCTCGAGGTATAAAATGGATTTCTTTATTTTGACGTTCATGTGGTATGGAATCATAGATTCATCATGTGGTATGGAATCATAGATTCATCATGTGGTATGGAATCATAGATTCATCATGTGGTATGGAATCATAGATTCATCAATTATGAACGGATCAAACTGGTTGTCCTTTTGTTCGTCCTAACTTACCTTATGACATGTTATATATTAAATGAATATAGGAAGACGATGCCTTAAACACAAGTACATAATAGTAATCTTTACTTACAGGTCAATATTCAATCAATCAATCAAGTGCCGTGCCTGCCGGCGTAGGCGATCATGTCTCTCCACAACTCTCTTTGTTTGGTGCATGTAATCAGTTCTGACGTCGATATTTTGTCGAACCATGATGTCAGGCCATTCAATACCTTCTCAATATTAGGCATGCTTATTGATCTTAATCGACGTATCATCTTTTTAATTGCATTAAATGGTAAAAATAGTGTTTGTTTTTTGTTCCTACCGAAGCACGTCATTAATGAACTACATTATGTGACGTACCAACAAAAATGGATTGAAGTCTCTGTGCCGCAGAAGTTAGGTGATTGTCTCTTTCGTGAGAAAGGTACCAGGTTCACTCCCTTGAGGAGCCATCTGGATATTTTTCCAGAGATCCTGATCTCAGTGTAGGTGAGATCGCGTTCCTAGTCCTATCGGAGACGGACGATAAAGGTAAGTCTCGTGTTCAATATGAGCACGTAAAAGAACCCTTGGCAGTTCAAAATCGAGTAGAGCAGGCTGGAAAGCTGCTGCCTGTGCAAAATTCAGTAGGATAGGTTAAAAATAAAATTCCTACAACAATATCTTCACCATCTTCAAAATTATATCGGGACCCTTGCCACTGCTACGGAGTTCATGCACTGCTGCTGATGTATTCCTGTGTAAGAAAGAGATCGGAGAACACATGGTTACTCAATGAAATTCAATGATGATGGTCCTATTAATGAATCAATCAATCAATGGATTGAAGCACATTTGCCATTAATCTTTTTTTGTGTGTTTCAGTTGAAAGAAGCCATCGATGAACTGCATTATGTCACACATCAACAGACATGGATTGGAACACATTTGTCATTTACCTTTCTATTTTTGTGATATTCTGAATAATCCGCGAACAAGCATTGCAGAAAGAACTGCTAGTACAAGAAAACAAACAAAATCAATGATGTGTAAAGTTTCTTTGTTTTCTTAACATTACGTTTGTAGTCTAAATAGATTTCACATTATTTCATATATAACTTGTATGGAGAAATTATAAACAATTCTGTAAATTATGTGATCATCAAATATTCACTATTATTTACAAACAAGATTGATCAAGATTTCAGTATATGGAAACGTTTTTAATTAACTGAAATTAACTGCATATCCTTTACGTGATTTTTCGAATCAACCCCAGCTTTCTAACGCTGTTTGTGCTTTTTCTAGGCATTATTACTTTCAGTAGTTTGCCATTGCTTTCTGAACGTGTGGTTTCATTGTCCTTTCGTAAAAATCCACGCGAAACAATTTGCAACCAAACTGTCCGCAGCGTGATTCGATCTCAGAACGTCGGGGTTAATAGACCTAGTCACTATCCCCTAAGCCACAGATGTCACCTTTAATTAACTACACAATCTGAATGAATAACAGCGCAACATCGCAACAGTTCTTAACACCTAAAATCTGACAAACAGTATTAGCAGTACTAAATTTCCAACAAGACATTTCACAAAATAACGTATTAGATAGAAACAAAAATTATTCAAAAAGATTAATTTCATTGCTCTGCTACTTAACATGACAAAGGTATAATGACTTTTGTTAGAGCACTTTGGTTTAAAAACTGCATTTCCAAAATACATCACGTAGAAACTAGGCTTTAACGTGCGTATACCAGAAGTTAATCGCTTCCTAGGACATGAGTAACAAATGGAATTAATATTTACCAAGAGAGAATGTATTGATAAAATATTCTACAAATGGAGACCACATTCTCTACTATAAACGATACAACAATTTATTCAAATTCCAGTTTTATTACAAGTACATTCTCTTCTGTTGACATAGATTTTGCAGCTCTTATGTATACTACATCTTGGGTTAATCAGTATATATTAATCCCTGTGATAGCAATAGTTGGAATTCTAGGAAATATTCTCAGTGCTATTGTAATAGTTAAAAGTGGACTGAGGAAACCTTCTAACGTTCTCCTTCTTGGTTTGGCTGTAGCTGATATTCTGACTTTATTGGATATTTTTGATATTACTTTATACCTTTCCTTGGCAAACAATAACTGTGGTAATGACTGCAATGTACTTTTCTTTCCATATGCATCAGCTTTAACTATCTTTATATTTGCGGTAGCTTTCTATGCTATCACAGCATTTGGTTCAAGACTGTCAACAACTGTGACCGCCATTATCACAATGGAACGTTTAGTGGCAGTGTTTTACCCGCTCAAGTTACCACAGATAGTGACACGTCAACGCACGTGCTTGGCTCTAGTCTGTTCTGTGATATTCTGGTTACCATGGACAATTTTCCAATGTTTTTGGTTCAAATTTAATTTTCAGTATAGCAATGAATATAATACTTTTATAGCATGGATCTCAAATTCAAAGTATATCAAAAGCTTTGTTGTAACCTCTTTTAACGATCGTGTTGTGAATCATCTCTCTCATACAATACCCCTTATCTTGGTAGCTGGTGGGAGCATGGTCATTTGGATCAAAATTAGAATTGTCAGTAATAAACGAAGACAACTTGTCTCCGCTACATCCAAACAGAGGTTCTCATCTCGGACAACAGTGACTCTTCTAATGGTTTGTCTCATCTTCTCTATCACACGTTTCTGCTTTGTTCTTCGGAATATTCCATGGTTCAATTTTAGCGATCCATCTTGGGTTAAAGTGTCATTCTTCTATGGAATTGTTAGAGAAGGACTTATAAAACTTAATAGCGCTTGCAACTTTTTTATATATGTAGCGTTTAATTCCAGGTTTAGACAGACACTGAAGAGCTTGATTGTTAGTCACCAGCGAGATGATAGCATGAGTAGGTCGTATTCCCAGTAACATTGATCGTGCAGTGTATGGTAACTGGCGAATTAAATAACGTTAATTGCATATCCTTTATAGGACTTTGCGAATCAACCCCAGCTTTTTAACGGGCTTTGTGATTTTTCTAGGCATTATTAAGTTCAGTAGTTTGTCATTGCTTTCTGAACGGGTGGTGCCATCGTCCTTTCTAAAACCCACGCGAAACAATTTGCAATCAAACTGTCTGCAGCGTGTTTGAACTCAGAAAGTTGGGGTTGATAAACCGAGTCACTATCCTCTAAACCACAAACGCCACCAACTGGCGAATTACAACTAGAAAATTAATTAGAACAGTTATTTGTGATTTCATCAGCTGTGCTAAGCCCTAATTTTTAGACATTTTTTTCATTTCTTGAAAGCTATATTTTCTGTAGTTGTTCATGTTCATTAAACCATTAACTTTATACACCAATTTCCGCTTTTAGTTTCCAACGGCCAGCACGCAAGAGTTTAGGTATGCAGTCTCAGGTATTTTAAATAACAGAGCTTCTTAGTGACTCTATAAATTAAACAATATTAGTGTCTACAACTATAATAACCTCTTTGACTTTCCAAGTCAAAGACAGTATAAACTTTTGGATTCAGAGTCAGGATTGAGTTTCCAGACCACAGACAGCTTTGACTTTCCAAGTCAGAGACAGTATTAATTTTTCAATTCAGAGTCAGTATTAAGTTTCCAGACTGCTTAGACTCTCCAAGTCAGAGCCATAATTTAATATATAATTCATATATATTATTGATTTTCTATGCCACTTAAAAAGTTACTTTTCCAAAGAACAGTCAATTTTTCCAAAGACCAATTGACATTCATCAATATAGATTTTACATTAACTTTACAAAACATAAGAAATTATAAAAAATAATATCTCTTAGTTTGTTCACTTGACTGGACTGAGACTCTATTGTAGATAAGTAAACAAATCATCATTAAATAGCAAGTACTGAGCAGAACTTTGCCAATCCTTCGGAATTTCTATCTCTCATATGCCAGATGTCCTGCCTCTGCAGCCGTCATGTTCAAACCATCAGTTACATCTTGAATCCATCTTCTCCATGGTCTTCCTCTTCTCCTCTTTGCTGGGATGCCTCCTACCATGATGGTCCTCTCCAGCCCTTCGTGTCTCTTTACATGTCCAAAATACTTCAATGTTCTCATTCTTATTTGTAGCATCAGCCAGTTTTCTTTGATTTTGAGTTCTTTCTAGATAGATATATTTGTTCAATTCTCTATCCATGATATACGGAGTACTCTTCTGTAATACATATATTCAAAAGCAGATATAAACAAATAGGCGAGATAATCATTTTGGGAAGTACAGTCACGTATGACTCCAGACAACTACAGATGTAGAGACAAGACATCTACTTGACAGACACACCTAACAAGGACATTTATACTGCTGGATCGGTGATAATAAAAGTGTGATCATAATAAGCCTCAGCCTCATGTAGTCATAACATAGTGGAGATATCTAGAAATCAGACCACTCACGCCCATTCACTTTTGCACTCTTGTATTGTTAGGCAACGACGAATTCATTTTAAAAGCAACGCAACATCTGAAAAGAAAGTTTTATTATGTCCCAAAATAAATTTAACGCAAAGAAATATTATAAGTTCGTTCCAAAATTCGTGATCATCGTTACCGACCGATATAAAATTCATCCACTTGACATAAATTCTTGATTTTTTTTTACATATGGTATACTTGTCGAAATTTTACAGTACGATTGTCAAGTTTGTCTATAACTAAGCATTTTCGTGTTCCACATGCAATTCAGTGCAAGTCAAAATCGGGATCCCGTGGAATTAATCAGTTCACAATGTTTCCTACCGCCTGTCATTGGCGTATGTAAGCAACATTTACTTTCATTTATAGAAGTGGAAGGTATCATTTGTTCACTATGTGACCTTTCTTTTTATAATATGTAATAGAAATACGCCTTTGCAATCATTCGCCACCATTTTGTGTATTACTGTAAGTTCTAAACTTTGATGATCATTTTGTTGTGCTTATACAAAATTATATAACAAAAACGTTTTTGTATCAACCAAGCTACCTACCAATTACTTAAACATGTATTCGTAAGGTCGTGAGATATATAAGACTGTTTGCAAAAAATCACTGGTATGCATCAGGTAGATTTCGTACTAATTAAACTTTAGTGTGATCACGAATTTTGGAACGAACTATTTTTCCAACACTTTTTATCTATAATAGCCATAGAACTGCGTAAAATTGCAATAAATAACATTCTTTCAAGTCATTTTCAATACAATTGCATATATACTTCCAGAATTGCATATTATTAAATTATATGTTACTAAACAAAACAGTACAATTACACGTTTTGCTAAGTTTTTTAAGTTTTAGGTTAAAAGCGAAACACGTTAAAACAAAGTACTGTAAATTTACATAATACAACAACAATAACAATACACAGCAACGTTTCGATCAAAAGGTCTTTATCAAGCAAACGATACCAAAAAAGTGAAGAAATTCAATCCTTACACGGCACACTACATATAGAATCAGATAATAAATTTCTAAAGGACCTAAAAATGTTTTAATGCAGTCTCCCTAATATCTATAAGTTAAAAGCCAACATTTCACTGTTGATGTAAAAATATGGTTCAATATAGCATCTATATTTCATTGAATCATGATCCTTGCACACATCGCATGGGAAACATGTGAATGCGTTCAACGTGTTGTCTGAAACCTATACTCGAGATCTTATGAACTGATAGAGTTACTAACATTGAAGTAATTAAACAGAGATTCCTAGAATGGTCACTATTATACGTCAACGTGTTTAAGATTGTTGGGTCACTTATCTCGAATGAACGACGCTCGGATTCTCAAGGGATAAGCTGGCTGAAAACGAACACCCCACCGAAGGATAAGCAGCTGGGCTCCAATAGGTGCTGAAGGCTGGTGCACGTACATCACGTTCTGATGTGTGGCTGTTTATATATCACAATGAGAATGATTAAAACAGACCTAGAACGATCGAAGAGGAGGAGGATTCTCAAGGATATCTTGTATGGAGAGCCGGCTTCTGACAAAAAACTGTGTGATGATTTCACATCTGTTACAAAGACGCTTAGAAGATTTATATCAGATGACGCTTGTCATAAATAAACAATATAGGGAAGAACTTGTTCAGATGACAAAACAAGCTCTGAAAACAGGTTTAAGAAACAGTGATGTCAGACTTGGTCAATTTGCTAACAAATCATCATATTCAGGTGTCGTTCCGGCTGGTGTAGGCGATCATGAATCTCCACAAATCTTTGTCCCTGATGGAAGCTATCATATAAAATGTTGACGCTCTTTCGTGCCATGAAGTCAGGCTATCCAAACTTTTCTCTTCTGTCTTTATATGTCTCATTTCCTCTCGATGTTACCGGCTGTAACAATGTGTTCTAAGCCTCCCCTTTTTATTAGATATCCGAAAACGATGATTGCCTCTTTTTTATGTTGAAAATAAGATTTCTCTGTGTCAAGGCCTCAATCAACAACTCCACATTTGTCATTTTAGCAGTCCATGTGATTGAGTTTCATCGTTTTTCTATAAAACCACATATATGTGTCCCTCAGAGATTTCTCTCTCTGTTTGCTAACTATCCATGGCTCGCATCCGTATGTCAGTATTGGCTCTATGTACCACTGCATAACTCTCATTCTGATCTCAATTGACAGTGATTTATTGTTTATATATTGCTTCTCATTTTCTGAAACACTACTTTGTCCTGCCCTATTCTGCTCTTTATTTTCTGATCTGCATATACCATCTGATGTTAGCAAGACTCCGAAATATTTACATTGATGTACGTGTCTCAGCTTCGTTCCATTTACTGTGATAGTGCATTTTATTGAATTCTACTTGTTTGCTAACATATAACGACACAGAATAAATCACCGACTACAAAATCCTTCATTGGACGTTTTATGCATTGTCTCTCAAGGCTAATATGATGTCATAATCACAAGTACAACTCGAAAACTATTGTTAAATTCAAAATACAAAATAAATTCCAAATGTTACAATTTTCCTCAAAAATCAATTTAAAAATCAACAACTGTGTGTTTATAATCTATACGACTTTTGTTTTACTCGTTATTGACATTAAAAAGCTGGACGTAATGTTCTTCTTAATCGCCGTTGTCCGTCCTCTTCTCTGTTTGATTCGCTTGTTCCTTGTTTTGTTTTACAATTTCTCTCACTTAAGCTATCTAATTTTCCATGACTATCTTTTTCCATTTTCGTAGTCACCATCACATTACTAATTGTCAGTATTATAATTCTGTCAGAGTGTATTACATTGCATGCACTCATTCCCATTGCTATTATATCTATGTGCCTCTCTGTTGTTGCATTTCATTCTTTTGAATCTATACCCTACGTCGTCTAAGACTCGATTTCGCCTCGTTCTACGATTTTTCAAGATGTTAACAAGATTACATCAACCAGAAAAACTGCTACATACACATGGTAGACGCATACTAATACATTGTTTGCACTTGTCAATCAAACTGACACTCGGACATCATGATAATGTCACAATCTTGTATGCAGCAAACGCAAACAGTAGGCTCACGAAACAAGTAATTAATTTGTCCAAATCTAAACATTTTCAAACGCTAAAGAAACTCTGAGTCAAACAAAAAAATCGATAAAGCCGATGAATAATTTCTGGACAAATATTTGAAATTATGGAATATTAAATTATAGAAACCAACCAATTCGTCGTCATTATTCTGTGTCATTCGTTAGATTCCAGTAAATCAGCCAGCACTATACATGTTCAACGTACATGAAACATATCCAATTTGAGATATGTTTATATTTATTTTACATTACTATTGATGTTTGTGTATTTCAACAAAACCAAATTATTGTTCAAAGATAACTGTGTTGGAAATGGAGAATGGATTAAAAATAATTTACACCAAAGTTCTAAAACATAACAAGTAGGACTAATTACATGCCTACCATTTGTGGAGAAGAAAAAAAATCGTAATCATTTTGTTTTAACAACTAGCAATTTTGGATAGTCTTGTGAGAGACCTATGAATGATTACAGAATACTGTCGGTACTAATTTAATTAGGATAATTCGTGTTTACATTATCCAGTTGTATAATTATCTAGTTGCGTGTAGTATTTACTTTGTTATCATGTTGTGATATCTAATAAGTAATATTAGTAATACGATAAGTATATCAATGAACAGGTAGAAATATACGTATAGGAGAAGTGTTAGTATCAAATTTTAATTTAAACTTGACTTGAACTTTACAAATTTTAGACCATATACATATGCTATATCAGGGATCCTCGATAAGGAGTTCATTCTTTTTGTTGATTTTTTTTTTGGGTATACACTGGTTCTGGTATAAATAATAATAAGACTCGTTCTTAGGTTGGACAGAAGCCCCTCAACTTAACGACGTTTTAACCCTTTCCCGCATAATGTCATCTGTAGTGGACACCTACTATTTGTTCGTCTCTTAGATACACATACGTGTTTAGCTACCTCTGACGCATTCAGTGTCTTCTTTTCTCGAATCCTGTTTGTCTCACAGCGTCAGGTCAAGCATACAATGTAGTGCTAGGAATTAACTGTGGACAGAGTCGTAAATTCACTTGTACTTCTACTGTGTAGTCAAGGTTGCTGATAAGACGATATTCATCTCAAACATTCATGCATGAAAGGATTTAATTTCCTAACAATAAACTCACAAATGTAATCTACCGACGTGTGCCGATAAAATTGTAACAACATTTGATCTATTTTCGTTAATAGAAACTTTTACAAAATGAAATTCTCTTTCTCTGGCACAACTGATGCGGGTGTGTATTCTGTTACAAGTTTAAATGTATCATCAGCAAACACGACAATACGAAGTGGAGCCATCATTGATCCAGCAGATATTTCCTGCATAATTTATTGGTACAATCAACATATAGCTATTCCAATAATATGCATTGCAGGTCTTGTTGCTAATGCTATTAGTTGTGTTGTTGTAGTTCGCAGTGGTTTGAAAAAACCATCCAACATCTTCATCTTTGGTCTGGCATTTGCTGATATTTTGATCCTCATGAAAGTTCTTAATGTTATAGACTATCTATATCTTATACCAAATGAATACTTGAAAGTATGCGGATACCTATATCTCCCGTTTAAGTCAGCAGTATCTGTGTGGATATTTGGTGTAACCCTGTATGTACTTACCAATTTAGGTGGGAAATTATCGGCAACTCTGATTGTTGTTATTACAATCGAACGTCTATTTGCTGTATTTTTGCCACTAAGATTTCCCCTTATAGTAACCTCAAAACGGGCATGGTTAGTTATGCTGGGCTCTGTCCTATTTTGGCTACCATGGTCCATTTTTCAGTGTTTTTGGTTTAGGTTTAATTATGAATACAATGAAATGTACCATGTATACGTAGGAAATGAAGTAAATACAGATTACATTAAGGCTATCTATTTTGATACGTCATATTTCAATGCGACTGTTATAAACCATTTATCAAATACCATACCCTTAATACTGGTAGTCACTGGTATCACCTTGATCGGAACCAAAATTAGCATATCCAATAGAAAACGTCGAAAACTTCTGAGTAACTCCTCACAACAAAGATCTTCATCAAGAACAACAAAAACTCTTCTTTTGGTATGTCTTGGATATTCATTGACTCGTGTTGGGTTCCTGCTTCGTTATTTGCCATGGTTCAATGATGAAGATATACAGAAAGTTATGGAAACAGTGACCTATTTCACAATTCGAGACCGATTTTCTGATTTAAACAGTGCATGTAATTTCTTCATTTACGTCGCATTTAACAAAAATTTCAGATATTTTCTCAAGAATTTATGTTTCTCTTGTCGCAAGTAAAAATTGAAATGCAATATTTCTTTGTGTACTAATATCTAAAGTAAATTTGTGTTCATATATTTCGTGTGCACTTTTTCACAATAATCTGAAGTTTTCGATTCTGTGAAAAGATTGATGTTTTGTTAACTTTCTAACAAAACTTCGAGAGGATGCAGGAGCTGTGAGAATTGCAGCAGAAATTTTAAAGAGAGAGGAAATCGAAAAAAAATGGGCCAAAATGTCTGTTCACGGATGCGCTTTCTGTAGTTGCAGCATTAAAAAGTCATATCTTCCAGAGCTAAAGTGCCTAAGGAAAGCATTGTATGATATATGCCAGTAGTTTAAACAAGCTGCGATACAGTGGACCATATGACAATGCAACATACGAGTACATTACAGTGATGAGGAAGACAGATTGGCAAAATTTGTGTCAAAACTACCACAACTTAATGTCAGCGTAAACTATGAAGAGGCAAAATAAGACATTTGTCACAAGAAATTACAATATGAAATGCGAAGAAGAACAACATGAGAGCCAGCAGACAAAAACAAGCATGATCTGTACTATAGTTCGTTCCAAAATTCGTGATCATCTTTACGACCGATATAAAATCATCCACTTAGACAGAAATTCTTGATTTTTATATTATTAGATAGGTAACAGTGACGACGTTCCAAAAGTATTTTTTTGCCCACCCAAAACTTTAGTTATGTAAGATTTGAATTATATGTTATTACTAATTTAACAGCGATGTTGATTTGGTATGATTTTAGAATGTTAACGGTACGAAAGTGAAGTATTGACGTCAAGATGCCAATTTGCGCTCCACGTGCAATTCAGCAATAGTTAAAATCGGGAATCCCGTGAAATTAATCATTTCACACTGTATGTGAAAGATTGTCATTGGCGTGTCACAAACCATTTATTTGCATTACTTAAAGCGGAAGGTACTATTTTATTATCAGTATTAGAAATGAGTGTGAAGTGTAAATTCACTACCACGCAGAAGGTAACTGCACAACTGTATAGCTACTTCTGCAGAGAAGCCAGACGTGGTGGTTTATATCACAACTTACAAGACCCGAAGAGGAGAACACAACATGCTCTTGGTGTAAGTAGAATGTCCTTTTGCCGTTGGATAGAACAGGACTGTAGTGATGAACGTAAGGAACACAGAAAGGGCCGGAAACGGAAAACTGACGATTTCGATAAAGATGTTATTGTGAGAGAGATTCATAAAATGTTTAAGGCCAATGATGTGGTTACACTACGTAAATTGAAATCACGTCTGCGAATTCAATGTGATATCGATATCTCTTCTTTTTTTTTTCGATCCAGAAGCACTTGAGCTTTTCAGCTCTTCGGCTCGGTGCCATGGACATCGTAACCCTTCGGTTCGGTGCCTCGAACACCGTAAATCTGGGGAATATGTGACTTTTTCTGCCATCCCGCGGAATTGATCCCGCACACACAGAGGAATAGTCACCCGTAGTCCAACGCGCTACGAACACGCTGTGCAGACGGGCATATTGATATATCTAAAACCGCCTTATGGAGAGTTGTTAGGTTCAGCCGTTTCACTTTTCGTAAATCTAGTACAGGTCGGAGTATAGTTTGTGAGAAAACGCATCTGATAGTTGCACGATGCAAATATCTGCGGGAGATACGGAAGCGTAGGACGGAAGGTTACGATATTGTGTATCTGGACGAATCGTGGGTAAATGCTCACCATACGTTTGATAAAGAATGGCAATCATTTTACGGAACTAAAAAAAAGGGAAATTCCAAGCAGCAAGGGGCAATGCATTGTGATAGGTCATGCAGGTAGCAAAGTAAATGGTCTTGTCAGTGGCGCAGAACTTCTTTTCCAAGCACTGTCTACAGATGGTAGGGACTACCACACCGAAATGAACGGACTTATTTTCAGGGATTGGTTAGCGAACATACTTCTGCCTGCTCTGGATAGGCCGTCGTGTATTGTAATGGACAATACCTCCTATCATAATGTAGTGGCGCATGCAGACAAAATACCCACCTCATCAAGCACAAAACAAGACATCATGGCGTGGCTTGCAAAAGAAAATATATCGTTTTGTTGCAACAATTTCAAAACTAGGTTGTTGCAACTGGTGAGACAGACTAAGAAGTCACAGATTTTTATAATCGATAAAGTCATTGCTGAGCACGGCCACACTTCTCTTCGATTACCACCTTACCATTCACATCTCAATCCCATTGAACTTGTTGGGGCTGCAGTCAAATGTCAAGTTGCAGCAGTAAACAAGACTTTCAAACTTCGTGATGTAAAAGTCCTAACACGTGATGCCCTCGCAAAAATAGATATAGAATACTGGAACAAATATGAAGAGCATGTGCTCCGAGAAGAAGAGGCATATTGGCAACGAGATGGTTTGCATTTTCTCCAGCCCGCAGCAATAGTCAATCTCTTCGACCCTTCAGACTCCGAATCTAATAGCTAACATCCCATTTGCTTTCACCCTCACCAATTGCCTCACAATACCAGGGACTGGCAACAAATACCAAAGGTACGTCAATTTGATCGCCAAAGATAATATCAACATTAAAAAAACTCATGAAGAAAAAGCTAACCATGTCACATTGCTTTTATAATATGTAATAGGGTTACGCCTTTGCAAACATTTGCGACCATTTTGTGTATTACTGTAAATTCTAAACTTTGATTACCATTTTGTTGTGCTTATGCAAAATTATATAACAAAAACGTTTGCATCAACTAAGCTACCTACCAATTACTTAAACATAGATTCGTAACGTCGTGAGGTATATAAGACTGCATGCAAAAATTGCTTATATCCATCAGATAGATTTCGTACAAATTAAACAGTGTGATCACGAATTTTGGAACGAACTATACCAGCTCAATAGTAAAGACCAAACCGTAATTTTCAGACAAAGCACTGGTCGAAAAGATTGTGATATCATATTTTAGAGAAACTTAAGATAGGTTTTTCTGATTTCATTATTAATTCTCAGTATGTTCTTGACTTCATTATTAATTCTCAGTATGTTCTTGACTTCATTATTAATTCTCAGAATGTTTTTGACTTCATTATTAATTCTCAGAATGTTTTTGACTTCATTATTAATTCTCAGTATGTTCTTGACTTCATTATTAATTCTCAGAATGTTTTTGACTTCATTATTAATTATCAAAATGTTCTTGACTTCATCAGTATTTTTATTATTTTGGCTTCATTATTATTTCTTAGAATGTTCTTGACTTCAGCATTAACGTTTATTATGTTCTTGGTTTTAATCATTATCTCTTTAGCTGAAATCTGAGACGCATGTGTCCTAAACGTGTAGAAGTCTATGCGCTTAGGGTCCTACCAAACCAATGTGCAACGTATACACGTTCTTGGCAAAGATCAAACATATCACAAAGAGTTATTAAAATTGGTCGTAAAGAAAGAACGCAAAGAAGAAGAAGAATCATTATTTCTCACTATGCTCATGACTATATCAATATCGCTATTATTCTGACTTCATCATTGACTCACAGTATGTTCTTGACTCCGTATTGACTCTCAGCATGCTCTTAGCTTCCTCATTGACTCTCAGTTACAACTGTTCTGGTGCATCTCATTTTGAACACCATGAACGACCTGTATATACAGGGCCGTGCTGTGAATTTTCTCAGTATGATGCGAGTCTTCGAAATGCCGCTTCCTCAATGTTTTTTTCTTCAAAGCCTTTCGGCGAGCACTCGCCAACGAAGCACCTGCACAGAAACCGGAATCAAAGAGTACCGAAAACGCTTACGCAAAGGCGTGCGATAAATCCTAAATCGTATACACCAATATCAGAATAATATAAATAATAGGCCAATATAGAAAAGCGCTGCGTAAACATCTTTAATTATTGCATGGTTCAAAGTTCAAATTGTATTTTAATTTCACTGCTTATGCCTCCCCCTTACTGTTCTGCCTGATGATGTCGACTCTATGTATCACAGCACGGCACGACGTATATATATATATATATATATATATATATATATATATTGTATTTTGTATTGTTTCTTTCTAGTTTAATTGTTGATGTATTTCTTAATGGTTAACATGGAAATGTATAGTTTAATTCATTAGTTTTAGTATTTATTTCAATTCATAACATCACCCACTATGATGGTGTAGAAATTTGTGCAAATCACGCCATTAGCCACTATATGGTTTTTCATATAGAGCATTTTCTTTTGCTTTGTAATATTATATATATATATATATATATATATATATTATGTTGTACGATATATATTAACACTTTCTATACCATCAAGGTTACTTATTTCTGATAACTATTGTTTGTGGACAATAGTATTTTATCTTTATGCAACACTCTCGGCAAGTGGCTTGCCATTTATACCGAGAAGTACGGAGCCATTTGAAGTAAATCCTTCGCCCGTATACATTTACCCCCCCCCTCCCCAAAAATGTTGTGAGTTTACTTTGTTTGCAGTAGATATTAAATTAATTTTTGTCATAAAATACAATTGATATATATATATATATTCAATTTACTAGTTATTGGTGAAAGAAAAACGTGGAAAGTTAGTAGAAATAGATAGAATGTGTCCAATGATAATATCCACTATAGTGGCTGGTGATGTACTTGGCGAACATGTGTACGTCGTTATAGTGGTTCACGGTGCGGATTGACTGAATTCTTTCACTCCGTATTTTCTTTTACCTTCAGACACGTTTATATTGAAATGTGTGCTGAATTAGCCAGTATACTGGCTTTGCGTCACTTTAAAAAATAATGGGATCCGACATATGGGTTAATGTGATACCTACTGTATGCGAAATAAACAAAGCATTATTGTATGACACAATTCTGGTATCCGATAAAATGGGATCAGAACCAAGTAATATTACTGGTATAGAAAGAGTTAAATTGTGTGTTTAATGTTCATTATTTAGGACTGAGCATATATCGGTATTTTGATCATGTATGCCCCACCTGTGGTAGGGGATTGTGTTCAAGGACTGGACTCTACAATCACCTCCGCACAAACCAGAGAGGTACATCAGCCCACATCTGAGACTGTTGTCATCATCGCTTGCAATGCACGGTTATTATTATCTACCAGTCTATTGAACGCACTAAGAAATCGGTTCACCAACCATCCAATCCAGCATCCAATCCAGCATCCAATCCAGCATTTAAAACAGCACGTTAATCTAAACACTGACGTCGTAAATTTAACAAGATTACAAATTTGATAATGACCCTAAAGCAAACGTGGTATCTGCACTGCATATTAAAATAGAACCAAATTCAAACCGGGAACATTTTGGTTAAGATACTGACAATATAAGTATAGAGGCTGCTTAGTTATATTGTACATTACAGGTGTAGTCCGCTATTCGAAATGCACGTTTTTATAAAACTGTTTACGTCCGAGTGGTTACCGAGGTCCTAATTTGGGGTGTAAAGAATAGAACCACTGTTACCTGTCACGCATATCGCAAGAGGCGTGGAAAGTTAGTAGAAATAGATAGAATGTGTCCAATGATAAAATATACTTATAGTGGCTGGAGATTTACTTGGCGAACATGTGTGCGTCGTTATAGTGGTTCACGGTGCGGATTGACTTTCCAATATTGTACATTACAGGTGTAGTCCGCTATTCGAAATGCACTTTTTTTATAAAACTGTTTGCCCAGCGTGTTCGTAGCGCATTGGACTACGGATGACTATCCCTCTGTGTGTGCGGGTTCAATTCCGCAGGATGGCAAAAAAAGTCACAGATTCCCCAGATTTACGGTGTTCGTGGCACCGAACCGAAGGGTTACGATGTCCATGGCACCGAGCAAAGAGCTGAAAAGCTCAAGTGCTTTCAGGATCGGAAGGAAAAACAAAAACTGTTTACGCCCGAGTGGTTACCGGGTCCAAATTTGGGGTGTAAAGAATAGAACCACTGTTACCTGTCACGCATATCGCAAGATGTGACTAAGGAGGTTTGGCTGAAATCGGATACACGTGTCCTAAACGTCTATGCGTTTAGGGGCCTACCAAACCAATGTGCAACGTATACACGTTCTGGGCAAAGATCAAACATATCTCAAAGAGTGATTAAAATTGGTCGTAAAGAACGAACGCAAAAAGAAGAGGATAAAACTGTTCGGAATCCGACATTGCATAAAACGAGAAATCAAATAACATTACCTTATGTGTACAAAAAAATTTTTTTAAGTTTCCAGACCCAAATAAACTTACCAAACAACAAATCAAAATTAAAATAACAATACAGTTTAGTAAAATCATAATTTATACAGCATATATATAAAATAAATAATGTGAAGACAGTGTAGTTTGACGAGCAAGAATCTGGAGAACAGCGATCACAATAGAGGGTTTAAATTGATTGATTGATTGGTTCATCATCATTGCACTTTGGTGAGTAGCCATGTGTGCTCCGATCTATTTCTTACTTAGGAAGATCTTAGCAGCTTCATAGCACCGGCGAGGTTCCCGGTGTAATTTAGAATTTGGGGAAAATCTTGCAGCAATTTTAATTTTTATATTTTCTAATGACTTTTGTCCGGGCAGCGGCTTTTCAATACGATCTTCTTGATTTTTAAATACCAAGGGTCCTTTTACGTGCTCAACTTGAACGTGGTACCTACGTTTTAACGTCCGTCTTCGATAAGACTAGGAACTCGATCTCACCAGCAGTGAGATAAGGAACCTCTGGAAAAATATCCTCATGGCTAAACGAAAGAGGGAACCGAATATCTTTGGAACGAGAGACGAGCACCCAACCTCTACGCCCCTGGAGACCACTAGTTTAATTCTTTAATTTGCTCAATTAAGTTACATAAAAGGAAATTCGAAAAGTGGGGGAATACCAGCATACGAAAATTGGTATTTTTCTACAGTATCTTCTATACTTTTTCCGTACGCAGTTACTTCCTCAGTTTTACACGGTTATTTCAAGGAGGTAAAACAAAGTATACTTTTTTAAAACGGCATTACTCGCCAATAATATATATATATATATATATATATATATATATATATATATATATATATATATATATATATATATATATATATATATCTGATTTTTAACTAATTTTAAGAAAACTGGACAACATATTAGAATAGCAAGGTCAAAAAGTAGTAAAAGTAAAAATAGAAAGACTTCTTAAAAGGAAACAACTCGAATGGCGCAGTGTACGGCGACTTGCGTTCAATGGAAGTACGCTGTGGCGTAGTGTGCTGCGATTGGCGTGAAAAGAATTTAAAATGTGCTAAAGATGAGCATGTGTACTGAGACAAAAATAGTAAAATCATTGTTTTACTATTGCTTGTTTTCAATGTTATTTAAATATATAGATAGCAGTCAATTAGAACATTGTTCATGATGCATGTATATCTTTATGTTGTCTTAACTATATTTTAGCACATAATAAAATCTGAGCACATGAAACTTTTTGGTTGGTTCTTGGTTATGTGTGTTTGCATAATATATATTTTATTCGTGTGTAATTGTGTTTTCGTAATATATATGTTATTGTTGTGCCCATGTGAGTTTTCGTATATATATATATATATATATATATATATATATATATATATATATATATATTTGTATTCTTGTGTCCAGGTGTGTTTTTGTAAACTATATATTATGTGTGTGTTCATGTGTGTTTTCTTAATATATATGTGATGGCTGTGTTCAAATTTTTTCTTATTATGTACATCTTATTCGTGTGTTAGAATGTGTTCCCAAAATTGTAGATATATTACAGCCCAATTCCTGACACTTCGAGGTATGGAATATAAAGATTTAAAATACAAAGGTAAATTAATGTAAGCACTTTGAAAACGTATAGATAGCACAACAGACTGGATAAAACACTTTTGAAAACTTTGAGATTAAATCTAAGTAATTTTAGTTGACAGTATCGTCTCAATTCTAATTACAGAATAGCTAACGGATTAAGCTTAGAAGACACTCTTCTGTCTTTCTTTTCTTTGATCATGTTTTGCCTCACAGCGTCAGGATAAAACGAGATTACGTAACATTAAAAATAGAAATATTACTCGTTAAAGGGATACTAAGTGGCAGTCACGCCTGGTGACTTACTGTCATCATCATCATCAAGTAGCTTATCCCTTCCGGAACTTGGTTCCCATGACAGCAGTCCGGCTTACTGTAAACATAAATAATCAGTGATCATCATGCTCGATGGATTATTGTAGACAGGAGTAATCAGGAGCATCCCGCCTGATGTCGTTTTCTAATACAGCTTCAAAAACTCGATCTGCAGCAATTTGGTGTATGTTATCCCATTACCATTCTGTGATTCTGATTGTAAGTTATGATTCTCATATCAAGTTGGTTTCGTCAGACATCTACGATTTCCGTCTGTAGTCCGAGAGGAGACCAGGAAAAAAATGGTTAGATGGCATAGCAGAATCCTGTCAAAGAGCAAAACTAACAATCACCCAAGCCACCAGAACAGTGCAAGACAAAAACAGAAAACGACGACACTGGGCAACAACCCGGTAGTAGTGTGATGACAAAGAAGAAGAAGTAGTCGACAGCGTTGTAGTGTTGATGTTGGTAGGTCTAACTGCTATAACTCCAGATGTTGTACTTTAACATTTGATTTTTCTGTTTGTAAATTATTACAGCTACCAGTCTGTACAAACATATGTCCTATTAGAGATATTTATCTATACCCTCTTCGTGCCCCAAGTGAAGCATTCGGCTTTCACAAAAGATTTCCACTGTTGCCTTTCTTCCGCTTTTTTACTAATTGTTTCCAATGTCAGGCCACATTATTTAAACTCTGTTCAGCGTTCTTCTCCATGTTTCCCTTCGAAATCCAATCTGCTTATCACATTGGGCTGCCCATTGGAAAGTTGTCCTAGTCAATGCTCTTACCAGTATACGACATACATGCCCAATCCATTTTCATCTTAGTCTTGATGATCTCCAATGATGAACAGTATACTGTCCTGTTAGATAATATGCATATATGTATATATGAATTAATGACAATCATGACATTAGATAATATATGTATATATGTATATATGAATTAATGACAATCATGACATTAGATAATAAGCATATATGTATATAGGAATTAATGACAATCATGACATTAGATAATAAGCATATATGTATATATGAATTAATGACAATCATGACATATCCGTTACAGAAGGTCACCATTAACCAGAGTAAACGAGTCGTTGATTTTCTAGTCTACACTTATGTGTTCACTAGTTTGTCAATGCTTTCTAAACGGTGCTGAGTACTTTTACCATTCAAAAAAAATCCACCAGTACAAATTTGCTTCCAAACTGTCCATTTCGAAATTTGAACCATTTAGCCTTGGATTGTGAACGAGCTCACAAATACTAAGCCACAGCTGGACATATATATATATATATACAATGTTTGACCAAAATTTGGATGTGACTGTCCTAAATGCAGAAAGGGTTTAACAGGGGACACTCACGTTCTCTGCGCAACCCACACATATAAAAAAGTGTTGTTAACTTGGCAGATGTGATCAACAAAAACAAACAAACAAACAATTCTCTTGAATTGTATTTGTAACTGCCTATCAATGTACAATTCTTGTCTTTATTCATATCCTGAAAGCTGCTGCAACGGATGTTCGACGTTCACTTTGTCTGCGCATGGTATTATCGATTTAAGGAAAAACTGCAGTAAAACTATGTAGTAATTACAAAATACGTAAAAACAAAGTACTGTAGTTTTACAAAAAAACAATAACAATACACAGCAAAAAGGTCTTTATCAAGCAAAGGTTACACAAGAAGTGAAAAAATTCACTTTGTCTGCACCATATTCATATCAGACATTCCCATCATTTTATTTGTTAAACAGATGGTACAAATAACCATAAAACTGTAAAAATTCAAATAGTGTATACGAGTGCATAGTGACATTTTCGAAATATTTTACATAGTCACTGTTTTAAATAGTTACATAGTTTAATAATGTTTTTTAAGCATTCCTAACGAATGAGTCTCTTAGTTACGGTAACAAATGAGTCTCTTAGTTACGGTAACAAATGAGTCTCTTAGTTACGGTAACAAATGCGTCTCTTAGTTACGGTAACATCTTCTTCTTCCCTTCGAAAACTCCATATCGACCACTTATTAAAATGCTCGTTGTGATCTGAGCCTAAGAGCGATTGTACATTGTGCCAGTTATTCGCCTATAAGTAAGTCAGCACATCCGATTTCTGCGATGCTTTTTATTTACTAGGTAGCTTCCTAGACCCCTACCTCAATCGCCTCTTAAACATGTCTTGTAGGTCGCAGTGTTACTATTCTTTGCTCCTTTTGCGAGCCCCGGTAACATTCAGACGAATTGTTTTTTCTAAAACTGCTCAATTAAAAAAACGTACAATTTTCTTGTATGTTCTGTAAGCACAATTTCTTCTTCAATTGTGCTTTGTTGATATACCTTGAGTTTGTTCAATCAAACACTTTCTGTTGTCTTTACAGACGCGCTCTGTTGCAGTTGTAGTATTGGTATCAATATACACACTACCAGTCAATAGCAATAAACTATAATAGCCATAATAAAAGTATTCAGGTTGATGCTGAAATGTGGGATACGTCTGGAGAAGGAAAACAAATTATGACATAATCAATACTGGATGTTGTACTGGATTATAAGGTTATACGAGTACTATCGGGAAAATCCAGTGAAAATGAATCACCAATATAGTTTACATCTTAATATAAATATATATATATATATATATATATATATATATATATATATTATATATTATCAATATCTACTTACTTGAACGCTCCATATCGATCACTTGTTAGCCACTATGTGTGATTTGTATGTGATCTGAGCCTAAGAGCGATTGTACGTTGTGCCAGTTATGGGCCCACAATAGACCAGAATATCCTATTTCTGCAACGCTTTATTGTTACTAGGGTAGCTTCCCTAGATCCTGCATCAGTCGCCTATTACGACATGCCTTGTAAGTCGTAGTGATATTTTTATTTGCTTCACTTGCGGGCCCCGGTACCACACGGGTGATATATCAATATAAGGTATATCTTACATGTGACAACATATGTATCTTACCTATGGCATGCTATGGATGGAAATCGTGAAGCATAACACAAACAGTAAAGAAGAACATAGAGTGATTTATAACAAAGTATGAATACCAAATCTCGAAATTTTATTGACAAAGAATAGGTTAAATATAGGCCTACTAGATCTCAACATAAAATAGATTTGGCTTATACACGAAAACATGTTTGGGAAAATTAAAGATCTTGGTCACCTTTACAGTGATTTAGATAGAGCAATAACGGAAGGAATAGTTTCTGAAAGATAGGACAGAGGACGAACATAACGATGGTGGCAGCAGGATATTATGGAAACCTTGAACACGGCGATTGAATTGTCGGGAAAATTTGCTTGAGATCAAGTCTTGTGGTCTAAATGTAATGAAAGTGACATTCTACACACGACATGCTACATAATGAAATGGATTAATTAACTCGAAATTGTGTCTTGAATATTCAATCTTTCAACAACATATTACAAGTATCAGTCCATTCTAACGGTCTTTACTTTATATACAACACTAACTCAATGATCATTGTTCATTTGAGGATCATTGTACATCAGACATCGGTTATGTCCATAGCTGTTCTGGTATACTATTTCTTTCCGTGTATTTAGACAATCAATTCCCATTTAGTGCTTTCTGATGTATCCACTGTGGGTTCTAGATTTGTTTCTCCCGTCTTGTCCCATCAACCGGTATGTCTAGCTTGCTCAAGCGAGATAGAGAATATCCATTGGTTTTTTCGTTGACGTTTTCAGAGCGCATATTTTCTCTTACAGCATTGATGATGTCGCTTTTGTCCATAGAAGTTTCATTCTCGATCGTAATATTGCTCATCATCAGTGCATACGCATTATCATTACACTTCGTCCCAGAATGACCAGGGACAAAGATGAAGGCGAGTATTTAGATTGTTGTGTTTCAAATTAGTTGTATTCACTGCCTTCTCACATAACCAGTCTTTAACTTCTGTATCTTGCTCATTATGTCGCTGATCCCGCATGCATGAACGTTTATGTCTTTGGTCACTTCATAGATTTTGTCACCGCCATGATCTCCGTAATCATTTACTAATTTTACTACCAAGCTTCGCATGGGAATTAGGTGTGCAATTTTTCTCGACTGCGTCACCTCGCGACCCGGCTTCAGTTAGGTCCCAGAAAAACACGAGGAGTAAAGATTGATTGTGGGATATTGACTCCGTCATTATCTTGTGTCAGTTGTCAAAGAAGAGTACAGAGCAACATCCCATTCAACATTGTACCTCATGGTATAAAAACTGTTTCCTTGATATTTTTATTTACAAATTGTATATTTAATTATATTTGTTTAGAAAAAAATCTAAAAGAAATTGATCTTTGTATGATAGAAAGAAATTGAAAAATAAATTGGTTTCGTTTTTTTTAAATCAAAATAGTTTTGATTCGATTTTTAATTGATATTTCTCGTTGACAAATGGTACAACTACGTTTTTCTTGTTTACTTGTCTCATGCTCAATGTTCTAGTGTAGTGGTGGACTGAACAAGCTCTAAAATGTATGCATTTTAAACAAATAGCTCATAACTCGGTAAGGAAAGCCCATTAAAAAGTTAAAACTGAATACAAATTTCAACTGGAATGAGATGCCCAAATTTCAAGATTCCAGAGTTTGACGTTCTCACGCTTTTCATGTGACACACGAACAGACACTCAGTTTTATAAATAAGATGTCTCCAAACGATGTCAGTATGAAAAAAACGTGCAATATAACCGTATATAGCTTTTCGCATTCACATACATCATTGATCGCCCCAGATAACATCTGTTGCCGCTGCAATAACATTGTGAAGGAGACACGTCATAACCTAATCTATATAACCATTTACAATACGTTCAGTCTGTCAAGATGGGAGTTCCATAGCAAGTAAGTAAAATGTTATATAGAAGCCTAGTAACGTTATTTATCGATCAATTATTTCCTTTCGTTGTGAATGAGATTTGATCTTCGATTTGGTTCAATGTTCAATGTATCGCACGATCTCTCACTTAATGTATGGTAAGAAGATTTTTCTTGATAAAAATATTTTTTGTCAGTCGGGATATAACGATGGCGGAGAACTAGATTTACAAACATTGCACGGTGTTCCATTTCCTTTGTAGTCGATTCTCCAGTGACTTGGATGAATATGGATCATCCCGGGACTTAAAATTATTCGCATCGTTGCCAACTCTTACGTGAAAGTGCTCTGCCGCTGACACATCAGTTAGAGATATTAGACATAAAATATATTTCTTTCTTTAAGTGTCCACATATCGATTAGATTAAAATTGATTCATTTTAACTTTCTAAATATATATATATATCTATCCTGTTTCTTTACTTGTTAAATGTAGTAAACGTAAGATTCAAAGATGTTGCGATAACATTACATTTAAAAAAAATTCAATAACTAATGAAACGTATCATTCTATTTGATATGTATTTCTGTATTGAATATTTAAATAAAAAAATATCTTATAAATACTGAAATGTATAATTTTTGTATTTCTGTATTACTTAATATTTCGTAAACGTATTCCAATCCAATTATTTTCTTACAATATTATCAAATAAATAGATCAGATTGTGTTGCGTCTCCGTATGGAGGTGTGACCACAATGTATCTCCGTACGTGTTGTATCTCATTCTACTGGTACTCTTAGATACACACACGTAGCTTTTGGACATGTGATGAGGAGGGTGGTTTAGAACACATTGTAACAACCGGTAAAATCGAGGGTAGACGAGACAGAGGAAGACAGAGAGATAAAATTTAGGATAGCCTGACTTTATGGCACGGAAGAGCGTCAACATCTGAGAGGATAGCAAACACCAGAGACAGAGATTTGTGGAGATCCATAATCGCCTACGCCAGCCGGCACGCACCTGATGATGATCGATTATATTATAATTGATAACCCTTTACATTCAATATGGCCGTCACGTTCCAATGCAACTAATCAACCATGTCTCCCCCATTCCTTTCCAGTCTTAACCAAACTACTAATGAGAGTTTTATTAGGGTGTGAAGACCGATAGAGCAACATAGAAATAAACATAAACCACAGCTGATTTCACACATCGACCAATTAGAACAAGTTCAGGGTGTGTGAATACACATATGAGAAACAAGGTGTGGGTACACAGGTATAAGATATGCGCACAGACAAACACACACATAGTATAAGCATGTACATACTCATATGTAGTTGATTGATTCATAGATTGATTCATAGGACCATCATCATTGCACTTCGGCGAGTAACTTCTTCTTCTTCTTTGTGTTCGTTCTTTACGACGAATTTTAATCACTCTTTGTGATATGTTTGATCTTTGCCAAGAACGTGTATACGTTGCACATTGGTTTGGTAGGCCCCTAAACGCATAGACTTCTACACGTTTAGGACATGTGCATCCGATTTCAGCCAAACCTCCTTAGTCGCCTCTTACGAGATGCGTGGCAGGTAACAGTGGTTCTATTCTTTACACCCCAAAGTTGCGCCACGGTAACCACTCAGGCGAGTAACCATGTGTACTCCAATCTCTTTCTTACACATGAAGATCTCAGCTGCAGTGCACGAACTTCATAACATCAGCGGGGTCCCCTGATGAAATATTCAAGATGGTGAAGATATTTTTGTAGGAATTTTAAATTTAATCTTTCTTAATGAATTTTGCCCCTGCAGCGGCAGGGTTTTACCGTCTGCGTTTTATCGTCCGTCTGCGATAGGACTAGAAACTTGATCTCGCCTACATTGAGATTAGGGATCTCTAGAAAAATATCCAGATGGCTCTACGAGGGAGCGAACCTGGTACCTCTAGCACGAGTGATGATCACACTCATGTGGAGTAATGATAGACATACACGCACGTAATATACACATAGACATACACGTACATAGTATAAGTAGAGGCATACACGCACGTAATATACACATAGATATACACGTACATAGTATAAGAATAGGCAAACACACACGTAATATGCACATAGGCATACACGCACGTAATATACACATAGACATACACGCACGTAATATACACATAGACATACACGCACGTAGTATAAGCAGAGACATACGCACTAGTATGGCAGAGACATACGCACATAGTATGTGCAGAGACATACGCACATAGTATGTGCAGAGACATACACATAGAGTATGAGCAGAGACATACGCGCGTGTTTTAGATGCATAGATGCGCACACACATAGTATAAACTTAGATATACACACTTTCTAATGATACTGTTAATATGTCACTTTCGAATGGTCTTATGGGTATGATACTTTATAATGATACTGTGAGCATGGCTCTTCCTAGTGATACTTCTGAGGATAACACTTTATATCGATCCTGTGAGTATAACACTTTCTAATCATACTCTGAACATGACACTTTCCTATAATACTGTGATAAGAACACTTTTTAACGATACTACGTGTATGATACTTTCTGGGGAGGAATGATTAAAAATTTGCATTCTTATGAATAACTGAATTCTCATAAATGAATTATTTCCAACTTTTTATGGTTGCTGTCCTGCACGCACTAATGTAGCGGAATAAAGACTTCTTCTTAGGTTGAAATAGACGTGACGCAGTATAAAGAGACTTTAATTCACTAAAAACAAATAAACAAGACGGAGACCGAAAGAAAGAAAGAAAAAAGATATATATGTATAGAGATGAATATACAAAGAGAGAAATATGAAGAAAGAGAACACGAGAGAGATAGAGAGAAAGAGAAAGGGATAGAGAAAGAGAGAGAGAGAGAGAAAGAGAGAGAGAGAAAGAGATGCAAAATATAAAGCGCAACTATTATTGTTTATTACTTTACAACTTTTCAACTTCAGCAATGAAACATCTTCAGTATGCACCCACGAGTCGAACAATAACAATGAAGAAATATGCAAGAATATGATGAAGACAAAATGAAAGATAATTTCTGAACCGACATAAACATACGAATCACAATGAGCTCCTTTTGCGACAATTTAACAAACTGGGGCAGGAAAAAAAACTTGGGAGACGTTATTAAGACAGAAGGCAGGCCTCGAAGTAAATCGTACCCATCAATTGACACTACGGATCCGTACAGCGACTTCTATTACTACTACCCTCACAAATTTACGAACAACGTTCTTAACAGTGAGTATAACACTTTTTAAAATGATACTGTGAGTATTAAATTTGCTAATGATACTGTGAGTTTGATTGATTGATTGACTGATAGGATCATCATCATTGCACTTCGGTAAGTAACCATGTATAATCCGATCTCTTCTCTACACATGGAGATTCAGCTGCAGTGCACGAACTCCGTAGCACCGGCGAGGGTCCCCGATGTAATTTTGAAGATGGTGAAGATTTTTTGGTAGGAAATTTTAAAAGAAATCTTTTCTAATTAATTTTGCCCGGGCAGTGGCTTTCCAGCCTGCTCTTCTCGATTTTAAACTGCCAATGGTTCTTTTACGTGCTTAAATTGAACACAGGACGTACGTTTTATCGTCCGTCTCCAATAGGACTAGGAACTCGATCTCACCTACACTGAGAGCGGGGATCTCTGGAAAAAATACCCAGATGGCTCCACGATGGAACAAACCTGGTACCTTTAGAACGATAAATAAGCACCTAACCTCTACGCTACAGAGACCCCAGATAGTGTGAGTATGACACCTTTTAATGATGCTGTATGAAACCTTTTAATGATGCTGTATGACACCTTTTAATGATGCTGTATGACACTTTTTAATGATGCTATATGACACCTTTTAATGATGCTGTATGACACCTTTTAATGATGCTGTATGACACCTTTTAATGATGCTGTATGACACCTTTTAATGATGCTGTATGACACCTTTTTAGTAACTGATGCTGTATGACACTTTTAATGATGCTGCTTAATGACACCTTTTAATGATGCTGTATTGACACCTTTTTAATGATGCTGTAGGGCACCTTTTAATGATGCTGTATGACACCTTTAATGATGCTGTATGACACCTTTTAATGATGCTGTATGACACTTTTTAATAATATGTGCGACCATTTTAGGAATAATACTGTGAGTATGACACTTTAATGAGACTGTGAGCTTGATTGTTTTTTAATGATACTATGAATTTAACACTTTAATGATATTGTTAGTATGAAACGTATTAATTATACGATGAGTAAAACACTTTTAAAATGAAACTGTAAGCATGATAGGTCTATTGATTATGTGAATACGATACTTTTAATTATACTATGAGCACGACGCTCTTTGTGATACTATTATCCATATAAGGGAAGACTGCAGTAAAAAATATGTAGCAATAGCGACACATGTAAAAATAAAGTACTTTAGTTTTACAAAATACAAAACCAATAACGATACACGGCTTTATGATACTATGAATTCGACACTTTTTAATGATGCTGTGAGAAGCTCTCTGTGGCGTAGAGGCAATGCTCTCGTGCGTAGAAGCTCTGTCAGAGCAATGCTCGCCTCCTTCCAAAGGTACTCGTGACGTTTCCCTCGTGGAGCGATTGGGATATTTGTTCATAGATCCCTGGTGTCAATGTAGGTGAGATCCAGTTCCGAGTTCTATCGGAGACGGACAATAAAACGGAGGTCACATGTTCAAGCTGAACCCCTAAACTGGTCCTTTGGCAGTTGAAAATTAATAAGACTAGGCTATAAAGCCGCTGCCCGGGCAAAATTCAGAAGAAAGATGAATACAAAATTTTCACCCTCTTAAAATTACATAGGTGACTCCAGCCGATGATACGAGTTCGTGGACTGCCGCTGAAATTTTACTATGTAAGAAAGAGATTGGAGCACACTTAGTTTTTCTCTGAAGTGCAATGATGATGGTCCTATCAATAAATAAATCAATCAATTAATGATACTGTGAGTACGACAGAGTCTATTGATATTGGGAGTATAACAGTCTATTGATAATTTTAGTACGACACAGTTTTAATGACACGAGCGTTTGACACGGTCTTATTGATACTGTGAGTAGGACACGGTCTATGGATACTGTGGGTATTACACTTTTTAATTACACCATAAACATAACATCCGGAGGAAGCAAGCATCGCATTTTAGAAATGTAATTCGAAGACGGTGGTTAAAACACTGTAGCAACAGGAAAAATAACTGGAAGAGAGATAAAGGGCATATATGGAGAGGGAGAGGAAGAGAGAGAAAGAGATATTATACTGAGCTGCTTGACAGAAGGGTATAGAAGAGATTCAATAACAGAGGTGATATAGAACTCTTGTAACAGAACGGTGTACACCAAGGTCTTCAATAACAACAAAACACGACACTTTTTGTAATGATATGTTAAAATCGGCAACCGTTAGCATATATCTATGATAAGCAGCGCCGGATTAGCCTAGTAGCAGAAGTAACAAATGCTACGGGCCCCGCGCTTCTAGGGGGCCCCGCGCCTATGTGACAGAGATGAAAATGGAAAAATAATCAGTTGTTATATCAAAAACACGAACGCTGTCTGAATTGTTTAATGTCGTATGTGATGGTGCTGAATCCAACGAAATCGAAGCAGAAAATACAGAAGACGTGTCCCACTGTGTAGTAGATGAAGGCAGTGCTATAGAAGAATCATCATTACCAATACTACCATTAAGGTCAGCAACTCTTCACGATTTAGCCACATTTTTCAAAAGACAAACTGAAATCGAATGTACAGAAAGTCCTCCCAATTTAGCCATATCATCTTCAAGCCAAAGAGAGGCAGAAAGCACAGCACATGCTTCTAATGTAGCAACATCATCTACAAGCCAAAAACACAACGAAAGTAAAATGTACTCAACGGTATTGGTGAATGGCCAAACAACTTCAATCGAGATTATTGGATTGTGAAAGTAAGTAGCGAAGTGCAACATATGAACAGTGATTTATGTCTTAAACTCCAAATCATACGATAAAGAAAACAATCCACGATTTTTCGAATGTTTTACACACACATACACCAACAAACAAAACTCACGTGAGATTGGTTGTGTTATAGAAACTAAAGGACAACTGTTCTGTTTTGTTTGAAAGTTATTGATTTAGGCTGTACCATAGAGTGTACCACAGTGTGCAGTTCGCACTGATGGTGGACACAGCGACTGGTTTATGGTTGAAACCGGAGTAAAGCAAGGCTGTATTCTATCTCCGCTATTGTTTGGAGTGGCCATTGACTGGGTGATGCGAAAATGTTGCAGGGCGAAACTGACATTGATTGGGTAGAAAATAGTCAACTAGAAGATTTGGATTTTGCAGATGATATTGCCTTGTTAAGTAGAAACAACCAAGATATGCAAAGAAAAACAGACAACCTGTCATCTATAGCATCACAAGTTGGACTGCAGATAAGCTATGAAAAAACAAATATAATGAAGACACCTATGGCAAGTAACGCAGATATCACCCTGGAATCTAAAATGATAAAAATAACAGAGCAGTTCACCTATTTAGGTAGCAATTTTGATTGCACAGGAAATGTTAAAAAGAAATTATGATACGAATTGGCAAAGCAACATCAGCTTTTAAAAGTCTAAATAAAATATGGAACTGCAAGTTATATAGTATTAAAACTAAATTACGAATTTTCAATTCAAATGTTGTATCAATCCTAACATATACCAGCGAGAGTTGGAAAATGACTAAAGATATAGAAAACAAGTTGAAGGCATTTGAAAATAGATGTCTGCGAAAAATAATGAATATAAAATGGAACGAATTCAGGAGAAGTGATGAAATCAGAAATATGTCTGGTCAACCACTTGTAACAACTGTTATAAGGAAGAGAAGATGGAGATATGTTGGACATACGTTCAGAAGAAATGATCAACGAATATCAAAGCAGGCATTGAATTGGGATGTAAAGGGTTCAAGAAAGAGAGGACGACCTAAGGAGACCCTGAAGCGAACTTTGCTGAGAGAGGCAGGAAATATCGTCTCAGTTCCATGGAGGAGATTGAGCGAGTTGCCCAGGATAGAGCGGTATGGAGAAATTACTTGCAGGCCCTATGTAACGTATAACGGTACGAGAGGAATTATGATTATTATTATTATAGAGTGACTGGTGTATTTGGAATACTTCGGCAGTTAAAATCTATTACAGCAAAAGAGATCTTGAAAAGAACTCCAAACATTGTCAGCTCTTACCAAGAGGATTTGGAAGAAAGCCTAGGCGACGAACTTATGCAGTTCACTGAACTTCTTAAAACTAATGTAGCTGCTGCTATTAACAACGAAAAGCATGAGGCTTTTAAACTGCAATTTTATAAACGTATAATGGAAAATTCATTTGAGTCGTGTTTCCCAAATGTAGAAATAGTCTTACGAATTTACTTGTCTTTAATGATTACTAACTGCGACGGAGAACGTTCTTTTTCGACATTAAAGCGTATAAAAATTGAGTTAAGGAACATGATGGGACAAGATCGTCTAAACAACCTCACCTTAATGAACATTGAAAGTAATTTACTTGGAGAAATTGATTTGTCTAGTATTATCTCTAAATTTGCTCACATTAAATCGAGACAAGTTTGTTGGTAAAAGTTGTGTTTTATTTTATTATCATACAAAACCTAGGGCCCGCGCTAAAATTTGCTACGGGCCCCGCGCTAGCCTAATCCGGCACTGATGATAAGTGGTATCTAAATGATGATTTTGAGATCTGAAAAATCGTTATATTAAGATTTTCCAATCGCATACAATATGTAACGGTTCCAGTATTTAATAAAAATCAGGTCTAATATTAAACGTTCTGTTCTCAACGAGTGAGAACGACAATAAAATATAATTTCGTCACCATCCTAATAGCCATAAGCATCGAGTTAATATGCCAGGTCTCTTTTATGAGATTAAACTTTAAAAATATAGATTTATACTGTTGTACTTGCTCATATCATTCCGAAGTTACTTCAGAAAGGCAATTATAATAGCTAAATATAATCATAATATAGAAAGTACATATTTGAGATTGTTTTTATTATCAATTGGTCTGAAATGTGTATTCCCAATTTGGCAATGTTAAAAATATATTCGATTTCCAGATGCAACACAATCCTGACCTATATTGAATTGTAATAATTTGTAAATAGGAAAACTAGAAAGTGTGTGTGATGAGATTCACCAATAAGATATACTAATAGTTCATCTTCTGCTTCATTCATTATGGAGATTGCCAAAGCAATGTTTGGTGATCGTTCTAATGAAGGTTATAGCAGTAAGGCAACAGCCGGTAAGCTGTACTTCACGGAGCAGAGCTACAATTAAACCTATATTTGTTGTCTGCTACGTGTAGGTGTAGTGTAGGTCCATTATTGAGTTACATAGCCTAGACCGAGGGTTTACTAGTTAATTATCCTGTATAAGTGAATGTCACTTCACTGTAATCTTTGGTTAGCTAATTTATTCATTCAACTGTTTCCATACCAGGTATACTGTTTTGGGATAAGTTTGTTACAGAAAGGTTTTTTGTTTGCGTTGTTCGCAGTTACATCAAAGTGAAGTCAAGACAATGAGACATATATGAAATATATGTATCGCGCAGTAAATATTGAATTGAATATATCATTCTATATTTCGTTCAACATGTCTCGTTTTACATTTTATCATGAAAAATATTTGTATTTTTTATACAGTACACTTAACAACATAAAGGTCTGTACGTTATAAAGAAGTCTCAAATGGTAAAGCTTCAAAATAAGATTACCTGCATTAAAGTCATGTGAATACTGTATGGACTGGCTTCTGTCTTATCTATCTTATTCTAACTGTGAAAGTTTATTAACTGATTCACTACCGGGTTTTTTTCGCCTCTGGACGGAATTATTTTTTAGTTTCAAAAATATTGCACACATACTTTAGTTAAACTAAAATATTGTTTCTAAATATGATTTAAAGTTTAACGTATATATGAAATTAAAGATAAATGAATGTACTTTCATAAAATATTTATTGTGTCCAAAAATATAATGTTGTGTTGACTATGCTTGAAAAATATTAGCATGTATTAAAAACAACTAATTGAAATTGTGAGAACGAAAATCCAACTTTTCAAGGGCCTTGATGAACATTATGTTTAACCCCTTGTTTACCAAAGGTTATAGGTTGAACCGACTGAGCATCCCAAGCATTTTCTGCATTTCTACAACTTATTTGAAAATGTAATAACTCTGTTATTTTTGGAATATTTGTTTGAAATATCGTATTTTGAAATAAAAAATGTATGTGTATGTTTTGATAATAAAAATTTGTGTTTGTACTGCTCTATGTACTAGTAGTACTTGATATTTGCTCAGTACTAGTACTTGCGACAGGGTCAGTTCTAGAACGCTTGCTTGGACGTAAATCACATTCTCGTCAGTATCACTATTTTCGTCATCAGTGTCTCTCACCTGTACAGAATTTTCAGAATCTGAGTGAACAGATTCACTTAATGAATATATCATCATCTCCGCTATCTTCATCGTTAAATATGTCATCAGCACCATATGACAACAACGCCAAAGCTTTTTCTGTTGGTGTAATCGTTCTGGAAGATTTTCTACACGCCATTTTGCTTGAACTACTTTTGACAAAGAGAAACACTCTTTCAAAGTTATAAATAACCTTCAATGCGGTGCGAAAAATTGACCAATGACAATGTTTTATATAAGGGAAGATATCCCCAATGCTATAGATAGTCTATTGTTGCAGTAGTTCCCAGTTTACTACACATATTTTGCCGATGAGTTTACTACGTGACCCTCACGTAGTGGGATATAGCCGACACCCATTTACTACGTTACCCTCACGTAGTGGTAAACAAGCGGTTAATACATCAGTCTAACTGCTTTCTTTATATATGTAATCCATTTATGAATACACAAACGTTAAGAAAATAGTGAAGGAGTGTATGGTTTATTAACTGTTCACAAAGTAGCATCATGAACATTCATAAAAATCGCTATTTTTTTACGGTCACAGGGTATCTTAAAATGATTGATAAACTCTGTTTCAATTCGAATTATAGCATAAGCCATGCTGCTATGTATTCGTTATCGTTTACACATGACTTCTAAGTAGTTTCCGGTTAATATAAACTTCAATCGGAACAAAAAATAATAAAAACTCAACAAAATAGTAATCGTCTATTGAGCGACGCGTGGTCCAGACAGATAAGAAATAGTTACACTTGAGTGTTCCCGATCGGAATCAGTTAAGCAAAATATTTTGCAATCACATTGAGTCATGTACATCGCAACACTTCCACATCAATTATATGGAATATGTTTATGGTTAGTTGCATTAGAGTTGTTGTTCATATGAGATTAGTATAGGTTAAATACAAGTTAAAGAGACAATGAAGAAAATTTAAAGGAAAATATCCATCTCTCTTCAGGAATTAAAGCAATTTCAGAAACTACCAGATGAGACAGACATTACTACACAAATCTGTTTTTACAGACATTCATCTTTTCTATCACACCTGAACACTTAGCAAATCAGCTGAGAAGCACATTAATACCTTTGAATACATGAAAAATTTAGAAGAATCCATAAAATATGGACACAGAAAATAGCAAATAAAGCCAATCTTAAATATTGAAGATGGTTGATTATTGAAAAAGGTAGGATAATGAAAATTGAAGTATTTTGGTTATATAAAACATGAAGGCTTGAAGAAGACAATCATAGAATGGTGAATACATGAAAGAAAAAACGTAAAGGAGAAGATGGGTACAAGATATGATAGAGCAATTGCATATACTATATATATGTATTTAGAGAAGCTGTCTGAGAAGTGAAGTTCCATAACTGACATGCTACTGACGTAACCCTTGAACCCTAGCCATATGTACCGTAAACCTATACCCCTGGAATCCTGAGCAAAAACAGGACAAATCAGTGATTTTAAAAACTAAATAATTTGGCAGAACTAAGTGCTGTATAATTTGTTACTGTCTTACCACATCATCTCCAATAGTCCTTTTTATTGTGCAAGAAACCAACTTGTTTGAAATTTACTTGCCAAATTAGGTGTGTCACTTCCCCATATAGTTCCATTTAGTGTGGCTTGATCCCTAGATTAAATATCATTTAATTCAAACAGTTCATTTTGGCCTAAATGATCATTTAATTTTTTTATGTTCTTATCAGAATAATTACATTCTGTCTAATTTATCTTTGGATCACTGCTAGGCTGTAATTTGTCTATCTCTTTATATGTTTACTTCCCACTTGTGCCTTGTCTTCCAATTGCTTATCATTCTTCAATTTCCCTCTCTAATAAAGTTTTGATCAATGTGTCCTAAATATTTTATTTTTAAATTTTTATTTGCGTAGTAATTAATTCTTCATTACTAGTTTTCTAGAACTTCTTTATTTGTATGTTTTCTTTTATGAAATACAATTTATTATTTTGTATATCCATATCTCAATCGCATTAATTCTGTCTTGAAAATGCTTGTTCATTGTCCATGTTTCTGAATCAGACAAAAATGCAGAGTAAATAGGAGATAAATCATCATCAAGTAGCTTGTCTGTTCCAAAACTTGTCTCCCATGACAGTATATATATATGGAACTGCAGTAAAACTATTTGATTGGCAAAACACGTAATTACAAAGTACTGTAGTTTACAAATTACAAAAACAATGACAAAATACAGCAGCGTTTCGACCAACAAGGCCTTTATCAAGCAAACGAACAAACAGGAGTGACAAATTAAATGAAACACAAATGGACGACCAAATACAAACGTATCTAAGGAAAATCTGGAATAAAAATGAATAACGAAATAAATGTAACACAAAAACACACATAAAAACTAGAAATAGAAAGGAAAAGAAACAATGAAACATCTAGTAAATATATAACTTGAATACATGCAACATATACCCATATAGATTACAAAGCATGGGAGAGAAAGTACTAAGAAGCATAAGAATGGAATATAACATGAATACATGCAACATATACCCATATAGATTACAAAGCATGGGAAGAGAAAGTACTAAGAAGCATAAGAATGTAATACGTTGAGCCGCGTGGTCGCAAGGTACCATACAAAGAAATCAACCGATTCTCCAGAGCAAATCGACTGCGATCATCCGAAGAACATGATCGGATGGCTGTGACCTGGACATCGTGAGCACCTAAATGGCCAGTATCATTGAAATGGGTGGCTACAGGGGTCACAGAGCATTGGCGTATGTCGCGTAAGTGTTGGGCGAATCGGTCACTGAGCCTCTTGCCTGTCTCGCCGATATAAGCCTTGTTACACCGCTTACAGATAATGGCATAGATAAGATTACGGGACTCGCATGTGAACCCATCGTCAATAAGAAACATGCCTAAAGGAAAAGATACAGTACGCGTCTGTATCACATAAGCACACGTGTTGCAACGCCGACGACCACACTGGACAGTGCCAAAATGAGTCTGGATATTGGACTTAAGGTGACTGTGTACCAACATATCCTTAAGACTTCTGTCCCGTCTGTAAGACACCAAAGGATAGTTGGGGAAGACAGAGCGGGTCTCAGGATCTGATCTAAGGAGAGACAGATGACGGAATAAAACATTTTTCACCAGGGAACTATGGGGGTGGTAAGTTAAGATACGTTTTACTCTGTCAGAGTTAGTAGTCCTATGCTGACTGGTAAGGGCCTGCTGGGAAGTGATTTTCTGAACTCGATGCATGGGTACTAAAATGGGACCTAGTTATGCTTGTCTTTTCATGGGTTATCTTGAACACCTAGTATGGACTACATATGATGGCCCCTTCCGTCTGTCTATCACAGATACATTGATGACTGTATTGGCATCACTGATATGCCTGAAGCCGATTTGTCACGCTTCATTAATTTCATTAATGTTTTCAACCCTTCTATTCGTTTTACTTCTCACATCTCCACTACTTGTGTCAACTTTCTTGACATTACTATCACCTTACGCCTATCCGCTATCACTACATCAGTATATTACAAGCCTACTGATGCACATAGTTTTCTCTATACTTCTTCCCATCCCGGGCTTGTCGTGACTCTTTGCCATTCTCGCAGCTCTTACGCCTTCGTCGCCTTTGTAGTGGGGACGATGATTTTCTTGAGAGAGCTCGCGAGATGCTTGATTTCTTTCGTAGGCGCCTATACCTGGAGAGGGTGCTTGTCTCGGCTATGCATCGAGTTCAGAAAATCACTGGCAGGCCCTTACCAGTCAGCATAGGACTACTAACTCTGACAGAGTAAAACTTATCTTAACTTACCACCCCATAGTTCCCTGGTGAAAAATGTTTTATTCCGTCATCTGTCTCTCCTTAGATCAGATCCTGAGACCCGTTCTGTCTTCCCCAACTATCCTTTGGTGTCTTACAGGCGGGACAGAAGTCTTAAGGATATGTTGGTACACAGTCGCCTTAAGTCCAATATCCAGACTCATTTTGGCACTGTCCAGTGTGGTCGTCGGCGTTGCAACACGTGTGCTTATGTGATACAAACGCGTACTGTATCTTTTCCTTTAGGCACGTTTCTTATTGACGATGGGTTCACATGCGAGTCCCGTAATCTTATCTATGCCATTATCTGTAAGCGGTGTAACAAGGCTTATATCGGCGAGACAGGAAAGAGGCTCAGTGACCGATTCGCCCAACACTTACGCGACATACGCCAATGCTCTGTGACCCCTGTAGCCACCTATTTCAATGATACTGGCCATTTAGGTGCTCACGATGTCCAGGTCACAGCCATCCGATCATGTTCTCGGATGATCGCAGTCGATTGCTCTGGAGAATCGGTTGATTTCTTTGTATGGTACCTTGCGACCACGCGGGCTCAACGTATTACATTCTTATGCTTCTTAGTATTTTCTCTTCCCATGCTTTGTAATCTATATGGGTATATGTTGCATGTATTCATGTTATATTCCATTCTTATGCTTCTTAGTACTTTTTCTTCCCATGCTTTGTAATCTATATGGGTATATGTTGCATGTATTCAAGTTATATATTTACTAGATGTTTCATTGTTTCTTTTCCTTTCTATTTCTAGTTTTTATGTGTGTTTTTGTGTTACATTTATTTCGTTATTCGTTTTTATTCCAGATTTTCCTTAGATACGTTTGTATTTGGTCGTCCATTTGTGTTTCATTTTAATTTGTCACTCCTGTTTGTTCGTTTGCTTGATAAAGGCCTTGTTGGTGAAACGTTGCTGTATTTTGTCATTGTTTTTGTAATTTGTAAAACTACAGTACTTGTAATTACGTGTTCTCGCATGACAGCAATTCTGAAAAACTCTCTAATCTGTGCAAGTTGACCGACATCAGCTGCAGTCATTCTCAGATCATTAATGACAGCTTGTACCCATCGTCTTCTAGCTCTTCCTCTAATTCTTCTTCCAGGCATCATTCCCTCCAAAATTATCTTCTCTATTTGATGTGTATGATATATAATGAATATTTAAATAAAAATAATTATTTTATCATCAGTTGAAGTATACTGCCTTCTTTATTTTTGTTTTCAGTGGATACACTATCAGAAGATGAAGAAGAAAACATCATTGCCTCAGTATCTGGTGATGGAATTAGTATCAGTGTTACACCTAGCTTCACAAGTAACTCAGACTTTACACCAACACCTGGAGGTCCATTTTCAGCTCTGACTCCTTCTATGTGGCCACAGGACATTATGGCCAAAATTAATCATCCTGTAAGTTTGTTTTATGGGGTTAACTTTCTATATCATTGATAGAATAATGACCTCAGTTTATAGTTTCGGACAAGTTTAACCAATTTCAATCTTTGAATTTTATATAACTTGCCAGCTTGGGCCAAATAATGTTTGTGTGCTCACCTTATGCGGTTAGGCTACAGGAAAGATGGATCATTTGTTTTAGGATAAAACTGCAAGTATCTCTGAAGTCAGAGTAAGGCTCGCCTAAATGGAGAGGGACACTAGTGATGAGGAAAGCAAGTCTTCACCCATAAATTAGTCAGAGGCACTATATTAGGCACCATGACTATGTCTAAATCCATAGCGGGGAAAAAAATATATAAATGTATTTAAGCTTGCATCGAAAGCAACGATTGTTGGGGAGTTAAGAATGGATAAGGGGGATGTTCTACAGTCTCTTGGTGACCTACTGTTGGATGAGGACACTAAAGTTGATGTTAAATCAATCCATTTATTGCAGCCATCTCATTTAGTGATCTCAAAATTGCTGTGTAGAGAAGATCAGGTGATGATACACGTCCTTGCCTGATTCCCTATTTAGATCTGCTGGAAATAAAAAGTTCCAATCTGTTTGTCTATTATTAACACTGTGGTTTGTTTGCCAGTATATCTTCTAAATAACATTGTAAAGTTAAATTAATTATTATAATTTAATATTCATCTTGTTGCTTTGTTTTTTCATTCTCAACAGCCGGAGGATCCAAATGGACAACTGGACTACAGATATGACGAATTTGGATTTAAAGTTGAAGAAGAAGGTATATAAAATGTTGACTTTTATATCATATTTTGGTGCATCAGATCAGATTATTTGCTGTTTCCACATCAGTTAACTGCAATTGATCTTCAATATTGATGTCTTTTGTCCTGTTTGTAGACTGTGACGGGATGCAGCTTGTCCATCACTTGATGTTGTCATCTATTTTGTATTTGCAGAAACACATAAAAACAAAGTACTGTAGTTTTGCCAAAAACAATACACAGCAACGTTTCATAGTTAGGTTAGATTTAGTAGTTATATTTGTTGTGTATTTGTCACATTCTCATATTAGGGCTGTTAGGAATTTATTGTCTGATTCTATATGTTGTGTGCACTGTAAGAAGTGAATTTCTTCACTTCTATTGTATCCTTTTCTTGATAAAGGCCTTTTGCTCGAAACATTGCTATGTATTGTTTTTATATTTTGTAAAACTACAGTACTTTGTTTTTACCTGTTTTGCCATTGCTACATAGTTTTACTACAGTCTTCCCTTATATGGATAATACAATTTTTTTTTAGCGAGAGCAGACCGATTGTGTTCTTAAAAACACTAATCTGTAGGGCTGTGCAATGGGTGCCGTAAGAAATAAAGGTGTATCACTGCTGACACTTTCAGATAGCTAAAAAGGACTGAGCACCTATGGTTGTGCTAAGTGCAGAGACATCAGTTCTGATCATTTTCCAGTATGAATTTGTCACATTCATGAAACGAAAACTCAGTGCAGGAAACAAATCTTTCTAAAACAAACTATGGATTCATCACAATCTAAAGTTTATAGTAATCAAATTCTCATGGGTACGGTGAACAAATGGACTTTAGGATGGCTGCTGCAGCGGAGGACAGAGCATGCATGGGAATGCCCAATGTGCCGTGACGTTGATCGCATAACATAACATAACTAAAGTCTATAGGGTCTAAATCCAAATGATTGGTGTCATTGCACTGGGTTTATCCCATATGGCTCGATCCCTCTCCACAGAAGTGACACGCCACCTGCCGAGAGTATTACACAAAGCACAAACACCATAGCACCGGCAACAATCCTAGGGTCTCTGGAAAAAATGCACTTGTGAACAGAATGGCATGGTCCGTATTTGAACCCACGACCTTCAGAACACAGGGCAAAGGCTGAGCCACTTAACCATAGAGACCCCTACCACACAATCTTCTTCTTCTTTGAACGCTCCATGTCGACCACTTGTTTACAACTCTGTATGGTTTGTATATGGTCTGATCACAAGAGTGATTGTGCATTATGCCAGTTATGCACCTACAAGTAGGCCAGCACATCCAATTTCTGCATTGCGTTTTATTTACTAGGGTAGCTTCCCTAGGTCCTATCAGTCGCCTATTACAACATGCCTGCAGGTCACAGTGATACTATTCTTTGCTTCCCTTATGGGCCCTGGCACCGCACTGGAGATCACATAATTTAATGTCAGCTATAGCAACCAATGAATTTTTTTTTAAAAAGAATGATTTTATCATATTGATCAAATTCGATAACTGTTTATTAAAGTAGATAATCAATTTATAGTCATTTCAAGATTACAAATATTTCTACAGATGGCCCAGAAGAGAACTCAAGCAAACTGTTAAGCACACCATTTATTGAGGACCCACAGCACAGACTTAAATGGACAGCTTACCTGGAGTTTACGCATAATAATGAAGTTGGAGATCTAACATGGGATAAGGTTTGTGATGAATAGTTTATGGATCACGTCAGCTGTGTTACTTGTAACTGTCTCTCTCTCTAGCATGTGATGCCGTAGACTAGTGCTATCCGTTTTATATATTGGGATGCATCTGAATAATGATTGTGGATGCGCAGTCGCCATGTGACAATTGCAATAATAATTATAATAGTAATAAAGTAATGTTAATAGTAACATGAATTAAAATAAGAACAAATGAAAACTTAATTCTGACTACAAGTTGAATTTTTGTTAAATACTGCGCTTACGAAGAAACTGAATCATATTGTTATTCAGAAACACATTTTTTTCTGGAAATTCTGATTGTTAAAACCGGAGGAATGAAATAGGGCCTCAGGTATGTATCAAATGGGTGCCATGGCACCTTTTTTCACAGCATTGGACAGCATTGTCCTAGACACTTAGGAAAGCAATAAATGCATGCCATTTGTCTCTACATTTGGCCGTCCTCTGTATTGTGTTCCAGCTGTGATTCAGTTTCTCTGTTGCTGTTCTACTATTACACTATCCTTTTGAGTCTTTCACATTTTTATTTATCCTCTGGTGTACATCTCAGTGCAGTTTTTGTGACAGGTTCAGTGACAGTTTCTAAAATCACTATTTTGTGCTCAACTGCAAGAGGTAGACCTCAGAAAGAATAGAGGCGGTGAACAACACTAATTATGTAGCGCACACAAAATCCTGTTCTAGAAATCTCTTCTTATCCTGATGCAGTGAACTAAAACAAGATTAGAAAAAACAAAAAGAAAGAAGTTTATTCATTTATTTTGTATACTCAAAATTCAGGTAGAAGTGAGGCTGCCACGTTCTGAGAAATTGCGTGGGATGGTCAAGCAGGGTATACCACACTCACTGAGAGGCCAGATGTGGCTGCGTTTATCTGGAGCTCTGGATAAGAAGAATAAAACTGACCTGTCATACAAGGATGTCATTAAAGCCAGCAGTAGTGATCATCTGATGACCTCTAAACAGATCGAAAAGGTGTTCTATTTTAATCCTGCCTTTGTTTTTCCACTAGAAATGTGAGACTCACACTGCAATTAATTTCCTTGCAGTAATCCGGCACAATTATTTTACAGTGTCAGTTTCAAGATATATTTTTTACCTACATGCTACATTCTAACTTGGACATTTTATTCTAGGACCACAAACTTACAAAGGCTGTGAACAAATCACTACTCTACCACGACCCTCAAACCTCAGTCTCACATGTCCCCAATATCTCTTTCTCCCCAACACTCAGTATACGCATTCATATATCTAAACTATGACAGAAAATAAAACATTTTTACCCACATACTCTATTAGTACCACAATCATTAGATCCCATGCTGGAGACCCGTGTTCAATCCACAGTAGGGCCAAAGATTTTTAAATGTTGTTTTCTTGTTAGAATTACAACATCCGTCTTAGCTTACCGGATAGATTAAATTTATGAGTATTTGAAGTAATTACTTTATATTTAGACTGTCGGATTCGTGGATTTGAGATAGTTTAGAAGATGAACAATGTGATCTTTGTAACCGAACATGTAAACAATGGATCAACGGAATAAAGAAATGATCAAAGAATACTAAAGCTAGCATTGAAATGGGAGGCAAAGGGTTCAAGAAGAGAGGGACGCCCTAGGAAACCATGAGACGAACTTTGCTGAAAAAGGCAAGAAATATCAGACTCAATTCCATGGAAGAGATTAAGCGAGTTGTCCAGGACAGAGTGGTATGGAGAAATTACTTGCAGGCCATATATAACATATAACGGTATGAGAAGAATATATTATTATTATTAATAAATTCCACATTCTATAGGAGGCTCGCTCCAGGTGGGTTTTTTTTAAACCTGACACCGAAAGCAAAATAGGATTAGAGGATAAATAGATGTGATGTTTATTGTTATTCTTTTACTTATCTAAAGGTACGTCTCATTATATCATTGAAAGATTCATCTCACTGTATCATCTACTTGTACATCTCACTGTATCATCTAACAATACACTTTAGTCTATCTAATGACAGACCAGAAAAAAATTAATTTGAAATTGTTGCTTCCTTCTGTCTAGGATCTCCTGCGCACAATGCCAAGCAATGCTTGCTTTTGTAACATCAACAGTACAGGAATCCCCAGATTGAGAAGAATACTTAGAGGCTTGGCTTGGTTGTATCCGGACATAGGTTACTGCCAGGGAACAGGCGTCGTAAGTAATGATAATTTCACATTAACTTTTTCAGACATCATTAAATGATTCACATCCATCTATGAATGAAGACATCAGGAAAAAAATGTGTACAACATCAGTACTGAACTACATCAAGAAATAACAAATTATATAGTTCAGCCACATAAGCAGATTACCAACAGACTGTGCACCTCAAATAGCAATGTTGTTCCGATACAATGGATACAAAACAAAAGGTCGGCTAACTGGGACCTCAGAGATAACAGAGGCGACGAAAAACACTATTTATTTATGAAAGGCACAAAAGGGCTTGTTCTAGAAATCTCTTCTTATTCTGATGCTGTGAGACAAAACAGGATTGGAGAAAAGAAAGAAAGATTAAATGATTCACTGTTTTATTTTTTTTTTAAAACATGGAAACTCAAATGTCCTGTCTTTTAAAAGTGGTCTCATATTATGTTACTTTTAGCTTAGTTTAGTCTTTTTATATTTACTGAAATTTACTTCTGTGGGGGGAGGGTGTTCCTCTGTGACAAAGTGGTTACGGTGTTTGTCGTGTGTTCTGGAGGTGTGGGGTTTTAATGAAAACCATGTTAAATTCACATGTGCATTTTTTCCAGAGATCCCTACAACCATATCAAGTTCATCTTTTGTGTAACACTCTCGGCTGAAGTCATGTGAGAAAACCTGGTGCAATAAAAACAATCTTTTACCTTTAGACCCTTTCTTTATTATTGAATCATCTAGCTCACAAACTACATTACTTTATTAGGTGATTGAAGCATCAAGTATATTACCACTGTGCTCCACTAATTCTCAAGTTCATATATGATATAACAGAATGAGACACTACCTGTACACTAGCTTCAAGATAGGTGCCAACGGCCTGTGCCCCTGTGGCTTGGCGAGTATAACGTCAGAGCATGTACTACAAAACTGCCCTCAGTATGCAGACCTGAGAAGAAAGAGGTGTCCCACTTACACCAGCATCCAAGACAAACTGTATAATGTGACTGACAATCTGAGGCATGCGGCAGCCTTTATTAGAGAATCTGAAATCCCAATCTAGTTAGAGCGCAGAGGAAGAAGGTATATATGTTTAGTGTCCTGTTATGTTTCTGAAATGTACAGTATTATTAGGTGCCAAAATATAGCTTTCATTTATCTAAAAACATTATTGTGCATTTCTCTGTGGTTGCAGATTGCTGCATCATTACTGCTGTTTATGGAGGAAGAGGACACATTTTGGATGATGTGTGCTATTATTGAGGATCTGCTCCCAGCTTCATATTATTCAAGCACTCTTATTGGCATACAGGTGAGATTGACACCTTGCTTATTTATCTCCATTGACACCATATTTGTCATCATAGACACTGCACTTATTTGTCAGCATAGACACTGCACTTATTTGTCATCATAGACACTGCACTTATTTGTCATCATAGACACTGCACTTATTTGTCATCATAGACACTGCACTTATTTGTCACCATAGACACTGCACTTATGTATGATCATTAAGACTGCACTTGTCATCATAGACACTCCATTTATTTGCCATCAGTGAACTGACACTTATATTTGCATTCATTTGTCTAGTCTTATCACATGATTCCCTATTTTCTCTCAAATTGAACATTATATTAGTGTCATATTATTCGCTCCAGGATAAGTTACATAGAAAAAAATGACAACATCCTTCAGCAAAACATACTAGAGAAATTCTATAAATCATTTTGGAGAATTCCTCCTAGACTATAATGAACAAAAACTATGAAAATGCAAACATAAATAGGAAAGACCAAAACTAGCATTACAGTCTTAGAACCAAGACTAATATATACCATATTTGTGTTCTATCAACTTGACTGTACTGATCAGAATGCTGAATAACAAAGCAAGATATGTCTAAACGTTCTCCCTTTCATACAACTTGTCTGCGAAAGATCTTACTTGTGTTCTGGCGAAGAACTGTCTCTAACCAAGAACTGCTTACATAGTATCGTTTCTGGAAGAACTGTCTCTAACCAAGAACTGCTTACATAGTATCGGGGTAAGAACTCTCTAACAAGCAATGCTTACATAGTATGCTATTCTGAAAATGAAAGAACTGCTTACATAGTATCGTGTTCTGGTGAAGAACTGTCTCTAACCAAGAACTGCTTACATAGTATCGTGTTCTGGCGAAGAACTGTCTCTAACCAAGAACTGCTTACATAGTATCGTGTTCTGGTGAAGAACTGTCTCTAACCAAGAACTGCTTACATAGTATCGTGTTCTGGTGAAGAACTGTCTCTAACCAAGAACTGCTTACATAGTATCGTGTTCTGGTGAAGAACTGTCTCTAACCAAGAACTGCTAATAGTATCGATTCTGGGAAGAACTGTCTCTAACCAGAACTGCTTACATAGTATCGTGTTCTGGTGAAGAACTGTCTCTAACCAAGAACTGCTTACATAGTATCGTGTTCTGGTGAAGAACTGTCTCTAACCAAGAACTGCTTACATAGTATCGTATTCTGGTGAAGAACTGTCTCTAACCAAGAACTGCTTACATAGTATCGTATTCTGGGAAGAACTGTCTCTAACCAAGAACTGCTTACATAGATCGTGTTCTGGTGAAGAACTGTCTCTAACCAGAACTGCTTACATAGTATCGTATTCTGGTGAAGAACTGTCTCTAACCAAGAACTGCTTACATAGTATCGTGTTCTGGCGAAGAACTGTCTCTAACCAAGAACTGCTTACATAGTATTGTATTCTGGTGAAGAACTGTCTCTAACCAAGAACTGCTTACATAGTATCGTGTTCTGGTGAAGAACTGTCTCTAACCAAGAACTGCTTACATAGTATCGTGTTCTGGCGAAGAACTGTCTCTAACCAAGAACTGCTTACATAGTATCGTGTTCTGGTGAAGAACTGTCTCTAACCAAGAACTGCTTACATAGTATCGTATTCTGGTGAAGAACTGTCTCTAACCAAGAACTGCTTACATAGTATCGTATTCTGGTGAAGAACTGTCTCTAACCAAGAACTGCTTACATAGTATCGTGTTCTGGTGAAGAACTGTCTCTAACCAAGAACTGCTTACATAGTATCGTATTCTGGTGAAGAACTGTTCAAACCCAGAACTGCTTACATAGTATCGTGTTCTGCGAAGAACTGTCTCTAACCAAGAACTGCTTACATAGTATTGTATTCTGGTGAAGAACTGTCTCTAACCAAGAACTGCTTACATAGTATCAACAGGAGGATATAGATACAATCATCTAAAAAGATGCTGGAGGTGGTGTTGAACATATGTTACACTTGAAGGCTAACTCTGTCATGAAAATGAGCTGAGAAGGATGAAAATCCTGGCATATCCTGTACAGGATATCACCATCAACCACAGTAAACAAGTAGTCAATTTTCTAGGCACTACTTATGCGTTCAATAGCTTGCCATTGTTTTCTGAACAGTGTAGTCTATTTTTACTGTTAGTAAAAATTCACAGGGACAAATTTACTTCCAAATTGCCGCCGCAGAGTTTGAACCAGGTAAACTTGGGTTTGCGATCGAGCTCACTATCACTTAACTGATTGGCTACCGAATTGAAAAAATGGGTTGTGGCCGAATTGAATGTATGTCCTATTTTCCCATTGCAGGTGTATGTATAAATTCAGCTGCAGTTTCCTTAATTATTAATCGATTTTTATTAGTAATATACCATTTTGTAGCTAAATGAATTTTCTTTAAAATAGATTTAAAAGAAATACACGGTGGCACTCCCAGCGGCTCATGTGAGTCAATAAGTTAAGCTTCAGACACCCACTATGTACTGAGATGGATACTGGTGAGTAAAAGAAAACATGGTTAACCCAAAACGACCTGGAGGAGAACAGTAGAATAGAAACTTGAAAGAATAAATCACAGCTAGAAGAGAATTCAGAAGACAGCAAAGAACAGAGAACAACAATATGCGTTGTTGCATGCGAATCCGGACCACACCATTCTGTTCACGAGTGCAGTTTTTTCCAGAGACCCCTAGGATTGTTGCAGGAGTTCGTGCTTTGTGCAATACTTTCTGAAGGTGGTGTGCCATTTCTGCGGAGAGGGACCAAGCCATATGAGGTAAAACCCGGTGCAATGAAGTCAATCCTTCGATTTTAAAACCCTTAAACCCAAAGCTAGAGAGAACTAGCATAACAAGTCTGGTTGGGTTTCGCTCTTTGAAATACAATTACGAGAAATGACTAAGTGTACTAGCAGACAATACAGAAGTTGGCGAAGAACAGCATGCGTTTGTTGATGCCGTAAGTAAGCACCAAAGATGTCCCAGGCTAGAGAGAGAGAGAGAGAACAACTAGCATAACACGTCTGGTTGGGTGAAATATCAATGTATCACTCTTTGAAATAAAATTATGAGAATTGACTGTACTTGAAGACAATACAGAAGATGGTGAAGAACAGAGAAGAACAGCATGCATCTGTTGCTGCCGTAAGTAAGCACCAAGGATGTCCCAGGCTAGAGAGAGAGAGAGAACTAGCATAACACGTCTGGTTGGGCGAAATATCAATGTATGACTCTTTAAAATAAAATTATGAGAAATGACTGTACTTGAAGACAATACAGAAGATGGTGAAAAACAGAGAAGAACAGCATGCTTTTGTTGCTGCCGTAAGTAAGCACCAAGGATGTCCCAGGCTAGAGAGAGAGAGAGACCTAGCATAACACGTCTGGTTGGGCGAAATATCAATGTATCACTCTTTGAAATAAAATTATGAGAAATGGCAAAAGTGTAAGATGGTAATAAAATGAAAATAAGTTTAGTAACAATTTAATCTTAGTTGACTAATTTAGTGACATTTGTCTATTTTTCTTACAGGCTGATCAAAGAGTTCTAAGACAACTTGTCATCAGTTATCTCCCTGACATAGATCTGGTATTGAAAGAGCATGACATAGGTGATTGATTTTTTTCACATTTACAATCTCATGTTTCATATTCAGAGTATTTTTTAAGGTTTAGTAATAAATGTTGCCCAAATGGTTACCAGGGCATAGATTAGGAGTGAACAAAATAGAATTACTCAGCATTTCGTAGCAGGCGAATAAGGAGATTGGGCATAGGGCTAGCTATCCTACCCTGTAAAGAAAACACTAGATAACTACAGAAACCACAACGAGGGAAATTCATAGCTTGCCACCTGAGGAAGAAGAAGGACCTCACAAAGCAACCTGACGTCATCCGAAAGGAAATCAGGCTGCGGGGTAAGGGAAGACTCAGGACCACCTGGAGGCAGGAGTTGGAGACGGAATGCAAGAAAATGGGAAGAAAGTGGAGAGTTCTGGAAAAGATGGCCTTGGATAGGGGGCTTGGAAGGCCTTGTTTGGAGACCTGTGCCTCCCTAGGGGTGAAAGGGAGAATCAATTTCTCAAGAAGACACTATCTTCAGGTCTGTTTAGGTGTCTCTTCTTTTCCCATTGCTGGTTTCACTCAAGTGTTTGTCTAGTGACTCTCAACTGTTTTCCACAGGATAACCTGACCACAGCCATTCTCTCCTGACTTGGGGAGAAAGTACAGACTGCCATTCAAATATAAAAATTAAAATAGCGTTTACTATTTGACATATATGTTATTGTATGAACAACAGAGAATAGTCATATGGTGAAAATATGTATCAAAAATTGTTTATGTATATTGAATATTGTCATGTGAATTGAATATAGATTGAGATTAAACAACTAGTAACTTGTTAATTATATCTTTCTCAGAACTGTCATTGATAAGTTTACATTGGTTCCTCACTCTGTTTGCCAGTGTAGTGCATATGAAAGTTCTGCTTCGTTTGTGGGACTTGTTTTACTATGAAGGATCTGTTGTCATATTTCAGATAACAATGGGCATGCTAAAGTTAAAGGTATGAAGTGGTCGACTATTGACAGGTTTTTTTTAAGCATCATTTATACATTTTTAAACCAAAATCAGCACTCTAGCCATTTTAGTACAGACAATTTTCAGGTCTATAGACCCTACTATCTCAACTAGATGTAGTGCAAACCCATCTTGCAGTGGATACTGTCTCGCTGTGGAATACTAAGAAATAAAACAGCAAACCAACTATCCAAGAAAGGCAATGGGGGATAGTAACTGGATATACCTGTCACCGAAAGAAAAGGATGATTAAATCCATCAGAAATCTAATGGCAAAGAAATACTACTCCAATTTTGGTATATAATGAGATAAAAATGGATCGGAGGACATTGTAACAGCAGACAAGATTCATGAAAAAGGGGAAGAACAGGATTAAAGGTTATAAAGATATCGTGCAGCTTAATTGATTCGCTACAGTTTTCTTAATCTCTGGGTGGAATTAATTTTTTATTTATTGTTTGATAGTACCATTATCATTGCACTTGACAATAACCATGTAACCATAGAGATGATACAGAACAAACAATGTGTATCATACTTGACGACACCAAAGACGCAGCATGTAGAATAATGAGATATCTGCTTGACCTTTCAGACATACACAGTAAAATTTGGCAGCGTAGAGCAGTTGCCTACATTAAAATCACTCAAGATTTAACACATCCATTACACAATGAACTTAGAAACCTGAAAATACAACAAACTTAAACGAGGCCAGTTGTGACTGAGCCGAAAGGAGGAGAGTCAGAGTATGTGCCATCCAATAATATAGACCATGAAGAAGATTGGATACCTACACATTGAACACAGTCAACTCTTTTGTGGTAGTCACTACCAAGTTATCGTTGCCTTCTAGAGGACTATGAACTTTCACCTACATTGTGATCTCTGAAAAAAATATATTGTTTGCTACAAGCTTAGAACAAACTAAGCACATCTGGAGCAAGAGTCCACAGAGAACCCAGTTGAAATAAAATCTTAGATCTTAATATGATTAGAACATATTATATGTGAAAATAAAGAGAACTTGATGTTCTTTATCAATATTTTAACTGCATTAGCAATTCTTATACAGTATTAAGAGAGCTGTACTAGCGTAGTTGTTAGTGAACTCACTTCTTAGGCTAGTGGTCCGGGTTGAATTACACAGTGCTTGTGGAATATTTTCCAGCCATAACAGCTCTCAGGTTGACCCAGACTTAATTTGGTACCAGAAAAGCACTGTGAAGTAAAGGTGGCCAGCATGATGTTGACCTCCTCACTTATCATGTGCCGACAGTCAATGAAAAATATGGGTCTAACACTATCACTCGATATCCCTTCGAGTTATAAAAAGGGTTCCTTTACTTCTTTTAATACAGTATTAATCATTAACTCTTTCACTCCTAATTTTTGCTATCGATGCACCTATTGGTATACGTTACATATATGGCTAGGACATCTTAAATACATTGAGCAGTATATTGGTTTAGACATCTAAAATACTCAGCCAGTATATTGCTTGAGATATCTTAAAAGAGACATTTTTCTTAAAAATACATTGAGCCAGTATATTGGTTTTGAGACATCTTAAAAAATACCTGGAGCCTGTATATTGGTTTTGAGATATCTTTACATTGAGCCAGTATTTGGTTTGAGACATCAAAAATACCTGAGCCTGTAATGTTTTGAGACATCTTAAAAATTAACTGAGCCTGTATATCGTCTCAGAAATATGAAGGGGTTAAGTAAAAAAATATAATGTCAAATTATTTACACAAATTGTTTTTTTCCAAAGACCATTAACAAAATGTATGATGATTATCCTATACAACTGTTTTCTTGAGTAGATATTTCATGTATGTATTCATGAAAGCTAAGATCCATCTTAAAGTTTGTGATCTGTTCACAAACTACCAACATAAACATGAAAAAAATCAACGAAAAATTAATAAAATCATGATGAAAAATGAATTTGTGTAATACAAAATGTCTGATCCATGTGGTGTCTAGTACACTCACCTTTACCTTTTAATAATTTGTGTTCAATAACATATCTGATACTACAGCAAATTAACATAAAATGAGTTATTTCCATCATCACTCAAGTGATCTTACTTGCGGAGTACAAAGGTAGTCATGAAAGTAATGTTGCATTGCGAATCAGTAAACACTATGATATGCAAGATGGCCAAAACTGATAAACACCTGCAGATGTGTATGATCACAAATGTCAACAAGTGTAGATATTGTGTTGGGAAAATACTCATCAATGACTTTTGACATAACTCAGAATGATTATTAGTCTTTTCTTTAGTCTAATCTTGTTTTCGCCACCAGTATCAGGATAAGAGACAATTTGATTATTTATAAGCATTATTAGTGGTTGCGAAAATTTTGCAATTATTTGTGTTGCATTTTTCATAACATGTTTAATTGGTCAGATTATTTATTGTTACATTGTTTTCTTTAAGTACTAATGAATCAATATTTTTATTTTCTATTGAACATGAGAATTGCTCAAATATATTGATTGATTGATTGATTCTTCATCACCCTTCACCCTAGGGAAGCTAGGTCCGCAACAAGGCCTTCCAAGCCTGCCTATCCAAGGCCATCTTTTCCAGATCTCTCCACTCTCTCCCCATTTTCTTGCATTCCGTCTCCAACTCCCGTCTCCAGGGTTTTCCCTCTACCTCTATTTCCCTGGGGTTCCATTGAAGAGCCTGTCTTGTGATGCTGTTTGGGGTTTTCCTCAGTATGTGTCCTATCTATCACCACCTTCTGCTCCTTATCTCTTGTTCCACATGTTGTTGTCCTGTTCTCTCCCAGAGTTCCCTGTTTGTAGTCCTGTCATACTATCACAGATGGAGTATCCTGCTCAGGAATCTATTGATGAATGTCTGCAACATTTTGGTGTTCCCCTTAGTTGTTCTCCATGTCTCCGCTCCATATAGGATTGATTGATTACTGGTTATATATTTGTTGCTTCTAAAATAAATGTTGAACAAGAATCCTGAAAATTATTAGGCCATACCTATCTATTCTCTAATTCTGTTTTGCCTTTCAGTGTCGGGTCAAAAAAGGAGACATTTATAGCGAGACTCTCTATGGGCCTGTTTTTTTTTCTCAAGTCCTGATTTGATCTGGTCATATATGATAGCAAATCAAGGGCTTTTAAAATGAACAAACTGTGATCACTGAGGACCATCATTCAAAGATGAAGATGGAAGTGGATTGGGTACATCAGTCGTGTGCCAGTAGGGACATTGGCTAGGACAACTTTTCCAATGGACATTGAAAGGAAAAAAGGCCTGGACATTCACAGGAAACATGGAGCTGTCTGGAAACAAATTTAAGATCTTGGACAGATGTGTAAAACATTTAGCAGAAGGGTCGCAGAATGGCAACAGTATTAATTATTTAGGTAGAAGTTTTATGTGTCAAACAAGACACAAATAGGATTATAGATAGATTAGATTAGATATTTGTTGCTTCTTCTAAGAAAGGAAGTATACTGTTCCTAATAAATGTTACCTGTTGATTATTGAATTTATTGATCACAATTTTATCAGGAAGAAGAACTGCAGAGTTTGGATAACTCAGCTCAGATTTTCAATGCTCTTTCTGATGTCCCAGGGGATGTTGAAGATGTGGATGAGCTAATAGAGGTAATAGAACTTTCAATAGGTATATGTGTTTCTTTTACTACTTTATATCCTAATTGACCAAGTGGTTACCCGGGTCCAAATTAGGGGTGTAAAGAATAGAACCACTGTTACTTGCCACAGATCCCATAAACCACTACCGGGGAAATTCATAGCTCGCCACCCAAGGAAGAAGGACCATGCAAGGAAGGAATTATGGAACCCCCAGGGTAATAGAGGTAAAGGACAACTCAGGAAGCCTGGAGGCAGAGTTGGAGGCAATGCAAGAAAATGGAAGAGAATGGAGAGATCTGGAAAAGATGGTCTTGGATAGGAGGGCTTGGAATGTCTTGGTTGCGGACCCATGCCTCTCCAGTGGTGAAGTGTGAAGATGAAGAAGAATATTCCAACTGCAGAAACTTGAAGTTGGACATGGTGTTGCTAGGTTAGATCATGAGGAGTAGATAATGTATTTCATTACTCAACACAGGACTAGAATCAAATAGGACTAGAGTTCTCGAAATCCTTGTTTTGTGTTCCATTGTTCGAAAGTACAGAAGGTAAAGCATTGCCCTCATGGTGTGCTTTAGTGCATCCAACTATGATGCACATAGCCTCATTCTATATTCTTTCCAGTCATTCCATCTGCATATGGCTGAGAGTCTGGGTCGCCAGAGCGTACTCAGTCAAATAGGACCAAAACCTGGTATAAGAGACATAGTTGATGCTGCACACAGTTTGCTGCAGCTATTATCCTCATCACGGTCAGACCCAACCATGTCCTTATTACCACATGGTATATGAAAATGCAAGACTGATCACATTGCAATCTTAGGTATTTCATTGTCTGAGGCCTTTACGCCACCTCTAAACACAAAATTATAGTTGGTGTTGGAGTATTGACAATACAGTTATTCAGAGGGAACCATGTCACCGCAAATAATACAAATTCAAGTTTTTGTTTCTTTGGAATAGACATTCAGTTACAGATCACATATACGTATTGCTTAAATATCTTTAACAGGTGGCATTTAGGGTGTCTGGATCACTAACTGATGTCCATGTAGACACACATCGTAGGAAGCACTTAGCTTACTTAATGGCAGACCAGGGAGCACTAGTCAACCCTGAATCAACAAGAAATTTACCGAAGCAGGTATAATTTTGCATTTTTTCTTTTGTGCTAATTATTATTGATATATGGGATGACTGTAGTAAAACTGTGTAGTGATGGTGAAACACTTAAAAACAAAGTATTGTAATTTTACAAAGTACAAAAACAATATATAGCGACGTTTTGACCAAGCGACCTTTATCAAACAATGTCTGACTGCGTATGTTATGACTACTGCATAGGAAGTCTGAATTTCTTCAATTCTTTTATATCCTTTGCCTCTTTTCTATCCTTTGCTTGAAAAAGGCTTTTGGTCAAAACGTCGCTGTATATTGTTTTTGTATTTTGTAAAACTAGAGTACTTTTTTTTGGTGCTTATTATAAATTCATTTAATATGAGGTTGTTTTACTGAGGAATAGCAACTTTTGTTTTTTTGTTTGCTGTTTAATTGTTTAAATTTTATGCTAATGTTGTCTTTGGATAAATAATCTTCCCCTTAGTCTGAAATCCTTCCCCTTAGTCTGAAATCCTTCATCCATTGTGTAAATATGTTTTGTTGTTGTCTTCTTTCTACAATCTTCACCTTTATTCTGATTTCAGAATATAATAATAGATCGTAATGTGTACATATTATTAATTTTGTAATTACATCGATAAATATGGCATAAATGAAAAATTCTAACCTGAACATTTTCGCTGCAACTGCACTAGCCATGTAGCCATTAAATTTCTTAGGCTCTCGTCCCACCTGTCCTATACCGCTCTAAAAAAGCGGTACTACGGGCAGTAACAATAGTTTTTTGTGTTTTTTTAATTGATATAACATAAAATTGTGAAGAACAAAAGAATGATTATGAAAGCTATGTTGATTTTTGTTGTATGTAAAAAAAGATTTGACTAAAATTAAAACTTATGTAATTTGGTCTAATTACGCAAGCTTAAAGATACTATCTTAAACTATCTTAAAAAATTAACTAGTAGACTTGCCAAGTAGCACCAGCATTGTTGGTGCTACAGTCCTCTTGCCCTTATAAATACAACATCAACACATACTGCAGCTTCTCAAACTCTTTAGTCCTGGCTAACCATAACTGATCTTTGAGTACTTCATTGTTAATCAGTCTTAAATTGCCATGAATTCTGATTTTTTAAGCAATTGAACAAGCGTCATCTGCGAAGGTCAAAATCTCTGATGTCAGTGTTGTGGGGAGCTGGAGGAGAAGAGGATGATTTTGGCAAAGCCAAGAATATCAGACAGACAGAACTGTTAGTAGATCTCAGGGAAGCCATATTACAGGTGGCCAGACATTTCCAGAACTTGGATCCAAAGAACAGCAAAGTTGTAAGTTCTGTAATTTTGTTATTGAAATGCAGTAAATGTGTGTTTATAATGTTAGTGAAATTTTGGAAAAAAGTAGTTTATATTTTCATTTTAAATGACTATGATAAATGAAATTTACAAGCTTTTTTTTCTTGTGCTTGTTCATTCTCTAGCAAAGCAGTTAGTGACAACTGTACCATGTACTACTTTGTACTTCATCAAGAAGTCTGTACAGCAGAGGCAAGTCATCGGTCATTTCTGCAGCAGAGGCAAGTCATCGGTCATTTCTGCAGCAGAGGCGGGACATCTGGCCATTGCTGCAGCAGAGGCGGGACATCTGACCATTGCTACAGCAGAGGTGCGACATCTAGCCATTACTACAGCAGAGCGGTCATCTGTTCATTGTTGCAGCAGAGGTGGGTCATCTGGTCATTACTGCAGCAGAGGTGGGACAGCTGATAATTACTGCTGCAGAAGCGGGTCATCTGTTCATTACTGCAGCAGAGGAGGGTCATCTGGCCATTACTGCAGCAGAGGAGAATCATCTGGCCATTGCTGCAGCAGAAGCGGGTCATCTGTTCATTACTGCAGCAGAGGAGGGTCATCTGGCCATTACTACAGCAGAGGCGGGACATCTGGCCATTACTACAGCAGAGGCGGGACATTTGGCCATTACTGCAGCAGAGGCGGGACATCTGGTCATTACTACAGCAGAGGCGGGTCATCTGTTCATTGCTGCAGCAGAAGCGGGTCATCTGTTCATTACTGCAGCAGAGGAGGGTCATCTGGCCATTACTGCAGCAGAGGAGGATCATCTGGCCATTACTGCAGCAGAGGAGGATCATCTGTTCATTACTGCAGCAGAGGCGGGTCATCTGGCCATTACTGCAGCAGAGGCGGGTCATCTGGCCATTACTGCAGCAGAGGAGGGTCATCTGGCCATTACTGCAGCAGAGGAGGATCATCTGGCCATTACTACAGCAGAGAGGATCATCTGGCCATTACTGCCAGAGGAGGTCATCTGGCCATTATGCAGCGAGGAGATCATCTGTACATTTGCAGCAGAGGAGGTCATCTGGCCATTACTGCAGAAGGAGGATCATCTGTTCAACTGCAGCGAGGAGGTCATCTGGCCATTTGCAGCAGAGAGGATCATCTGGCCATTACTGCAGCAGAGGAGGGTCATCTGGCCAATGCAGCAGAGAGGATCATCTGTTCATTACTGCAGCAGAGGAGGATCATCTGGCCATTACTGCAGCAGAGGAGGGTCATCTGTTCATTGCTGCAGCAGGGCGTCATCTGGCCATTACTGCAGCAGAGGAGGATCATCTGGCCATTACTGCAGCAGAGGAGGATCATCTGGCCACAGCAGAGGAGGGTCATCTGTCATTACTGCAGCAGAGGAGGGTCATCTGGCCATTACTGCAGCAGAGGAGGGTCATCTGTTCATTACTGCAGCAGAGGAGGGTCATCTGGCCATTACTGCAGCAGAGGAGGATCATCTGGCCATTACTGCAGCAGAGGAGGGTCATCTGTTCATTACTGCAGCAGAGGAGGGTCATCTGGCCATTACTGCAGCAGAGGAGGATCATCTGTTCATTACTGCAGCAGAGGAGGGTCATCTGTTCATTACTGCAGCAGAGGAGGGTCATCTGGCCATTACTGCAGCAGAGGAGGGTCATCTGGTCTGTGAGAGAAAGAAATTCAGAAGGACTGTTTAGGTAACACAGTTCTGATCAAGGCAATCTATTGAATAATACTGTAACTGGGAGTGCAGTGTTATAGCATGGACAGTTCTATAAATAGAATGTCAATATCAAATGGTAAACAGTTTACTGCCTGTCATAATGTGTCACTACAGCAAGAGATAGATAATTTGGAGGTTCTATAACAGCCAACTTTTTAATGTGAAGATGACACTTAATGATTGAGTAAGAAGAATCAATCATCAAGTGCCATGCCTGCCGGCGTAGGCGATTGTGTCTCTCCACAACTCTCTCTCCTTCGTGCAGGTAATCAGTGACTTTGATCATTTGTTTTGACCATCCAAGATCTTCTCCCTCTGTCTTCCACAATCTTTCCTTCCCTGAAATTTGCCTGTTGTCACCAAATGTTCTAAACCTCCTCTTCGCATTTTATGCCTGAAGAACCTTCATTGTCTGATTCTTATTCTTTTGGTAAGGTTTCTTTGTGTACAGGCCTGATTTAAAACCTCATCATTTGTTTTCTTCACTGTCCTTGGAATTTTCAGCATTCTTCTTTAAAACCACATCTTTGTGGCGTCCAGTGATCTTATTAATTGTTTGGTCGTTGTCCATGATTCGCTGCCATATATAAGTAAGAAAAATAGCACAACAAATAACATTTATATTTGTTCATCAGATACTTACTGCAGATTACAGCATGGAGAGCCATGCCAAAGATCTGGAGAACTATGTGAATGTTGCCAGAAATAGGCACCGGAGAGCCAAAGCTCTTCTTGACTTTGAGCGACATGATGATGATGAGCTTGGATTTAGAAAGAATGACATCATTACAGTGAGTACTTTTATTTAGTTTTTGTTGTTGAAACATGTTTGTGATATTATATGTACTTGATGCAAGGGTTGATGCAAGACATGATGATGTTGTTTATACCGATTGGTCGGTGCACCGCCATGATAAGTCAGGCTGGGATTTCTTGGCTAATGTACATGGTAGGGTTGTTGCAGAGCGAAGTTGAGCATACAGGACAACTACTTCCAGTATGAAGATGGAGGTTTAGGCCATTACTGCTGCCCTCCATTGGTTATCTGGGAGTCTGTTTAAGGGGCTGTTGTTGTGTCTGACTTGCAGTTGATGCTTCACAAGATCCAAAAGGGCAAATATTATAGGAGTTAATGTCGTCTGTGGAAGTTTCTAGCCTCCAGGGGCTTATGTGGATCTTCTGTCCTGGGCATGCAAGTGTTTGTGGCAATGAGAGAGTGGACAGGCTTGCATTGATAGTTGGGGAGTTGAGGATGGATAAGGGGGATGTTCTTCGGTCTCTTCACAACTGCCTGTTGGATGAGGACACTAAAGTAGATGTTGAATCGATCCAGCAATTTAAGCAGTTTAGAGTTACAAGCTGTACAAGTAGAGCTGGATGCTTGAGGAACAGAGCGAGGAGTGTGTTTAACCAGAGAGACACAGAAACCATCAGTATGCATACCCTTCGACATCTGTTGTGGGAGACTGAGTACTTATGGGTCTGCCCGAAGTGTTGTGACATCAGTTCAGTAACCAATAACTATTATTATATATACTTGAGGCACCCATTCTCATCAATCCCTTTCAATACTTTTATATTTTTTTTTTTCCGATCTAGAAGCGCTTGAATTGAAAGCTCTTCGGCTCGGTGTCATGGACATCGTAACCTTTCGTGGTGCCACGAACACCATAAATCTGGGGAACCTGTAGCTTTTCTGTCAGTCCGCGGAGTTGAACCCACACTTACAGAGGACTAGTCACCCGTAGTGCAACGCGCTACGAACACGCTGGCATGCGGCAATTCTTTTATATCATTGATACATAATCACAACTGTCTTCCCATTTTTAATTTGCCTTTCTGGGAGATAACTCATATAATTGTATCTGTGTTATATTGCTTACTATAGTTTTTTATTCACAAATGTTCCTCATTGCACATCCTCATTATCTACTGCTGATAGTTAGAAAGACAAAATAAGAAATAAAGAATAAAAAAGAAGAAATTGATTGATAATATAACAAAACCGGACATGGATCAGTGTAAATGGTATTGAGTGGAGAAGACCATCACAGACAAACCGGAAAAGAGTTGATGTGAAGATCATCCTCATCAGTGTTCCACAACATATAGATCGTCTTCATCATTTTACCCCCACAGCATATAGATTACCATCATCAGTGTCCCAACAACATACAGAGGGTCTTCCTCATTGCCCCCCATCACATATAAATCATTCTCATCATTGCCTCCACTACATATAGATCATTCTCATCAGTGCTCCCACAACATACAGATAATTCTCGCTGGTGCTCCATACCATATACTTATCCTCTACATTGCCTACACAGGTCATCCTCATCAACACCCTCACAACATGTAGATTGTGAAAGTTTGTTCCTCTACAACACACTGTTAGAAAACAAAGAAGAAAATGAAGACATTAATATTTTTGGGAAAAGAATAATTTTTAATGTGTTTCTAATATGATTTATGTGAGCGTCTGTGGTTAGCGGTAGTGAGCTCGATCACAACCCAAGAGTACCTGGTTCAAACTCCATGACGGGCAGTTTGGAAGCAAATTTGTTCCTGTAGAGTTTTCCAAACAGTGAAAATAGACCTCACCATTCAGAAAGCAATGGCAAACTACTGAAAGGATATGTGATGCCTAGAACATCAACTTGTTTACTGTAGTTGATTTTGACGTCCTGTAAAAGATGTCCCATGATTCTCATTTCAAACACTTTGCATGCTTTGAGATGGGTACTATATTTAGTTACAATCTTACATCTCTAACAGATAATCTCTCAGAAGGATGAACACTGCTGGATTGGGGAACTAAATGGTTTGAGAGGTTGGTTTCCTGCCAAGTTTGTGGAAGTGTTAGATGAGAGAAGCAAACACTACTCCTCTGCTGGTGATGATTCAGTCACAGAGGCCATTACAGACTTAGTCAGGGGAACGTAAGTTGGAATGACTTATCGTATTTTTTTTATTGTCCTGTCTTATATTGACATGTGATATTTATCTCCAAATGTAGTCATCATCTTAAATATCTCTTAACCAAATTACACTTGAACAAGGTACTTATAATTCTTCTTCTTCTTATGATCCATATCCACTTGTAAACCACTCTTTGTGATTTGTATGTGATTCGAGCCTAAGAGTGATTGTACATTGGTCCAGTTTTGCGCCTTCAAGTAGGTCAGCATATCCAATTTCTGCAACGCTTTTACATACTAGGGTAGCTTGCCTTGACCCTGCCTTAGTCACCTCTTATGACATGCCTTGTAGATCACAGTGTTACTATTCTCTGCTCCACTTGAGGGCCCTGGCAACACACAGGCTACTTGTAATTCAGATCTTCAAGTAAAGATCAGGGTTTCTTGTAGTCCAACTGCATACCGTATACACACTAAGAATTTTTGGCCCAGTTGATCTTGAAACCACCAGAATTTCCACGGCACACGATAGTGCAGCATTTTATCAACTTTGCTATCAGTGACCCCCCTCTTCATGGATGATATTGACACTTAACTCCTGATATAAAAATATCAGTTACTGTATAGATTTTGTTTGCATTTCTAACTTCAGATGATTACCTATTTTGTTATCATCTTGCAGGTTGTGTCCAGCTCTCAAAGCTATATTTGAACATGGGCTAAAGAAGTCAACAATTCTTGGTGGCAACTGCCATCCATGGCTGTTCATTGAAGAGGTGAGATATGTCTTTGTAATTTGCTACCTCTTGTGCATTATATGTTCTATATTAAGAATGTAAGAATAGGCGGATTAGTGAGGATCATCATATCACAGCACTTTGGACAGGTTCATAGGCGCTCCAATCTCCCCAATATTTTTACCACTGTATAGCAACTAATCACACCAATTTGGTGTTGATTAATCAAATGTTACATTCCTCTTACAAAGAGTTTGTGTTTGGCAGTTCCCATTTTCACCCCATCTCTTTTTATCCTGGATCAGAGTGTAGGTTTATAAATGTTTTAAAAGGTGACTATGCTACCTGCTTCTCTTGTAGCATTGATGATGTGTGTATTGTCAATTGATTGTTCTTTCTCGACCACTGCTGTATTAACCAGGTGATCTGCACTCTCATTGTCTTGTACTTCTGCAAGTCTTTCTACAAAAATAAAGCTAAAATGGATCATTCGGGATGTGCTCCTGATGGATAAATGATGAAGAAGCCATCCTGAGATATGGCTGAAGTAAGATGTGGCACTTGTGTGGAAAATGGGAAAATAGACAGGGAGCTAAAATCATCAAAGCATACATGCTCTTTGCATTATACCTATAGGTCAGCCTAGATTATTGTCTAATTTTTTTAATTACTTACTTACTTATTCCTCTCTGCTTCTTGTAGAGCAGTGGGCTCGACAATTGTTGGCCACTCTTCTCGGTCTCTGGCTATTTTCTTTATGGTCTCCCAGGATAGTCAACACTCTTCAGTTTCTCAAGAAGACTTCGTCTCCAGGCCTGTTTAGGGCGTCCTCTTTTTTGTTTTCTTTGCTGGTTCCACTCACGTGTTTGTCTAGTGACACTCAACTGTGTCTTCCGTTGGGTATGCCCGACCCATCACCATTTTCTCCTCTTGACCTGGGTCATCTGTTCTGTTCTTATCCACAGGTCTGTGTTTGCAACTCTGTCATATCATCTCAGTCTGAGAATCCGCGAAGACATCCATTGACAAAGGTCTGCATCTTGTATTTAACTTGGTGACTAGCCACGTCTCCCAGCCATACAGCAACACAGATTTAACATTTGAGCTGAATATCCTTTGTTTTCATGGAGTTGGCATTGGATTTCCACACTGTGTGCATTATTTTGTAATGCTAACCATAAACAATTATATTATCATTTTTTCTGGACGGACACGACATACTACACTCTCTCTCTCTTTATCCTTAGGGGTTTATGAGTGTCATCGTCAATTGCAATCTGGACAGCTCCATTGGTGCTCAGATCTCCTCAACATTTCCTACATTTAATTTATCCTTGTTTATTGACACTGCATCGTGTATTAGTTCTAAGTAAAAGTTTATTGTTGTTTTCACTCTTGTCTTTGTAGGCTGCAACAAGGGAAGTTGAGAAAGATTTTCAAAGTGTTTACTCCAGATTGGTTTTGTGTAAAACTTACCGACTTGATGAGGACGGGAAAGTACTTACTCCTGAAGAGGTTTTATACAGGGTATGTATTTTTATATTGTTATTTGTATCTATAATACAGAAATGTTATCAGACTGGGGTAGGCTATCTTGATGCTCCATATCATCCAGATACCCCTAGGATTGTTGCAGGAGCTACTGAGTTTGTGCTGTTTGCACTAGTCTTGGAAGGGGGCATGTCATATTTTGCATAGAGGGGACTGAGCCATATGGGGGTAAAACCTGTTGCAATGAAGTCAATCCTTCGATTTTAGACAGCATTATAGGGTTTTCCATATCATCCTTTTTAGTATTGTTGTTGTTAACTTATTTTCCCAAGTTTGTATTGTTAATTTTTTTTGTGATATTTTGGTTTTAACTTTCAAGTTATATTGCGTCTTTTTTGTGTGATATTTATTGTTTGACTTTTCGTTATGTGAGAACTTTTGGTGCTATTATTGTTTGTTTTTAATATTCGTTTTGATATTGCTAAACTTCTTTGGCATATTGGTTTTTTGTACTTATTCCCAGTTGATATGTAAACTTTCTTGTAGCTATTGATTTGTTTTTACTTATTTTCCCTTTTGATATAAGTTGTTGTAACTTTTTCCTTTTGAGTCTATTATTGAGTTGTTTGTTAACTTATTTCAGTTTGATATTGCTGTAGAATTCTTTAGTGCTATTATTGAGTTTGTTTGTTAACTTATTTTCCCAAGTTTTGATACTAAGCTCTGAAGTAACTTCTTTCTTTTGTAGTGCTATTATTGAGTTTGTTTGTTAACTTATTTTCCCAAGTTTTGATATTAAGCTGTGAAGTAACTTCTTTCTTTTGTCATCATCTTTCTCCTTGTTTTTTAATTTTATCAATTTGTTCCCCTACCCTTTTTTCCTGCATGATACACATAGCAATTTGGATTCTTTTTTTTGTGTTGATCTCTCTCAACTCAACCTTTTTGCATTTAGCTGCCATAAGGATCGTATCATTGTTCTGTAAAATCACATCTCTGACCTCTGTGACTTCATTTATTGTTTTTAATGAAACAATCCTTGTGAAATGATCATGGTATTTTTCCAGCGATCCCTGTGTAGATGAAATCGAGTTCCTAGTCCTATCAAAGACAGATGACAAAACATTAAGTCCTGTGTTCAAGTTCAGTACATAAAAGAAACCTTTGATAGTTTAAAATCGATAAGAGCAGGCTGTCTGAGCAAAATTAACTAGAAAGATGAAAAATAAAATCTCTACGAAATATTATCCCCATCTTTAAAATTAAGCTGAGGACCCTTGAAAGTGCTAGGGAGTTTGTGCACTGCGCTGAGATCTTCCTGTTTAAGAAAGAGATCAGAGCACACATGGTTACTTACCAAAGTGCAATGATAATCAGTCATAATTGCAAAAATATCACTTTCTTTTCTGAAAATCAAAATCATATAAATGAAACAAACAAGTGCACACAGGAATTTTACATTGTATAAAATGTGAGAAATGTCACTGCGCTGGGTTCTCTCTCGCGATCGTTTTTTTTGGCCATTTTGATCATTCTTATTGTGATATATAAACAACCTTTGCCAAGAACGTATTTTTACGTCACGTCTTCAGCACCATGTGGAGCTCTGGTGCTTATCCTTCGGCGATGTGTCTGGTTTCAGCCAGCGCTTACTTGGTTCGATCTCCGTTCTGTAGCCATCTAGTGTTTTTACGGTGTGGGGTAGCTAGCCCCACGTCCAACCTCCTTAGTCGCATCTTACGACATGCGTGGCAGGTAACCATGGTTCTATTCTTTACACCCAATTTTGGCCCCGGTAACCACTCTGGCGGCGCTGGGTTCAATTTACATCTGATTACAGTACTATACAATTGTATCCTACACTCAGTTCCTCATTTAGACAAATAATGTTTAAGTTTTTGTTTGTTGACAGGCTGTTCAAGCTGTTAACATAAGTCATGATGCATGTCACTCTCAGATGGATGTCAAATTTAGATCACTTGTCTGCTGTGGGCTCAAGTAAGTCATTGTTTTTGTGCACAGTTATTGTTTTATTTTGGTTATTGTACACAAGTTTGCAGCATTTTTAAGAATATAGAGAATTGAAAATTTGGAGAAGACCGTTATGGAAGGAGGCATCCCAGCAAAGAGAAGAAGAGGAAGACCATGGAGAAGGTGGATTCAGGATGTAACTGAAGATTTGAACATGATGGCTGCAGAGGCAGGACATTTGGCATATGAGAGAAAGAAATTATAGGGTGGCAAAGTTCTGCTCAGGCAGTTATTTTATATGAAATGAAACCATTTTTAAGTGTTTTAATTTTTTTGTTTTTCAGCTGTCAGACCTATACAGGGGCTACACTGTATTTTATGCGTATGGCTCTGGATTCAGCAGAAATTAGATTGACTAATCTCTTTTAGGAAGGGTGAAAACTAGTAGTCTGCTGATGATCCGTAAAAAAAGACCAACACAACCCCGATGGTATAAATTGGGAAACTTTGGTCCTGAGGTCTAAGGCTAACAGGGCTCTGGCTCACCTTGGAAAATCCCTAGGTCACTCTCCTAGATTTATTTTTTTTTAAATATATTTTGCGACACAGGAGGCGAACCTGAGTAAAAAGCATGTAGAAACTGTGTATGCTCGCCTACCAGTCTGTAAGCGTCTTAACTGGCGCAACAAACTCACTCTTTAGGTGCAAATCACATACAGAACACAAAGAGTGGTTTAACAAGTGGTTGATCTAGACTGAATGAAGAAGAAGATCCATACAATACTGAAAGTATATAACTCTCATATGCCGTTAACCTTATTTTTGTGTTGCTCTGGGAAGAATCTCCAAATGTAAAAAAAATTATTGAAAACAATTCTGGCTTTGTCCATACCATCCTGTTGTTGATATCCTTTGTGGCAACTCCATCTGGTGTTACTGGGCTTACCACTTATGTGAATGTATTTACTGCTGCCAGCTCCTGGTTCTCCATTTTTACTAGTACAGTGTAACTTAACCCGTTCAATGCCAAATTGACAATCATGAGGTGGCAAAGTTTTCACATTTTCCAAAGTTAAAAATATATAAATTTCATCCACTTAACATATTTGCCAAACTCCAGATAATACATTGATATAGAAATTAGATAACTTTGCTGTAGATAAAAACTAGAAATTGGAACGGACTACATTGTTGTAAACTTAGTACTAATTTTACATGAAACATTGCTTGGCGCAGTGTCCCGCCGTTGGGTTATTTTAATAGATTGTGTCATTCAATTCTAACCACTTGTATTCCTTGTCTATGCAGTGAACAAGTACTCCACCTATGGCTTGAAACCCTATGCTCCTGCATGGACATCATAGAGAAATGGTACCACCCATGGTCCTTCATGAGAAGTCCAGGCTGGGTACAAATCAAGTGTGAGCTTCGGTAAGCAAATTTGTTTCTTAATTATCTAATTCTCAATTTTGGTATTACTGATAATTACACTAGTTTTCCTCAACTGTATTGTTTAGATTGCACATTTTATAAGGTAATTACATGGTGATTACACATGGGACATTGAATTATAATTTCATACATAATTTTCATGGAAATTTATAAATATATAATTTTTATATACATAAGAATCCCACTTTATGGTGTCTCTTAGGTGGACTTGTGCCCCCACCCCCCTCCCGAATTGTAACTGAAATCTCTAGCTACTAAAGAATATTGCCAGTATAAGTTGGTCAAAAGTAGGTGGCAATACTAAATGAGGCAGCACAACCTTTTGTGTCAATGGTTGTTGAACAGGTCAGCTACTAGATTGCAAGAGCTAGGATTGAAGATTGGAGTGGCCAGAAAAGAAAAGCACAACAGGTATATGTATAGGCTCATCAATCAAATTAGAACTGATGCGGTCAGTCGCTGGACGCTGTTGGAAATATTGCAAAGGAGATCGGAGCACATATGGACATGTCTGGAGTGCAAAGAAGATATTACAAACTTAAACTAAAAACTGAACAGGTCAAAAAAAAGATAGTTGCAAACAGATATAGCCTGAAGTAATAATAAACAGTGACTATTGGAACAGAATAAAGTATCAACCATTACAGCAGCAGATGAATTGATTCTACTTTCTGGGAACCATCTAATAATATAGCCAAATAATATCTTGACTGGAAACCACACAGAAAGATAATAGTGGAGAGGCTGAAAAACATCTGTCAAATCAAAGAACACCTAGCAGAGAACAGTAGTTAGGGTGGGGCTGGTGTTTTGGGGGCATTACAGCTAAATCCTTCTGGACATAAAGAAGAAAGCTCAAAATATAATTTGATGAAGAAACACTATTGTAGCTGTATGTTTCTCTATGAAACTTCAGGCAGTACAGCATTCACAAAATGGGCATAACAATTAAAACAAAAAAGATGGGAGAAATTGAAGATCACAGAAGAGACCATACATTTCACAGACAAGGAACAAAGTATAATATAGCCACAAGTGAACACAACAAATATTTTATCAATCAATATTCAATGAGAAATAAAGATGGTTACTAATCTGTTCTACATTGTACATAAAGAAGAATAGTAATAACAGAAATAATAAGATGTATACTTATTCAATTCATAGAATAGAAAAGTATTGATAGGGTACCCTTATTGAATATACAGAATAGAAATATCATTAAAGCGAGGCAAGTCATGGGTTGTGGGCTCACAAATATCAACCAAGGGGAAGAATGGATACCAGTGCCTTCAGTATATGGAAACACCTTCTTGACAATCATTAAATTTGACAAAGGTTGCAGAGAGGTTACTGTAGCGTTGGATGCAGACTTAAAGGTCATCATTAATGAAAACTAATGAAGTTGATGTGATTTACACAAATGGATCGGTAGTTCATCACGAAATGTCTGCCTTGGGCTTTCTCTGCAAGCTCATATGGCAGAAAGGTGAAGAACTCTTGTAGTGTATTTAGTATGACAACAAGCAGCATGACAATGGAAATACTAGTGGGGACTAAGGCACTACTCTGACTGGAGTCACAAAACTACACTTATGTGTGCATTCTGAGTGATTTTTGGAGTATGCCAACAAATAGCATGACAATGGGAGTACTGGCGGTGACTAAGGCACTACTTTGGCTGGAGTCACAAAACTACACACATGTGCATTCTGAGTAATTCATGGAGTATGATCCAAAAGGTAGAGGCTAGTTCGGTGCGCAGGCAATGGACTGAATCACTACAAGCGTCAAGAATTCGCAGAATTACATTCATCTTTGTTCCGGGGCACATAGATGTTGATGGCAGTAAGAGAGCAGATAGGCTGGCTGACTCAGTCACAATATCAGAGGGTGAGCAAATGGATAGAGCTGAAATTTTGAGTGTTATAGACTGGCCGCAATGAGGACTTTTATCTAAACCAATCAGCATCAACTGCTAAATTACAAGAGCTTGGATTGAATGAGATTGGAACACCTATGGACATGTCCAGAGTGCAGTGAAGATATTCCAGACTAAAAATTGAACTTAATAGACATCACTTTAATAAACAGCAAATATGTAGATTAAAATAGGGAAAAATGGAGAGACACTATGAAGATTAAGCAAGAAGAAACAAGATTGAAATATTTGTTACTCTACCTATTGATTTAAAACAGATTTAAATGATGATAATTTATGATTGTTGGATGTTCCCAGGAGTGCTAGAAAAAATCCTATTTGTTTGCTGTTGTGTGGGCTGTGTTATTTTTAATGTATATATTCATTTATAAATTATATTGATATTTTAAGCATGCTGTATATTTGTTGCTTGAGTTTTCTTGTTCACTTGCACCATTCTGTTATGCAATTGTTTTTAAATTCACATTTATTGTCAGTAATCTTTCTCTTCTTTGTTGATTTATTTTCATTAATCTGACATTTTTGTAGAAAATAAATTAACTCTTTCCACGCCCATTTATTTCCACGATTTTTAAGGAGTTAATTCAAGGGAAGTAAAAAAAAAAAAGTTTTAAATTACGATTCCTTCTACTCGTCAATAAATAAACATATATATAGTATTATATACTAAATTGAAGAAAACTGGACAACCCAATAGAATAACAAGGTTAAAAAGTAGTAGAAGTAAAATAGTAGAAGTAAAACTAGAAAGACTTCTTAAAAGGGAAGCAACTCTATGGCGCAGTGTGGGGCTTAAAGCGTGCAACGGACCTCCGCCGTGGCGCAGTGTGCGGCTTAAAGCGTGGAAAGAGTTAACAAATGGAAGTATGATAAAAAGTCAATAGTTTTTTAATAATACATGATGTAGTAGTAGCAGTGATATTTGTAGCAGCAGTAGCAGTAATTAACAATGTGTTTAACAACTGGGAAGTATATAAGACAATAGTTACTGACCCTAATGTAGTACTTTCTCTTTCTTTCTTTCTCAAATCCTGTATGCCTCACAGCGTCAGGTCAGGAAGAGATTTCTAAAACGGGCCCTAGTATGCGCTTCGTAGATAGTCTCTTTCGCGCCTCTGTTATCTCTGAGGTCCATCTTTTGCGTGGCGGCCTTTTGCTTTGTACCCATTGTATCGGGCAGCATTGCTCTTTGGGGTGCACTGTCTGATGGTAATCTGCTTACGTGACCGAACCATTTAATTTGTTGTTTCTTGATGTCTTCATTTCTCAACCGGTCTCTTCTTGTTACACCCAGCATTCTGCGAGACACTTCATCTCTGTTGTGACTAGTTTTCTTCTATCGTTTGTTGTCAGCGTCCAGGTTTGGCACTGGTAACATAATGTGGGAGAAAGATTGTGTTGAACATTGCTCTTTTTGTGTTCATGGTGACGTGTTTGCATCTTAAAATTGGCGCCATTTGCCCTATCATTTGATTTGCTTTGTTGCATCTGTGTTGAATTTCATTAGTTATTCTTCCATTTGCTGAAAAATGCTCCCCAGGTATGTGAAATCTTTTACTTGATTTAGTAGGTGATTATCGATGGAGATGTTGGAGATGTTGGTAGTTGGTAGATGTTGGAGATGTTGGTAGATGTTGGAATGTAGTACTAACAACAACAATATTAGTAGCAGTATTAGTATTATCAATATAAAAACAGACTGCAGTAAAACTATATAGCAATAGCGAAAAACAAGATAATATAGTTTTTATGTGTTTCGCCATTGCTGTAGTAATAAGAGAGTGAATTAATTTCAAGCTTGAACTAACAGGGATTCTCAATTATTACAATAAAGAGGTCATTTTCTGCATCATAAACTGCACAAGAAATGTTTCATGTGTTCAATTAATTTTGATTAATTTTATTAATCAATACCTTTGCTAGCTTTGCTTTTCAACATCTCTGTATATCTCTAGTACTGTGCTTAATTATATTTTAGATAATCATTGCAGACATTTTTGTTAGACCAGACCTGTTTGTTATATTCTTAGACTGGAAATGTTTGTTATATTCTTGGACTGGAATTGTTTATTATATTCTTGGACTGGAAATGTTTATTATATTCTTGGACTGGAAATGTTTTTCATATTGTCGGACTGGAAATGTTGAACTGGAGATATTTGTCATATTAACTCTAAAAGCCCAATCGCCACACTAAGTGTCGCTTGTGTTGGACACCAATTTACAAACACCACTCTAAATGGCATTTTTTAAATCTAAGAGTTAAACAGTTGTAGTGAATTTATATTCCAGTGCTCATCTTTATTAACTTAACCTAAGGTCATTCGTCATTTCTGGCTTCACATGTTCACATAGTTGTTTTAGATTTTAGTTGAATAAACGGATAAAATCAGCAAAATATATAAACAACTGATTTTTGTAACAAGTAATTTTGACTTAAAATAAGGGCTTAATCTTCTGACATAAAAACGGTACATAAATGTTATTTATTTATAAAAACTAATGAAACTTTCCTAGAGTGTGTAATTATGAATGTAGTATGAATAGAAACACATTATATGGCTTTCCAATGTATATGATATATTCAATTTCAGTGGTAAGTGTTTGGTATATTGTTAGACTGGTAATTTTGATACCACAGTGCTAGACTTACTGCAAACTTTTTTGTGTGCTATATTACTAGGATTTCACCCGTTTCGTGCCGGGTTCTGCAAGGGAAACAAAGAATAGTGCAACTGCGATCTACAAGGCTTGTTGTAAGAGGTGACTTGTGTAATGACCTAGGGAAGCTACTAGGGTAAATAAAAAGCGTTGCAGAAATAGGATGTGCTAGCCTACTTGTAGGTGCATAACTGGCACAACGTACAATCGCTCTTAGGCTAAGATCACATACAAATCACACAGAGTGGTTAACAAGTGATCGATATGGAGCATTCAACAAAGAAGAAGAAGAAGACTAGGATTAGACTTGCTGTGTTGTTGGTAGCTATCTATTTATTGCAATGAAGAATTTTGTCTCTGATGTTTATCATAGATTCCCTTTCTTCTTCTTTATTTCTGCCAGTTATTAGATAAGTAGACATGTTGACTTTATGAGGGCTATGGTGCAGTACATCCTCCGCTGTATTGTAGAGTTTCATACCGATCTAGAACTTCCTATTGGTTTCCATATCAGATTGTGACTCCTCAGGTCTATCAACACTGAGGTGTTTGTTACTTTCATAGGAGAGAATTTGTTACATCCTTGGAATTATTGTTGGGGTGACTTCCCCTCTACTGTATCACAATATCTACCTTGATTTGCTTTCACTTTGACTTCCCAGCCTGTCTTCTCAACAGTGAGTTCCAAGCAGTCCTAAGCCACTCTAGTAACTGGGTTTTTTTTTATATTTCTTTCTGTGTTACATATATCATGTTTTCAACAGTTATTTTCCTATGAAACAAACACTTAGGGTTAGATGAAAAAAAATATCTCATAGCCTTTGCAATCCATATTGTATAAAGTGTCTATCATCTCATCTTTCTAGAATCAAGTCTTCTTCTTCTTCTTTGCGTTCGTTCTTACGACCAATTTTAATCACTCTTTGTGATACGTTTGATCTTTGCCAAGAACGTGTATACGTTGCACATTGGTGGTTTGGTAGACCCCTAAATGCATAGACTTCTACACGTTTAGGACACAAGCATCTGATTTCAGCCAAACCTTCTTAGTCGTCTCTTACGACATGCATGGCAGGAACAGTGGTTCTATTCTTTACACCCCAAATTTGGGCCCCGTAACCACTCGGACGGACCTAGAATCAAGTAAAAACATATGTGCTTTTGATTTTGAATAAGTGTTACCTAAAAGTACTATATAAATCATAAACAGAGAAGAAAACAAATAGATCTATCCAGAAAGAACTCAAAATATCGCAGAAAACTGGCTGAGGCTACATATAAGAAAGAGGAAATTGAAGTATTTTGGGCACATAAAAAGGCACGAAGGGCTGGAGAAGACCATTATGGAATGAGGCATCACTATGTCATCTATAAAATATTTGAAACTCCATGGCCTTACGTGGATGTATAGGTCATTAGGTTAACCTCATAAATAAGAAAGCAAATATACTTTTATCCGCTTCACCGGATCGTCATATAGTTAAATATACATATGGAGGTATTATTTTCAATTCTCATCTACCGCCTGTTGGATAAGAATATGTCATTTAATGTTAAATCTACACAGTTTTTCATTATATTTCTTCTTCTTTGAGCGCTCCATATCGACCACTTGTTAACCACTCTGTGTGTTTTGTATGTGATCTGAGCCTAAGAGATTTTGTACGCTGTGCCAGTTATGCGCCTACAAGTAGGCCAGCACATCCGATTTCTGCGATCCTTTTTATTTACTAGGGTAGCTTCCTTAGGTCCTACATCAGTCGCCTCTTACAACATGCCTTGTTGGTCACAGTGGTACTATTCTTTGCTTCCCTTGTAGGCCCTGGCACCGCACGGGCGTTCATGATGTTTGAAATTACACTTTGTAGGATAAGGACAAAACACTTGAAGGACAGACTGCAAAGTGTGTTGGACCAAAGAGCAACGGGAACAATCAACAAACATATCTTTTGACATTAACTGCTGGGAAATGAACATTTGTAAGCTTGTCGTTGGCCCAATAACCAATGACCAATCGTTATTATGGGTCTAAGGGTGGAGAATAGACTTCATTGCCTCGGGTTTTACCCCATATGACTGGCTCCATCTCCGTAAAAATGGCACAACATATGCTGAGAGTCTTGCACAAAGATCAAATTCCATAGCTCCCGCAACAATCCTATGGGTCTCTGAACAAAAACAACTTGTGAACAGAAAGGCGCGATCTGGATTTGAACACCCAACCTTCGAAATACTAGGCTTGGGCTTAAAAAAGCACTCTTGTTACTGCCTGTAGTACCGCTTTTTAGGGCAGTGTGGAATGTGAGCCTAAGGAATTTAATGGCCGCATGGCTAGTGCAGTCGCTGCTATGCTGTTCAGGTTAGGATTTTTCAATTATGCCCACAACAGAAAAAAATCTTTGACCTTACCGTGAATTAAATACGGGTCTCCCGCATGGGAAATATGCTCTAATCTATTCGACCAGACGCTCCTTTAGACAAGGGCTTAAATAGACTCAAATCAAACAGTCTGACATCTTTACATATTTATTGGTGTTCCTTTTCTGTTGATAACCAGAAGTTGAATTTTGCAATAATATTGCTTGTTCCTGCTGAAAAATTATTTTGTTTGTGTCAACTTATTGTACTTCTTTTTACATGCTAGTCTCTGTGGCGTGAAGGTATGGTGCTTGCCTCTTGTTCAAAAGTACTCGGTTCATTCCCTATGTGAGGCTTTCAGGATATTTGATAAAGATCCGTGATCCAAGTTTCTAGTTCTTCTAGGTTATTTCTTCTTGATTGATATAATTTTGTGAGAATGTTCCAGAATATATGAGTGAATAAATCTAGATCTCTGTTTACTGCATACAACTACCTGCGTGTGGTGCCGGGGCCCGCAAGGGAAGCAAAGAATAGTACCACTGTGGCCTACAAGGCATGTCATAAGAGCCGATTGATGTAGAACTAGGAAGCTACCCTAGTAAATAAAAGAGTCTAGAAATCAGATGTGCTGGCCTACTTGTAGGTGCATAACTGGCACAACATACAATCGCTCTTAGGCTCAGATTACATACACATCACAGAGTGGTTAACAGGTTGTCAATATGGAGCTTTGAGGAAGAAGAAATATTCCCTCTTACCATTACATGTTAATTATGATCGCTCTGTCCTGACCAGTGCATTAAGTCTCCTTCTATGGATCTTCTAAGTTTGTTTTAGGGTTTCCCTATATGTCATTTCTTTCTTGAACCATTTGCCTCCCTACTGCAAAGCCTGAACTGTGATTTTTAAAATCATTTCTTCTCAGATTATGCCCAACATATCTCCATCTTCTCTTCATTACAACAATTGCTGCTAGTTGTTGACCAGACTTTTCTGTGATTTTGTCACCTTTTCTGAATTCTTCACATTTAACGTTTATTATTTTTCAATACATTAAACTTACTTCGTATATCTTTAGTTTTTTCCAATTCTCAATGGCATATGTTTCGATTGAAACAACATTCCAATTGAAAATTCGTAATTTAGTTTTTAAACTTTATACCTTGGACTAAAGCTGATGTTATAGCAAAACACAGTTATGTAGTCTTACAAAATACAACAGCACCCAAAAGGTAGTTTTACAAAATATAACAGCAACCCAAAGGTAGTTTTTTACAAATATCAACAGCAACCCAAAGGTAGTTTTACAAAATATAACAAGCAACCCAAAGGTAGTTTTACAAAATATAACAGCAGCAAAAGATAGTTTTACAAAATACAACAGCAGCAAAAGATAGTTTTACAAAATACAACAGCACCCAAAGGTAGTTTTACAACTTACAACAGCAGCAAAAGATAGTTTTACAACATACAACAACATCCCAAAGGTAGTTTTACAAAATACAACAGCAGCAAAAGATAGTTTTACAACAGCAACCCAAAGGTAGTTTTACAACATACAACAGCAAACTAAAGATAATTGCACAACAACAAACTAAAGATAGCTGTACAACATATAACAACAACAAAGATAGTTGTACAATATACAACAACAAACAAAGATAGTTGCACAACAACAAACTAAAGATAATTGCACAACAACAACAAAGATAGTTGCACAACAACAAACAAAGATAGTTGCACAACAACAAACTAAAGATAATTGCACAACAACAAACTAAAGATAGTTCTACAATATAACAAACTAAACATAGTTTACAACATACAACAACAAACTAAAGATAGTTGCACAACAACAAACTAAAGATAGTTGTACAACATATAATAACAAACTAAAGCTAGTTTTACAACATACAACAACAAACTAAAGATAGTTGTACAACATATAACAACAAACTAAAGATAGTTGTACAACATACAACAACAAACTAAAGATAGTTGTACAACAACAAACTAAAGATAGTTTTACAACAGCAAACTAAAGCTAGTTTTACAACATACAACAACAAACTAAAGCTAGTTTTACAACATACAACAACAAACTTGAGATAGTTTTACAACAGCAAACTAAAGCTAGTTTTACAACATACAACAACAAACTAAAGCTAGTTTTACAACAGCAAACTAAAGCTAGTTTTACAACATACAACAACAAACTAAAGATAGTTTTACAACAGCAAACTAAAGCTAGTTTTACAACATACAACAACAAACTAAAGCTAGTTTTACAACATACAACAACAAACTTGAGATAGTTGTACAACATACAACAACAAACTAAAGATAGTTGTACAACATACAACAACAAACTAAAGATAGTTGTACAACAACAAACTAAAGATAGGTGTACAACATATAATAACAAACTAAAGATAGTTGTACAACATACAACAACAAACTAAAGATAGTTGTACAAAATACAATAGCAGTTTAAAGTTGACAAATAAGAACAAGTGATATCTTTATATCTGAAGTTGGTTTCCTGACATTGTTCTCAAATATTGACTCTGTCTTCTTGTTACTCTTCTGTCTTCGTGTTTCTTTCTCTAACATGCATGCAATAACTGGCTTACTACACAAATATTGGCATTTGCTGTAGCAAATACTTCCTAGCTTGCAGCAACATAATCCTATGCTTTTAAATTTGCAGTAGGTTTTGTTTCACATAGACCTGCTGAGACTGTCTAAATATAACGCTTACTAACATGCAAGCGCACATTTACAACTCAGTTTTTGCACAGCTATTTACAAGACTTTGTAGAGTAAATCAACACTTGTAAGCACCGCACTACTAACATTCCAGTCGTAGATTACAGATGAGCTTTTAAACGTCAGCTTCATTCTTTGAGCAAGTATAATCTCATACAGCATGCCCTACTCTGCCCTTGAGTCGTCTGCAGTCTAACGTATGCAATCTTATTGACCGCTGTTCACATTTGTAGATAACTGCTTTGAAGCTATTTCCGTTGCTAATCCCCTCAAATTACAACTGTCAATATTAGCAGAAGTTCATTCCTTAACGACAATGGATTTTTCTTTCCTATATTCTACAGATTACTAGCAGCATACTGGTTTCATCTTGTTATTGATCGAGAGCTACCAGTTCGCCATGATCCCATGCATACTTTATTGAATAGTGCAAGGGATATTCTTATTACATACCACCTGTTTAGCTGGGAGTTGTGAGGAGAGTCGGAACATTGTTGCTGAGAATATCATATTAAGACTGTTTAAGTTAAAAGTCAAACTGTTGGAAACTATATCAATTCCGCTAATGATTGGACGCAGACGCCCCACTTCTTGCATTGACTGGTAGCACACTGATCACAGAAGATGAGAAATATCAGTTCATGTTATCATTCATCTCTCTATCTCGATCGCTCTTTTTCGGCCACTTTGATCATTCTTATTGTGATATATATAAACATCCTTTACCAAGAACTTTTGTTTTACGTCACATCTTCAGTACCATTTGGAGCTCTGGTGCTTGTCCTTCGGTGACGTGTCCAATTTCAACCAGCGTTTACTGGGTTCGCTCTCCGTTAGCCTTTGACTGTCTCCAGCCGACCTGCAAGGCAGCAGGTTATCATCCATCTAAAGGGGCTAAAGGCGAAGAATTTCTTTATTGCACCGGAACGTTCCAGATGACTACGTGCCTGTCGGCAGGAAAAGCAGGTCATCTACCGGGAGCTTTTCACAAAGAGCGAACTTTGTAGCTCCTAGGGATCTCATGAAAAAATTGCACATTTGACTCAGTCCGGATTCGAATCAACAACCTTCAGAACGACAGACAAACGTCTTCACCACGGAAAGCCAATATACCCATTTGCAGCATATACTTAGAAGTCGACTGAACACCTTAGCGTGGGCGTAAACATAAATATTTTTAGGAGGGGGCAAAATTAATTCTTTTTATATATTGGAGTTGGTAGTTATTACGCGGAAATGAAGAAGACCAGATTCGCATAAAACCGATCAAAAAGTCATTTTTTAGAGAGGGACATTCCCCCTCCCCCATTCCTCCTCCTGACTTGACTTTACGTATGAACACCCCATACACCTTAGATTTGTTCACGAACCCTACTCGCATCCACTTTAATACGCCGATTACACTGAAGATTGTTGAAGGAATTTCAAACTTGTATAATACTTACCAGAAAAAAAAATTGCACTTGGACCTAATTAGCATGAGCCGTTATGTAAATCACTGCCTCCTCCATGTACACAAATAGCAACTGTAGAAACAGAGTCAGCCAGAAAGTAATCGCTTCCCAATAAGATGCCAAAATATAAATTGAAAGCTATTTAGTCTAGAAATTATTTAGAAAGACATAAACTCAATAGCAGAAAAATAATAACGCCGTTTTTTTAATTTTGACAGTGGCAAATAAAACATCCTGGCTAAGTTTGTACAGAAGATTATGTTAAATTCCTCGATTTAGGAGACGTACATATAGCCGACACGTTTTAGCAAATATTAAGCTGTTAGGTATGTCTACAAAATTCCTACACTTATCTTGCAGAAAATTTATCGGCTTGAGTAAGACTCTGGACTATTTAGATCGTAACTCGTTACCTGTTATAGACAAATATGTTGCCAACAGGTGTAACTAGTTAAAGATGATATGATAATTTTCTTTAACTTATTTATACATCGATTCAATTCAGTTCTAACGTTGAGGAAAATATTTTGTTATAACTTTATACATGTCTTTAGTTTTCGAGTGTTTCATGGCCTCCGTTATGTAGATGTTAGGTGATCGCATCTCTTTCACTCGGTTCGCTCTCTTGTGGAGCCATCGATATATTTGTTCAGAGATTCCTGATCTTATTGTAGATGAGATCGAGTTCATAGTCGGAGACGGACGGTAAAACTTAGGTCTCGTGTTCATGCTGAACACATAAAAGAGTCATTGTCAGCTCAAAATCCAGAAGAACAAGCTGAAAAGCCGCAGCCCGAGCAAAATTCATTAGAAAGATTAAAAATTAAAATTCCTACCATTTTGATTATCTTCTAAATTACATCGGAGACTCTCGCTAGTTCTGTAGAGTTATGGCATTGCCGCTGAGAAGTTCATGTGTAAGAAAGAGATCGGATAACACATGGTTACTCACCGAAGTGCATTGATGATGGACCAACCAATCAATCAAAGAACAAACCAGCGGTAATATAAATATTATACAGCAGTTATCTAGTCCTCAAATGTCCTGGTATAGTCGTCTCCAGCATTTCGACTGTTCATTGTTCGAGGATCTAGTCTCTTGACACAATTCAATTGTAATTCGAACCAAATATTCGACAAATTATGCTTCGAATTTTCAAAGCAACATCAACTTTTAAAAGCCTTAAAAAATATATAACTCCACAAGTTATATAGTTTTAAAATTAAATTACGAATTTGTGATTCCAATTTTGTATCAAGTCTAACGTTGCCAGCGGGATTTGGAAAATGACTAAATATGTAGAAAATATAATGCATAACAAAATAGATGTCTACGAAACATAATGATTATAAAATGGAATGAATTCATGAAAGGAGATTAAATCAGAGTAGGTTAACTACTAGTAATAACTGTTATAAGAAAGAGAAGATTGAGATATGTTGGACATATTCTGAGAAGAAATGATCAAATAATTACAAAACATTGAAGTATGAGACAAATGGCTCAAGAAACAAAATCCGCCCTAGGGAAACCCTGAAACGAACTTTACTGACAAAGACGAGAAATGTCTGACTAAATTTCATAAAAGATATTGAACGAGTTGTCGAGGATAGAGCGGCATGTAGAAATTGATTTCAGGTCCTATTTAACTTATAACGGTATACACAGATACAGTACATTCGACATATTCAGTAAGGTTCCATAACTTTTATATACACTTTACAGTGAAAATATTGCCCGTATTATTTGCAGACCGCAATGTGCGAACATCTGTCACTTCACATTTTTAATCCCAAGTGGAAAGAAGGTAGACGGGCCAGTTCATGTACTCACTCGTGGAAAGTCCATTGCTTTAATTATTTTTTGCGCGATTAGAGAAGCTATGAAAGTATTTTATTTTTGTACATTAAAGTATTCGTTTTTGTTAATTATACTGCATTTGTTTGTATACATTAGAAGTTATTTCGTTTTCTCACACATTTGCAAGTTATTTATAGTGTATTATTTACATGTTTCGGTTGCCAAACTGCATTTGCAAACTAAAAATAAAAATCGATTCCTTATTTTAATGAGTATATCCCACATTTCGACGATTTTCAGTTTACCACAACGACTTTCTGATCTCATTCCTACCGGTGGAATGTTTAACACGTATATTGGCATACGTGAAGTGTTTTTATGGCATACCAGACCCTAGGTCTGCATATTGTTTGTATGGGCGGACTGTCATCGAGTAGATAAACTCTTGTCGAGAACATATGCCATACCGAAGTGTGCTTGAAACCGTGGGCCGAGTGTCTGTTGCATCACTTTTCTTATGAAGGGGTATCCTACCAAGAAATGATAACATCGTTGTGAAAATATAGGCCGTGGAAATAAATAAAGGAATTCGGGGAAATATAGATTGTAGAGATAAATAATCCACCTGTGAAAATATAGGAAGCAGATGAAAAATAAATCAAATTTTCAAAATATCGGGCGTAGAGAGAAATAAATCAAATCTTCAAAATATAGGGCGTAGAGAGAAATAAATCAAATTTTCAAAATATAGGGCGCAGAGAGAAATAAATCAAATTTTGAAAATATAATGAGTAGAGAGAAATAAATCAAATTTTGAAAATACCTTGCACAGAGAGAAATAAATCAAATCTTCAAAATATAGGGTGCAGAGAGAAATAAATCAAATTTTGAAAATATAATGAGTAGAGAGAAATAAATCAAATTTTGAAAATATAATGAGTAGAGAGAAATAAATCAAATTTTGAAAATATAGATGAAATATAGAAATAAATCAGAATATAGATCGAAGTGAGAAATAAATCAAATTGTAAAAATACATGTTGCATAGAGAAAAAAATCGTGAAAGTACTGGTCGATGTTTATTTTTATAGATTTAGTCATGTCTACTGGAAATAGTTAATTCTACCTGCAGTAGTCTACTGACAATATAGTCAATTCTTCATTTACATTTATATAGTCAAATAAACAACCTTGCAGGTTGACAAGTACCACACTTAACAATCGTGAAACGGCGTAAACTTTCGTGGTTCGTGCATGTGATGAGACATAGCTCACTCTCTATAATCTAAGACTATCCTACAGGGAACAGTTGAGGGTAGAAGAAAGTATGTGATGAGACATAGCTTACTCTCTAAGACTATCCTACAGGGAACAGTTGAGGGTAGAAGAAAGTATGTGATGAGACATAGCTCACTCTCTAAGACTATCCTACAGGGAACAGTTGAGGGTAGAAGAAAGTATGTGATGAGACATAGCTCACTCTCTAAGACTATCCTACAGGGAACAGTTGAGGGTGGAAGAAAGAAAGGAGGGCAGAGAAAATCCTGGTTTGACAACATCAAGAGCTGGTCGGGGCAGAGTTTCTCCACACTTGCCCGAGAAGTTGAAGACAGAGATTCGTGGCATGCTTTTTGTACTGATGTCTCCACAGTGACACCCCTACGACACTAACGGGTTATGAGCTTTATTATTATTATAGTCAATTCTACCGACAGTGGTCACGTCTACGAGCAGTGTAGTCAATTCTACTGACGACAGTCACGTCTGCCGGCAGTATAGTCACGTCAACCGACAACATAGTAACTTCTACCCACAATAGTCACATCTGCCTACAATAATCACGTTCGCCTACAATAGTCACGTCTGCCGGCAATATAGTTACGTCAACCAATAACATAGTAACTTCTACCCACAATAGTCACGTCTGCCTACAATAGTCAAGTCTGCCGGGAGTATAGTTACGTCAACCGACCACATAGTAACTTCTACCCATAATAGTCACGTCTGCCTACAATAGTCACGTCTGCCGGGAGTATAGTTACGTCAACCGACCACATAGTAACTTCTACCCACAATAGTCACGTCTGCCGGCAGTATAGTTACGTCTACTGGCACTAGTCATGTCAACTGACAATACTCACATCTACAGACTAAAGTCACATATACTTAGTGGATCGTCGATAGCGAAGTTGATAATACACAGCGCTAGTAACCACGGGCACTAGAATGTCTGGGGTTCGGGAACAGCTTGGGCCAAAACTTGTCAATCCAATGTATATGTTACATTGATAGACCAACGCCATACGTTTTTGTTTGGTTGAAAAGAATGTCGATTTCCGCCATATTTGGTTCTCAATTTAATTGTAGAATATAAACTAAGCTATTTGTACTTAACTGCATTTTCAAATTCCTTGCAAGTTTTCTGAACACGTGGCAATGGAAGTGATTGATTGTTTAACCACTCGCATTAACAAAGTATAGCCGACTTAACGGCAAGTAAATTGAACCCAATCAACATTGGCCCGTTTGATAGTTGTGGAGTTTATGTGTCTTGTATCTGATGCCAGCAAATGTCGTCTTGAACGATGCCAAATATCTTATGTTGTTGTTAATGCAGATGTGCGTTTATGACACCTGAACTAAGCTCTAGAATTTGTAGTTAAAAACTGTTTTTAATATATATATATATATATTATTTGATAACTTCTAACTAAATGAGAAAAAAATAAAGGAACCCATTTTCATACCTCGAGGTATGTTGGGTAATATGGTGTTAGACTCATATTTTGTTATTGACCGATGAGTGATGTGGTCAACATCATGGAGGTCACCTTTACTTCCCAGTGCTTTCCTGGTATCCAATTAAAGCTGGCTCGACCTGAGAGCTGTTACGATCGGGAAAAATTCCACTCCCGCTGTAGAATTGAACCCAGATCACTAACCTAAGAAGCATGTTCACTAACAACTACGCTACTGCGGCTCCAAACTAAATGATAGTGTCTTGTAAGGTACACCTTCTCGTCAGACTATGTCTTTGAATAGTTTATTTTAACTGTATCAAAATGTTATAGAAGTTCTTCAAATATTTACACATTCCTGCTCATGTGTGTGTTGTTTATTTTACTGCTGGTGTTTATGTTTTGCATTGATGTTTTTTATTACAAATGTTAAAAGTAAATGAATGGACATAGAACAAATAGATCTATCCAGAAAGAAGTCAAAATTTTAAAAAACTGATTGATTCTGCAAATAATGAGAAAATTGAAGTATTTTGGACATAACAAAGGGGAGGAGAAGATATTTATAGAAGAATGCATCCGGGGAAAGAGAACAGGAAGACCACGAATAAGATGGATTCTTCTTCTTCAGCGATCTCTGGTCATGCGCTTTACTGTGGGCCACAAACTGGGCAGTCAGCTTCAGGTATGTCAGGTTTCCTAAAGCTTAGTTTTCAGGCCGACTGGATGTGGCCACATGTTGCTTCTCAGCTCACCCAGGAAAGGACAGTCTTGCAGGACATGCTCCGGTGTCTGTTCCGAGGTGGAACATATGACCAGTGGAGAAAGATATTCCGAAGAACTGTTAGGATGGCAAAGCTCTGCTTAGGACAAACTATTGAAGGATAATGAGGTAAAGGAATATTTGAAAAAAGAACAAACAAATCCATAATACAAGAATTACAAATTGGTGATGGTTGTCTTACTGAAGAAATAGGATAACTGAAAATTGTTTTTTTTAATGTGGACATAAAAAATGTCATAAAGTTTTGAAGATAACAAGCATGGAAGTATATACACCAGGAAAGAAAAAGAAAGGTACTTGGTTTAAAATATGATAGACTAATTGCAAACGTATACATTAACTGCAGTGCACCTTACAAGAGGTAGAGAAGTATTTCGGAGAGATGTAATGGAAGCGAAGTTTCGTAAGGGACACATTGATCATGTCAATGGGTATAGTCTCAGAACTCACGACGATAGGTAGATGATTTCTGTAATAGAGGCAGTGGCGGCTCGTCATTAGGGGCCAGAGGGCCGGCCCACCAAAAATAATGCGTAACGTGCATTTATTATTTAATAAATTAAAATATAACCTAACCCAAAACCATGATTTTCCCGAACATTTGTGTCTGACCCCACACACAAAAACGATCACGAGCCGCCACTGAATAGAGGTAATGGCTACGGTCATGGACCAGTATGATCACTGCTAGGAAGGAAAGCAATAGCAGACTACATTCCAAGAAAATGTCTAAATAACCAAAACAGTAATATAGGAACATATTCATCATCATCATCATCAAATAGCTTGTCCTGAGCAGAACTTTGCCACCCCAACAGTCCTCCGGAATTTCTCTCTCATATGCCAGTTGTCCGCCTCTGCAGCGGTCATGTTCAAACCATCAGTTACATCCCGAATCCATCTTCTCCATGGTCTTCCTCTTCTTCTCTTTACCGGTATGCCTCCTTCCATGATGGTTTTCTCCATCTCTTCGTGTCTTTTTTATATCTCCAAAATACCTCAATTTTCTCTTTCTTATTTATAGCATCAGCCAGTTTTCTTGGATTTTGAGTTCTTTCTGGATATATCTATTTGTTCTCTTCTATGTCCATGATATACGAAGGACTCTTTTGTATGAGGTACTTATTACTGAGTAAATAAATGTACGTTTTATTTTATAAATAAGGTTAATTTTTCTTGCAGTTTGAAAGCTTTATACAAGAACAATATCATTCCCTCATCAGTTTATCGCTTTGAAAAGTTAGTTTTAAATACCATGTATTTTCACTGCTCGTAAACCTCGATATTTCCAGAATTTTGGCAGAGTTTTCCTTCAATCTTTCCATGAACTGGGAACTTCCAAGAAAGCGACTACCCCGCCGTGTGACTTTGAGAGACGGTGTGTGCGATATGCTAATTCAGCATCATCTCTTTAGCTGGGAGATCTAACACGTAAACGTCATCTTTGCCCTTATTGTCTTGAAAGTTAACCTATAACATAAAATAATTTGGTGGCTTGTATACCTCGGCCTGGGCATTGCTTGTTTACTTATTGTTGAATCGAGCACTTTATTATGTTCTACTGTATCTATACTTTTTCTTGCATTTCCCAACTAAATTCACTTTCGGTTGTGGTTGTACTTATTTACATTTTTTGTTTGTTTCTTGACTTTCTATTGTTTTATTACTCTGGGATGTACTTAAGTTAGTTTTGTTTTTTTAATTCCTTGCCTTTGAAATTTTTTTATTATTCTGGGACGTTAAATGGTTAAGCCTCTGAATCCGTAATTTATTAAACCTCTGGAGGCATTTATATTGCATTGCAGTGGCGGCTCGTCATTAAGGGCAAGTGGGGCCAGGCCTCGTCAAAAATAATGTGTAACGTGCATTTATTATTTAATAAATTAAAATATAACCTAATCCAAAACCATGATTTTCCCGAACATTTGTGCCTGGTCCCACAAACAAAAAGGATCACGCGCCGCCACTGTTGCAGTGTATACTGAACTAGCAAGTATATTGGCCTCGAGTCATTTTAAAAAACAACGAGAGCCAGGATATGGGCTCAGAGTTAACTAAAGTACTCGTTGAAAACTATACTTTTGAAATGAATATCCAACGATTATACGTAGTATTTATCAACCTACCCTCTGCTATCATTGCTAAACATGGTCCATAACAAGGACACAGGAAAGAAAGATCCCAACATATGAGATGTTTATGATGAGCTATTAATGCTTTCTTTCCGTTATTTTTTTTTTACCACTGGACGCATTTATATTGCATTGTATACTGAATTAGTCAGTGTACTGGCTTTGTGTCTTCTTTACAAATACTGTGATTCAATTTATCGGATCAGAAAGGCGAAAAGTTAATGTCAACAGAACAGACAGAGTAAAAACGGAGGATATCAGAAATATTGTGAGAGCAACATCTACAGAAAGTGAAATGGTTTGAAGATCTCGTGAGAATGGATCTCATCCAGTTACCACTCTGTAAGTAGTAGCAGAAGATGTGGCGTAAAAGCAAAGATAACAGATGTAAAAGCAGGTGGATAGATGTCACCGAAATGCTAAAACTACAAGGGCTCACAACAACAGCTGCAATGCATCTAACCCATGGTAGAAAACTTTAACGTCACACGATTCCTTACGACAAATGTGAACCGGCCAATAGATGATATATCCGGAGAAGAGATATGGAAATTGATATTGGGATGATTTAGAATACAAGAAAAGATCTGGAAAAAGATGTCCTATAATAGAAATGAATGACCAATGCCCCCATGTGCATGTTTATACGTCAAGAGCATTTAAATTGTGCTTACATATATCATTATATCGTATCTAGGGACTTCCAGCGTGACTTCCCCCCAAAGATCATCTCTCCATTTCATTGAGAATTCGATCATCTTCAATGCGCAAAATGGGATCCAGCTGTAGAATCGATGTCGGAAAGTAACAATTGGAAATATTGCTATGTTTGAAAAACTGTCTGATACGAAACGAGTTATCAGCTTCTAATAATGTAGCCAGCATTCATATTCTTGATGAAGCACAGAAGCACATTCCTATTCTTGATGAAGCACAGAAGCACATTCCTATTCTTGATGAAGCACAGAAGCACATTTCCTATTTTGATGAAGCACAGAAGCACATTCCTATTCTTGATGATAGCACAGAAGCACATTCCTATTCTTGATGAAGCACAGAAGCACATTCCTATTCTTGATGAAGCACAGGGATGAGTTCTTGATTCTGCTTAAACGTTTTCTCAACTAGTACTTTGTTTAATAAAAAATTACGAAATCATTCTCAATTCGGTGTGCGTCGTAGGGTATGTGATTTATGCGGTAGTCAGCTGGATCACAACCCATGAGGAGTACCTGGTTCAAACGCCGCGGTGGGCAGTTTGGAAGCAAATTTGTTTCAGTGGTTTTTTACGAACTGTAAAAATAATCCTTACCGTTCAGAAAGCAATGACAAAGTACCTAACTTATAAATGGTGCTTAGACAATCGACATTTCGTTTACTATGGTTGATGGCTACGTTCTGTGAAGGACATGTCACGATTTTCTTTTCCTTGTCATGTATCAGTCAAATCCACATGTTACATGTTTTCCTTTCAAGTGTTACTTCCATTTATCTCTACAAATCTGTGAGTGTGGATTGTGTCAACCCTTTTTCATATGAAAACAAATGAAAAAAAAAGAATAAATGTTGAGGATGACGGAATATTATGTTTACCAAAGATTCAGCTACGAGTTTTGAAGAAGAGTGTCTATATGGAAGTACAACAATCGCATTAACTATTAGATTATTGGTTACTAAACTGGCGTCATTGCATTCCGGCAGACAAATAGGTGCTCAGTCTCCCACAACAGAAATAGAAGAGTATGCATACTGATGGTTCCCTTGGCTCGCTGAATAAACACACACCTCACTCTGCCCCTCAGGCATCCAGTTCTACTTGTACAATGGGTAACTTCAAACTGTTTAACTTGCTATATCGATTCAACATCTATTTTAGTGTCTTCATCCAACAGGCAGTCGCGAAGAGACCGAGAGAACATCCCCCTTATCCATCTTCAAATCCCCAACAATCAGTTATATGAGTACTATCATCATAGCACTCCGGACATGCCCATAGGTGCTCCGATCTCCGCCTCAACAAATCCAGCAGCGGCCCAACACGCCAGTTCGATGTTGATTAATCAATCTCTTTGCATATTTAGTATGTCGTTCCTTTCGGACTGCACCAATATTGACACCCATCTCTCTCAATCTGGTCAGCGATTGGGATTAACATCCCTGAAACTCCTCTGTTCGGAAAGACTCTCTCAATTCGAGAAGAATGTCATTTCTATCCATGGCAGCTCCCTCTGATATTGTAGTCAAGCCAGCCAATCTATCAGCTCGTTCATTATCCCTAACTCCCGCGTGCCCAGGTACAAAAATAAAGGTGATTTCTCTGATCATTGTCTGTACCAGTACATTCACCCAGTTGCGTCTCACTATTCCTGATTAGACTTTAGGAATCATGCTCATGGAGTCACTGAGTATGAAAACACGAGAGTAGTTGTGAGATGCCAACCATTTCACCACCTCCGTCTCAACAATCGATGCTGTTGATGCAAGCCTGTGCACTTTCTCATTGCCGCAAACACCCGTATGCCCAGGACAGTTTCTCATAATAGATTATTATTAGATCAAATATTAGATTAATTAAATATTAAGTTGGAATCATATTTTAAAACTATATTCTTAGTGTATTTTCTTGTCCCTTTATTATGCCTTTGTATGCAAGGGTCGCAGGGTACTTGACTGTTAAGTAAAGAGTGTCTCTACTTGGAAAGAAGGTTAGGAACACATTAGTAGATAACGCAGCTTGGTGGGTTTTTTAAATTATAAATTTGTGTTTTATAGATTTTCTAAAATAGATTGCATAGAAACAATACAAATTATTTATTATGGTAGCATTGATGTTGTCCATCAACCAGGTTGAAGGTTGAACGAGGGAATGACAACCTGTTCCTGTACACAAATATTGTGCTACGGAAACTAAAACAAGTAAACTGTACCTCATTGAAGATCATCATTAAAAGACGAAGATGGATGAGAATTGGACATATATGTCGTATACCAAATGGGTATTCTCTAGGACAGCTCTCCGATGGACATGGGATGGGAAAAGAAGGCATGGGCGTTCAAAGGAAACGTGATGAAGAGCTATGAAAAGAGAGTTGAAAGATTATGGTCTGATATGAGAAACAGTCGAAAAGAAGGCAGCAATGGAAACCGTTTGTGGAATCCGCATGTGTCAAACAGGACACAAAGAGAATATATATATATATAGATTAATGGTATGGATATTATTGTTCGTATGTACTAAGTTTGTTTATGCGTCGGAGTATTTCTTTTTTTTTTTTTTGGTGGGGGTAATATTGTTTCACTCTGCTGACAATTTCATTCATATCTATTACCTTTTAATTATTCATCAAGATGTCAATTGAACAGATATTGTCATGTATGCTTGACTTCACATTTTTAGAACACTCTTTTGTTTGCTGGTAATTTGATTTCGTACATCAATTTTTTTAAAATTTTATTTCACAGCTCTTTCACACGGAAATATTGTTTTTCTTTCCAGTTATATTGTTTCACATCGTTTTACTGTTGGTAATTTTATTTTATGCAATTCTATACCTCTTGTATAATTAATATGATGTGTATGCAGTTTGATCATTTTCGTATTTATATTAATGATAGAGACTCCACAGTTTGTATCTATCGTTCTAATTCCAGTGTATCACATCATTATTTGTATTATGAAATATTATATTTATATTTTAATTATGGCTGTGAATATTAACGCTTTTATTGTTCAATTAATTGTAAACGATTCAAATATAATTTTGTTTAATAAGAGAATAATGTCAAGAAGATCAAATCGGCTGAAAGTGTAAGACTAAATAGTCATCACTGACTAAATAATATTACATTTGAGCAAATTTCAGGGAAAATAAGTGAACATTTTACGTTGAAACTTGCATATAGTAGCATTCATAGGGCTGGTAATATCAACTGACGGCATGGTAACAAGAAATTTCAGCACTTAACTATTAGTATCAACTTATCATCTTGTTTTTGCAAGCTCCAGAATTTTATTTCCGAGATACATACTCTGTGTGTCTCTCTGTTTTTCTGATCTCTTTTGGCTACAGTCAATTAGCACATTATCTGAGGCTGCGTCTACAAAGTGTTAAACCTGAGGTAGCCGTACACTTCAAGCAATGACTGCTTATCCTTCTCTTTCGTCCATTGTCACTTACCTACACAATATTATATTATTCATAAAAATCGGTTAATAATTAAGGAAACTGCAGCTGAATTTGTACATACTACAGTGAGAAAATAGGACATAAATTCAATTCAGCCACAACCCGTTGTTTTTTCAATTTGGTAGCCAATCATTAAGAGACTTTCTTCTTTTGTCCTTCTCTGCATTTTGTTGTTAGATGTCGTGGGTTTTAACTGATGATCGGTTTCCGGAATAGTGGGCGCTCTGTCGCTTGATGTGATGTGATATTGTGGAGTTTAAGATGTCTGTAACTCCATCAATCCATATTTTTCTTATTCTGCTCCTTCCTCTTGACGATTCCATTTTCAAGTTGTACACTCAAGAAACTGGTGTAGCCGGGTTCATTCTCACCTTATGACCAAACCATTTGAGTCTGTTTTTTTAAATGAATCTTACAACACGTGTTGTTCCAACTGTTCTTCTAAGTTCTTCATTTCGTATTTGGTCTTTTAAGACAATATTTGGGAATAATTCATTGTAGAATACAACCCGGGAATTTATCAAATGTAGATTTCATCTCTACAAATTCTGGTACATTAAATAGTGCTGAGAAAAACTCTTAATAGATTAGATTACAGAACCATCCATTCAAAATTATATACTAAAAATCGCGGGTAAAAACGTAGTTTTTGTGTGAGTGTATTAAAGAGTTATTTTATTGTAATTTCGCTCATTTGTTTATTTGTACATTTTATTTTAGATTAGATTAGCGAAACACTTGGTATTGTTGCTTATTGTTGTTGTTGTTGTTGTTGTTTATGCTGAAGTGTTTGTTATTCCACTTCTATGATTTCTGTGATATATCCCTTAAATGCACATCATGTTGTCATACCCAAATCTATGCTTAAAAATGAGTTCAATATAACATCTTTGTCATTAACTTACTTTAATCATACAAATTCAATATTATTATAATTGTATCTTAAAATTATTCCATTACATGTAGTACTTGTATATTAGCTATTGCATGAGATTCGTATATTTGAGGTTGCATTAGTATATTGGAAACGAAATTTGTATAATTGAGAGGAGATTTATATATTTGAAACGAAATTTGAGTATATTTGAACGAAATTCGTGTGATTGAGAGGAGATTAGTATAATTGAAACGAAATTCGTGTGATTGAGAGGAGATTAGTATATTTGAAACAAAATTCGTGTGATTGAGATTAGTATATTTGAAAAGAAATTCGTATAATTTAGAGGAGATTAGTATATTTTATACGAAATTCGTATAATTGAGAGGAGCTTAATTAATATATTTGAAAAGAAATTCGTATAATTGAGAGGAGATTAGTAAATTTCAAACGAAATTCGAGATATAATTGAGAGATTAGAATATTTCAAACAAAATTCGAGATATAATTGAGATTAATATATTTGAAAGGAGAATCGTACATTTGAGAGGATATTAGTATATTTGAGAGTAGACTGATAGGATTTTTAACTTGATATATATATTAGTATACTTGATATGAATTAAGATTCAGATTCTACAGAATTAAATTGTAAATATTGAAAAGAATGTACATTTGTTGCCACACAGAAGAAGGCAATGTTTAATTATACTGACATTTTTTTAAATCTGTTTGTTTTAGTTGACGGTCAAATATTACTTCAGTTAATATTGCCTTTTTTAATTTTGTGACAATCAATCCTTATTGTTTACCTCAAGTTTTATCTTGAAATTATTGTATATCAATGTTGTAGAGTTGCCTTCATTTTGTATTCTCTTTTTTATTGTCAATATTTTTAGTGTGTTTATGGTTTTTTATTTGTACAGTATATTCATATACTATTTTTTAAACTTATATATAATGTTGGGACCAATGTGCATACATTTGAGTCCATTCCTGTCTTTAATATTTATAATTCATCTGCTCAATTTGTATTATTTTTGTATACACATTCATGATCTTCAAGCATAAATATATATATATATAAATAAATACACATTATGATTATAATATATATATATATATATATATATTTAAAAATATATATATATATATATATACATTTCCCCATCATTACTAAAGTATGGAATAATACACGGTATACATATGTGTCGTTCAGGGTATCCATAAAGTATGAAACTACTATTTTACGATTAATGAATAACTCATTAATTAAAGAAATTGTTATTGTCCGATTAGAAATTCTTGTCCTTTAATATGATATAACTCTGCAACATTGAGCTGAACTTGTTGAAATTTTGTTGTGAAGAAGTTGAGGAAAACGTGCATTTGTTGTTACTCTGCTCTCTAATGGCATCACATACTAGATAGAGGGATAGAAAGACAATTGAAGATATGTCTACAGCTCTTCAAAATTATGCTGTTTGTGCATTTACAGTAAATTTTATTTTTTTAAAGTATACAGTAACTGTGTCGTTTAAACAATAAAAAAAAGTATGATGTTTTAAGAAGATTACTGTACCTTCATAATTGTAAAAACAAAATAAAAAACTCACAATGACATTAAACAAATGAATATGCCAAATTTCTTGGTGTTTGGTCCTATGGTTCTTGAGATATTAGATGACATTTGAAGACACATGTTTCTGAACTGTCTATGCATTAATTCAGGGATATGCAACTTTTTTGCGATCTTATGTGGGTGCACAATTACTCAGCAGGTCGCGAGTCATACTGAAATAAATTCCCGCTCAATATGACGCTCACATGTTTAAAGGGTTAAACTTTGAGCATCTTATATGTATAAATATTTTTTTAACACGCGGGCCGGGTAGAAACATTTTGTGAACTGGTCGTTGCCCGCGGGCATTTAGTTGAAGACCCCTGTTTTAATTTCTCAGAACCATGATGCCGATTATGATAAATCTTCAAATTATCTTCTTCTTCTTCTTTGCGTTCGTTCTTTACGACCAATTTTAGTCACTCTTTGTGATATGTTTGATCTTTGCCAAGAACGTGTATACGTTGCACATTGGTTTGGTAGGCCTCTAAATACATAGCCTTCTACACGTTTAAGACACGTGCATCCGATTTCAGCAAGCTTAAAATTATAACCTCTAACTTAAAATTGTAACCTCTAAAACACAAATTTTATAAAATTAGTAATGGTTGAATAATTTAGGGTAACTTTTTTAATCACTTGACATATTGAGAGGTTTGATAAACATTTTGAAAACTTATTATAGCATCATTGTTTTGATGTGACGTGTTGTTTTAATTTTATTACCAATGTAACCCTCACAGTTGTCCTAATGATGACCATTTCAGACTGCTTGGCCAGTTCTCGTTTAGTCTCTCTGAGACTGGGAACTGCCTCGACATATGGACTCGTTCAGACCTTTCAAAGAAGGCGTGAAGGATATGCTTGTCAAACATCATTTGTTCAGCTGGGATTTGTGAGACAGAAAGCCACCATTTGTTCAGCTGGGATTTGTGAGACAGAAAGCCACCATTTGTTCAGCTGGGATTTGTGAGACAGAAAGCCACCATTTGTTCAGCTGGGATTTGTGAGACAGAAAGCCACCATTTCCTGACCAAGATCGCTGATAAATTCTGCTTCTTTGTTTGTGTTGAATTTGTTGTTTACATTTCAATTGTTGACATAAAATAGTAATTTTCAAGTTTTTGTAAAGTGATCATCTTATTCCTAGTTAGTTGTTTTTTTTATTTGAAGATCTCGAAGACGTTTTAAAATAAAGTTGCTTAACACATAGTACTCCTAGTTTTTTTTTAAAATAGGGATCGTAAATACATGTTGAAATGAAAGTGTTTAACACATAAAGTTTCTAGTTTTTATATTGGGATCTCAATGTTGAAATGAAAGTGTTTAACACATAACTTTCCTGTTAAATAGGATCTCAATGTTAGAAATGAAAGTGTTTTAACACATAACTTCCTAGTTTTAAAAAAGGGATCTCAATGTTGAAATGAAAGTGTTTAACCCATAACTTTCTAGTTTTAATAGGGATCTCAATGTTGAAATGAAAGTGTTTAACACATAACTTTCCTAGTTTTAAATAGGGATCTCAATGTTGAAATGAAAGTGTTTAACCCATAACTTTCCTAGTTTTAAATAGGGATCTCAATGTTGAAATGAAAGTGTTTAACACATAACTTTCCTAGTTTTATATAGGAATCTCAAAGACATGTTGAATGGAATGTGTTTAACACATGATATTCCTGGGTTTTTTTTATATAAAGATCTCGAAATGTTGAAATGAGGTTGTTTAACACATGTTGTTCCTAGTTTTATATATATATATATATATATATATATATATATATATATATATATATATATATATATATATATATATATAAAATTGCCCGTAGCCTTTTCAGACCTTGTGGTTTAAAGTACTTGTAATTTTACATTTCTATTTCCTATTGTGCAGGAGGTAGGAGGGCCAACTCATTTCCTCAGTCTTTATATAGGAATTTCAAATAAATGTTGCATTGAAGGTGTTCATTACATCTTGTTCCCAGTTTTTATATAGGCTATGTACGGAAACCAACAGATCTGAGGTAGTCATACGGGATCAGATCAGATCTGGAGAAAACCGTGGAGAGGTTGAGGTAATACTGAGAAAACTGGTGATTTCTTCGTCCACGTCGGAATCGCTAGTTTTTATGTAATGATCTTCAAAGATATGTTTAAATTATGATACCGTGACTAGTAAAGGTCGTTTTACATACCGTGACTAGTAATTCGTTACATACCGTGACTAGTAAAGTTCGTTTTACATACCGTGACTAGTAAAGGTCGTTTTACATACCGTGACTAGTAAAGTTCGTTTTACATACCGTGACTAGTAAAGGTCGTTTTACATACCGTGACTAGTAAAGTTCGTTTTACATACCGTGACTAGTAAAGTTCGTTTTACATACCGTGACTAGTAAAGGTCGTTTTACATACCCTGACTAGTAAAGGTCGTTTTACATACCGTGACTAGTAAAGGTCGTTTTACATACCATGACTAGTAAAGGTCGTTTTACAAACCCTGACATGTAAAGGTCGTTTTACATGCCATAACTAATAAAGATCGTTTTACGTACCATGACTAATAAAGGTCGTTTTACATACCATGGCTAGTAATGGTATTGTAACCATTGTCTGGAAGATGTGTGGATACTTAAAAGTTATATTTTTGTTTTATTCCTTACGCCCTTATTGTATTTACCAATTGTGTTTGTCTATTTGTGTGTTCTTCTAATGTGTATTAAGTCTAAATAAAATATAGAGCTCCCAAGTAATATAGTTTTACAAATAAGTTAAACATTATCAATTTCGATGTTGCCTCAATCCTAATATATGCCAACGAGAGTTGGAAAATGACTAAAGATATAGAAAGTAAGTTGAAAATAGTGAACATAAAATGGGGCAAATTCATGAGAAATAATGAAATCGGATAAACGTCCAGTCAGCCATTAGTAATAATTGTTATAAGAAAGAGAATATAGCGATATGATGGGCATACTTTGAGAAGAAATGATCAAAGAATCACAAAGTATGCATTGAAGGAGAAGCACAAGGTTCAAGAAATAAAGAACTCAATAGGGAAACTGAAACTAACTTTACAGACAGAGGCGAGAAATATCGGACTTAATTTCATAGAAGAAATTGAACGTGCTGCCTAGGACAGAGCAGTATGGTGAAATTGCTTCCATGTCCTTTGTAACGTATAATGATACGAGAGGAATACAATAATAATAATATATATTGTGCAAATGACTACCCTTTTTAAGTATATTTTTGGTACGATATCTGTGCAATCTGTTGATTTTTTGCTGTAACTTTATATGATTGATTTAGAAACATGATTGTTGATTTTATTTCACGACGACACCAAGACCGAATTAAATTTATAGAATAGTAACACTTGAAAGATGTTAAATTTACCGAGTGTCCATTACAGAATTTGTTGAATTAAAATCAATAAAATATTATTTTTGTTTATATCGGTTCGTTTTTGTTTCAGATAATTTCTTTATGTATCCTTCATCCGGGTAGAGAAAGAAGTAACAGTAGCAAAGTGTTCTTAGAGGCACATATTATATTTCGTTTGTTAAAAAGTGATGGATTCACCATTAAAGAGGATGAAACCAATGCGGAAACTGAAGGTATATAGCCAGTGGTGGCTCATGATCATTTTGTCACTAGGGCTAGACAATAATTTTCTGAAAAATCTTGGTTTTGGGTTAGGTTATATTTTAGTTCTAATGTGGAGGTTTTGAATGAGGTCAAGACACAGAGAACGCTTATCATCAATATAAGAAAGAAGCAGTCAATTTTTCGGACATGTGACTAGAAAGAGAGATTTAGAACACATTGTAACAACCGATAATATCGAGGGGGAGACGAGACAAAAGACGACAGAGATATAAAATTGTGGACAGCCTGACTTCATGGCACAGAAGAGCTTCAACATCTGAGATGGTAGCAAACACCACGCTAGCCGGCACGGCGCCTGATGATGGTGATGATATATTTTATTATTTACTATCATCTGTCTATTCCAAGAAGTTATCTCCAGGGTGTTCATGATAAAAGCAGCCCTATTGACAAATCAAAAGTTGCCAGTATTGTGTTTTGTCTATTTACTGATTTTGACTAGCTCGTCATTTTGTCTGATCGCCATTCTATAGTGCTCTAATAATGCCGTTTTCTCTTGAAGAAAGAATTAATATTGTGGAATATTATATCAGCACTGGATCCATTAAGAAAACAAGGAATGTTCGTTGGAAAGTCTCCAAATTCTAACAATCCTTCGAAACGTAGCATACAGAGGTTGGTAACGAAATGGTGTTGAACAGGTTCTGTAACTAATGCCAAAGGGCGTAGATTATCATCAGTCAGGACTCCAGAGGCCGTCGCTGATATTCAGCAGAGGATTCTAACAAGTCCCCAAAAACTTTGCGGAAATTAGCACAACAAAGCAATCTGAAAGTCATATCATGTCATAGTATTCTTCACTTGCTACATTTCAAACTATATTGTGTAACTTGTACTCGGGAATTGAAAGACTGTGACAACAAAGTGAAACAAATCAATTATTGTCACCATTTTCTCAAGAAGATTGTCGATGGTGAATTGGACCCATTTGTGTACTTCATGAGTGACGAAACATGGTTTCATTTGTCTGGTCAAGTTAACTTACAGAGCACGTGATATTGATGCACTGAAAATCCTCACCTGCATGAGAAATTATTACACTACCCTAAAATTGGGGTATGGTTGTTCTGTTTTCGGGAGTCTGGGTGTTGGCCCAATATGTTTGACACAGCAAGATGGTGCAACCTGTCACACATATCATTTATCACTAGAACGTGTTCACAATGCTTTCACAGAGGAAAGGACTGTCAGCAAGGGTTTGGGGCCTCCACGCTCCCCGGATTTACCTACGTGTGAATTTATGTCTTTCTGTGGTTATTTGAAGGGGTTTGTGTCAAAACAAATCCCTCATACATTGGATGAACTCAAAGAAAATATTCAAACTGCTATCTAAACAATTGACTTTGCGTAATGTGTACCTGAACATGATTACTCGAGCCCAGAAATGTCTCAATGCAAATGAAAACCATTTTCAGCATCTTTTCTGAAGCCCAGAATGGGAAATAAATAATTAAATTTAAAAGACATTACGCCCTGCAGTAGTTAACTTGTTTGTGTTTTATTTTTATTTTTTTCAAGACAGTTGTGTTATGTTCTCAGATTATTCATTAAATAATTGTGGTGACGGACTCTCAGTCCAAGCTGCGTAAGGTTGACAAAAGACATGTCACATTTGTGCATCTCTCGTTTCTGCACCATAATTACACACCATCACAAAAAGACTCGCTCACTTGACCTATCTACGTCACAATTGAACCTTCTCATTTTCATAAACATATTCCAGATTGACTCCCTTGTCAATGGGGCTGCTTTTATCTTGAACCCCCTGTAGAACGATCTTTATAAAGTAGGCCACACCTCACAATTTGTCTAAAGATATATTGTCGTACACAGATGTGTATTGATGGAACAAGCGATTACCGTAAACTATTTTATGACGGTTAGTTAATTATTTCCATTATTTTCTATGGTTATATAGCATTCGGTATTTACACACATAACTCATTTTTAGCACAATAACACCTTTTAACTGTGCACTGGCTTGGTCGCGTATGAATTTCCATATGAGTGAATTATTATCACATATTTGCCCTGGAAATAAGCCGCCGAGAAAAGTTCAGAGGTACCACACTTAAACTCTATATAAAAGTATAATTTTACCATTTCCATTTTACGAATCAGAGAATCGGAGTGTTGGTTAAGGACAATAAGATATGCAGAGAGACAGTCTACATTTCACCACTCATACCTGCGCATAATCATGAGAATATTCTTGTGCGCCTCTATAGTGGTTAATGGTATGGACTGAGTTAAATAAACTAATGATAATCTTAGCCTATTTTTGTTGTTACTGTTGTATGATGCGTTACATGAAACAAACGATATACTAACAACGCAGTAAAATATTACATGTAGGTATTATATGATTATAATTACTCTTTTCTTTATCGGTTCTTCTATGTTGGTTATTCAGAAACGACTTTTCATCATTCCTTGCATTAGTAATATTGTAACTGTATTTGTGTGTTTTAATGCATAATTTTCGTCGCCCGAGCTACTGTGTCAGACACATCAAACTAGCAGTCAGGTAAGTGTTCTTTTTGTTGAAATGTTAATATGAACATATGACAATTTTTGCATTTTAATGCATAATTTTCCTCGGCGGAGCTACTGTGTAAATGGTCTGACGCTGGCACATCAAACTAGCAGTTAGGTAAGTGTTATTTTTGTTGAAATGTTAACATAAACTTATAGTAAATTGTGAATTTTAATGCATAATTGTCGTCACCCTAGCTACTGTATAAGTGGTCTGACGCTGACACATCAAACTAGCTGACAGGTAAGTGTTCATTTTGTTGAAATGTTATTATGAACGTATGGTAATTTCTTTGGTGTTCCTAGATGTTCAGATTACTGCTAGGATGTGTCACAGCAGTTTTGATTATTGGTACTTGATAACAAAACACGTAATCACAAAGTTCTGTAGTTTTACAAATTACAAAAACAATGACAAAATACAGCAACGTTTCGACCAACAAGGCCTTAATCAAGCAAACGAACATCAGGAGTGACAAATTTAAAAAAAAACAAATAGACGACCAAAAACATACGTTTCTAATGAAAATCTGGAATAAAAACGAATAACGAAATAAATGTAACACAAAAACACACATAAAAACTAGAAATAGAACGGAATAGAACAATGAAAAATCTAGTAAATATATAACTTGAATACATGCAACATATACCCATATAGATTACAAGGCATGGGCAGTATTCTATTTTGTGAATACTTGATAACAACGTTAATTGAAGTAGGCTTGGTGTCCTACCTCTGAAGTCAGTGAAGGCTCGTTTGCATGGCTGGGGACAACAGTCAAATGGTAGAAGCAAGCCTTAAAATCAGTCAGAAGCGCCATACCAGGCGTCGTGGCTAACGCATGAATTTACAGCGGGTGATAGCAGAAGAAGAATGGTTTGGTGGTAAAAGGACCTATCCCACAATTGTGTAAGTTCTGAGGTAAAAGCAATCAAGTTTGTTGAGTGCATTAACTCTTCATCCTCAATAATACCAATAAAAACGTTCAACCTATCCAGCTATCGTATTTTGAAGAAAATAAAAACTCATTTTGATGGAAGAGTAGGGTATGTCCTTCTTCCAGCAAGTTCTTCAATTCAAAGTTGTAATTTAACAAATATTAAAAGTCAGTAGAAACGACGTGACCACACTCAACCAATCCATAGATTATAAGTTTTATTCAGGTTTCCTTCTCTTTAGCTCCCATGACATTTCCCACATTTGTTTAAAATATAATTGAGTCAGGTACTATATTACAACTTAGTACCGATTTAAAAAAATTTTGTTACAACCTGTTATACCGCTTTTAGGGCGATGTAGGATATGGATGAGCTGAGGAAGAGGACATGTGCCTGTGGAATTTAATGGCCTACATGGCTAATGCAGTCGTCGCTATACTGTTCAGGTTATGAATTTTCTTTATGCTCCGACAGAAAAATGTCTTTGCCCACCTCACCCCTCTCCGTCCCCACATAAGGTTTAAATGTGATAGTCTTGGTCATACATGATGTTTCAGAGACTTAAAGCAGGACAGATTTTGTATTTGTGTTGAACAGTGTAATCTTGCAATCTAGCAAATCAAGATTGAAGAAGAGAAAGAAAGACAAGGTGCATAGAGAGGCTCGCTCCAGGTGTTTCCTTTTTCGACTTGACGCTGAAAAGCAAAACAGGATTAGAGAATAGATATTGTAATCTTATTTTGTATAGAGAAAGCTGTTGGCGTTCCATAACGGATGGCACACCTTCATCTAAGAAAGCTGTAGGGGGTTCCATACTGCACTGCACAGTTTCATCAAGAATATACTATTGTGATCATTTTGACCATATCTCTAGTACAGATCTAGATATGGTAAAATCTTGCATAATTTGTTCATCGTTATCATATGTACATGACCATACATTAACTTTTACATGTATTCAAAATTGTCCTATCTATTTCTGATAATATTTGTCTGTAGATTTAGAGCAGGTGAATCCGTCACCATGTTGCACTTGTTAAATAAAAAAATGAGTTCCATTCATTTCTGTCGATCGACACTCTTGTGCATTGAACAAAGCTATGCTTGATCCGTCCTCCAATGTTGCAGTCATCTTAATGTTCCCACGCTGCCTGTACCAAAGTTGTGTTAACAAATCGTTTTTCTTTCTACCACACATATAGCTCATGCACGCTTGTCCACAATTAGCCCCCATTTCAGTCAGGGGAATTACTGTCTCTAATTATGTTTCCACATACGGGCAGCTGAGGGCAATTATGAAGGTTTTTCAATCTAGCTTTTTCTTTACTAATTTCATTTCACCTATTCATGCCCATATAAGTAGAGCCAATACAGTTTTCATGTGACGGGACTGATGATGATCTTTACCATGTCAAATAGAGAATTCATTATGACAATAGTATATACTAGTTTTAACATTTGCCAGCGAGAGTTGGGACAGTGACTGTAATATATAGAAAGTAAGTTAAATGCATTTAAGAATAGACGACTGGAAAAAAATAATGAACATAACTCGGGAAGAATTCAGAAGTTGTGGTGAAATCAGACAAATGTCCTATCAACAATAGTAGCAACTGTTATATGAAAGAGAAGATAGAAATAGGTTGGGCATAGAAGAAATGATCAAAGAATCACAAAGCAGGCATTGACGGGGAGACAAATTGTTCAAGAAAGAAAAGACGCCATAGAAAAACCCCTTGAACCGAACTTTACTCAAAGAGGAGAGAGATATCGAACTCAATTCCATAGAAGAGATTTCAGACGTTGCCCAGGATAGAGTGGAATGGAGAAATTACTTGCAGGCCCTATTTAATGTATAACGGTAGAAGAGGAATATAATAGTTAAATGTTTATCTTATCTTGTTTTAAATTGAGTTATTGTCTTGTCAGAAACGTTTGTATTATCTGCCTAGCAAGTATTTTCTTGTAATAGTAATTGAGTATTGTGTCAGTGTTAATACCATATATTCAAAGTTATCCATTCATTAAGGGTCTATGATACACTGAACGTTGATCACAATAACTAGGGTCAGCGAATCAAAGCTTTCCACGTCCCAACTCCACCTCCAAGTAGTGGCTCAGGTAGCAAACTTCATCACTGCAATCTGAGTATACCAGGTCGAAGATGGAAGGAAAGTCCGGTCCCAGAAATAATGTGCGGATGTGCCGGGTCTAAATGCGAACATATCGCATTCTTCTAATAAACCAAGATACAACGTAACAAAGTATTTTCCAAGTCATAGGAAGAATGTTACATATTTACTTTAGCTGTAACTTGTTGGTGGACATGTTTGACATTTATATTCATGTCATGTGTTATATTAAGACATATAATGCATCATGTAATCATGCAATCTGTTATAAATCATGTAATGTGTTGGTAATTGTATCATGTGTTATAAATCATGTAATGTGTTGGTAATTGTATCATGTGTTATAAATCATGTAATGTGTTGGTAATTGTATCATGTGTTATAAATCATGTAATGTGTTGGTAATTGTATCATGTGTTATTAATCATATATTTAGTTAGTCGTTAGGTTGCTCCCCATTGTGCAAGAAACAAGTTCAAAAGTGCTCCAATTCATCTTCAGTATATTCGTCAGCATGCACCGATTGACAGTTCCGGTCCTGTGTTAGTTAATGAAGCATCGTCTTCTCGCCATATTTTCTTGTTTCCCCTCCAATCATGTTTTGCTTCGCAGAGTCTGGATAAGAAGAGATTTCTAGAACGAGCCCTTGTGTACGCTTCATAAATATTGTCTTTCGTTGCCTCTGTTATCTCTGAGGTCCACCTTTTGAGTGACCGGCCTTGTGTTTTGTATCCGTTGTATCGATGCAACATGGCTCTTTGAGGTGTACTGTCTGTTGGTAATCTGCTTATGTGACCGAACCATTTACTTTATTTTTCTTGATGAAGTTCAGTACTGATGTTGAACCCACTTTTTCCTGATGTCTTCATTTCTCAACCGGTCTCTTCTTGTTACCTCCGGCATTCTGCGTAAACACTTCATCTCTGTCGTGACTAGCATTCTTTTATCGTTTGATGTCATTTCCAGGTTTGGCACTGATAGCATAATGTATCATAAAGTGCATAATTCTAACAACATCACAAGTTTCTACAGTCGGGACATAAACGTAGATAATTCTAACAACATCACAAGTTTCTACAGTCGGGACATAAACGTAGATAATTCTAACAACATCACAAGTTTCTACAGTCGGGACATAAACGTAGAATCCAAGTCACCACCTGAATCCTCTATGTGACCCGTCTCCTTAATTGCGTTCAGGATATCAACCCTGTCATCGCTCTACCACTTGCTACTGTAGCCATGCCCGCAATTCTGTCTACTCTTTCATTTCACATGTCTCCCGCATGTCCAGGTACGAAAATTGAAGGCGACTCTGCATTTCCGAACTTAACACAGACTCAGCCACTGTTTAAGCATACAACCCACATTGGACCTCCCAGAGCATACTCATTGAGTCACCAAGAATGTAGACATGGGGGACGATCTTCATCCAGACCACTTTCTTGATCAAGATCCACAACTTCCATAATCCTGCTACTTGTGGTCACAACAAAAACACCGCTATCGTATCTACAAATCTTCCTCCTAACAATTATTCATATTGTTTGTAACACTCTATTCTATTAATGTGATAATCATGTTGATACTATAACCATGTATTGCGTAGATATATTATATCGTGTTCTGTGTTGATATGATAATTATGTATTGCGTTGATATTACAATAATTATGTCTTGTGTTGAAGTATTAATCCTGTTCTGTGTTCCAATGATTATTTTGTATTGTATTGATGTTGTAATCTTGTGTTATGTTGGTATTCATTTTCAGTCGCCAGCTATGAATTCAGGCGTATTCATGACGCCTGACATAGCGCCCCAGTCGGATTTATTTCGTGAAAGTTTCCTTTCCTGATCACCAGTATCTCTCGCCGTTCAGGTGCGCCTTCCTACGATTTCAGAGGTGCTTGCAATTTAAATCCCTAAGTAAATGCAGTGGGTTGGACATTTAACTGAGAATGAAATACAACCAACCACCATTAACAGCTTACAATAAAAATAGATCAGGTAATAAAGCTTAGGGAAGACCAAGAAAAAGATGGATAGACAATATCAAGACCACACTAAATAAACACGGATATAACACAATAAGAGCGACTCGTCTGGCACTGGAACGCAAATTAAAGATCTCACGCTTAACGATAAGAGTGTACAACCAATTCTATCATCCACATGGGGATAGACAGTAGTAAATGATCAGGGTGCAGTTCAATCGCGAATCGGGTACACACGGAATATTTTTGATCAAAACTGGCATCGAACCACGACATTTCCACCGCACGTTGTCACTAGCGTAGCTTATTGTCAACTTCACTGTGGGCGATCCGATGTCTGTAATCACACATTGCTAATGCATTCAGATTATATGAGGACTAACGCGTGACTTCCATCCCTTTTGCATACCTCCCTTTCCTGAGTTCACCATGGAGAAATCTTTTGGGTAGAAGATAGACTGGCATGCGGACACCATGACCTGCCTAGTGGATGCTGAACATGCATCATGGATGTTTGACAGTTGTTAATGTCTGGTGTATAGTGACATATTTATACTTCATATACAGTCGTTACTGCCTGTAGTATCTTATTTTGAAGGCAATGTAGGCAGAGGCTGAGGAATTTAATTGATATGCATTCGCCACGAAGCTGTTCAGGTTATGATTCTTCATTTATGCCCTCGAAAACAAAATCGTTGGCCTTCTAGAAAACTAGAAATCTCCAGGAAAAGAAAGAAGCAGCAGCTGAGTTGTACAACAATCTAACAGAGTTCATCAGAGTAAGCAATGAAACATCGAGAAGAAAAAAAATGTGTACAAATATCTACGAAATGTCTGAGAAGATACAAAAAATATCAACTCTGGAAAGAAAGATCTAGTCAAGCTACAAAAGACAAAAGAATATTAAGGGGGAAAAAAAGTATTTACTGCCTGTAATACATCTTTTTAGGGCGGTGTAGAACTAGGGCAGGGTCGACAACTACGGCTCGCTAGCCGCATGCGGCTCTTTCGATGTCAAGTTGTGTCTCTTTCGATGTCAAATTGCGGCCTTCCAGTTCCATGCGCAAAAATAATTATTATATTATTTTATTTTCAAAACTCGTAGCAATCTATTAAAATCATTTATTTAAAGGGTTAAATTTTTATATGAATAAATTTATTTCGTATTTAAAGCCATTTATTTTAAATCAAAATCAAATTTATATACCTAATCCTAATCAAATACCATAATATTGAAACAACAATTTTAGTTGCTCTTTAAAAACTGAGAAATTTTGTAAATTATAACTTTAGGCTCTTCCGTCTCAAAAGGTTGCCGACCCTGAACTAGGGATGCGCCTGTGGACTTTAAGGGCGCATAGATAGTGCAATCGCCGTGAATTTTGTACAAGAGACAACATTGCATATGTAGACAATATTTCAAACGAAAGGAATGAAGAAAGAACATGTCGACTTAAAAAAAACCGTAGATTATGGAGTACTCATGTACTTATGTGACAGATGTTTGTAAGATGAATTGATCCTCGTCGCTACAGTATTAGTTAGTTAGGGAACTGCAGTACTAGCTATTTAGGGAACTACAGTGTTAGTTAGTTAGGTAACTACAGTACTAGTCAGTTAGGGAATTACAGTATTAGTTAGTTAAGGCACTGCAGTACTAGCTAGTTAGGGAACTGCAGTACTAGTTAGTTAAGGAACTACAGTACTAGTTAGGGAACTACAGTACTAGTTAGTTATAGTAAAAAATAATCAGACGTAATGTCAGGATCCACGAATATGCTTCCAAGGATTGAGTCTGGAAGTCTTCGTGCGGAATGAGCTGGCAGCCTTCGATGATCACATCGCAAGACCCGAACTTGGTTGTACCAAAGCCAACTATAAACTTATGGGCCTTCGGACTCAGGTAAGAATTGTGTGAAATCAGACCCCAACTACACCACGTGACCTCGCATTCCAGTATTGGTGTATATAGACGAATTCATTTTAAAATCAACACAAAATGCTAAATCGAAGTTATATTATGCAACAAGTTAAGTGTAACAATAAGGAACATCAATATTATGAATATTTTTCGACAAATAAATAACCATAGACTCACAGAATTGAGTAAAATTTCAAAAGCTTGCAGTGCTCTATCAAACATATATTTTCCGGCCCCTTTTCTGATCTAGGTCAGGGAACCCCTTGTCAGTTGTCTGGCCTAGTTATCTAGAGTTGGCTGTGGTTGTACACATCTGGAGTGCGGGACAACGAATAAGCTGACTTTCTTGAGACAAAAAATATTCCATACTCAAACTGACAGAAGTATGGGACAGAGCGTGTGTCATTAATGCTGTATTTCACTTAGTTATAGAATATGTCCGAGTCACAGACACTGGGGCGACTGCGAGAATTAGGAGTTAAGTCTCAACATGGTCAGATAGTATCGTCTTCATGGTAGAGAGAAAATATAAAATAATCAACTTCTCGTGGATATTAAGAGAATGTGGTCGTGATGATTGCTGGTGCAACAGAGGACGGATCACGCATGGAAATACTAAATGTGATATACCGTCTATCGCATAACATAACACATAGTAACATAACTACTGAATTATAAACGCAAGTATTATCTGCAGTGAACTAGTTAAACTCACATAAGACAGGGCTGAAAGATCTTATCAATTAATGTGTAATACGTCACGATCGCCTATGGTTGTACTGTGTTATTTACACAGTATGTACCATTTGTAATTGCTACACCCACTGCCTTGTGGAGAGGGGCTCAGAAGAGCTAACGGCTAGGGGAGTAAACCCTGATCAAAAATTCCCACTGCCTTGTGGGTCAACCGAACGGTAATGCAGAGGGCTAGAGGAGTAAACCTTGACCAAAAATCCGGAGGGAGGGACCCTAAGGCAGTTGATGGTTAAGTGTGTATTCCTTCCAATCTTCTGACATCTCCTGCAAACCCTGCTGGATTCCAAACGTATAGACTTGATCTTTTCTTTGGATGAATCAGTAGGATAGAGAGGGGTTTATGCAAAATGGACACGGCACATTCTCCATATCAGCTGCCCAGGCTAAGCACAAAGGGAGACGACACTTCATCTTTGCTTTCGGCTCGGGCACAACACGGAAAGCAAGTTACCTAGATAAAAAGAATAATAAAACTCTTAGAATTGGCACACGGAACGTTAGGACCATGTGTCCCGGCCTTGTCAACCTAGACCCGACGAAAACAAAAGTTACTCAAGACAAGAGAGAAGACTTAACATCTTTCATCTTCGATGTCTCCGCAAGATTATGAACATCCGGTGGTACGACAAGATAACCAACTCTGAATTACTTCAACGTGCAAACCTGCCTTTCATCATGGGCATGCTCAGCAGTGGACGACTATGATGGTTGGGGCATGTGAGAAGAATGGAAACTTGTAGCATACCACAACAAATGTTCTGTGAACTTTCGGAGGGGAAGAGGCATCAGGGCAGACCACTGCTGAGATATAAAGATGTCAGCAAAGCCTCAATGAAAAACTCTTCTATAGGTCCCAGCATATGAGAAAAACTAGCTGATGACAGAGTGGTGTGGAAAGCGATATTGCGCAAGGGCGAAGTCTTTTGAGAACAGATGAGCTGAACGACAAGAGAGAAAAGCGAACACTCAGAAGTTGTTACAGTAAAACACTTACCAATTGACCGCCTGTAAAGACGAAAAAGGCCATATATAGTAACATAACATATAGTAACAAATAGAATCTGAAGCAATAACTCTCTCAAATGATAGCTGGTTGTAAAGGGAATCAACCGTTTATAATATTGAATATGACAAGTTATCTGGAATAACAAAGAACATTGTTAGGACCATTGCACTTCGGTGAGTAACCATGTGCTCCGATCTCTTCCTTACACAGGAGGATCTCAGCTGTAGTGCACGCGCACCGTCGAGGGGCCCCAATGTCATTTTGAAGTTGGTGAAGATATTTTTGTAGAAATTTGTGTTTTTCAATCTTTTCTAATGAATTTTGTCCAGGCAGCGGATTTCCATCGTACTCTTCTCGATTTTGAACTTCCAAAGGTTCTTTTACGTGCTCAAATTGAACACAGGGCCTACGTTTTATCGTCAGTCTCCGATATGACTAGGACCTCGATTTCACCTACACTGAGATTGGGGATCTCTGGGAAATATTCAGATGGCTCCACCTGGTACCTTTGGCGTAGGAAAGGACATTGAAGTAATAAAGCCTTCATATGAAAGCCGTTTGTAGAAGGAATCATGCGTTAACGACATTGAATATAACAAGTAAATTGTGATAAGAAAGAGCGTCTAAAGTAATAAAGTTCTCAACCGACAGCTATACACGCGATGGAAAGGAAATTGTCGGACTGTCGGCAGGACAGACTCGGACATTACCTAGGCCGAAAACTTAGCTTTCGGATGCCCATGTCCTACTGTAGTGGGGGTGTATAGGGGGCGCAACGTTCTAACCGTTCTTGGCAAAGACTGTTTATATATCACAATTTTTTTATTTTTTTTTCTGATCCAGAAGCACTTGATTTTTCAGCTCTTCGGCTCGGTGCCATGGACATCGTAACCCTTCGGTTCGGTGCCACGAACACCATGAATCTGGGAAACCTGTGTCTTTTCTGCCAGCCCGCGAAATTGAACCCGCACACACAAAGGGCTAGTCACCCGCAGTCCAACGCGCTACGAACACGCTGGGCAGGTGGGCATATATCACAATAAGAATGATCAAAATGGTCGAGAAGAAAGAACGAAAACAAACAACTGACAGCTATTTATAGAAGAAATCAGCCTTTACATTAAATTAAATTAAATCAGATTACATTAAATATAACAAGTTAACTGTGATAAGAAAGTGCGTCTAATTAAGTTAACTTAATAAAGTTCCCAACTGACAGCTGTTTGTAGAAGAAATCAGCCGTTAATTACATTGAATATAACAAGTTAACTGTGATGGGAAAGTGCGTCTAAAGTACAAGTAATAAAGTATTCAAGGGACACATGTTTGTGTTGTGAAGTGTATTAGTCGTAAACATCATTAGAAATTACTCGTGAGGATTTCAATATGACACTAATGGCAAATAACACATTCATTTTTTTGTTTACTCTAAAAATGAACTGGTTAATTTGCGTTCTTTCTTTCAGATCTGTTCATTCTGAACTATTTAACGTTGCTACCTGTGTAACATGTTTGTTATGTTGAAAAGAAAGGTTTAGACTGCTAGTGCTGAAGTACATCACTTTCAACCATAGCAGCCTTAAAAAGTAGACAGCTCTGACTTAAACACTATTCATTCCAACGTCCGAGGAATTCAGACGAATTCTTTACATTTCACTGTTTACTTTCTCTGTTTTTATTTGATAGTGTTTAAACTGTATGTTTAGCCCACGATTTACATTCCTTTGTTTCTGCAAGCAGTTTTTTGTGTACCATATGTGTTGGACTTAGTGCCAAGTTAAATATGGTGAGTCTTACCTGACATACTTTTTACACAAGAGCAGACGATTAGTGAAGTTATTCCGCTTCTTGACGGACAGTGATGGAAACCTGGTTGAGATCAAGTGTCCTTAACGTGGTCAATCAATGATTGATATAACAATCCACACGGTTAACAAGCCTTATAGAGATTATGTGATTTAGTAGGACCATCATCTTCCACAGTTGTTGTTTGTTTTTTGGGGGGTGGTTTCAAATCCAGAAGCACTTGAGTTTTTTTTTAGCTCTTCTGTTCGGTGCCATGGACATCGTAACCCTTCTGTTCGAATTGAATCCACACTACAGGGCTATTCACCGCAGTCAACGCTACGAACACGTGGGCGGGCGGGACAGTTTGTTTAGTAACCATGTGTACTCGATTGCTTTCACGGAAATATCTCATCAGCAGTGCATGAAATTAGACCAGCAAGATCCATGATGTCTCAACAGCAGTGCATGACATCCGTAGACCCGGCAAGGTCCCTGATATCTCAACAACAGTGCATGACATCCGTAGACCCAGCAAGATCCTGATGCTCAACAGCAGTGCATGACATCCGTAGACCCGGCAAGGTCCCTGATATCTCAACAGCAGTGCATGACATCCGTAGACCCGGCAAGGTCCTGATATTCAACACAGTGCATGACATCCGTAGATCGGCAAGGTCCTGATATCTCAACACAGTGCATGACATCCGTAGATCCGGCAAGGTCCTGATGTCTCAACAGCAGTGCATGACATCCGTAGATCCGACAAGGTCCCTGATATCTCAACAGCAGTGCATGACATCCGTAGATCCGGCAAGGTCCCTGATATCTCAACAGCAGTGCATGACATCCGTAGATCCGCAAGGTCCTGATGTCTCAACAGCAGTGCATGACATCCGTAGATCCGCAAGGTCCTGATATCTCAACAGCAGTGCATGAAATCCGTACACGGCAAGGTCCCTGATATAAATTTAAAAGATAGTAAAATATTGGTGTGGAGCGAATCGAGTACGTTTGAAACGAAAGGTGGGCACCTAATTTCTATACCACAGAGAGCCCTAAGTATCTTATTAAAACAGTAAATAGATATGTTTTCATACCATGAAGTATATTGAGGACTACTGTGTTATGTTCTTATTTTTCTTTAACCAACGGCACACGATTAGTATTTGATCAGCATCACGTCGTCGACCTTTACTTCCTGGTGTTACTAAGTTGCCCAAACGAGAATGGATTAACCTGAGAGTCTACGGTCGGGAATCCGTAGATGGAGGTCTGATCTCACGCAGTGCAAAACCTACAGCAAGGTCCTATATAACTTAAGATTAAACTTGGTTATCGAGTGTTTGAACGAAAGGTGTATTATCCACAAAAGTCTAAAGTAAAAGAACTTTCATACCATGAAGTATATAGGACACGTGTTAGTCTGTTTTTTTCTTGACCACGGCACACGATTAGGTATTTGATCAGCATCACGCCGTCGCCTTTACTTTCCAGAGTTACTGGTTTGCCCAAACGAGGTGGATCGACCGGGTCGTCGGTCGGGAAAATTCTGATGTGGGATTTGAATCCTAGACCAAGCCCTAGAAGCAAGTTCACTAACAAACTATACTACCGCGGTTACTTTTAAAGTTGTATAAGTCATTCGAAATTCATTTGATAGGAATACTTCCAAGTGGAATATCAACTTTTCTCATTATTGTCTTTTACCAACGCTCCATATCGACCACTTTTAAACCACTCTTTGTGATTTGTATGTGATCTGAACCTAAGAGCGGTTGTACGATGTGCTAGTTATGCTCCTACAAGTAGGCCAGCACATCCGACTTCTGCGACGCTTTTTATTACTAGGTAGCTTTCCTAGACCCCTACCTCAGCGCCTCTTATAACATGCCGTGTAGGTATGCAGTGGTACTATTCTTTGTTTTCCTTGCAGGCCCCGTCAACACACGAGATGTGATTATTGTTAATAATCGATAGTTCAATAATGAACGTTCATACTTTATTCCTCTCCGCCCCTTGTGGAGCATAGAGCCTCAACAGTTATCCTCCATTTTCTCCGGTCTCTTCGTTTTCTTTATATGGCTTTCCAGGATACACGGATACACTTCAGTTCCTCGCGAAGACGTGTCTCCAGGTCTGTTTAGGGCCTCCTTTTTGCCATTTCCTTTGGATTCTACTTAAGTGCGGGTCTAGTGACTCTTGACTGTATTCCGCAGAGTATGCTCGAACTACCTCCATTTTTACTTCCTGACCTTGTTCATCATGTGGTCTTGTTCATATCCACGAGTCTGTGTGTTTGCTACTTCATCAAACCGTCTGAGAAAACACCGAAGAGCTGTCGTAATTTAATAGCAACGTTAATTGCGTGTACTTCTCTCAACTTGGGACAGATTAACGTAATGCATACGCGTTTGCCTGTCAACTAGGACACTAGAGGGTACAATCCCACACTCGACCTTCCACAGCGAAGAAAGGAATTAGCCCTCGTACCTCCTGCATATTAGCGCCTAGAAATCTTAACTGAAATTGCGTCATATCCTAAAGTCTGAAAATCACATATTATTTACCTTTATTAACACTTCATTATTTCATTTATCAGTTTTTCTGTGACATCAATAAACGATCAAAGAAGAAACGAGGGGATAGATTGTTATATAATAAAGTTTGTACATACCTGGTTTAAAGTAAACACAGGTGTCTAGAAACGCATATTGGTATAGATGTCATGGATATATATTCATCAAGATCTTAACAATTAATACCTTCTTTATTTGTAATAGTGAGCGTCTGTAGCTTAAGCGGTAGTGAGCTCGATCACAACCCAAGCGTACCTGGTTCAAACACCGCGGCGGGTAAGTTTGGAAGAAAATTAGTTCCTGTTGGATTTTTACGAACTGTAAAAATATACCTCACCGTTCACAAAGCAATGGCAAACTACTGAACGTATAAATGGTGCCTAGAAAATCGACGACTCGTTTACTGTTGTTGATGGCTACGTCCCGTAAAAAAGATATGCCACGGTTTTCATTTCATGTGTAGAAAGAAAAAAATGTGGCGGGTTATTTTTTGTTGATTGAGGTTTATATAGGAAAATGATCTTCAGATAAGAAGAATTTTTAGAAGCACTGTATGTGTGGGAAGAGTGTGAGAGATGTGAGAGAGATGGGGAAATATTTATAAATTGTGTATCACCTACTAACTACATACCTCGACCAAGAAGTTTAAATTCTTGATTCCTTCACAAAAACGTGGCTTTTCTTTTTCTCAAAATCCATCGCCCAATATCAACCATCCTCTTCACACCCCTCCTCATCCGGTGATTATCCTTCATCGTCGACATTCCTTGCTGTTGTAAGTAATGACAGAAAGGAATGTGAATTCTTCTGTTGATATCTAAAAAAGACATAGTTACCTGATAATAGTCGATATGTGCGTTATACGTTTACAATCTACGGAATCATTTAAGTTGAGAGTAATAGAAACAGCTACCAAAAGCATGGCTCATTTTCAGATTGAGCCAAACAAAATAAATACCTTTTGTCTGGGCAACATGGTTTTTAGGTCAATGGGTCGAATAGTGACTAATAAAATGTGTCATTAACCCTTTCGCTCTTCAGATCCGATGTACTGGCTCATAGTATTTTTTAAGAAGGCGCAAAGCTAGTATACTCTCTCTCTCGCGCGATCACCGCCCAGACCAATGTACCAGATCTCCCCATAAATTCTATTTATGTGGAAATCTGATTCATGCAGCCTTAGTATTGGTTTGTTTTACGTCACATCTTCAGTACCATTTGGAGCTCTGGTGCTTATCCTTCGGTGATGTGTCCGGTTTCAGTCAGCGTTTACTCGGTTCGCTCTCCGTTCTGTAGCCATCTAGTGTTTTTAACGGTGTGGGGTAGCTAGCCCCACGTCCAACCTTCTTAGTCGCCTCTTACAACATGTATGGCAGGTAACAGTGGTTCTATTCTTTACACCCCAACTTGGGCCCTGGTAACCATTCGGGCGGCCAGTATACTGACCAATTTAGTTTGCAATGCAAAATAGATGTGTCCTTAGGTAAAGTAAATTACGGCGTGAAAAGGTTAAGCTATACTCACTTCGACTATTTTTTTATCTATCGTTTATTTTGGGATTTATTTTTATAACTTTTTTTGGTATCGTTGTTTTATTTTGTTGGTTAACCCTTTCATGCCAACATTTTTTTTTTTCTCAGGACACGCTTATATTGAATGTAATTAGCCAGTTTACTGGCTTTGAGTCATCTTAAAAAATACATCATGCCTTTATATCGGCTCAAAATAGTGAAAGAGTTAACGTTCATAATATATATATATATAACAGTTGAGTAGAACCAGTTATGTATATTTATCTATATGTATCCTCTTAGTTTAATACATAGGAATTCAACAAGAGATTTCCATTGTTGCCATTCTGCCGTCTTTCTATCAATTAATTGTTTCATATTTCAATGGATGAGAGCGTGTGGTCTACTTCAAACGCTCCATATCGACCACTTGTCAACCACTCTGTGTGATTTATATGTGATCTGCGCGTAAGTGCGATTGTACGTTGCGCCAGTTACGCTCCTACAAGTACGCCAGCACATTCTATTTCTGTGCTGCTTTTTATTTACAAGGGTAGCATCCTAAGGGCCTACATTAATCCCCTCTTACTGTGGGTTGCAGTGGTACCATTCTTTGCTTCCCTTACGGGCTCCGGCAAAACACGGACGAGAGCGCTGGGTCTCATTCTGGAGACCCTGGTTAGATCCCAGCAGTGTCAATTGGTTTGTTCTGTCGGAGATATAAAATAAAAAATCATAACCTGAACAGTTTGTTTCGTGTGACTGCAATAGCCATGTGACCATTACATTTCTCAGTTTCGTGTGACTGCAATAGCCATGTGACCATTACATTTCTCAGTTTCGTGTGACTGCAATAGTCATGTGACCATTACATTTCTCAGTTTCGTGTGACTGCAATAGCCATGTGACCATTACATTTCTCAGTTTCGTGTGACTGCAATAGCCATGTGACCATTACATTTCTCAGTTTCGTGTGACTGCAATAGCCATGTGACCATTACATTTCTCAGTTTCGTGTGACTGCAATAGCCATGTGACCATTACATTTCTCAGTTTCGTGTGACTGCAATAGCCATGTGACCATTACATTTCTCAGTTTCGTGTGACTGCAATAGCCATGTGACCATTACATTTCTCAGTTTCGTGTGACTGCAATAGCCATGTGACCATTACATTTCTCAGTTTCGTGTGACTGCAATAGCCATGTGACCATTACATTTCTCAGATTCGTGTGACTGCAATAGCCATGTGACCATTACATTTCTCAGTTTCGTGTGACTGCAATAGCCATGTGACCATTACATTTCTCAGTTTCGTGTGACTGCAATAGCCATGTGACCATTACATTTCTCAGTTTCGTGTGACTGCAATAGCCATGTGACCATTACATTTCTCAGTTTCCGCTGTGACCCTTGCATAGCTCTACATGTGACCATTACATTTCTCAGTTTCGTGTGACTGCAATAGCCATGTGACCATTACATTTCTCAGTTTCGTGTGACTGCAATAGCCATGTGACCATTACATTTCTCAGTTTCGTGTGACTGCAATAGCCATGTGACCATTACATTTCTCAGTTTCGTGTGACTGCAATAGCCATGTGACCATTACATTTCTCAGTTTCGTGTGACTGCAATAGCCATGTGACCATTACATTTCTCAGTTTCGTGTGACTGCAATAGCCATGTGACCATTACATTTCTCAGTTTAGTGTGACTGCAATAGCCATGTGACCATTACATTTCTCAGTTTAGTGTGACTGCAATAGCCATGTGACCATTACATTTCTCAGTTTCGTGTGACTGCAATAGCCATGTGACCATTACATTTCTCAGTTTCGTGTGACAGCAATAGCCATGTGACCATTACATTTCTCAGTTTCGTGTGACTGCAATAGCCATGTGACCATTACATTTCTCAGTTTCGTGTGACTGCAATAGCCATGTGACCATTACATTTCTCAGTTTCGTGTGACTGCAATAGCCATGTGACCATTACATTTCTCAGTTTCGTGTGACTGCAATAGCCATGTGACCATTACATTTCTCAGTTTCGTGTGACTGCAATAGCCATGTGACCATTACATTTCTCAGTTTCGTGTGACTGCAATAGCCATGTGACCATTACATTTCTCAGTTTAGTGTGACTGCAATAGCCATGTGACCATTACATTTCTCAGTTTCGTGTGACTGCAATAGCCATGTGACCATTACATTTCTCAGTTTCGTGTGACCGCAATAGCCATGTGACCATTACATTTCTCAGTTTCGTGTGACTGCAATAGCCATGTGACCATTACATTTCTCAGTTTCGTGTGACTGCAATAGCCATGTGACCATTACATTTCTCAGTTTCGTGTGACTGCAATAGTCATGTGACCATTACATTTCTCAGTTTCGTGTGACTGCAATAGCCATGTGACCATTACATTTCTCAGTTTCGTGTGACTGCAATAGTCATGTGACCATTACATTTCTCAGTTTCGTGTGACTGCAATAGTCATGTGACCATTACATTTCTCAGTTTCGTGTGACTGCAATAGTCATGTGACCATTACATTTCTCAGTTTCGTGTGACTGCAATAGTCATGTGACCATTACATTTCTCAGTTTCGTGTGACTGCAATAGTCATGTGACCATTACATTTCTCAGTTTCGTGTGACTGCAATAGTCATGTGACCATTACATTTCTCAGTTTCGTGTGACTGCAATAGCCATGTGACCATTACATTTCTCAGATTCGTGTGACTGCAATAGCCATGTGACCATTACATTTCTCAGATTCGTGTGACTGCAATAGCCATGTGACCATTACATTTCTCAGTTTCGTGTGACTGCAATAGCCATGTGACCATTACATTTCTCAGTTTCGTGTGACTGCAATAGCCATGTGACCATTACATTTCTCAGTTTCGTGTGACTGCAATAGCCATGTGACCATTACATTTCTCAGTTTCGTGTGACTGCAATAGCCATGTGACCATTACATTTCTCAGTTTCGTGTGACTGCAATAGCCATGTGACCATTACATTTCTCAGATTCGTGTGACTGCAATAGCCATGTGACCATTACATTTCTCAGATTCGTGTGACTGCAATAGCCATGTGACCATTACATTTCTCAGTTTCGTGTGACTGCAATAGTCATGTGACCATTACATTTCTCAGTTTCGTGTGACTGCAATAGCCATGTGACCATTACATTTCTCAGATTCGTGTGACTGCAATAGCCATGTGACCATTACATTTCTCAGATTCGTGTGACTGCAATAGCCATGTGACCATTACATTTCTCAGTTTCGTGTGACTGCAATAGCCATGTGACCATTACATTTCTCAGTTTCGTGTGACTGCAATAGCCATGTGACCATTACATTTCTCAGTTTCGTGTGACTGCAATAGCCATGTGACCATTACATTTCTCAGATTCGTGTGACTGCAATAGCCATGTGACCATTACATTTCTCAGATTCGTGTGACTGCAATAGCCATGTGACCATTACATTTCTCAGATTCGTGTGACTGCAATAGCCATGTGACCATTACATTTCTCAGATTCGTGTGACTGCAATAGCCATGTGACCATTACATTTCTCAGTTTCGTGTGACTGCAATAGCCATGTGACCATTACATTTCTCAGTTTCGTGTGACTGCAATAGCCATGTGACCATTACATTTCTCAGTTTCGTGTGACTGCAATAGCCATGTGACCATTACATTTCTCAGTTTCGTGTGACTGCAATAGCCATGTGACCATTACATTTCTCAGTTTCGTGTGACTGCAATAGCCATGTGACCATTACATTTCTCAGTTTCGTGTGACTGCAATAGCCATGTGACCATTACATTTCTCAGTTTCGTGTGACTGCAATAGCATGTGACCAATGTTTGATGGTCAGGCATTAATCTCAGATTCGTGTGCCCTTGTTCTACACGGAACTAAAAAGCGTCATTACAGGCAGTAATGCTAGTTTTCTTTCTTTTTTTTTATTATGTCAAGCCACAATCTTTTAACTATCTTTCCACAGTTATTCTCTTCTTTTTTCCCTTGAACGCCAATGTCTTCTTTTCCCATCCGCTGCGCATTGCAGAGATGCACTAGCCAATGTCTTCTTTTCCCATCCGCTGCGCATTGCAGAGATGCACTAGCCAATGTCTTCTTTTCCCATCCGCTGCGCATTGCAGAGCTGCACTAGCCAATGTCTTCTTTTCCCATCCGCTGCGCATTGCAGAGCTGCACTAGCCAATGTCTTCTTTTCCCATCCGCTGCGCATTGCAGAGCTGCACTAGCCAATGTCTTCTTTTCCCATCCGCTGCGCATTGGAGAGCTGCCCTAGCCAATGTCTCTTACTTACATACGACATATAAGGCAAATCCACCTCAATCTTCATCTTTTAATGATGGCCTCCAAGGATCAGTTATATAAATAGTGTCCTATTCATTAACACATGGGCAGTGCCTTGTATTCAACAACCACCTTATACAGATTAGATTTTTGCTATGGTCAATTTCGTAGTAGTCTATCCAGCTGAAAGTTAGTAGCCGAACTCTCTGAACTAGGGGAAATACAGAATCGTCTCAGTACTCTGTGGACACTCTGGCACGGACACTTGACTCTATAACTTACCTGGAGGAAGCTGATCATCTTGAAGAAACGTTGGTTCAGACCAGTTTTCTAATCCGTTTACAGATATCATTTCTTGTTTTGTTGTTTTTGTTCAGTTATATTATGTTATGTTATGTGATCGACGTCATGGCACATTAGGCATTCCCATTCGTGCTCTGTCCTCCGCTGCTGTAGCCATCCAAGTCCATTTGCTCACCGTACCCATGAGAAGCTGATTACTATATATTCGCTCTCTACCAAAAAGACGACACTGTCTGGCATGTCCAAACGTAACGCCTAATTCTCGAACTCGTCCCAGTGTCTGAGACTCTCTCATGTCACATAAATGAGAGTGTACCGCATTGATGATATCGACTCTGTCCATGCTTCTGCTCGCTTGAGATTGTATGCAAGAATTTTTTGGGTAGTATAATGGGGTGCAGTCGATTACAGTTTCCCGAGATTAAAGTATATCGGAAGTACAGTAGCTTTACAGTATTCTTGAAGTCTAAAGGCAACGTATTGTCTTCATTGCATCGTGTTGCCTCATATGACTGTGTTCCTCCCGGCAGAAATGGCAAGCCACCTGCCGAGAGCGTTGCACATAGTACGAACTCCGTAGCTCCAACAACAATTCTAGGGATATTCAGACAAAATTGCGCATGTCAGTCGATCCAGATTTGAACCTGCAACCTTCAGATCGCCAGACAAACGTCTTAACCACTTAGCCATAGAGGTCCACGATTGCTCCTGGAAGTGCAGTCAGTTAAGGGGGTACAATCTATTTCTTACCTGGTAGTCTATTATCTAATTCTCGTTCATGTGCAATACTCGCGGTACTAAGCGTGCCATTTCTGCAGAGAGGGACTGAGCACTATAGAGAAACCCGGTGCATTAAAGTCAGTTCTACAACTTCAGATTCTATTTATCTCGTTCATGTGCAATATTCGCGGTACTAAGCGTGCCATTTCTGCAGAGAGGGACTGAGCACTATAGAGAAACCCGGTGCATTAAAGTCAGTTCTACAACTTCAGATTCTATTTATCTCGTTCATGTGCAATACTCGCGGTACTAAGCGTGCCATTTCTGCAGAGAGGGACCGAGCACTATAGAGAAACCCGGTGCATTAAAGTCAGTTCTACAACTTCAGATTCTATTTATCTCGTTCATGTGCAATACTCGCGGTACTAAGCGTGCCATTTCTGCAGAGAGGGACCGAGCACTATAGAGAAACCCGGTGCATTAAAGTCAGTTCTACAACTTCAGATTCTATTTATCTCGTTCATGTGCAATACTCGCGGTACTAAGCGTGCCATTTTTGCAGAGAGGGACCGAGCACTATAGAGAAACCCGGTGCATTAAAGTCAATTCTTCGACTTCAGATTCTATTTAATCCAGAATGGATATAATACAATAGCGAAAATACAAAGTATTGATGGACAGACGCCTGTGTGGTACCGGGGCCCGGAAGGGAAGCAAAGAATAGTACCACTGTGACCTAAAAGGCATGTCTAAGAGACAACTGATGTAGGAACCTAGGGAAGCTACCCTAGTAAATAAAAGGCGTCACAGAAATCGGGTGTGTTGGCCTACTTGTAGGCACATAACTGGCACAACGTACAATCGCTCTTAGGCTCAGATCACATACACATCACACAGAGTGGTTAACAAGTGGTCGATATGGAGCGTACGAGGAAGAAGAAAAAGTAGAAGAAGTTGGACAGTGAAAAATGCTAAAGAAATCACTGCACAAAAGTTCATAAATTACTCTCTAACTGAAGCGCAATACAATAAAGAAATTGATGACAAATAAAAGCTACAGTTAATGGATGAGAAAAGAAAAGAAATAACAAAAGATGAAAGAATATCACTTTAAATAGGGCAATAACAAACAAGTGCAGTAAAGAGAAAAAAAAAAAGCTAGCTGAATCTTAGATGTAGCGATTTCCACACAGAAAACATTAAAAACAAATAGCACACAATAATTGTGCAAGGAAATAAATGAAATCCTTGAGATAAAAACCACACAACGCACACACTGGATACATGAAATCAAAATGGGTGATATTAATGGGAGATGAAAACGTAATAGAAAGATAAACGAAATGTACAGAGAAGTTTTATGAAGGATGATAGATCAGAATTAAGTTTAAAGGAGAAATGCAGAGGCCAGCAATACCTGCAGCAACAAAGTTAATGATACTATCAAGCACTTTAGAAGAGAAATGTCTCTGGGCTAAGATAATATAAAAGTAGCAGGGATTCAGGTTCAGTGTATATTATACTCGGAGCGATAACAAAATGCAGGGGCGGCTCGTGATCATTTTTGTTGGTGGAGCCAGACAAAATACTTGCGGAAAAAAGCATGATTTTGAGTTAGGTTATATTTTATTTCATAAAGCAAATACACATTTCACATTATTTTTGGTGGGGCCCCACTTGCCCCTAATGACGAGCCGCCACTGACAAAATGTATAAATAATATCCATGATAACAAATATATATCAAACGATCTACTGAAGTACATATTTAATGCTTTGTCACAGAAAACAAAATATTTGTAATGGGAACCTCACTGCATTTTCCATTTCTCTAATTCTATTTTGCGACACAGCGTCAAGATAAGATGAGGTTTTGAGTACGGACTACATAAATAGTGTTTTTTTCACTGCGTCTGTTATTTCTGTGATCCATCTTTTACGTGGATGATCTTTTGTGTTGTACCACTGTATAGAAGTAGTATTGCTCTTTGATGCGCACTGTCTGTTGGTAATCGGAATATGTGGCCGAATCATTTTGTTGTTTCTTGATGAAGTTCAGTACTGATGATGTACCCACTTTTTTTTAAATCCTGATGTCTTCATTTCTAAACTGATCTCTTCTTGATACTTCTAGCATTATGCATAGACATTTCATCTCTGTTTGTCACGGCACTATTAATCTTTTAATCTACATAACAAAGATACTGCTTAGACATTTCATCTCTGTTTGTCACGGCACTATTAATCTTTTAATCTACATAACAAAGATACTGCTTAGACATTTCATCTCTGTTTGTCACCGCACTATTAATCTTTTAATCTACATAACAAAGATACTGCTTAGACATTTCATCTCTGTTTGTCACCGCACTATTAATCTTTTAATCTACATAACAAAGATACTGCTTAGACATTTCATCTCTGTTTGTCACGGCACTATTAATCTTTTAATCTACATAACAAAGATACTGCTTAGACATTTCATCTCTGTTTGTCACCGCACTATTAATCTTTTAATCTACATAACAAAGATACTGCTTAGACATTTCATCTCTGTTTGTCACGGCACTATTAATCTTTTAATCTACATAACAAAGATACTGCTTAGACATTTCATCTCTGTTTGTCACGGCACTATTAATCTTTTAATCTACATAACAAAGATACTGCTTAGACATTTCATCTCTGTTTGTCACGCCTATTAATCTTAATCTACAAAAAGATACTGCTTAACATTTCACTCTGTTTGTCACACTATTAAACTTAATCTACATAACAAAGATACTGCTTAGAATAAGGAGGAGAATAAGATGAGTAATTAGTAATTCGGTCACATAAGCAGATTACCAACAGGCAGTCCACCACAGAGAGAAATGTTGCTCCGATACAGTGGATACAAATCAAAAGGTCAACCAAGCTAAAGGTGGACCACAGCGATAACAGAGGGGACGAAAGACACTATTTATGAAGCAGACACAAAAATCCGTGCTAGAAAACTCTTCTTACCCTGAAGCTGTGAGACACATCAGGATTGGAGAAGAGAAAGAAAGACAAGGTGCATAGAGAGGCTCGCTCCAGGTGTCTCCTTTTTCGACCTGACGCTAAAGGCAAAACAGGATTAGAGAACAGATAGATAGAATTAGTAATGAACATTTATATATATGAATATTAATATACAGAAAAGCTGAAAGTAGCTACAGGTCTGTACTTCTGTTTTCTAGATTAAACCAAAACGTTCTGCAAAGTGAATTATGACAATCTGTCATTTATACGAAGGCGAGTCAATAAGTAAGCCACAAAGTTCTGTGGGATCGTAAGTAAATGTAGTTGGTGATTTCTAAAGGTGTCATTAGGTGACAGCAACATCGAACTTTATATTCTCATTCGCCAGGTGGCGCTATGTGTCTCATGCGCAGCGCATAAACAAAATGGCGACTGTACTTACGGAGGGTACAACCAAAGAGCAACGTACTGTTGAGCGTTTTTTGTGGGAAAATGGCTGCCTGCAAAGGACATTCATAAGGAAATGCTTCCTGTTTATGCTGACAAATGTTTGTCCGTAAAGCGGTGCATATCTGGGTAGAAAATTTTCTCAAGAACGCTCTAAAATTGCTGATGAAATCCGATCTGGTCATTCTGTTGAGATTCCAACAGAAGCATCCGTGCAGCGGCTGGAGAAGAAGATTAGAGATGAGAGGCGAGTAGCGATAGACTATAGCATCTGCAATAGGATGCTTACATGGTTCAGCATACAGCACAATGCATGATCGATTCAAATTTAAGAAAGTGTGCTCAGTGTGGGTACTCAGACAATTGAAGGAGGAACACAAAATGAACCGATTTGGTCTGTCCTTTCATCATCTCTGTCGATACGAAAATGAAGGAGAAGAGATGCTGAACAGAATTGTTACTGGGGATGAATCATGGGTCATCACTAGCCCGCCCGAATCAAACGTGCTTCAATACAGTGAAACATTCTTCTTCGCCTTGTGTCCAAAAATTCAAGAGTACGCCATTAGCAAGGCAGGTCATGCTGACGGTGTTCTGGGATTATCAAGGAATGCTTTTAACCAATTTCAAGAAGAAAGGTGACAATGTGAATTCGGAATCATACTGTGAAGTTCTATCGATGCTTCATGATGCAATTCGAAAAAACGTCCAGTACTGCTGACTAGAGGAGTGTTGCTTCTTCATGACACTGCCAGACCACATACGGCTCGATTAACTAAGGAGAAAATTAACCATCTAAGGTGGGAAGCTCTGGAACATCGACCTTACAGTCACGACTTAGCCCCTAACGATTTCCACCTTCTTGGTCCACTGAAAACCCACTTTGGCGGGAGACATTTCGCGAATAACGCCGAAGTTGAATGTGAAGTGAAAACGTGGTTTAGAAAACAGAGCCCTCAGTTCTATGCAGCCGGTTTGGGAGGATTGATAAAACGATGGGATAAGTTCATCAATGTTGATGGAAATTATGTTGAGAAATAAAAGAACAGTGTATGTATAAAAATAAACTGGTTTCAAGTTGTTATCATGTTTAGTTATTTTTCTACAGCCATTTGTGGCTTACTTATTGATTTCCCCTCGTATTAGAAAGCTTAAATATTGACATAAAATATTTCAGTCATTATAAATATCTCTGCAAGACACAAAAGACAGTGAAATTTATACAAAAGACCGCCCAAGTGGTTACTGGGGCCCAAATTTGGGGTGTAAAGAATAGAAGCACTGTTACCTGGCACGCAGGTCGTAAGAGGCGACTAAGGAGGTTTGGCTTAAATCGGATGCATATGTTCTAAACGTGTAGAAGTCTATGCGTTTAGGGCCTACCAAACCAATGTGGAACGTATACACGTTCTTGGCAAAGATCAAACATATCCCAAAGAGTGATTAAAATTGTTAGTAAAGAACGAACGCAAAGAAGAAGAAGATACAAAAGACAACATTAAATACAAAGACAGTCTAAAGAGGAAGGATTGTCTTCAGCGCCACGGGTTTCTATTACATAGGGTTTCCTCATATGGCTCTTTCCCTCTAGTCAGAAATGGCACGGCACCTGTCGAGAGTGTTTGACAACACTAACTCCGTAGCTCCAGCAACAATCCTATGATCTCAGGCAAAATTGAACATGCTACTCGGTCCAGATTTTAACCTAAAACCTTCAGAACGTCCAGCAAGCGTATTAACCACCTCATCATATAGACCTCACAAAGACAGTATGTCAACTATTAACCACCTCATCATATAGACCCCACAAAGACAGTATGTCAAGGATTACCATCTCATCATATAGACTCTAAGACAGTATGTCAAGAACGAACATGGTAAGTTTGGGAATATATATTGGCAGCAATAAGAGTAGATCTCTCTCTCTCTCTCTCTCTCTTTGTCATTTTAACCCGGATTGGGGTATAGGCCCTCAACCAACTCATGCCAAGTCCTCCTATCTCTAGCTATCTCCTGCAGCTCCTTCCAGCTATTCTTTATACCTCTTCTAGAAGAACTTCCTTTCTTCTTGGTTAGCACAGTTATTTTATTTGTATGTGACTTGTTCATGGTTTGTTGGATTTTCTGGCTAAAATGTTCTACTGGATAGGGTACCCAGCCTTACGCCAAACCGCAAGTGGTTATGTTTCACATCCATTCGTTGCCACTGTCTATAACATCCTTGCGTTTAAATTCTCAACATTCTTATATAAGTGAATACAAACTGTTTTCAGAATTAACGGCGCCTTCCAAGACAGTGTCTAGGATTCCACGAATCTCTGGACACGTAAAAGCACCAAAATAATTCAGAACAAATCTACCAGAACTAATCAGACAGGTAAATCTATTCCCTATTAGTGGATTGGGGGAGATAGCTTTACCTGCCCTACCATTGCTGGCAGTTTTGTTTTAAATTTTATTTAGAACAGGTAGACATCAAAGTTCATACAAATTTTACAGGTAAACAACAAAGGAAGTGCGTATAAATTTAACAATAAAATATCTGGGAAACTGAATATAATCGATGTTTCTGCACTGATTACCTCAATGTAGGTGAGATTGAGTTTCTAGTCCTATCGTATATGGACGATAAAATGTGGGTCCCGTTATCGAGTTGAACACATAAAAGAACCTATGTCGATATGAGCGTGTCAATCGTCTGCCCAGGCACAATTCATTAACTCTTTCACTCTGTACTTTTTTCTATTTTCAAACGCGTTTATATTGCAATGTTTACTGAATTATCTAGTATATCGGCTTTGCGTAATCTCAAATAATATTGCGAGCCAATATACCAGCCCACAAGGATAAAAGGTTAAAAATATTACAAGAAAACATTAATACACATTTCTTTGTCTAGTGGTATACAAAACAACTTATCAAAAGTTGTGACAGATTGAATTGTCTTTAAGGATGTCCTTTTTTGATTGCCACTGACTTAATAATTACACTAAGACTAATCTTGGAGGAACATATTGAGAAGCAGTAGCCACGTATATTAAATTTCATCGATTTTAAAAAGGCCTTTAATAGTCTACACAAATCTCCTGTGGAAAATTCTGAGATGCTATGGAATACTAGACAAAATAATAAACATTATCAACAACCTCTGTGATGGTTCACAGTGTGCAGGTTCGCACTGATGGTGGACACAGCGACTGGTTTATGGTTGAAACTGGAGTAAAGCAAGGCTGTATTCTATCTCCGCTATTGTTTGGAGGGACCATTGACTGGGTGATGGGAAATGTTGCAGAGGTGAAACTGGCATATCTTGGGTAGAAAATTGTGAACTTGAAGGTTTTAATTTTGCAAATGATAGTGCCTTAAGTGGAAACAACCAAGATATGCAAGGAAAACCAGACATATTGTCATCTATAGCACCAAACGCTGGACTGCAGAAGTAATGCAAACATCACCCCGGAATTTAAAATGATAAAAATAACAGAGCAGTTCACCTATTAGGTAGCAATTCTGAAATGTTAAAAGCGAAGTTATGCTACGAATTGTCAAAGCAACATCAGCTTTTAAAGTCTAAATAAAATATGGAACTGCAAGTTATATAGTTTTAAAACAAAACGAATTTTCTATTCAAATTGTTGTATCAATTCTATCATATGCCAGCGAGAGTTGGAAAATGACTAAAGATATAGAAAGCAATTGAATGCATTTGAAAATAGATGTCTGCGAAAAATAATGAACATATAATTGACGAATTTCTGAGAGTGATGAGATCAGATAAATGCCTAGTCAACCACTAGTAACAACTGTTATAAAAGGGAAAAGATGAAGATATGTTGGACATACCTTGAGAAGAAATGATTACAAAATACCAAAACATGCATTGAAGTGGGATGCGAAGTGGTGTTCAAGAAAGAGAGGACGGCCTAGGGAGACCCTGAAAGTAATTTTATGAGAGAGGCAAGAAATATCGGTTTCAATTCCATGGAAGAGATTGAGCAAGTTGCCTAGGATCAGGATAGAGCGATATGGAGAAATTACTTGCATGCCCTATGTAACGTACAACGGTACGAGAGGAATTATTATTATTTATTTTATATATATATATTAGGACGCAGTAGAAAAGAAGGTACTAAGAAGCAAAGAAATGTTGTGTGTTGAGTCCAAGAAGTCACAGAATACAATTTAAAGATGTAAAACTGTTTTCAAGCACAAATCAACTTTGCATTCTTTTACAGACTGTCGTTCTTACCACATCTCCTTTTAAAATATTTCTTTCCCCTTACCAGTTCTCCTGCCTCATCAATAGTTTGGCTAACGGTATCTTTAATGTCCTATTACCACTGTTGTCTTGGTCGTTCTATTTCTCATTATCCTAAAAACCATAACCCCTTCTTTTAACTTTCTAAACAGCTTAATATGTTCAAAATAATTTAGTTTCTGCGACTTGATATTGTTTATGAGCCAATGCTTTTCAATATTCAGGTCTTGGATAGTTTCTATATTTTCTCTTCTTCTTTGTTCAGGCTGTTCTAAAGATGTTGCTGTAGCACTTTGTTTCAACAAGATTCGATTTCTTTCTTTAATGCTCATATATCGGAACGTCTGGTCGAATGGGTTAGAGCGCGGCTTCCATCTGGGGGCGTGTTCAATTCACGTTAAGAAAAATACTAACCTGAACAGCTTGGCGGCGACTGCACTAGCCATGCGACCATTAAATTTCTCCGGCGAGCGTTCCACCTGTCCTACACCGCTAAAGCGGTACTGCAGCAGTAACGACAGGTAACGACAGGCAGTAACGACAGGTTTTTAATATTTGTGTAATATCAATAATTCATACGCATATCTTCTTCTTCTTCACCTTTTACGATTGGGGGCATAGATCCGCAATCAAGGACTTCCACGCCCTCAAATAATAATAATAATAATAATAATTCCTCTTGTACCGTTATACGTTACATAGGGCCTGCAAGTAATTTCTCCATACCGCTCTATCCTGGACAACTCGCTCAATCTCCTCCATGGCACTTTGACCGATATTTCTTGCCTCTTTCAGCAAAGTTCGTTTCAGGGTCTCCTTAGGTCGTCCTCTCTTCTTGAACCCTTTGCATCTGCCTGCTTTGATATTCGTTGATCATTTCTCCTGAACGAAGCCCTCCTATCCAAGGTCATATTTTCCAGATCTCTCCACTTCACTCTCTCTCTCCTATTTTCTTACATTTCGTCTCCAACTCCCGTCTCTATGTTTTCCCTTTCCTAGCGGGTTCCTTCTTCTTCGGATGGTGAGCTATCAATTTCTCTGCTTGTGGTTTCTGTAGCTATCTAGTGTTTTTTTTACAAGATGTGGTAGCTAGTACAACTCCCAACCTAAGTAGACATGCGTGACAGGTAACAGTGGTTCTATTCTTTACATCCCTAATTTGGGCCCTGGTAACCAATCGGGCGCACGCATATAAAATATATTTTAAAAGTATAAAAATATACAGTAAAAAAAATATTTGTTTTCCCATATAAAGCATACGTTATCCTGAGTGCGTAAACGTCAAATACATTACGTTTTTTATGTGATTTTTATATCGTTTCTTTTAACGTCTATTTTTAAAATCATTTTTTTTTATGTGTATATCAACCGTTCTCGTTTCTTACACGATTCGTCTCGCTAGCTATCATTTCTTGTTTATTTTACACACTAATTTTTTGGAGTTGATTTTTGGCTTCAGTAAATGGGAAATAACCTCGCTGCTAGAATGTATCTGTATAAGATTGAAGAGGTGTAAAACAATACTGATGTTCAACTTCGCTGCCAGACACCCTATTACTTCACCAGCTGATTGCGATAACAAGACTTACCGTGGAATCTACGGAACACGATTGTGGATATTTTCAACATTTTGTTACAAAATAAAATTGAGTTTCTTGCCGTAGAAGTTATCAAATAAGGTGTATTTACCAGTAAGTCTTCATCAGTATAAAATATAACACACACAAAGTAAATTAGATAATAATAATAAAATACGATAGACACAAAATAATAAAATATAGCATCATCATCAAGTACGATACTTGTCCCTTCCGGAACTTGGCTCCCATGACAGCAATCCTGAAAAACTCTGTTCTGTGCAAGTTGACAGCGTCAGCAGCAGTCATTCTCAGATCATCAATGACATCTTGCACCTATCGACTTCTAGGTCTTCCTCTCATTCTTCTTCCAGGCACCATTCCTCTAAAATTACCTCTCTATGCACTCATGTCGTTTGATGTCCGAAGTATTAAATTGTCCTTGATTTTATGTTCTTTAATAGCCAACTCTCTTTAATATCAAGCTGCTGCAGAACAGAAGCATTTGTTATTTTTTCTGTCCATGATATTGCTAGTATTCTTCTGTAACATTTGCATGCGAATGCATTTATGATCTTCTCCACCGATTTTTCAGTGGTAAATGTCTCACAGCAATATGTTGCCAAAGGGAAAATGCAGGCTCTTAAACACTTCATTTGTGTTCTTATGTCAGTTCCCTTCCATATGTTAGTTAGTTAGTTATAAAATATAACACACACAAAATAATAGACAATAATAATATAATATAAGATACATCATATAATGGACAAAAATTCCACTTCATTGCCTGCTTTATTGTTCTTTGATCATTTCTTCTCAGAGTATACCCAACATATCTCCATCTTCTCCTTCTTAAAACAGTTATTACTAGTGATTGACCAGACATGTCTCTTATTGATTTCATCAACTCTCCTGAATTCGTTCAATTTAATGTTCATTATTTTTCGCAGACATCTATTTTCAAATACATTCAACATAAGTGTATGAGTAATGTAGATTAATTTACTGATTACACCAGGGTTGTCAGTACTCTTGGACGCTGCAGTAGGGAATGGGACACTGACGTCATCAATTGGGAGATTCTTGCACTTGTGGATCAGCACTCTATGGTGATATCAATATTTACACTCATTGCTCTGTTCGACACGGAACCAGATCATTGTGGGCATATTTAGCGAAACGGTAGCACATTTCGTGAGTACTGTGGCGCTTTCGAAACAATAACATTGAGCATGACTATGGAGATCACCGCTACCTCCAGGACTCCATTGGTGACTGAGCAACAGGTCACCCACACGATTATCATATCAGACTCGCTGAATTTGCTTCAAAGGATTGAATCTGGAAGTACGCGCGCGGAATGAGTGAACAGCATTCAGAGGTCACATCTCAAGATGCTGACTTGGCTGTACACACTTGGACATGCTGTAGTGCAAGGCAACGTACCTGTTGACTTTCTTGTAAAAAATTGCCCGATTCAAGCGGGCAGAAGTATGGACAGGGCTGATGCATCAATGCAGTCATCATCATCATAATCAAGTGCCGTGCCGGCTGGCGTAAGCGATAATGGATCTCCGCAAATCTCTGTCGTTGGTGTTTGCTATCAACTCAGATGTTGACGCTCTACTGTGCCATGAAGTCAGGCTATCCAAAAATTTTCTCTGTCTTCCTCTGTCTCGTCTACCCTCGATTTTACCGGTTGTCACAATGTGCTCTAAACTTTCCCTCCTCATCTCATACCCGAAAAATGATGACTGCCTATTTCTTACATTGATGATAAGCTTTCTCTGTGTCTTGATCTCATTCCACACCTCAACAATCAATGCAATACGCTCTCATTTATGTGATATGGGCGAGTCTCGGACACTGGAACGAGTGAAATAATTAGGAATTAAGTTTGGACATGCCAAACAGTGTCGTCTTCATGGTAGAAAAAGAAGATACTAATCAATTTCTCATGGGCATGGTGAGAAGGTAGACTTTGTGATAGCTGCAGAAGTGGAGGACAGAGCACGCATGGGATTGACCAATGTATCATGGAGTGGATCGCATAACATAACATAACACATTTAATGTTCTTGTCTATCACACTGACGATTATAATTTGTATTTCGTATTTAAAGTATAGTATTTCGATTATATAACATTTGTTGAAGACATACAGACGAGAACCATGAAATGATATATACTAAAAAGAATAAAGAAGAGCAAGTGATGAAGATGACATGTGGAATGAGTGATAGAACAATTGCAAACACGTGCATCAAATGAAAGGCACCTTGCATAGAACAGAGAAGTTTTTATGGAAGCTTTCAGAGAAGGGAAGCTTCATACCAAAAAAAAAAAACATGCTAGTAAATAATGATATCTAACCCAACTGGATCACCATAGATTCCACATGAGGGAAACTTGGAACAGTCTGGCAAGTGAGTTACGTTAAAAATAGCGGTGAGAAATTCCTGACTTACTACTCCTACTACGACCAGGGCCTGTCACTTCACACGAGTCGTACAGGTAGCAGCAGATGATAAAGAACGTAATCAGTGCAGATTGATGCAGTTACCTCTTCTTACCACGTTTCTCTGACGTGATATTTACGCAAACACAGCTACGGCGTATGTAGAGCATGCAGTGTCAACTCTTTATTGCAAACATGAGTTCTGTTACCTGTAATATTTTGTTTCGTGTCGAATATGTATTACTTTTTTAATAAAATATATTATCAAAATAAAGAATTATTTTGTTGTTGAAAATTTGATAACAAAACTAAATCACATTTTTATTTCCTCCTTTTATAAATATCTAATTCTCCATAATTTAGAGAAATTGATAACATTGACGAAATATTTGCACTTGAATTATCTTAGTTATTCTTAGAAAATGAAAAAATAGCATTTACTGTATTGTATGTTATCTTTTTTTTTATAAAAATTGTACAGTTCACATTTTTACATGCTTCTCTTGAAATTCGTATCAGAAGCCGTACCGTCACCTAATAGAAAATTATCTTCTAATAGAAAATTATTTGTAATATATTTTCAATATATTATTTCTATGACTGTTGTTTATATTCTTCAAATCCTACTAGTTCTTCAATTCGTGATGATTTCTTCTATTACGTTATCTTTTTGCTTTTCCACTAGCATTTATCTGTTTCTTTCGATGTGAATTTCCAATACATATTTTTGTTTGTGTCCATATTATTTGATTTGCTAAATTTTGTCATATTTTAATTATTCATCCATTTTTGTTATAACTTTCAATAATTCCTTTTTGCATATCTATTTTTGATAACTATCATTAATTTCTTTTTACATTTCAAATTTTATAACTTTCCATAATTACTTTTCCCATTTTTTAAATAATTTACAATAATTTCTGTTAAATCTCTTTTCTAACATATGTCAATAATTATGTTTGCTTTTCTATTTTTGACAACTTTTAATCAATTCTATTACATCTCTATTGATATAACTTCCATAATTTCTTTTTTTTTTTACATTCATATTTGTGATATTTTATAATTTCTTTCCCATACCAATTTTTGACAACTTTAAATAATTTCCTTTACACCCTTATATTTGCCAGAAAAATATTTATTTTGTAGTATTCAACGAAATACGCTCAATATCTATATCGACATTTTTTAAATGTAATATACATGTATATTGTAGTATAAGCACCGATGTTTGTAAGTGATTAGAGCACTTTCTCGTAACTAACAAGAAATAGAATTAGCTTCCCTGTTAATGTACGTTGTTTTTGTATCAAGTTCATTTGACTGTGTTAGGAAAAATTACTTTTAACATCACCTTTGTTTGCTAAGTTCTAAGACCTAAATGTATTCTATTACTATTATTATCAATACAAAGAAAGACTGAAGTAAAACTATAAACCAAAGGCGAAACACGTAAAAATGTTATGTTATGTTATGCGATCAACGTCATGGCACATTGGATATTCCTATTCGTGCTCCGTCCTCCGCTGCAGCAGCCATTCCAAAGTCCATTTGTTCACCGTACCCATGAGAAGCTGATTAGTATATCTTATCTCTCTACCACGAAGAAGACACTGTCGGGCATGTCCAAACTTAATGCCTAATTCTCGAACTTGTTCCAGTGTATGAAACTCACTCGTGTCACGTAAAAATGATATAAGGTAGATTTACAACGTATAAAAACTAGAGGATATTATTTTTGATTGATTTATTGATATTACCATCATCATTACACTTCGGTGAGTAACCATGTGTGCTCCAATCCGTTAAAGTCGAGATACATGAGTGAATATTTACTTATTTGTGAAAGCTATGAGAACGTGTAATAGTATGAAAGAGATTAAAAGAAGAACAAATATGGCTTTACAAAAAATGTAACAACTAAAAACGGTATGGAATGGGACTGACATGAAAACACAGATAAGAATGCTAAGAGCATGCATGTTCCCAGTGGCAACGTTTAGATGCGGGTTTGCAGGGCGGTGAAAGAACATATGTCTGCTTTTGAGTATAGGTGCTACAGGAGATTCATCCTTGTGTCATGGATAGAGAAGAGAACAGATTGAACTGTCAGAGAACTCAAGATCGAGAATGCCGATTCCATTAAGGGCATTGGATAGAAGACAACAGATTGAACTGTCAGAGAACTCAGATCGAGAATGACGTATTCCATTAAGGGCATTGGATAGAACAGTTCTGCATGAATAGCAGGTAGGGGAAAAAAGACATAGCAAAGACGTCTAAAGAAAACATGGACAAAAAACATAGTAAGGCAGCAGAACGGTAGCAGTGGAAATCTGTTGTGGAAATGGTATGTGTCAAATTGATACGAAGAAGATATAGATAGGTATAGTGTGTGTGTACGTGTATGTGTGTAAGTGAGTGTATGTTAAATGTGTATGCGCGTGTGTAAGTACGTATGTGTGTAAAATAAAAATGCTATTGCACTGATATTAAAAAATAAGTAACTAAGGAAACTGAATATGAGACGAGTACAGATATATTAAAAAATAAGTAACTAAGGAAACTGAATATGAGACGAGTACAGATATATTAAAAATAAGTAACTAATGAAACTGAATATGAGACGAGTACAGATATATTAAAAAATAAGTAACTAATGAAATTGAATATGAGACGAGTACAGATATATTAAAAAATAAGTAACTAAGGAAACTGAATATGAGACGAGTACAGATATATTAAAAAATAAGTAACTAAGGAAACTGAATATGAGACGAGTACAGATATATTAAAAAATAAGTAACTAATGAAACTGAATATGAGACGAGTACAGATATATTTAAAAATAAGTAACTAAGGAAACTGAATATGAGACGAGTACAGATATATTAAAAATAAGAGGGGAAACATGTATTCAGGTTTACTATGAAGAAAAAATGTATTGATCCACCAGAAATTACAACATTCCAGAGATACTTAAAACGAGAAAAGAAAAGTAAACACACTAGTGCAAATACTGCGCCAACACAGATAGTGTTTTTAATTGAGTCTTTCATCTTTGGCTGAAGTTGTTATAACACTGTATTACAATTTTTATAACTTCTATAACTTGTACAGAAAGACATGTTGGTTGATTCAACGTTTATTTATTAATATAATGTACATCAGTGGCGGCTCGTGCTCATTTTTGTTGATTGGGCCAGACATTTTTATCCGGATAAATCATGGTTTTTGGTTGCTATATTTTAATTTATAAAATAATAAATACATATTATACATTATTTTTGGTGGGCCCGGCCCCACTGGCCCTTAATGAAGAGTCGACACTGATGTACATTATGAAATACATTTGTTGTAGATTTAAAAGAACGTTCCTAATACGTCATTTCTAGTTTTTGAGGGCGGTATCTGGGGTGTAGAGGTACGGCGCTCGCCTCTCGCTCCCAAGGTACTAGGTTCGTTTCCCGCAATGGGATTTTTTGTTAAATATCCGTGATCTCATTGTAGGTAAGATCGAGTTCCTAGTCATATTGGGGACGGACGATAAAACGAAGGTTACATGTTCAAGTTGAGCACGTAAAAATCCTCTAGGTAGTTGACAATCGATAAAGGAAGGCTGCAAAGCCGCTGCCCGGAAAATCATTAACAATTTTACATCTTAACTTCGCCTAATTGTTTACCATCGTTAACTTTCGCCTCAAAATTGTTTACCATCGTTAACTTCTCGCCTCAAATTTGTTTACCATCGTTAACTTCTCGCCTCAAAATTGTTTACCATCGTTAACTTCTCGCCTCAAAATTGTTTACAATCGTTAACTTCTCGTCTCAAATATCATCGAACTTTGCCTAAATTGTTCATCGTTAACTTCTCGCCTCAAAATTGTTTAGCCATCGTTAATTTTCGTCTCCAAAATTGTTTACCATCGTTAATTTCTTGTCTCAAAATTGTTTACCATCGTTAATTTCTCGTCTCAAAATTGTTTACCATCGTTAACTTCTCGTCTCAAAATTGTTTAACATCGTTAATTTTTCGTCTCAAAATTGTTTACCATCGTTAACTTCTCGTCTCAAAATTGTTTACCATCATTAACTCCACATCTCAAAATTGCTTTTCGTAGTTAGTAGCTGGACTTATAATGATTTACCCCTACTAATATATTGCCTCTTAATGACTTACCCTATGAAGTATCTTACCTCAAAATTATTTTCCTTAAATTGCAATTTCTCCTCTGAATGTTATTCAATCGTTATCATCTCATCTTGAAACTCTTCTCCACGTCAAATATTTTGTTTCAAAATTAATTGATTATTGAAAAAAAATTGCAAACATGATCTGATCGTTATGTAAACACTAATATCTAAAATAATATAATTATCTTCGTCTGTATGGACCGGTTTTGGGGTTTTTGTTTTTTTGTTGATGAGCAACTCACATGTTTTTGCCCACCAAACATTTTGTAAGAAAGTTTGCCCACCAAACATTTTGTAAGAAAGATTTGACTACCAAACATTTTGTAAGAAAGGTTTGACTACCAAACATTTTGTAAGAAAATTTGACTATCAAACATTTTGTAAGAAAGATTTGACCACCAAACATTTTGTAAGAAAGGTTTGCCACCAAACTTTTTGTAAGAAAGATTTGACTACCAAACATTTTGTAAGAAAGATTTACCTATCAACATTTTGTAATAAAGATTTGCCTACAAACATTTTATAAAAATTTTTTCACCATCTTCAAAACATTTTGTACGAGATTTCACCTCAATCTTTTGTAAGAAAGATTGAGCACACAGCTACTTCAGTAAAGAAAGATTTGGCTAAAAATCATTTTTCTATGAAATTTGCCCTATCAACATTTTGTAAGAAGAATTATGAAATACAAACTTTTTGTAAGAAAGATTTGCCCACCAAACATTTTGTAAGAAAGATTTTACCACCAAACATTTTGTAAGAAAGATTTGACCACCAAACATTTTGTAAGAAAGATTTGACTACCAAACATTTTGTAAGAAAGATTTGCCCACCAAACATTTTGTAAGAAAGATTTGCCCACCAAACATTTTGTAAGAAAGATTTGCCCACCAAACATTTTGTAAGAAAGATTTGCCCACCAAACATTTTGTAAGAAAGATTTGACTACCAAACATTTTGTAAGAAAGATTTGACTACCAAACATTTTGTAAGAAAGATTTGCCCACCAAACATTTTGTAAGAAAGATTTGCCCACCAAACATTTTGTAAGAAAGATTTGCCCACCAAAACGTTTTGTAAGAAAGATTTGACCACCAAACATTTTGTAAGAAAGATTTGACTACCAAAACATTTTGTAAGAAAGATTTGCCCACCAAACATTTTGTAAGAAAGGTTTACCTATCAAGAAAGATTTACAAGTAAATTTCACACAAAATATTTTCACCATCTTCTAGAACCTTCGCCGGTGCTACGTAGTTCTGCACTGCCTCTGATATCTTCCTCTGTAAGATAGAGATAGGAGCACACATGGCTACTCACCAAAATGCAATGATGATGGTCCTATCAATCAATCAATCTATCTATCTATCTATCGCCTATTCCTGTTGTGCCTTTCAGCTTTCAGTGTATGCGAAGAATTATGGGAAATACTAACAGCAGACGAGACATTAACTCACCCATATTATAAAGTTAATCAAACTAAAATACGGATTTAGCACTGTATCTAGCACAACATACCGTATGATATGAAAAATAGATCTATACTTAAATTGTGATAATTCCAATAATTTATTACCAAAAACTTTGCGCAAGTGTCGTTTGGATCGACATTAAATCATCCCCGTTCTTACGTGGCGTTAAATAGAACGCAATTTTATATTTCATAAACATGGAACAAGATTATTTACTCTGACTTTTTCTTTACATTCCAATCTTTCTATAACTTCAGAATATTCCTTAGTTAACTCTAGCCTATTTAAAGTATTTTTCTATAAACACTTTGTTACCAGTGCCAGACTTGGAATCTGACAGCACCACACCACAGAAAGCTCACCACGTGTGAAATGAAATGCTTGAGGAAGGCGGTGGGGTCACCAGGAAAGATAGACTGCGAAATGTGGACATCAGAAGCAGAGTGGGCATAACTTCATGCACCGAATACATTGAAAGACAACAAATGCAGTGGTTTGGTTATTAAATTAGAATGGAGTATAACCAACCACCAATAACAGCATACAAAAAAAGAGATCAGGTACTAGAGCCAAGAGAAAACCAAGAAAAAGATGGATAGACAATATCAAGACCACACTACATAAACACGGATATAACACAACAAGGGCGACTCATCTAGCACTGGAACGCAAGTTAAAGGTCCTACACCTACGCTTAACGGCAAGAATGAACATTCAATTCTATCATCCTCCTAGGAAAAGACAATATCAAGACCACACTACATAAACACGGATATAACACAACAAGGGCGACTCATCTAGCCCTGGAACGCAAGTTAAAGCTCCTACACCTACGCTTAACGGCAAGAATGAACATTCAATTCTATCATCCTCCTAGGAAAAGACAATATCAAGACCACACTACATAAACACGGATATAACACAACAAGGGCGACTCATCTAGCACTGGAACACAAATTAAAGTTCCCAACCCCTACACTTAACGGCAAGAGTGGACAACCAATTTCACCATCCACCTGGGGAATACAGTAGACAATAGAAAACTACAGCCTTCAGACATGTCTATTCGCAAGTTGGAATTAAGTATAGTAAGTAATAAAAAAGTACCTTTTTATACTTCAAGGTATAATGGGGAAAATCATTTTGAGCCCGTATTTTTATTGACCATTATGCCCATCTGCCCAGCATGTTCGTAGCGCGTTGGACGACGGGTGACAAGCCCTCTGTGAGTGCGAATTCAATTCCGGGCTGGCAGAAAAAGCCACAGGTTCTGCAAATTTACGGTGTTCGTGGCACCGAACCGAAGGGTTACGATGTCCATGGCACCGAGCCGAAGAGCTGAAAGCTAAAGTGCTTCTGGATCGAAAAAAAACAATATTGACCATTAGCGCACGATGAGAGATGTGGTCAACATCATGACGATACCATTAGCGCACGATGAGTGATGTGGGCAACATCATGCGATACCATTGACAAATCATGCCGATAGTAAGTATGAAAATCGTTGCACATCCTTTTCAGGACTTCGCTATCAACCACAGTAAACAAGTCGTTGATTTTCTAGGCACCACTTCAGTTGCTCTATGAGCATGATACAGATGATCAAGATCATTAATGTACGATGGTAGTGGATGCAATTAAACCAAAATGTGACAATCCAGACAATTACCTTCATCTTTGTCCCAGGTCATTCTGGGTCAAGGGCAATGAGAGAGTGGGTGCACTGGCGGGCAATGTTGCGATCGAGAATGGGTATTATATAGGCAAAAGCGAGATCACCAACGCTCTAAGAGAAAACATACGTTCTGAAGATTTCAACGATGAAGATAAATCTCTCTATCTCGGTTGCGCAAGTTATGCATACCGATACGTGCGGCAAGACGGGAAAACAATGAGAAAACTTATAGTAAATATATCAACCAACACAGAACAGGAGTTGTTAGTCTAAACACACTGAACCATATTCTTGGGAGGATATCGGATCAATTATGGACATGTCCGATGTGCGAGGAAGATGATCTTGAAATGAACAATGAATTGAGTTGTAATTTTTATATGAAGATAACTTAATAGTGGAATCTGAGACGGGGCTTACAGGAAGAATCGTGTTCAAATAAATATTCTGAGCGTGAACACCTGCAAAACACAAACAAAGGTTTCGGTGAGAATTTCAGTTACATGTGTGGGAGTCATACTATTGATTGCAGTCATTGTAAGATGCTTGTCCTTAGTTACATACAGCCAAACGGGTACTTAAAGAACGTAAAAGTTCCAAATAAGGTTAAGTTAGTATAGATTTTGTGTTTTCAATAAAACATGATAAAATGCACAGTCATCACCTGTAATAACATGACTGAAAATATCTAGATATTTTTCTAGAAGCTGCTATGAAAACATTCTCTTACCTGGTAGTGTACATATATGAACTTATTTGCGTGGAAAGTATATCCAGACCAGGTGGGTACAAATCAAACTGTTGATCATCGCTCCAGTGTTGGTTATAATACTTTTCTTTAAGCTATTAATTTCATTTTTTATTCGTTCACCCTCTATAAATTTAGGCTTAGTCATGTCACCAAATATGATGTCTCTGACTGGTTTTTCCTTGGAAGCTTTCCTTATCACCAGAGTTCCTCTAACTTCAAGCGAACCTCAATCCGAATTCAGATGTAATTGTAATTTTGATCCCAAAGTAAAGGATCAGTGTCTCCTGTAATCCAGTCGTGTACTATGTGCACACCAGAGCCAATTATAAACTTATGGGCCTTTGGACTCAGGTAAGAATTATGGGAAATCAGACCACAACTACACCACGTGACCTCGCATTCCAGTATTGTTATATATAGACGAATTCATTTAAAAATCAACACAAAATGTTAAATTGAAGTTATATTATCCAACAAGTTAAATTTAACAATAAGGAATATCAATATTATGAATATTTTTCACAAACATATATAGATTCCAGCCCCTTTCTCTGATCTAGGTCAGGGATTCCCAGGTCAGATGGCTGGCCTAGTTATCTAGAGTTGGCTGTGGTACAAATACACATTTTTGACCCAAACGGGTGTCGAACCTTGGGATTTTCATGGCACGTGCTCACTAGCGAAGCGTGTTATCAACATCACTATTGGCGACCCCATTCAAGACATTAAAATATTTTTTTTTATTTCCGCTCCAAGGTGAATATTCAATGTTGTTAATTAAAATGATAATAACAATCAGTTATCAGTTATATGAGGACTATCCTCATAGCACTCCAGACATGTCCATAGATGCTCCGATCTCCGCCTCAGCAAATCCAGCAGCGGCCCAACACGCCAGTTCGATGTTGATTAATTAATCTCCTTGCATATTTAGTATGTCGTTCTTTTCGGGCTTCACCAATATTGATACCCATCTCTCTCAATCTGGTCAGCGAGTGGGATTCACAGCCCTGAAACTCCTCTGTTCGGAAGGACTCTCTCAATGCGTGAAGAATGTCATTTCGATCCATAGCAGCTCCCTCTGATATTGTAGCCAAGCAAGCCAATCTATCAACTCGTTCATTACCACTAACTCCTGCGTGCCCAGGGACAAAAATGAAGGTGATTTCTCTGATCATTGTCTGTACCAGTACCTCCACCCAGTTGCGTCTCACCATTCCTGATTCGACTTTACGAATCATGCTCATGGAGTCACTGAGTATGAAAACACAAAAGTAGTTGTGAGATGCAAACCATGTCACCGCTTCCGTAACCGCCCGAACCTCCATTGTCAAACTACTGGTGGTTGTTGCGTAGGCCCCACTGACCTCTCTTATTATTTTTCCTCCTGTGTGTGCTGAAAAATCCCACGCACAGCGTTGTTGGCGAATGACTGAACCATCAGTGTAAATAACCACATCTGTGTCATTGATGATGCCCTTCAAGAGAGCCTCCACCTCCACTTTAATCAGTGATAGATTATTTTGTTCGCAGTTTTTCTTAATAGATGTAATAACGGTGAAAGCAATCAATGCTATTGAAAAGATAGAACTCTCTATTTCCTGTCCCCACTGTTACATTAACTTTGTGATTTATTCAGAAAATAAACTTGTCACTACAGATTGTACCAAACCGAACGCTATTGTTGTTGGTGTTGTCATTGTTCAAATTCAAAGGAACTTAGAGTTAACACTATTTCTTCTATAATATTTTCGATATTTTTTTATATAACTTTTTCTACCATAGCCAGTAGAGTACACTTCAATCAACGGAGTGTACAGCTTCGTGAGATTTGAGGATCCCTACTTCGAAGGAGTGTACTGGTTGCTAGTACATGGGGCACTGAACCAATTATATCTTGAAAAATACTCAGGGCTAGAGGGCATCACCACCGTCATTAGGGACAAACTTCGCTCGCGTTAACCCACTCATTCCGTAAGTTCTTTTTACCACCATAAGCACTTATTTTGCAATGTATGCAAAATTAGACAGTAAACTAGAGTTGCGTCATCTTGAAAAATACCGCGAGCCAGTGTATCAGCTCAGAGGTGCGAAAAGGTTAACAGACAAATATAGTTTCTGCTGGACTTAACATGACAATCATCTGTGTAAAATTACCGTAGTAGTTCCAGAATTTGAGCCATTCAATTTTGAAAAGCATTCCGGAGAGATGATCTACCACCACATTCGAATTGACGTTGGATGTTTGCGTTTAAACAAACTATGTTACCCGTCTGCCCAGAGTGTTCGTAGCGCGTTGGACGACGGGTGGCAAGCTCCCTGTGAGGTCGGTTCAATTCCGCTGGCTTGCAGAAAAGCCACAGGTTCTCCAGATTTACGGTGTTCGTGATACCGAACCGATGGGTTACAATGTCCATGGCACCGAGTCGAAGAGCTGAAAAGCTCAAGTGTTTCTGGATCCAAAAAAATACAATCTATGTTAGAGATGTATATGTCCATAGCTACGACAGTACTCCTTTACAAAATCAGTAGGAGTTGGCAGGTAAATAGTTTAAATGGATGACTCTGTAATGATGTTTGTTCTGTCCAGTTACTTTGCAGTCATTCGCTGAAGTGTTCGATATTAGACTATTTGTATTGCATAAGTTGTTCTAAGTTTATCTTCTTGTATCATTCCATTGAAGATGTGTTGTTTTGTAATTTTTGCGATCATTAGCTGAATTGTTCGTTGTTTTTTGTGGGCTTTTTTCGTTTGTTTTTCATTAATTCAGGCGTAGACATGGCGTCTCTGACTGATTTGTGGACGAAAGCTTGTTTTACGTATAATCAATGTCTCTCGCCATTCAGTCGAGTCTTACTCCATCTCCATATGCACTTATAATTTAAATCCCCAAGTAATCTTCTTTTTCGGACGCTCCATATCGACCACTTGTTAACCACTCTTTGTGATTTGTATGTGATCCTAGCCTAAGAGCGATTAAACGTTGTGCCAGTTATGCGCCTTCAAGTAGGCCAGCACATCCGATTTCTGCAAACCTTTTTTATTTACTAGGGTAGCTTCCCTATGCCACTACCCAGTAGCGGCTCGTCATTAAGGGCCAGTGGGGCTGGGCCCCCACCAAAAATAAAGTATAACGTGTATTTACTATTTTATAAGTTAAAATATAGCAACCAAAAACCATGATTTATCCGGGAAAAAAATTTCTGGCCCCCACCAACAAAAATGATCACGAACCGCCACTGCCCCTACTTCGTTCGCCTCGTACAACATGCCTTGTTGTAAAGATCACGAGTTTCATGTAGTTCATCCCTGCACATGTGCATATCAACCCTACATTTTATTTTTAAGTGAATAATAGTCATTTTTAGAACAATATCTTATTTTCCCCAACGATCATGTACAGGAATGTAAACGATGAAGGTTATACACGATTTTATTTGGTTTTTTTTTCTTTTCAAACGTTATCTGAAGTACTTTTGCAACGAATTTTCTTTCCAGTCTGTTCCCCTGTCACACTTATCAGAATATGTTTATCAATAAAGACATTTTATATAGACATACACGTAGACATTTTTCAATAAGTTGTCATTATGCATGTTTTTGTTACATTTTTCAATAAGTTGTCATTATGCATGTTTTTGTTACATTTTTTTATAAGTTGTCATTATGCATGTTTTTGTTATATTTTTCTATAAGTTGTCATTATGCATGTTTTTGTTACATTTTTCTATAAGTTGTCATTATGCATGTTTTTGTTATATTTTTTTATAAGTTGTCATTATGCATGTTTTTGTTACATTTTTCTAAAAGTTGTCATTATGCATGTTCTTGTTACATTAAAATACAAATATGTTTTCGCGTTTCTAGTGAACTGCAATTAAAAGCTTGATTTATATAGCGAAACAGAAAATGAAGTGGTTCGCACTTTAGTAAGACATGCGATTCAACAGAATCATGTAAGCATGTTATAACGTATGAATTCAGGAAGGAAGGCGAGAGGAAGACTGAGGAAAAGGTGGATAGATAACGTAGTTGAATTCTGCCAGGGACTAAGAAAACCATCACACAAGTCACCAGAGAAGCGCAAGACAAATACATAAAACCACGACACTGGGTTAACAACCCGGTAACAGTGCGCTGACAAAAGAAGAAGAAATTCCATTTTGTGAATATAGCAATGTGTTGTCAGCTTATCTCTCTCTTTCTCTTTCTCTCGCGATCGTTCTTTTTGACCATTTTCATCATTCTTATTGTGACATATAAACAGCCTTTGCTAAAAACATAGTTTGATCATTCTTATTGTGATATATAAACAGCTTGTGCTAAGAACGTAGTTTGATCATTCTTATTGTGACATATAAACAGCCTTTGCCAAGAACGTAGTTTGATCATTCTTATTGTGATATATAAACAGCTTTTGCTAAGAACGTAGTTTGATCATTCTTATTGTGATATATAAACAGCCTTTGCTAAGAACGTAGTTTGATCATTCTTATTGTGATATATAAACAGCTTTTGCCAAGAACGTAGTTTTATCATTCTTATTGTGATATATAAACAGCCTTTGTTAAGAACGTAGTTTGATCATTCTTATTGTGATATACAGGGTGTTCAACTTAAAAGCAGCCCAAGTGATAAATAGAAATGTGCCAGGTACGCATTGCATCTCGTCTATTTACTATTTAAACCGGTTATGACTAGCTTGTCCTATGTCACATTTGTTCATCGCCCCTTCCCGCACTACAATTACACACCATCACACAACCTTGACCTATACTACGTCATAACTGAACCTTCTATTTCCCATACATATATGCCAGATTAGCTTCATTCACAGACTGCTTTTAAGTTGAACACCCTGTATAAACAGCCTTTGCTAAGAACGTATTTTACGTCACATCATTCAGCGCCAATTGCAGCTCTGGTGCTTATCCTTCGGCGATGTGTCCAGTTTCAGCCAGCGTTTACTGGTTTCGCTCTCCGTCCGCCTTTGGCTGTCCCCAGCCTACCTGCAAGGCAGCAAGTGTCAGCATATCTAAGTTCAGGTAGTTCTCTTTCTCTCACTGCACTATGTTCAAATTGGGTTGTTTCCACCGACAACTCTTACATCCCTCATGATATTTTTAGTGCGTGTATTTTAAACAGAAATGTAGTTTATTTCGCAAGTGGTTAATATGTTTGACTGTCGTTCTGAAGGTTGTGAGCTCAAATTCAGACCGAGTCACATGTGCAATTTTATCAAGACGTTCCTATGATTATTGCTGGAGTTACGGACGTCGTGCTTTTTTCAGCAGTAATGTTTTCCAAATACTCCGGACTAGAAAAATACTGATTCTATCAGTAAACAGCATTTTGTTAAAATTACTTTTGGCGTGCCATCTCTGCCCACAGGGGCGGAGCAATATGGGGAAACCAGGTGCACTGAAGTCAATATTTGCCTTTAGACATTAGACACTTTATATTAAACAGATCTGAATATAGACTGTAATCGTGCCTGACTTGCTGTGTTAAATTAAACCAATTGTAGCGGGGTAGAGATAAACCTCTACAAAAGGAGATGTAAGGTGCTCTCCTCCCTCCGTTAGTCTAAAGGACACCATTTGGCAATGTGATGTACCCGTTTATGCACCACCAACCCGGCAGGGTAGCGTGAAGCCATTGAAACATGTGTTGGATGAGTGCGGAAACAGCCGATAGAGGGTCATTGGTTATGATATCAAAATGCCGACGGTAGGCAGAGAATCTCTGTAATAGAGACAATAACAATGACTACGGTCATGGAATAATATCGTCACTGTCAGGAAGGAACACAATGACCGACTACCTTCCAAGAAGATGCCAAGGCAACCCTAACAGTAATATGTAATATTTTGGACATTTTAAAATACAGGAAGAGTTGGAGAAAACCATTATGGAAGGATGCATCTTGGCAAAGAGGAGAAGATGTATCTAGGATGTAACTGATGATGTGGGCATGACAGCTACAATAGCCGGACATCTGGCCAATGAGAAAGAGAAATTTCAATGGAATGTTGGCGTGACAAAGTTCTGCTCAGGACAAGCTATTTCATGATAATGACGATTAAATCAATATGTTGTATGTTCTCACATTCTTAATTCTGCCATTTAATCACTATACAGTGCTTTCATAAGAGCCTGCGTTTTTCCCTTGGCAACATATTGTTGTGAGACATGGAACATTGACAAAGCGGCAGAGAAAATCATTAATGTATTTGAATGCAAATGCTAAAGAAGAGTACTTCGAATATCATGGACAGAGAACAGAACAAACGCTTCTGTTCTGCAACAGCTTGATATTAAAGAGAGTTGGCTATTACAAAGCATAAAAACAAAGAAAATTAAATATTTCGGACCCATCAAATGACATGAGTGCCTGGAAAATTAATTTTGGAAGGTGCCTGAAAGAAGAACTAGAGGAAGACCTAGAAGACGATGAATGCAGGATGTCATTGACGATCTGAGAATGACTGCTGCTGACGCCGGCCAACTTACACAGAACAGAGAGTTTTTTCAGGACTGCTGTCATGGGAGCCAAGTTCCGGAAGGGACAAGCTGCTTGATGATGATGATGATGATGACAGTGCTTTCATAATCTCTATTAATCGTAATGGAAGCCATTTAATTTCATTATTTGTCCACAATCCCTGATGTTATAAACAGTGTAGCTAGACAAGAGCACTATACTGGTAGCCAAAGAAGAAGAATAAACCGACAAAGAACCGGTGTCGCTAGTTGCTATACACTGAGAGAGATACTAATGAGGAGATCGAAGAACCTATGGACTAATTGGTTTGGCGTGCAGTGATGATGATCCGACGAGTGAGAAAAAAGTCTAACACATTTGAACAGTTTATCGCCCGTGTGTTGCCGAGGCCCGGAAGGGAAGTAAATAGTAGTAACACTGCGACCTACAAGGCCTGTTGTATGAGGCGGCTGAGGTAGGAGCCCAGGAAGCTTCCTGGTAAATAAAAAGCGTCGCAGCAATTGGATGTAACTGGCTAAACATACAATCGTTTTTAGACTCAGATCACATACAGATCACAAAGAATGGTTAACAAGTGGTCGATCTGGAGCGTTCCAAGAAGAAAAAGAAGAGGAACAGTTTATAAAGTTTGAGAATCCCGCTAGTCTGTGATGCCATTGGCGATTAGGGCAGCAACAAATGTACGCTATTTTTCTCTGTTCTTGGCTGCCCTTTGTATTATCTTCCAGCTGTGATTCATGTATTTCAGTTTCTCTTCTAATGTTCTCATCCAGATCGCATTGAGTCTTTCCCGTTTAAGAAAAGTCTTATCTTATCTTATCTTAACCACATTTACCCTGAAACGCCGTGGGGAGAGTTAGTTTTCTATCTTGTGCCAGGTGTGTTGCGCTTGACGTTGCCAGTCCATGCTTTCGCAGGGACTCTGAGATGTTATCTATCCATCGTGTTCTTGGCCTGCCTTGTGCTGTGCGCCCTGAGTGTCGATTATTGTAGGCACGTGATGGTATTAAATGTGGTTTCATTCTCACTAGATGGCCGAACCACTTGATTCTTTGCTTCTCGATGTACTGTATGCATGGTATAGTACCAACGATGCTTCTATTCTCATTTCTCACTCTATCTCTCCTTGTAACGTTGACAGCTTTTCGTAGACATCTCATTTCACATGTAATCTTTCTTTCTTAAGAAAAGTATGAGTATTAATCTACATTATATTCTCTGAATATCTCTACACTAGTACTGGTAACTATGTGAGATGACATGTGTCTTGTTAATTTCAGGCCAGGCGTCTCTGTGTCATGAAGGTTAGGTGTTCTCGTGCCAAAGATACCAGGTACGCTCCCTCATGGAACCATCTGGATATTTTTTCAGAAGTCCCTGATTTCAGTGTAGGTGAGATCGCGTTCCTAGTCCTATCGGAGATGAACGAAAAAACGTAGGTTCCGTGTTCAATTTGAGCACGTAAAAGAACCCTTGGTAGCTCAAACTCGAGCAGAGTAGGCTGGAAAGCCGATGTCCGAGGAAAATGTATTAGAAAGAGATTTAAAATAAAATTCCTGCAAAACTATCTTCACCATCTTCATCATTACATCGGGGACCCTCGCAGGTGCTACGGAGTTCGTGTACTGCAGCTGCGATCTTTCTGTATAAGAAAGAGATCAGAGCACACATGGTTACTCACCGAAGTGCAATGATGATGGCCCTATCAATGGATGAATCTTAGACCAACGTTTAGAATCTGGAAGTATTCTTCATTTTTCTCAAATGGTTTCCAATGATCATTTCTATTTAAAGTTTAGCTGTTGTACTCTTATCGTATCCTGTTCGATATTTGGTACATACTTTTGTATCATCCTCTCCTTTAAATTCACTAAACTCTGTTTCATTCATTGACTCTATTATCTTCTACGCAACATGTGATATATTTGTACTCTTCCAGCGTTTACACACACACTACTACAACACATTGCAGTTTGAACATTGTCAAGTTTCCAAGAACTTAGGTATTCTAACCGCATTGTTTGCATTTCTACAAACCTGCTCTTAGGCTTACCAAAACATTGAAGATTTGGTGAGAATGTACATATACTATATTTCATTTCTAAGGTTAGATCTATTTTAGAGCTTATAACATATTATCTTCACGTTGTGAAATATTTTGAAGTATTCTTTGACTTTACGTAATTACAACAGTTGAAGATTTGGATAAAGACCAACTATGATTTGAGTTTAAGGTTGATCTATTAGACGCACACTACATGACTTTTGAGTTGTAAGCCTTTTACCAGACGCCACACTACATGACTTTGAGTTGTAAGCCTTTTACAGCGCCACACTAATGACTTTAGTTTAAGCCTTTATAAGACGCCACACTACATGACTTTGAGTTGTAAGCCTTTTACCAGACGCCACACTACATGCTTTGAGTTGTAAGCCTTTTACCAGGCGCCACACTAAGGCTTTGAGTTGAACTTTTTCCGGCCACTACATGCTTTGAACTTTCCAGGCGCCACACTACATGACTTTGAGTTGTAAGCCTTTTTACCAGACGCCACACTACATGGCTTTGAGTTGTAAGCCTTTTTACCAGGCGCCACACTACATGACTTTGAGTTGTAAGCCTTTTTACCAGACGCCACACTACATGACTTTGAGTTGTAAGCCTTTTACCAGACCACACTACATGACTTTGAGTTGTAAGCCTTTTACCAGACGCCACACTACATGACTTTGAGTTGTAAGCCTTTTTACCAGGCGCCACACTACATGGCTTTGAGTTGTAAGCCTTTTTACCAGGCGCCACACTAAAGAGCTTTTTGTTCTAAAAACAAATGGCTTGCAAAAACATGATTTTTTCCCCTGGTCCACTAGGAGCTAAATGCTTTGGACACCTGACAAGAATGCCCTGGTATCGCCTACCACAGACAGCCACACAGAAAAAGTATAATGAGTACAAAGCAAGAGGAAAACCACGCAAAAGATGGAGCGACAACATCAAGAACAGCCTTACAAAAATGAATATCAGCTTACAAAGTGCACTACGTTTACAAAGTGTACAAGATCACTGCGTCCCCCTTCCTCCGCCCCCAACACGTCTATAGAAGTAAATGGTGGAGGAGTAGAAGAAGATACAATCAATCATTATAGGGGCTAACAAATGGGCGCCAATCCCACCACTATCCAGTATAGTAACTTTCAAATTAAACACTTTCTATTTGCGCTAATACTTACAAGTTTTTATTGTAGCTATAAATAGTGTTAAAATATCAATATAGTACATTGAATAATATCGATGTGAAAAAAATGTCATTTAAATCAGTGGCGGCTCGTAATCATTTTTGTTGGTGGGGCCAGACATAAATTTTCGGAAAAATCATGGTTTCGGTTAGGATATATTTTAATGTATAAAATAATAAATACACGTTACACCTTATTTTTGGTGGGGCCCTACCCCACTGGCCCTTAATGACGAGCCGCCACTGATTTAAATAAACAAAACCGATGTTGTAACTACACTTCTTAAGTATAATTTGTACTGACGTTAAAAACACCCACACGATGCAAACGTCGTTATTAAAAATGTTAATGTAGTTACTGCCTTTAGTACCGCTTGTTAGGGCAATGTAGGACAGGTGGGATGAGAGCCTGATGAATGTGGGCTGCATAGTGCAATCACCGCGAAGCTGTTCAGGTTAGGATTTTTCATTTATGTCCACAACAGAAAAAATCGTTTACCTAACCGTGAGTTAAGCATAGGTCTCCCGCATGGGCCATCTCGTTTCTTGAGGTACTTATATCGCAGATGTCCTTGTTAGCGACATGTCTGGACCAAATGTCATTGTTAACGACACATATAGCATAAATATCATTATTAACGCCACGTATATTTTAAGTCATAGTTAGCCACACGTATAGCATAAATATCGTTGCTAACAACACTTATAGCACAAATGTTGTTGGTAGCAACACTTATAGCACGAAGCTATAGACAGAACACAAATCTCGCTATTTCAACGTTCATAAACTTAATTGACATTTTCTATCAACATTTAAACGTGTGGCATAAACTGGAAAACGCATTACAGTCAACCTTCGGTGTTCAGGAGATGACACTTGATCGAGAAACACTTGGCATCGCTAGACTAACTTTTACTGCTGTTATGTAACATAGCGATGCTTGAACTAACACTATACACGCTTCGTTTGAGACACAAACGCTAAAGTTTGTTTAAGAATTGCGGAAATGTGATTAGGAGCGACAGGTTTCGCTAACAAAAATATGTGCGATCTCAGGTCGTTCTTATGTTTAGCAAGTGGGCTAGCATGTGGTGCTAGATCATCAGGTTAATAATCCTGGCAGGTGTGCACTTTAGTTCGGTATAATTTCTGAACTTTTCGCTCCGCTTGCTTCTTATCTGGACTTTATCCTACCTTAGTGGATGGATACTTGTTTTAAAAAAAAATGTTAAACTGTTGTTACTGCTTGTAATATCGCTTTTAGGGCAGTGTAGGACTGGAGGGACATGAGCCTGTAGAATTTAATGGCGGCATGACTAGTGCAGTCGTCGCGAAACAGGTTCAAGTGTGAAGTGTTATTTTATTCCCCGACAGAAAAAAACTTACCGTGTATTGAACCCGGGTCCCCCTCGTGTGAGCGACGCTCTAATCTATTCTGCTAGATGCTATTATAGTCAAACTACCAACAAGGTAGAATGATAAACATCGAATATTGTATTCTTGTGGACTATATAACGAAGTTCAAGTCTTGTTTTTCCCCATTAGTTATTGAGAATGTTAAGAATGAAATCTACTCGTCTATATGAAAAGATTTAAAACTTTCATGTAAAGAGAAGAGTATGAATTCCCAAAAATGTGATGTAAAGAAGCTTTGGTATTGGTTTCTGGTTTTATGTAAAATGTGATGTAAAGAAGCTTTGGTATTGGTTTCTTGTTTTATGTAAAATGTGATGTAAAGAAGCTTTGGTATTGGTTTCTTGTTTTATGTAAAATGTGATGTAAAGAAGCTTTGGTATTGGTTTCTTGTTTTATGTTTCAATGTGACCTGCAGTGTCTAATGTACCAGTGTACCTTTACGCTATTTACGATAAGTTTATCATAGAATGGAATCTTTTAATGAAACATTCGTTCACTTAGAAACAATATACATTTTAGAAAGGGCTGTAGTTTTGCAAAGTACAAAAACAATAGCAATACACAGCAAGGTTTCGACTAAAAGGTCTTTATCAAGCAAAGGATACAACAGAAGTGATGAATTTACTTCTTACACAACACCGAACATATAGAATCAGACAATATTTTCCTAACGGCCCTAAAATGAAAATCTAATGTGATCTAAGGAAATCACTAATGACAAATATAAATACACAGAAAATGTACCTAGTAAATCTAACCTAACTACATCACGACCAGAGGAGGCTCGTCATTAAGGGCCACTGGGCCGGCCCCACAAAAAATAATATGTAACGTGTATTTATTATTTTATAAATTAAAAAATAACAACCCGAATCCATGATTTTTCCAAAAATATTTGTCTGGCCCCACCAGCAAAAATGGTCACGAGCCGCCACTTTTCAGGATGAATAGTTGCATCAAAATGAAGAATAGTGTTATCGATATAAGTGAAGGAAGGGTCATTTTGCTGCAAATTTTTGCATGAAGTTTTTACGTGTTTCGCCATTGCTACATAGTTTTACTGCAGTCTTCCCTTATATTGATGTGTGTTTGATGAACACTGTACGTGTTACGCCATTGCTACATAGTTTTACTGCAGTCTTCCTTATATTGATGTGTGTTTGATAGAACACTATACGTGTTTCGCCATTGCTTCATAGTTTTACTGCAGTCTTCCTTATATTGATGTGTGTTTCATAGAACACTATACGTGTTTCGTCATTGCTTCATAGTTTTACTGCAGTCTTCCTTCATATTGATGTGTGTTTCATAGAACACTGCACGCTTTACTTTAATGTTATTAGATTTTATGAGTCCATGGTTACTCATTGATGAAAAGTGCTATTAATACTGAGATTATTTAGTGTCACGTGTCTTCTTCGAACGTTCCATATCGACCATTTGTTAACCACTCTTTGTGATTTGTATGTGATCCGAGCCTAAGATCGATTGTACGTTGTGCCAGTTATGCGCCTACAAGTAGGCCAGCACATTCGATTTTTGCTTTTTATTTACTAGGGTAGCCTCCCTAGGCATATACCTCAGTAGTCTCTTACGACATGCTTTGTATGTCGCAGTATTACTATTCTTTCCTTCCCTTGTGAGCCCCAGAAACACACGCATGTTATCAAACTTAATTTGTGACATAATATAACCTTGTTCTGGCATAATGTGTTATTTTTAAAGGAAATAGTTTTTATCTAACAATACTGGAATGCGAGAGTCACGTGACGGCTGTGGTTTGATTTACGAGAATTCTTACCTGAGTTCGCCGGCCTTATGTTATCGGATGTCATGCTGCGAACTAATTTGATATTGCTGAAAATCGCAAGATAAAAATGATACCAGAAGGAGTTAAGATGATAAACAAATAAATTGTTAGTTCTTTTGAAGCATGTGGTATTATGATTGTGACCTCGCACCCTTTATAGGATAATACAACTGAGATACCTAAGGAAGGACAACTGAGATACGTAAGGAAGGACAACTCTGAGATACGTAAGGAAATATTACAACTGATATACGTAAGGAAGGACAACTCTGAGATACGTATGAAAGGACAACTCTGAGATACGTAAGGAAGGACAACTCTGAAATATGTAAGGAAGGACAACTCTGATATACGTAAGGAAAGACAACTCTGAAATATGTAAGGAAGGACAACTCTTAGATACGTAAGTAAGGACAACTGAGATACGTAAGGAAGGACAACTCTGAAATACGTAAGGAAGGACAACTCTGAGATACGTAAGGAAAGACAACTCTGAGATACGTAAGGAAGGACAACTCTGAGAAACTTAAGAAAACACTACAAGTGAGATGGAAATGAAAATCGTGGCATATCCTTTTTCAGGACGACGCCATCAGCCACAGTCAACCGTTGATTTTCTAGACACAATAACGAAAACCACTTATACGTTCAGTACTTTGAAATTGCTTTCTGAACGGTGAGGTCTATTTTTACCGTTCGTAAATATCCATGGGAACGACTTTGCTTCTAAACTGCCCTCAGCGGACTTTGAACCATGTACACTTGGGTTGTGATCAAGCTCACTACCATAACTCTGATCAGGAAACTTTTTCCGTCGTTTTCATATTAATGTAGAATTTGTATAACATTTTTGAGAGATTATGACTTAGAGTAGAACAAGTTTAGTTTACAAAAATATGTCAACGCGTTGCCATGGAAACAATACAAAATGGCCACGGAATACAAAATTTCAAATCCCCAAGGTTCTGAAGTTAATGAATATAAATGAATTTTGTTTTCACTCTAAGGTGAACAATTGTAATATCTAAAATATTACACATGCTTTGTAGGATATATTAAATATTACATTTTAATGAATTTTTGGGTAAACACACCCCCCAAAAAAGCTTTTTTCACACCTAATTTTGAGGATATTTTTACCCAAAAATTTATTTAAAATTTAAAATTTAAATATCCTAAAAAGCATGTGTAATATTTTAGAAATTACAATTGCTTACATTAGAGTGAAAATATCATTAATTTACATTCATTAGATTCAGAGCCTTATGGATTTGAAATTTTGTGTTTGGTGGCCATTTTGTATTGTTTCCATAGCAACGCTTTGACATTTTTTTTTGTAAACTAACCTTTTTCTACTCTTCTAAGTCATAATCCTTCAAAATGGTTATACAAATCTTACATTACTATGAAAACATCGGAAATAAAAATATTTTCATGACCCCCACACTACAGAGTCCAAAAGTTAAAGATGACCACACAACTGACACGTGTAAGGAAATACAACTGAGATACATAAAACTATATAAATGGCTAATACAGTTTTTACAATTAAAAAGACCGGAGGGGTGTTGATCATATCACCCATCGTGTGCCGACGGTAAATGAAAAATACTGACCTAACACCATATTATCTTGAAATAAGAAAAAAAATTGTTCCTTTAAAATGTAAAAAAATTCAATATTTTTAAAAACTGAATATTAAGTAAATTTTCGAACATTTTAAAAAAATCAAACTATTATAAACAGTTTTAAATGATCAAATTTAATATGTTGTCACAATTTCATGATCAAATTTAATATCTTGTCAAAATTTCATGATCAAATTTAATATGTTGTCAAAATTTCAAGATCAAATTAAATATGTTGTCAAAATTTCATGATCAAATTTAATATCTTGTCAAAATTTCATGATCAAATTTAATATGTTGTCAAAATTTCATGATCAAATTTAATATGTTGTCAAAATTTCATGATCAAATTTAATATGTTGTCAAAATTTCATGATCAAATTTAATATGTTGTCAAAATTTCATGATCAAATTTAATATGTTGTTAAAATTTCATGATCAAGTTTAATCTGTTCTTAAAATTTCATGATCAATTTTAATATGTTCTTAAAATTTCATGATCAAATTTAATATGTTGTCAAAATTTCATGATCAAGTTTAATCTGTTCTTAAAATTTCATGATCAATTTTAATATGTTCTTAAAATTTCATGATCAAATTGAATATGTTGTCAAAATTTCAGGATCAAATTTAATATGTTGTCAAAATTTCAAGATCAAATTAAATATGTTGTCAAAATTTCATGATCAAATTTAATGTTGTCAAAATTTCATGATCAAATTTAATATGTTGTCAAAATTTCATGATCAAATTTAATCTTGTCAAAATTTATTGATTAAATTTAATATGATGTCAAAATTTCGTAATCAAATTTAATATGTTGTAAATATTTCAAAAATTTGAGACTCAATATTGTGTTAATATTTGAAAATGTTAAACCTCCATTGTTCGAGAAAAGCGTAAACTCGTCTATTATCTATTGTCTATTCCCAGGTAGAAGGTGGGAGTTGGCTGTCCACTCTTGCCGTTAAGCGTAGGGATGGGAGCTTTAATTTGCGTTCTAGGGCCAGATCAGTCGCCCTTGTTGTGTTATATCCGTGTTTATATAATGAAGTATTGATATTATCTATACATCTTTTTCTAGGTCGTGCCTTAGCTTTAGTACCCGATCTCCTTTTATTGTATGCTGTTATTGGTGGAAGGTTGTATTTCATTCTCGTTAAATGTCCAAACCACTGCATTTGTTGTTTTTCGATGTATTCGATGCATGAAGTAAACTCGTCATGGGAATAAATTTGCTATTTGACGTTAGAAACATACACCTCTGCTGCAAGTACGTAAGATTAGAACAGGCGGAGACATTCTTTAAGGACAAACTGTAGGCGATGATTCTATAGCTCGGGGGGTTCCGCTATAATGAGAAATCAGACATGCATGCATTAAACGTATTGAAGTGTGAATGTTGTAGATAGAAAGACGGATACGCTTCTGTTGCGCTATTAACGCCTGTTGGATGACATCATGGCAATTGACTCTGTAACTACACTAAGTTTTAAAGAGTCTGAAATCATAAGCTGTACCTGCGAGGCTGATGCTTGAGGGACAGAATGAGAAGTGTGTGTAACTAGCGAGTAAAGAGAACTATTATTATGTATAATGTTCGATATCTGCTTGATGAAACGCGTAAAAGCGAAGTAAGATAGTTGTGTGTGTCCTTATTCGTTGTTTTATACAGTCATTTTGGCAAGTATGTTTCTGTGGCGATTTCTGAGTTTGCTTTTGTTTCTTTTGCTTAAGTTTCACTTTCCTAAGTTTCTCTTGATTAGATTATGCACTTTGTGTAATGTTGTTTTCCATAGAACTTGGTCATAATCTAGTTTTTTCCCCCAATTCTTGGGACCTTTAGAAAAAGTTATTTACCGAGGCATAATAGATATCCTTATATCTGTTGTAGTTTCGACGAGCTCCCTTAGTTAAAGGAGGCTTGTTGTAGTTTCAATCGAGGAGTGCCATTAGTTGGAAGGGAGGCCAACTGTTGTTGTAGTGATGTGCACTATCTTTGTTCACCGTCACCGTCGGTTCCAAGTTCAGCTGTATGTCTAGTTGGGCCTTCCTGTTGAGGACTTTCATTGTAACTTCCTATTTCATTAGCTTCCTTTTACTTCGTTGTAGTTCCTCTTTCCTTTTTCTTCGTTAATTCCTTCCTTTCATTCTGTGTGTTTCTCCTTGTAGTATTTCATATTTCATTTATATGGATGGTCCTCCTGTTATATCTATTATCCCATGGTATTTAAAACAATGTTCTCACTTCCAGACAACACAATATATTTGACAACCATGATTCATTTACAGGTTCATATATTTATTGAATGTTTCGCTGATATAGACAAACACGTCCATTCGTCTTAGAAGTCCATCCTTGTTGTTTTCTATCGTAGCTAAACCGTCACTACACAACACTACGTCGATTGGTTTTTACTACGTCAATGTCTCGTTTAGTGTTACCATTCTGCTTAGAGAGTGTCATTGGCTTGCAAACACTAAGTCTCTACTAATAAAATATCTATAAACTACAAACTAAAACTACTTGTCTGGTCCCCTAGCTGCCACCTGGGGCTGGGACTGACTACATGCCTTCTACATATCTAAGCAGTGATCTGCCTCCTTGAGCCTCCCCCTTCCGAAAGTTTACAGAATTGTTGGGGTGTGCGGCTATTTTCAATTTTTCTCACATGTCTCATGCATTGTAGTCTTCTACTGCTGAGTATTCCCATGGTGGATGGCAAATTTACACACTGTAGTACTTCGGAGTTGGTTATCTTGTCGTACCCTTTGCTGTTCATAATCTAGCGGACTCTTTGAAAGTAACAAAATACAAAAGCAAGATACAGCGACATTTCTACCACAAGGTCTTTATCATGCATAGTTTTAGAAATTACTCGTATCACTGTGTCTGTGTTGTCTGTTCTACAGGACCATCGTCTAAATCCCGTTTGTTCTCTATAGTTTATTTGTTTAAGGTTTTTTAATAGAAACATCGCTGTATCTTGTTTTCTTACTTTGTAAAACTTCCGTCCTTCGTTTTTACGTTTTTCGTCTTTGGTTCGTAGTTTTACTACAGTCTTCCCTTGTATCGACATCAGCTAGGTGAGACTGAACACCAATGAGTCTGCCCATCGTGCTATGACTTTGATTCAGTAAACACTAATTTTTACTCTATGTAGAAGCAAAGAAAAAATTGTCAAGAATTGACAACGTTAAAGATACACTTAGACTGTTGTTGTATACAAGTCGACGTTAAAGATACACTTTGACTATTGTTGTATACAAGTCGACGTTAAAGATACACTTAGACTGTTGTTGTATACAAGCCGACGTTAAAGATACACTTTGACTATTGTTGTATACAAGCCGACGTTAAAGATACACTTTGACTATTGTTGTATACAAGCCGACGTTAACGATACACTTAGACTGTTGTTGTATACAAGCCGACGTTAAAGATACACTTTGACTATTGTTGTATACAAGCCGACGTTAAAGATACACTTTGACTGTTGGTGTATACAAGTCGATGTTAAAGATACACTTTGACTATTGTTGTATACAAGCCGACGTTAAAGATACACTTTGACTATTGTTGTATACAAGCCGACGTTAAAGATACACTTTGACTATTGTTGTATACAAGCCGACGTTAACGATACACTTAGACTGTTGTTGTATACAAGCCGACGTTAAAGATACACTTTGACTGTTGTATACAAGCCGACGTTAAAGATACACTTTGATGTTGGTGTATACAAGTCGATGTTAAAGATACACTTTGACTATTGTTGTATACAAGACGTTAAGATACACTTTGACTATGTTGTATACAACTGACGTTAAAGATAACTAACTGTTTGTATACAAGTCGATGTTAAAGATACACTTTGACTATTGTTGTATACAAGCCGACGTTAAAGATACACTTTGACTATTGTTGTATACAAGCCGACGTTAAAGATACACTTTGACTATTGTTGTATACAAGCCGACGTTAAAGATACACTTTGACTATTGTTGTATACAAGTCGACGTTAAAGATACACTTTGACTGTTGTATACAAGCATGGGCGTCTACATATGTTTTCCAAAAGAGGTGCAAAATGAACAAGAAAAACATTATTTGGTAGTTTACTACACCGAAATAGAATACACCAAATTCACATAGAACAAATAGATCTAACCAGAAATAACTCAAAATCAAAGAAAACTGGCAGACGCTACAAAAAAGAATGAGAAAATTGAAGTGTTTTGGACATATAGAAAGACACGATTGTTGGAGACCATCATGGAGGAAAGCATCCGACAAAAGAAAAGAGGAAGACCATGGAGAAGATGGATTCAGGATGTAACTGATGACTTAGCATTACGGCTATAGAGGCGGGAAAGGAAATGAAAGGTCGGTCGCGCTGACCAGAAAGACTGCCGATTACAAATGGTCTATCCATGGACAGAAAGGTCATTATTGTCGTAAGAGAGAATATATGAGCTATGACTTCTTGCAATGAAATAAAATGTTTTCACTGACTCATCTACGCAGTTTGTTCATACCATCGGAGCAGTACGACTATGCAAAAGATACTCGTCGATACATCATTCAACACAACATGAGAATTGTCAGTCTGAATACGTTAAGAGACTTGGTCTGAAGATCAGAGAATGTATGATCATGGATCTGAAGTGCAATAAAAATAATCCTTAGATATACAATAAAGAAGTAACAACAAAAAAGCTGCAATAATTTAGCATATTTTATCTTTCCATTTTCTTCCTCGTCATAAAAAAGAACACATACCAATTTCAACATTCGTGCATCATTGCTATTAAAAGGCAATATCAACGTCAGTGCTTGTGACAACGTTGGTGATGTGACATCATACATATGTTTCCTTATATGGGTATGACAGCATTTGAGAGGTAGACGTTGACGTCATATCAATGTGTTACACTTAACTGGTTGTCAACTTTAAATACAGAAAAATTTTTTATATTAAACTAATCTAGCAGGGGCTCTCAACATTTACATGTCCTTCACCCTTAAGCAACGGTTGAATAATGGTTGCACACTCTATTATAAAAGACTTATTGCTAGCACCCTCGATTCATATTATGCGTACAGTACTCTTTCTTTCGTTGCCACACTTCCATGAAAAGTGATCTCGTACCCGAAGGGTGGGATATACCAGGCTGGGAATCCCCGAGTTGTGTAACAAACAGTTTCTATTACGTCATTCGTGTCCCGTATAGATCCAGTCTTTGACGTCTGCTAAACTATAAGATTCGCCAATTCGTCAATTCGCCATCATTTTGTCTTTTCGAATTTCACTTTCGGGAACATTGTAACTTACTGATTTCATTTTGTGGTTGAATATGTGTCTCTATTAATTGTTTTAATATATTCACTTATAAGTTTAAACTGTGGAAAGTTTACAACTTGTTATGCTATTTAAATTGATGTATTTACAACTACCTGTCAAACAAATGAAATGATGCGATATATGACTGTCTACCATATCATGATGTAAAATTTACTACACATTCAAGGAAGGAACTTGCAGGTAAATAATATCATATACAGCACATATCTAAGAAAAATTATACAGAAACTGTCTGGTATAAATGTAATTTTAACATTACTTTATAAAACTTGTTTCTATGATATTGAATAATTAGGAAGAATTTGTTAATAATATTAACGGTTTTTATCGGTTTTATTCTCTTCAAAAATATAGATGCTTAACGGTTGTTTTCGGTAATTTGTTAATAATATTAACGGTTTTTGTCGGTTTTATTCTCTTCAAAAATATAGATGCTTAACGGTTGTTTTCGGTAATTTGTTAATAATATTAACGGTTTTTGTCGGTTTTATTTTCTTCAAAAATCTAGATGCTGAACGGTTGTTTCGTAATTTGTTAATAATATTAACGGTTTTATCGGTTGTATTCACTTCAAAAATATAGATGCTTAACGGTTGTTTTCGGTAATTTGTTAATAATATGAACGGTTTTTATCGGTTTTATTCTCTTCAAAAATCTAGATGCTTAACTGTTGTTTTCGGTAATTTGTTTATTAACGGTTTTATCGGTTTTAATCTCTTCAAAAATCTAGATGCTTAACGGTTGTTTTCGGTAATTTGTTAATAATATTAACGGTTTTATTCTCTTCAAAAATCTAGATGCTCGACGGTTGTTTTCGGTAAATGTAAAGAGAAATAAAGTGCTACAGAATAACTTTTAAAACGCTATGCGAAAAGAAGATGGAAAATATCGCGATATTTAACAAGACCTGAACACCGAGTAACATCTACACAGAGAAAATCTTCAAACAACTAGAGAGAATGCCAGGACTCAAGATCAATGAGAAAATAATAAACAACTTAAGATATGCAGATGACACAGTATTGGTAGCAGAAAGTGAACAAGAATTACAAGAACTAGTAGACCAATTGGACAGAACTAGCAAGGAATATGGATTAGACATTAACATACAGAAAAACAAATACTAGGAGGCATGATGATCAACAAGGAAATGGAGAAACCTAAAATGAATATAAAAATACATGGAGAATTACTACATCAAGTAAAAAAAAATTATATCTTGGTTATATGATAACAGATGATGGCAGATGTATAACAGAAATTAAAAAAGAATAGGAATGGCCAGGGATAACTTCAATAGTATGAGAAAGTTACTGACATCGAAATTACAAACAGGCTTAAAATGAAAATGATCAAATGCTATATATATCCTATATTAATGTATGGTTCAGAAACATGGACAATGAACAAGCAATTAGAAGACAGAATTGATGCATTTGAGATGTGGGTATATAGAAGAATAGGCAGAGTTTCATGGACAGAAAAACAGACGAATAAACAAGTTTTATGAAAACTAGACATGAAGAAACAATTATTAAGAGAAATATAATTCAAACAAATAAAGTATTTTGGGCACATAAAAAGGCATGACACCATGATAAAACATTTACTAGAGGGAAAGTTGAGGGGAGAAGAGGAAGACCAAGAGATAAGTGGGAGGGAAACTTTAAGAAATGGACAGGTTACAGTCTGGCAGTGTGCAACCAAGGTGAAAGAAAGAGGATGCTGGAGATTCATTGCAGCCAACCTTCGATGTGTAGACGGCACGTGATGATGATGAACATTGAGAAACATTGAATCTTAGTGACTTATATCTTGAAAAGTGAAATATCTTGGGTGAAATTAAAGGTTACCTTGCCATGAACATTTACCATGGTGATCACTCTCCAGTTGTTGCATTCTGATGCCTCTCCAGTTGTTGTATTGTTATACCTTTCCCGTTGTTGTATTGTTATACCTCCAGTTGTTGTATTGTTATACCTTCCAGTTGTTGTATTGTTATACCTCTCCAGTTGTTGTATTGTTATACCTCTCCAGTTGTTGTATTGTTATACCTCTCCAGTTGTTGTATTGTTATACCTCTCCAGTTGTTGTATTGTTATACCTCTCCATTTGTTTTATTGTTATACCTTTCCAGTTGTTGTATTGTTATACCTCTCCAGTTGTTGTATTGTTATACCTTTCCAGTTGTTGTATTGTTATACCTCTCCAGTTGTTGTATTGTTATACCTTTCCAGTTGTTGTATTGTTATACCTCTCCAGTTGTTGTATTGTTATACCTTTCCAGTTGTTGTATTGTTATACCTCTTCAATTGTTGTATTGTTATACCTTTCCAGTTGTTGTATTGTTATACCTCTCCAGTTGTTGTATTGTTATACCTCTTCCCGTTGTTGTATTGTTATACCTCTCCAGTTGTTGTATTGTTATACCTCTCCAGTTGTTGTATTGTTATACCTTTCCAGTTGTTGTATTGTTATACCCTTCCATGTTTTATTGTTATACCTTTCCAGTTGTTGTATTGTTATACCTCTCCAGTTGTTGTATTGTTATACCTTTCCAGTTGTTGTATTGTTATACCTCTCCAGTTGTTGTATTGTTATACCTTTCCAGTTGTTGTATTGTTATACCTCTCCAGTTGTTGTATTGTTATACCTTTCCAGTTGTTGTATTGTTATACCTTTCAATTGTTGTATTGTTATACTCTCCCGTTGTTGTATTGTTATACCTCTCCCGTTGTTGTATTGTTATACCTCTTCAATTGTTGTATTGTTATACCTCTCCAGTTGTTGTATTGTTATACTTCCCGTTGTTGTATTGTTATACCTTCCAGTTGTTGTATTGTTATACCTTCCAGTTGTTGTATTGTTATACCTCTCCAGTTGTTGTATTGTTATACCTCTTCAATTGTTGTATTGTTATACCTTTCCAGTTGTTGTATTGTTATACCTCTCCAGTTGTTGTATTGTTATACCTCTTCAGTTGTTGTATTGTTATACCTTTCCAGTTGTTGTATTGTTATACCCCTCCAGTTGTTGTATTTTTATACCTTCCAGTTGTTGTACTGTTATACCTCTTTAGTTGTTGTATTGTTATACCCCTTTCCCGTTGTTGTATTATGATAGCTCTACAGTTGCTGTATTGTATACCCTCAGTTGTTGTATTGTATATCTCTCCAGTTGCTTTTATTTTGCATACCCCAGTTGTTGTATTTTTTAACTCCCCTAAGTTGCTTGTTATAACACCTCTACAGTTGCTGTATTATAACACCTCTCATTGTTTGTATTATAATACCCTCCAGTTGTTGTATTATAATACCCTCCAGTTGTTGTATTGTATACCTTCCAGTTGTTGTATTATGATATCCCTACAGTTGCTTTTATTATGATATCCCTACAGTTGCTGTATTATGATATCCCTCCAGTTGTTGCATTATGATACCCTTTCCCGTTGTTGTATTGATATCCCTACATTGTTGTATTATACATCCTACAGTTGTTGTTTTTATGATACCCTCCAGTTGTTGTATTATGATATCCCTACAGTTGCTATTGTGATATCCTCCAGTTGTTGTATTGTATATCCTCCAGTTGTTGTATTAGATACCCTACAGTTGCTGTATTGTGATACCTCTCCAGTTGCTGTATTATGATATCCCTCCAATTGTTGTATTATGATATCCCTCCAGTTGCTGTATTTGATACCCTCCAGTTGCTGTATTATGATATCCTCTCAGTTGTTGTATTATGATACCCCTACAGTTGCTTTTATTATGATACCCTCCAGTTGCTTTTATTGATATCCTCCAGTTGTTGTATTGTATACCCTCCAGGCTTGTATTATGATATCCCTCCAGTTGTTGTATTGATACTACAGTTGCTTGTATTATGATGCCTCCAGTTGCTGTATTATGATATCCTCCAGTTGCTGCATTATGATACCCCTACAGTTGTTGTATTATGATATCCTCTACAGTTGCTGTATTGTGATATCCTCTCCAGTTGCTGTATTATGACATCCCTATAGTTGCTGTATTATGATATCCCTACAGTTGCTGTATTATGATACCCCTCCAGTTGCTGTATTATGATATCCCTACAGTTGTTGTATTATGATATCTCTACAGTTGCTGTATTATGATATCTCTACAGTTGTTGTATTATGATATCCCTACAGTTGCTGTATTATGATATCTCTCCAGTTGTTGTATTATGATATCCCTACAGTTGTTGTATTATGATATCTCTACAGTTGTTGTATTATGATATCTCTCCAGTTGTTGTATTATGATATCCCTACAGTTGTTGTATTATGATATCCCTACAGTTGCTGTATTATGATATCCCTACAGTTGTTGTATTATGATATCCCTACAGTTGTTGTATTATGATATCCCCACAGTTGTTGTATTATGATATCCCTACAGTTGCTTTTATTATGATATCCCTACAGTTGCTGTATTATGATATCCCTCCAGTTGTTGTATTATGATATCCCTACAGTTGTTGTATTATGATATCTCTCCAGTTGTTGTATTATGATATCCCTCCAGTTGTTGTATTATGATATCCCTACAGTTGTTGTATTATGATATCCCTCCAGTTGCTGTATTATGATATCCCTCCAGTTGCTGTATTATGATACCCCTACAGTTGTTGTATTATGATATCCCTACAGTTGCTGTATTATGATATCCCTCCAGTTGTTGTATTATAATATCCCTACAGTTGTTGTATTATGATATCTCTACAGTTGTTGTATTATGATATCCCTACAGTTATTGTATTATAATATCCCTACAGTTGTTGTATTATGATATCTCTACAGTTGTTGTATTATGATATCCCTACAGTTGTTGTATTATAATATCCCTACAGTTGTTGTATTATGATATCTCCCCACAGTTGTTGTATTATGATATCTCTACAGTTGTTGTATTATGATATCCCTCAGTTGTTGTATTATGATATCCCTACAGTTGTTGTATTATGATATCCCTACAGTTGTTGTATTATGATATCTCTCCAGTTGTTGTATTATGATATCCCTACAGTTGTTGTATTATGATATCCCTACAGTTGTTGTATTATGACATCCTACAGTTGTTGTATTATGATATCCCTACAGTTGTTGTATTATGATATCCCTACAGTTGCTGTATTATGATATCTCTACAGTTGTTGTATTATGATATCTCTACAGTTGTTGTATTATGATATCCCTCCAGTTGTTGTATTATGATATCCCTCCAGTTGCTGTATTATGATATCTCTCCAGTTGTTGTATTATGATATCCCTACAGTTGCTGTATTATGATATCTCTACAGTTGCTGTATTATGATATCCCTACAGTTGTTGTATTATGATATCCCTACAGTTGATGTATTATGATATCTCTACCCGTTGTTGTATTATGATATCCTCCAGTTGTTGTATATAATGGATATCCCTACAGTTGTTGTATTATGATATCTCTCCAGTTGTTGTATTATGATATCCCTACAGTTGTTGTATTATGATATCCCTCCAGTTGCTGTATTATGATATCTCTCGAGTTGTTGTATTATGATATCCCTACAGTTGTTGTATTATGATATCTCTACAGTTGTTGTATTATGATATCTCTACAGTTGTTGTATTATGATACCCCTCCAGTTGTTGTATTATGATATCCCTACAGTTGTTGTATTATGATATCCCTACAGTTGTTGTATTATGATATCCCTCCAGTTGTTGTATTATGATATCCCTACAGTTGTTGTATTATGATATCTCTCCAGTTGTTGTATTATGATATCCCTACAGTTGTTGTATTATGATATCTCTCCAGTTGCTGTATTATGATATCCCTCCAGTTGTTGTATTATGATATCCCCCCAGTTGTGTATTATGATATCTCTACAGTTGTTGTATTATGATATCCCTACAGTTGTTGTATTATGATATGCCCTACAGTTGTGTATTATGATATCCCTACAGTTGTTGTATTATGATATCCCTACAGTTGTTGTATTATGATATCCCTACAGTTGCTGTATTATGATATCCCTACAGTTGTTGTATTATGACTCCCTCCAGTTGATGTATTATGATATCCTACAGTTGATGTATTATGATATCTCTACAGTTGTTGTATTATGATATCCCTCCAGTTGTTGTATTATGATATCCCTCCAGTTGTTGTATTATGATATCCCCACAGTTGTTGTATTATGATATCCTCCAGTTGTTGTATTATGATATTCCTACAGTTGTTGTATTATGATATCCCTCCAGTTGTTGTATTGATATCCCCACAGTTGTTGTATTATGATATCCTACAGTTGTTGTATTATGATATCCTACAGTTGTTGTATTTATGATATCCCTCCAGTTGTTGTATTATGATATCCCTACAGTTGTTGTATTATGATATCTCTCCAGTTGTTGTATTATGATATCTCTACAGTTGTTGTATTATGATATCCCTCAGTTGTTGTATTATGATATCCCTACAGTTGTTGTATTATGATATCCCTACAGTTGTTGTATTATGATATCTCTCCAGTTGTTGTATTATGATATCCCTCAAGTTGTGTATTGTGATATCTCTCCAGTTGTTGTATTATGATATCCCTACAGTTGTTGTATTGTGATATCCTTTCCCGTTGCTGTATTATGATATCCCTCCAGTTGTTGTATTGTGATATCCCTACAGTTGTTGTATTATGATATCTCTACAGTTGTTGTATTATGATATCCCTACAGTTGTTGTATTATGATATCCCTACAGTTGCTGTATTATGATATCCCTACAGTTGTTGTATTATGATATCCCTACAGTTGTTGTATTGTATCCCTACAGTTGCTGTATTTTGATATCCCTACAGTTGTTGTATTAATACCCTCCAGTTGATGTATTATGATATCCCTACAGTTGATGTATTATGATATCTCTACAGTTGTTGTATTATGATATCCCTCCAGTTGTTGTATTATATTCCCTACGTTGTTGTATTTGATATCCCTACAGTTGTTGTATTATGATATCCTACAGTTGTTGTATTATGATATCCCTACAGTTGTTGTATTATGATATCCCTACAGTTGTTGTATTATGATATCCCTACAGTTGCTGTATTATAATCCCCCCAGTTGTTGTATTATGATATCCCTCCAGTTGTTGTATTATGATATCTCTCCAGTTGTTGTATTATGATATCCCTACAGTTGTTGTATTATGATATCTCTCCAGTTGTTGTATTATGATATCCCTCCAGTTGTTGTATTATGATATCTCTCCAGTTGTTGTATTATGATATCCTCAGTTGTATTATGTATCTCCAGTTGTTATTATGATATCCCACAGTTGTTGTATTATGATATCTCCAGTTGTTATTATGATATCCCTACGGTGTATTATAATCCCTACAGTTGTTGTATTATGATACCCTCCAGTTGTTGTATTATGATATCCTACAGTTGTTGTATTATGATATCCTACCAGTTGTTGTATTTATGATATCCCTACAGTTGCTGTATTATGATATCTCCAGTTGTTGTATTATAATCCCTACAGTTGTTGTATTATGATATCCTACAGTTGTTGTATTATGATATCTCTACAGTTGTTGTATTATGATATCCCTCCAGTTGTTGTATTATGATATCCCTACAGTTGTTGTATTATGATATCCCTACAGTTGTTGTATTATGATATCCCCCCAGTTGTTGTATTATGATATCCCTCAGTTGTTGTATTATGATATCCTACAGTTGCTGTATTATGATATCCTACGTTTGTTTATGATATCCTACAGTTGTTGTATTATGATATCCCTACAGTTGTTGTATTATGATATCCCCACAGTTGCTGTATTATGATATCTCTCCAGTTGTTGTATTATGATATCCCCACAGTTGCTTTTATTATGATATCCTCCAGTTGCTGTATTATGATATCTCTCCAGTTGTTGTATTATGATATCTCTACAGTTGTTGTATTATGATATCCCTCCAGTTGTTGTATTATGATATCCCTACAGTTGTTGTATTATGATATCCCTACAGTTGCTGTATTATGATATCCCTCCAGTTGTTGTATTATGATATCCCTATAGTTGTTGTATTATGATATCTCTACAGTTGCTGTATTATGATACCCCTACAGTTGTTGTATTATGATATCCCTACAGTTGTTGTATTATGATATCCCTACAGTTGTTGTATTATGATATCCCTACAGTTGTTTTATTATGATATCTACAGTTGTTGTATTATGATATCCTACAGTTGTTGTATTATGATATCCCTCCAGTTGTTGTATTATGATATCCCTACAGTTGCTGTATTATGATATCTCTCCAGTTGTTGTATTATGATATCCCTACAGTTGTTGTATTATGATATCTCTACAGTTGTTGTATTATGATATCCCTACAGTTGTTGTATTATGATATCCCCACAGTTGATGTATTATGATATCCCTACAGTTGTTGTATTATGATATCCCTCCAGTTGTTGTATTATGATATCCCCACAGTTGCTGTATTATGATATCTCTACAGTTGTTGTATTATGATATCTCTACAGTTGTTGTATTATGATATCCCTACAGTTGTTGTATTATGATATCCCTACAGTTGTTGTATTATGATATCTCTACAGTTGCTGTATTATGATATCCCTACAGTTGTTGTATTATGATATCCATACAGTTGTTGTATTATGATATCCCTACAGTTGTTGTATTATGATCTCCCTACAGTTGTTGTATTATGATATCCCTACAGTTGTTGTATTATGATATCTCTACAGTTGTTGTATTATGATATCCCTACAGTTGTTGTATTATGATATCCCTACAGTTGTTGTATTATGATATCCCTACAGTTGTTGTATTATGATATCCCTACAGTTGTTGTATTATGATATCCCTCCAGTTGTTGTATTATGATATCCCTCCAGTTGTTGTATTATGATATCCCTACAGTTGCTGTATTATGATATCCATACAGTTGTTGTATTATGATATCCCTACAGTTGTTGTATTATGATATCCCTACAGTTGTTTTATTATGATATCCCTACAGTTGTTGTATTATGATATCCTCTCAGTTGTTGTATTATGATATCCCTACAGTTGTTGTATTGTTATACCCTCCAGTTGCTGTATTATGATATCTCTCCCGTTGTTGTATTTTATACTCCACAGTTGTTGTATTGCTATATCTCTCCCGTTGTTGCATTGTTTACATCCCTCCAGTTGCTGTATTATGATATCTCTCCAGTTGTTGTATTATGATATCTCTACAGTTGTTGTTTTTATGATATCCCTCCAGTTGTTGTATTATGATATCCTACAGTTGTTGTATTATGAATCCTCACAGTTGCTGTATTATGATATCCCTCCCGTTGTTGTATTATGATATCCATAGTTGCTTGTATTATGATATTCTACAGTTGCTGTTGATATCCCTCAGTTGTTGTATTGATATCCCTACAGTTGTGTGTATTATGATATCCTCGTTGTTAATTTGATATCCTACGTTCTGTATTATGATATCTCTACAGTTGTTGTATTTGATATCTCTACAGTTGTTGTATTGTGATATCCTCCAGTTGTTGTATTATGATATCCAGTTGCTGTATTATGATATCTCTCCAGTTGTTGTATTATGATATCCCTACAGTTGTTGTATTGTGATATCTCTACAGTTGTTGTATTATACCTCACAGTTGTTTGTATTATATATTTACAGTTGATTGTATTATATATCCTACAGTTGATGTATTATGATATCCTACAGTTGTTGTATTGATATCCTTCCAGTTGTTGTATTGTATCCCTACAGTTGCTTTTATTTTGATACTCTTACAGTTGTTGTATTATGATATCTCTCAGTTGTTGTATTGTGATACCCTACAGTTGTTGTGTTATGATATCTCTCCAGTTGTTGTATTGTATCTCTCAGTTGCTGTATTGTATACTCTACAGTTGTTGTATTATGATATCCCTACCCGTTTGTATTATGATATCCCTACAGTTGTTGTATTTTATGATTCCCTAGTTGTTGTATTATGATATCCTCAGTTGTTGTATGTTATATTCTACAGTTGTTGTATTATATTCCTCAGTTGTTGCATTTATGATATCCCTACAGTTGTTGTATTATGTATCCCTCAGTTGCTGTATTATGATACCCTCCAGTTGTTGTATTATGATATCCCTATAGTTGTTGTATTGTGATATCTTACAGTTGCTGTTTATGATATCCCTCCAGTTGTTGTATTGTGATACTCTCTCAGTTGTTGTATTATATCCTACAGTTGTTGTATTGTATACCTCCAGTTGCTGTATTATGATATCCCTATAGTGTTGTATTATGATACTCTCCAGTTGCTGTATTATGATATCTCTACAGTTGCTGTATTATGATATCTCTACAGTTGCTGTATTATGATATCCCTACAGTTGTTGTATTATATATCCTACAGTTGTTGTATTATGATATCCCTACAGTTGTGTATTATGATACCCTACAGTTGCTGTATTATGATATCCCTATAGTTGTTGTATATGATATCTCTCAGTTGCTGTATTATGATATCTCTCCAGTTGCTGTATTATGATATCCCTACAGTTGTTGTATTATGATATCTCTACAGTTGCTGTATTATGATACTCTCCAGTTGTTGTATTATGATATCCCTACAGTTGTTGTATTATGATACTCTCCAGTTGCTGTATTATGATATCCTCCAGTTGTTGTATTATGATATCTCTACAGTTGTTGTATTATGATATCCCTCCAGTTGTTGTATTATGATATCCCTACAGTTGTTGTATTATGATATCCCTACAGTTGCTGTATTATGATATCCCTACAGTTGTTGTATTATGATATCCATACAGTTGTTGTATTATGATATCCCTACAGTTGTTGTATTATGATATCCCTACAGTTGCTGTATTATGATATCTCTACAGTTGTTGTATTATGATATCTCTACAGTTGTTGTATTATGATATCCCTCCAGTTGTTGTATTATGATATCCCTACAGTTGCTGTATTATGATATCTCTCCAGTTGTTGTATTATGATATCCCTACAGTTGTTGTATTATGATATCTCTACAGTTGTTGTATTATGATATCCCTACAGTTGTTGTATTATGTATCCTACAGTTGATGGATATCCCTACAGTTGTTGTATTATGATATCCCTCCAGTTGTGTATTATGATATCCCTACAGTTTGTATTATGATATCTCTACAGTTGTTGTATTATGATATCCCTACAGTTGTTGTATTATGATATCCCTCCAGTTGTTGTATTATGATATCTCTACAGTTGTTGTATTATGATATCTCTACAGTTGCTGTATTATGATATCTCTACAGTTGTTGTATTATGATATCCCCCACAGTTGTTGTATTATATATCCCTACAGTTGTTGTATTATGATATCCCTACAGTTGTTGTATTATGATACCCCTACAGTTGTTGTATTATGATATCTCTACAGTTGTTGTATTATGATATCCCTACAGTTGTTGTATTATGATATCCCAACAGTTGTTGTATTATGATATCCCTACAGTTGCTGTATTATGATATCCCTCCAGTTGTTGTATTATGATATCCCTAAGTTGTGTATTATGATATCTCACAGTTGCTGTATTATGATATCCCTACAGTTGTTGTATTATGATATCTCTACAGTTGTTGTATTATGATATCCCTACAGTTGCTGTATTATGATACCCCTACAGTTGCTGTATTATGATATCCCTATAGTTGTTGTATTATGATATCTCTCCAGTTGCTGTATTATGATATCCCTACAGTTGCTGTATTATGATATCTCTACAGTTGCTGTATTATGATATCCCTACAGTTGTTGTATTATGATATCCCTACAGTTGTTGTATTATGATATCCCTACAGTTGTTGTATTATGATACCCCTACAGTTGCTGTATTATGATATCCCTATAGTTGTTGTATTATGATATCTCTCCAGTTGCTGTATTATGATATCTCTCCAGTTGTTGTATTATGATATCCCTACAGTTGTTGTATTATGATATCTCTACAGTTGCTGTATTATGATATCTCTCCAGTTGTTGTATTATGATATCCCTACAGTTGTTGTATTATGATATCTCTCCAGTTGCTGTATTATGATATCTCTCCAGTTGTTGTATTATGATATCCCTACAGTTGCTGTATTATGATATCCCTACAGTTGTTGTATTATGATATCCCTACAGTTGCTGTATTATGATATCTCTCCAGTTGTTGTATTATGATATCCCTACAGTTGTTGTATTATGATATCTCTCCAGTTGCTGTATTATGATATCCCTACAGTTGTTGTATTATGATATCCCTACAGTTGTTGTATTATGATATCCTACGGTTGTTGTATTATGATACTCCGTTGTATTATGATGTCCTACAGTTGCGTATTATGATATCCCTACAGTTGTTGTATTATGATATCCCTACAGTTGTTGTATTATGATATCCCTACAGTTGCTGTATTATGATATCCCTACAGTTGTTGTATTATGATATCCCTACAGTTGCTTTTATTATGATATCCTCCAGTTGTTGTATTATGATATCTCTACAGTTGTTGTATTATGATATCCCTACAGTTGTTGTATTATGATATCCCTACAGTTGTTGTATTATGAATCCCTACAGTTGTTGTATTATGATATCTCTACAGTTGTTGTATTATGATATCCCTACAGTTGCTGTATTTAAAACCTTACAGTTGCTGTATTATGATATCCCTACAGTTGCTGATTATGATATCCCTCCAGTTGTTGTATTTATATATCTTCCAGTTGTTGTATTGTGATATCTCACAGTTGTTGTATTATGATATCCTCAGTTGCTGTATTATGATACTCTCAATGTTGATTTTTATGATATCTCACAGTTGTTGTATTATGATATCTTCCAGTTGTTGTATTGTGATATCTCTCAGTTGTTGTATTATGATATCCCTCAGTTGTTGTATATGATATCTCTCCCGTTGTTGTATTATGATATTCTACAGTTGTTGTATTATGATATCCTACAGTTGTATTATGATATCTCTCCAGTTGTTGTATTATGATATCCCTACAGTTGTTGTATTATGATATCTCTACAGTTGTTGTATTATGATATCTCTACAGTTGTTGTATTATGATATCTCTCCAGTTGCTGTATTATGATATCTCTACAGTTGTTGTATTATGATATCTCTCCAGTTGTTGTATTATGATATCCCTACAGTTGTTGTATTATGATATCTCTACAGTTGTTGTATTATGATATCTCTCCAGTTGTTGTATTATGATATTCTCAGTTGCTGTATTATGATATCTCTACAGTTGTTGTATTATGATATCCCTACAGTTGTTGTATTATGATATCCCTACAGTTGCTGTATTATATATCTCTACAGTTGTTGTATTATGATATCCCTACAGTTGCTGTATTATGATATCTCTACAGTTGATGTATTATGATATCCCTACAGTTGATGTATTATAATCCTTCCAGTTGCTGTATTATGATATCTCTCCAGTTGTGTATTATGATATCTCTGCAGTTGCTGTATTATGATATCTCTAACAGTTGTTGTATTATGATATCCCTACAGTTGCTGTATTATGATATCTCTACAGTTGTTGTATTATGATATCCCTACAGTTGTTGTATTATGATATCCCTACAGTTGCTTTTATTATGATATCCCTACAGTTGCTGTATTATGATATCCCTACAGCTGCTGTATTATGATATCTCTACAGTTGTTGTATTATGATATCTCTCCAGTTGATGTATTATGAACCTCTACAGTTGTTGTATTATGATATCTCTACAGTTGATGTATTATGATACCCCTACAGTTGCTGTATTATGATATCTCTACAGTTGTTGTATTATGATATCCCTACAGTTGATGTATTATGATACCCCTCCAGTTGTTGTATTATGATATCCCTCCAGTTGTTGTATTATGATATCTCTCCAGTTGCTGTATTATGATATCTCTACAGTTGTTGTATTATGATATCCCTACAGTTGCTGTATTATGATATCCCTACAGTTGCTGTATTATGATATCCCTCCAGTTGCTGTATTATGATATCCCTACAGTTGCTGTATTATGATATCTCTCCAGTTGTTGTATTATAAACCCCTACAGTTGTGTATTATGATATCTCCCCAGTTGATTTTATTATGATACCTACAGTTGCTGTATTATGATATCTCTCAGTTGTTGTATTATGATATCCTCAGTTGATGTATTATAATACCTTCCAGTTGCTGTATTATGATATCTCTCCAGTTGTTGTATTATGATATCTCTACAGTTGCTGTAATTTTGATATCCTCTACAGTTGTTGTATTATGATATCCCTACAGTTGCTGTATTATGATATCTCTACAGTTGTTGTATTATGATATCTCTCCAGTTGTTGTATTATGATATCCCTACAGTTGTTGTATTATGATATCTCTACAGTTGTTGTATTATGATATCCCTACAGTTGCTGTATTATGATATCTCTACAGTTGTTGTATTATGAATTCTACAGTTGTTGTATTATGATATCCTACAGTTGTTTGTATTATGATATCCCTACAGTTGTTGTATTATGATATCCCTACAGTTGTTGATTATGATACCCTCAGTTGTTGTATTATGATATCTCTACAGTTGATGTATTATGATATCCCTACAGTTGATGTATTATGATATCCCTCCAGTTGTTGTATTATGATATCCTCCAGTTGTGTGTTATGATATCCCTACAGTTTTCTGTATTATGATATCTCTACAGTTGTGTATTATGATATCCCTCCAGTTGCTGTATTAAAGAAGCAATCTCAAAACCATGCATAAGTCTAGGTTTATGTACCAACAATAACAAGATCTAATTAATGAAACCCTTAGCATATTTCTTTGCCATCCTTCACAACGAGAACTGTGACAAACGTCTGAGGTTTGAGTTAAATTATCACTCAATATTATATGTATTTGTAGCACGACCAGTTTTTTGATTTCAAGCTTTTCACTACATCAATTGTTTCTTCTTCTCCATGATACACGAAGGACTCTTCATAAAATATTATACACCATTTTTGTTTCACCTTGTTAATTGTCATGTTTCACCCATACGTTGCCCTGGATATGTAAGATATTAGCATTCTTATTTTATTTCCTATTGTTCTATTCATATGTTTTAGCTGTTTAATTTTTGGGAGGCAATGTTTATTCTTTTAATTTCCTTCCAAACTTTCAATCTTATGTACACATCAAGTCAGCAAATTTAATCTATGTACACATCAAGTCAGCAAATTTAAACTGATGATACACTAAGTCAGAAATTTAATCTGATGTACACCAAGAAAGCAAATTTCAATCTTATGTACATCAAGAAAGCAGATTTCAAGCTTATGTACACATCAAAGCAAATTTAATTTATGTACACATCAAGAAAGCATTTAATCTTATGTACATCGAAAGCAATTCTACAAAATGTTGTTTCTGATTTTGATTCCTTAATATTATTTATCATATATTTCTTGTAAACTTATGGAACGCTCCCATATCGACCCTTGTTAGTCACTCTGTGATGTAGTAATCTGAGCCTAAGAGCGATTGCGTTGTGCATTATGATAGTAGCCAGCACATCCGATTTCTGCTTTCTTTATTTACTAGGTAGCTTCCGATCCTACATAGCGCCTCTGACATGCCTTGTTGTCATTGATGTACTATTTTTGTTGCCACAACAAGGCATTTCTGCAAACAAATTAGTATTAAATTCAATAATGTGACTTTTTGGGAAAGGTTATGACCAGTTCTGCAAAACTGCGAGTTTAAATCGTTATTACCTTTGCTCAATTTGTCTAAGTGCCTCTCAGTCTCCTTGTTTGTTTTTCTTGTCCTTCTTTGGAATGTGCCATCACGCTGGGCCAGTTGGCGGGGTCATTTTCAGTATCTTAAAGAGTGTACGGTTCCAGATTCCTGATTTTACAGCAGGTGGATTATCGCAAGTGGCAACATATATAGTTCTGTGTTTGCATTCCTCATTTTGTTACACCTGTACCAGGTGTTCTCCTAGATCATGTTTGGATGTTCATATATATATATACTTGTGCGATATGAACGACAACAGGTATACGACAGGAGCAGAGGTACTCACGTTCTCTAGGCAAACCACACGCATTACAAAGAGTAGTTAGCTTGGTTAATAAGAACGCACGTAAACATAGACATCTGTCAGCATTCAACACAACACATTTTTATTTTAAAATCAACATAAACGTTGAATTTATAGTTCAGGAAAACACAATTTGAATTTGATAGCAAGAAAAACTTGTCTTCCCTCGTGTTCTCCAGAACAGTTAAAATAAACCAATCACTTAAACTACGCATATTCTTGAACATTTTTGTAAACAAGAACATGCCCTCAAATATTTTTCCTACCATCTGTTCTTCGCCACTGTCGTTTAATTTGGCATCGTTGCCAGTTTGCGTTATAGAAGCCAATAATTATTTACAAGTTTCGTTGATATTATTTGCACGTTTTCTCACTTCACATATTTTATTATATTTTCACAGCTATGTTTTCATATTTGTGTGGTGCATTTCCAATTTCTGAACTTCTTTTCTTGTGTTTCCTCATTCTTTATTATTACTTGTCAACCACCTGCAAAACTATTCGATTTCTCGCAGGTGCTTGCATAGTAGCAGCGGCTGTCATGAATAGTTTAATTGCTCAGGAACGCTGGTATTTTTCTGAACTATCGTAAGATAGATCATTATATCGAGGAATTTCGTCGGAATTTGACTGGAAGCCAGAAATAATATGGAACCGAAGTGTGCTGTACATAAGTGAAATAACAGTTACAGTGAGAAAAACACGTAAATTGGGAAAATGCGCATGAAAAATGTGCAAAGGGAACTAACTAAACTTATAACATCAACAAAATTATTAATTTAGTACCTGGCAAAATAAAAAATAAAAAACTATACAGGTGGATTGTTATGTAAGAACATTTTTTCCACCTAATTTAAATACTTGTTTGATTTTGTGGAATTCAAAAATATGAGTAGTATAAAAGATTTATAAAGTCTTAGGCATGATAATTTAATGTTAGTTTGTTGTAAGCTGAAGTTAGTTTTATTTTTTTTCCCCTCGCAATCTTTTGTGAGACAGGTATTCTGAGAGTTCTGGAACCATAATCTGGAATGTGTATTTACTTCATATGATGTACAAACTTTGTGTTATACGCTTCTCACAGAATATGTGGACATCAAGAATAATATGGCTATGTGTGACTTTGATGTATCTGGTGTGTATCACTGGTGAGTAATGACTCAATATTAAAGTTAGAAGTTACATTACAGTTCAATATAATTTGATTATTATGTTTAATATTTATATACCGCCCGTGTGGTGCCGGGGCCCGTAAGGGAAGCAAAGAATAGTGCTACTGCGATCTACAAGGCATGTCGTAAGAGGCGACTGGTGTAGGATCCAGGAAAGCTACCCTAGTAAATAAAAAGTATCGCAGAAATCGGATGTGCTGGCCTACTTGTAGGTGCATAACTGGCACAACGTACAACCGCTCTTAGACTCAGATCACATACAAATCATACAGAGTGGTTAACAAGAGGTCGATATAGAGCGTTCCAAGAAGAAGAAGAAGATACTGACATACTCTCACGGTTATATTCTACAAAGAATTGCCTACATTGCACCGGGTTTTATTCCATACGACGCAGCCCATCTCCGCAGAAATGACATGCCAGCTACCGAGAGTACTGCACAAAGTACAATTCCGTACAATTCCGGCAACAACCCTAGGAAAATGGAAAAAAGTGCACTCGTGAACAGAGCGACGCGGTCCGGATTGGAACCCACCACCTTCTGAACGCAAGGCACGGACTTAACCACTTAGCCACAGAGATCCCCGGTGATATTATAGTATTAAAGTAAAGAAACCCTTTATCATACCATGAGGTAAAATGTTGAGTACGATGTTAGGACCGCAATTGACATTCTCTTTTTCATTGACCATCGACACGCTACAGGTGATATAGTTAACATTACCTCCCCCACTTCTTTTAACATCGACACGCTACGGGTGATGTAGTTAACATTACTCCCCACTTCTTTTAAGATACCCAATTAAGACTGGGTCGACATGAGAAGCGGGGAAAAATGCCACTGCTACTGTAGAATTGAACCCGACCCCGCGTCTTAGACGCGAGTACACTAACCACTACAGTCATATAACTACGATTTGTGATCTTTGTTTGTGAGAATACTCTCAGGTTCCATTATAGAGACAACAATTGCTAGAATAAGGTTTTATCTGTTTGATCTTTGAAGTTTATGTCCATAAAATGTCGACATTCACTGATGCTGGCACATCGCATGTATTTGAGATACCACAGACAAGCGATACCCCTTCTCAGAAATACCGAACATATAAAGACATGAGAACCAAGAGAATGATGTCAAGGATCGCATAGAAGCCTATTGCAGTTAAACTAGTATCCACAGTTGACTCTATACGCAAAAGGAAGGAATCATGATAAATAAGCAATCGTACATGTTCTTCTTGGGATTAGGTAGTAAGATAAGATCATCAACAAGGAATTATTGGACAGAACCCATCTTTTTCTTCTCAACTTCTTCCCCTTTCAACTCCCAACAGAGTATTGATCTTCTACAAACTTCTTCCAGCCGTGCCTTTCTCTTGCCATCACTTCCGATTATTTCCATGTCATGCCCATCCTTTTAATATCGGTTTTCAGCTCTCTTCTCCAGGTATGTCTAGGCCTTAACCTACTTCTCTTTCCCTGCAGGTTCCAAAACAATGCCTGTCTTGCAATGCTCCTGGTCGGTCTTCTCCTTGTGTTTACTATCCATGTCCAGCTTCTCTTCCTTAGCTCGTTTTCCACTGGTATTTGCTTAGTTCTTTCTCTGAATTCCTCATTTGTAACCTCATCATACCATTTCAGTCCTCGTAAGCTTCCCTTTACGAAGGTCTGTAGTTTTCTGGTGGTTTCTTTTGTTATCTTCAATGTCTCCGAGCCATAAAACAGCACTGATTTCATATTTGTTTAAAAGAATCTCTGCTTTGTGTTTTTACAGAACAAGTATTACAACAACATTTTCCGAAATCAGTTTTCATAGACTGTAATGATTGGGACACTTTTGAATGATTGTAAACGGGCAGTATATCTCTTTTCCTGGATCTTCAAGAAGAGATATCTACTGCCCGTTCATTTCTGCGGGAGGACCGAGGCATATGGAGTAAAACGCGGTACAATGAAGTAAATCCTGATGACACCGATGAATTGGCCAGACATACTGGATACATCTTCTATTGTTGCCAGTCAAAGATATGGTTCCAAGAAGTAATGAAAGAAAGAATGAGTTGATTGCAAACGATACATTAGAGTTAATACAACAGAGAAGGCAGAAAAAGCACCGGGAACAACAAAGGAAGGAAATAGTATAGGCTACACAAATATAACAAAAGAACTAATAAAAAGCAAAAAAAGAGACTAAAAGCAATACTTACAAGACCTTCGTGCAAGATTAGAAGAAAACAGAAGAAAGGGAGAGAAAGCATGAAATTTTTCAAAGAAATAAAAGCTATGGCCTTAACGTTCAAACCAACGCTAAATGCAATACAATGCAAGGTGGAAGAACCCTAACAGAACATGAAGTAATTTTCTTAAGATAAGAAGAATATTGCAGCAAAATTTATATGAATAGAGACAAAAAGGACAATAGAGCAAGCACTTAAATAGTCACAGAAAAATAGCCAGAACCATCGTTATGGGAAGTTGAATGGGCAATAAAATAATTTCCAAGACAGAAAATAACTAGAATTTACGAGTATATAACATTCCAGCACAGTTTATCAAAGCTGGAGGAAAACAAAGAATTAAATTAAACCATGCAATATGTAAAAATGTATGGGAAACAGAAACATGTCCTCTACATTATCTCCACATATCTTGTCCGTTTTGTTGACATGTTCAACCTTTTACTTATCATTACTGAGAGAATAACAGTTGTTTGTGTTATATAAAACTATGTAAGATAATGTTTTTCTTGAATTTATAGATATATATGTAATTCCTACACATATTCAAATGCAGTTTTTTTAAAAGAGGAAATAGAAAGAGAAAAGAACGATTTTATTTATTTATTGTACTATCCACAGAAAGTGTTGTTGTACCTCCTCCGTATCGTCGCCTTGATCCCTTGGATCATGCGGAGATGAGCCTGAAAGCTGCAAGTGTAACAGATGGAAAACATGTTATCCACAGTTTTTCACCCTCAGTACTTCCAACACCAAGCAGCAATCGTAGTTTCCAGCCTACTTTGCAGCGATGTTGTCAAACTGGGAAAAGAGTAGCCAAGAAAATGATGGTTTGCGATATAACAATACTAGCAGTTGTACGTAAATATGACTATGAAAGAATTAAAAATTCCACACCGTATTCCAACAAACAAATCAAACGACAGAAAAAAAATCGCCTTAATAAACTATCTGAGAAAATCGCCAAATGTTCTGCTGTTCACCCGAAACATTTTATGAAGTGTTGTAACAAAGAAGAAGAATATAGTAAACGTATGAAAAAATGTGAACTCAAGCCAAAAAGACAAAAAAGGCGATGCAAACAAATTATCAAGAAAAAGTTTTCTTGACCAAAGTATCCACTGACTTAATTTAGTATATGCTCTGGTCTGAATTTACTTATGTATAGATTTTAAACCTGAACTAGATCATCAACCACCTGTGATCCTGTAGATTCTTAGACAAAACAATATAGTACCTGTAATTAAGTTGACCAATATATCATCACAATGTCCATCCATGCTCTGTAACCATGCACTAGTTGTAATATTTGTTCTGTTGTTATGGTAATAAATCGCCTTCATCTTTTTGTATGACAATAAAAAAAATATCACCAGTAGGGATGATCGTGTGACAGTGAAACAATATTTATTTGACACGATTACTGTTTTTTTATGATAATAATAAAAATAGATCATTCTCATGTGCCTTGCCGGTTTGTCACTATTCCACAAACGTCTGTCCTTAATTCTGTGACAACATTTCGTATGTTTACACTCTACTATGTTATGACTCAAGACTTTTTACAATTGTATCTCTCTGTCGTCCTCTATCTCTTATTCTGATTCTGTCGGTTGTTACTATGTTTCAAAACTCCCTTTTTCATCACATGCTTAAAAAATGATGACCGCTTCTCTCTTAAATTGATAGCAAATTTTCTCTGTGCCTTGGCCTCTTTAAGCACAGCAACATTAGTCATTATTTAGTCCACTAAATTCTTAGCATTCATCTGTAAAACCACATGTCTGTGGCTTACAGAGATTTTGCTGCCTATTTATTGGCCATAAATCGCATCCATAAGCCAGTATTACAGTGTGTTCAAGATAAAAGCATCCCCATTGACAAATTAAAAGTGGTAAGGTCAACATTGTGTTCTGTCTATTTACTATTTAAACCGGTTCTGATTAGCTCGTCCTTCGTCACCATTGTTCATTGTCCCCCTTTCCACATCATAATTACACACCACGATAAGACTTGCTCACTTGACCTATACTACGTCATAATTGAACCATCTCATTTTCATAAACATATACCAGATTGGTTTACTTGATTGGGCTACTTTTATCTTGAACACCCTGTAGCTGTATGTGGCACTGTAGTTCTAACTTTCTGACTTCAGTAATCAACGTCATTTTGAAAATAGTACCTTTCAACTTTTGGATTATTAGGAAGGAAGGCGAGAGGAAGACCGAGGAAAAGGTGGATAGATAACATAGTTGAATTCTGTCAGGGGACTAAGAAAACCATCACACAAGTTACCAAAGAAGCACAAGACAAACACATAAAACCACGACACTGGGTTAACGACCCGGTAACAGTGTGCTGACAAAATAAGAAGAAGATCTTTTTGGAATATCATTTTTCTCTGGTATGTTCTACTAGTTATTTTTTTATATGCATAATAGTATCATCAGAGACAGCTATTTGTAGCATACCAAACAATGGGATTTTCTCAACCATTTTCCAACTTGTTTAATTTTCATTTTAAAAACATTTTCTATGAAAATGAGTAGATTCGCACAAGTATTGCATGTGCCTTTTTTTCTTTCAAAATCAAAGTGCATTTGTTATTTCATATTTCATAGCGTAGTCTGTACACCTTATGTCTTTGTTATTTCATATTTCATAGCGTAGTCTGTACACCTTATGTCTTTGTTATATCAAGTTAACCTTAGTTGTAAACGATGTGCCTTACTTCGTCTAAGTGCCTCGACGTGTCATAGAAGAAACAAAATAACTTAGTAGAAAGCTGAAATGTAATCTATTATCTAGTACTGTTAATGAATTACGTTTTTGATTGTTTCTCATTTTTTTATTGTTTCTCATGCCATGAGGTTTATTGGACTATTGTTTCTCATGCCATGAGGTTTATTGTACTATCATCTTTATCAATGTTAAGCACAATGCTAGTGAAACTACCACTTCCTCTGTAGATAACAGATTTTTTAGCAGACTTCGTGTAAGGAATCGAACGGTAATGGTGTCTAAATGCGCCTACTAGATCGAACAATAATGGATGAAGGTGATAATTAGAGAATGAAAAAAGAAAGTGGTTTACAGTCATGCTTTTTTTAGTCTTCTTCTTCTTCTTCTTTGCGTTCGTTCTTTCGGACCAATTTTAATCACTTTTGTGATATGTTTGATCTTTGCCAAGAACGTGTATACGTTGCACATTGGTTTGGTATGCCCTAAACGCATTGACTTATAAACGATTAGGACACATGCATCCGACTTCAGCCAAACCTCCTTAGTCGCCTCTTACGACATGCGTGGTAGATAACATTGGTTTTATTCTTAACAGCAAAAAATGTATGTCCCGGTAACCACTGGGTCGGTTTTACTTAGTAAATAAAACAATGAAGAATTACAAGAAATCAGTGAACCAAACATGATCAATAAGAACAAGGAATAAAGAAAGAAGTCCATTGGTGCGTGATCCCAGTATCAAATCTCACTGGGAAAGTGGAGTTGTTTCCGATCGCATGGCTCTCAGGCCAACCCAGTCTCAATTACAAACTAGAGAAGCACTTGAACGCTAACACGATTGTCTTGGTATTGGCCACATCTCCCATCGCGTGCCGTTGGTTAAATAAAAAGTGTTCGTCTAATATATAGATTCCCAAACTTTTTCTGCCCACCGCCCACTTTGCACAACATAAACTTTGTAACGCCCTCCACATTATAACAGTTTGCCAACGCCCCCTCCCACATTTATACATGCTCTATTTTCTCTTTGACATAGAAAATTGATTATATTTCTGTAACACATGGTCAATTTTCAAATGATTGTGTGCATGAAATAGAAAATTGATGCAAAAATGGATCGTGTAAGACGGGCATAAGATGAATTGAAAAGCAGAATTCAAATTTTAAATGATTATTCAATAACAAAATCACGAAAATAATTTATTTTAAAATATTTATTATTAATTTCTTCTTTAAGAAGCCACCGACCCCTAATCGCCTGAAACCGCCCCCTCCAAATTCTTCTGAACCCACTATCGTTCCCTAGAACGCTTCAGTGCCCACTGGGGCGGTACCACCCACTCTGGAAACGCTGGTCTAATACCATATTCACCAGTATACCTTACGGTATGAAAATCGGTTCTTGACTATTTGAACTATTGTTGTCACATAAAAACGTTTGTGTATCATAAATTAAATAGGTCAGGTTTACAAATGAGTAGTGTAGATATGGCTTATGCAGGTAGAGACTTTGGACTTGTCCCAACTATAGAGATATTCTGTTGGATAGTCTTAGAATAGCTTACATTAAAGGGATGATAGGTTAATTATGCGACATATCCAGATATATATGAGCTTAGTAAAATATAATCTGATTCTTGAACTTTGATTGTTTGAAAGCTGTTAATTTGTTCATTTTTGAACAAATGTACATCCTCTTGCTATTGTTGATCTTATTTGAAATGTATTATTTTCTGAACAAGATCTACAAGAATTAGTGGACTAATTGGACAGAACTAGCAAGGAATATGGATTAGACATTAACATACAGAAAACAAAAACTATGGTAATCAACAAGGAAATGGAAAAACCTAAAATGAATATAAAAATACATGGAGAATTATTACATCAAGTAAAAAGCTTCTCATATCTCGGTTAGATGATAACAGATGATGGCAGATGTATAACAGAAATTAAAAAGAGAATAGGAATGGCCAAGGATAATTTCAATAGTATGAGAAAGTTACTGACATCCAAACAAATCACAAACAGGCTAAAAATGAGAATGATCAAATGCTATATATATCCTATATTAATGTATGGCTCGAAACATGGACAATGAACAAGCAGTTAGAAGACAGAATTGATGCATTTGAAATGTGGATATATAGAAGAATAGGCAGAGTTTCATGGACAGAAAAACAGACAAATAAAAAGGTTTTAGGAAAACTAGGCATGAAGAAACAATTATTAGAGAAATAAAATTCAGACAAGTAAAGTATTTTGGGCACATAAAAAGACATGACACCATGATAAAACATTTACTAGAGGGGAAAGTTGAGGGGAGAAGAGCAAGAGGAAGACCGAGAGATAAGTGGGAGGGAAACTTTAAGAAATGGACAGGTTACAGTCTGGCAGTGTGCAACACCAAGGCGAAAGACAGAGGATGCTGGAGATTCATTGCAGCCAACCTTCGATGTGGAGACGGCACCTGATGATGATGATATTATTTTCTGTGCTTTGCTTAAAATGTAATGGGGAGAAATGTTTGTTTGTGTGTATCAAACGTCACTGACAAACTATTTATTTGCATGTTATAGCTAACTTACATATCACTTTGTTATCTCTTTATTTTTTATTCTAAAATGCTGACGTAACAAATATATGTCTAGTCATTTTTTCAAATTCCTTCATTGTATACATTCGTACGATGTATATTTAATTTGTTTTGTTTGTATAATGTTGCGTAGATTTTTTTCTACGGTACGCGGGAATATCAACATATTTGTTTTTTTTAATACTCTGCTTCTAGAATGCTGACTTTGCAGTTTATACAGAGTAAGCGAATGAGAGCAAGTTCTTCTCGTTGAGATTTCAGCAGACTTCCGTCTACCAAGTTGGCAAATGATATCTTGCTTACTGAGTTAGGGAAGAGAGAGGTAGCGAGGAAGAGAACTGGTTATCTCACTTTTAAATTATAAAAATGAGCACTGTGAGGCTTCTATTATTTCATACTCCTGTGACAGTATGTGCTGCTAGAAAAGGTATTTACTAGGTCGCATGCAGAATGTCAATTTGAGTGGCCATATTCTCAGTATGTATCCCTACATTTTCTCATTTGCCAATGTCGTATTACACTGTTGGGATCCACTGGGTCTCTGTCGCGTACAGATTAGGTGCTTGCCTCTGGTTCCAAAGGTACTCAATTCGTTCTCTCGTGAAGTCATCAGGATATTATTCTAAAGGTACTCAATTCGTTCTCTCGTGAAGTCATCGTGATATTATTCTAAAGACCAATCGTTCCCGTGAATCATCGGATATTATTCTAAAGGTACTCAATTCGTTCTCTCGTGAAGTCATCGTGATATTATTCTAAAGGTACTCAATTCGTTCTCTCGTGAAGTCATCAGGATATTATTCTAAAGGTACTCAATTCGTTCTCTCGTGAAGTCATCGTGATATTATTCTAAAGACCTCTGATCCCAGTGTAGATGAGATCGAGTTCCTTATCCTATCGGAGACGGACAAAACGTATGTTCCGTGTTCAAATTGAGCACATAAGAGACCTCTTGACAATTCAAAATCGAGAATAGCAAGCTGGAAAGCCGCTACCGGGGCAACATTCTTTAAAAAGACTAAAAAAATAAAATTCCTGAAAATTATATTTACCATTTTCTAAATTACATCAGGTATCCTCGCCGGTGTTACGGAGCTCGTGTACTGCTGCTGAGATCTTCCTTTGCAAGAAAGAGAAGGAGCACACATGGTTACTCACCAGAGTGCAATGATAACGTTAGTATCAATCAATGTTCGGTCCCTTGTACCGGATGAATGATGGCCGGATCCCAAAGGATATAGTGTGCGGAGAGTTGGTTTCTGACAAAAGAGCTGAAGGATGACCATTCTTTTAGTAGAAAAACGTATTTAAACGAAACTTAAAGACACTTGATGTGACTGCACCAAACTTTGCAAAGCTTATCAGGGACAATTTCAGCTTGAGGTAGGGTTTGAACATTGATCTAACTCATAGATTCCCAAACTTGCTCAGCCCCCCGCCCACTTTGCACAACATAAACTTGTAACCCCCCTTCCACATTATAACAGTTTGCCAACGCCCCCTTACTCACATGCTTTATTTTCTCTTTGACATAGAAAATTGATATATATTTTTGTAATACATGGTTAATTTTCAAATGATTATTTACATGAAATAGAAAATTGATGAAAAAATGGATCGTGTAAGACGGGCATAAGATGAATTGAAATGCAGAATTCAAATTTTAAATGATTATTCAATCTCAAAATCACGAAAATATTTTATTTTAAAATATTTATTATTAATTTCTTCTCTAAGGAGCCACCGACCCCTAATCGCCGGAACACGCCCCGATTCTTCTGAATCCACTACCCCCGGAACGTTTCAGCGCCCACTGGAAGGGGGTGCTACCACCCACTTTGGGAAACGATGATCTAACTGGATAAACTATATCCGAACATCTAGCTGATATTATACGTTTTTGTTTGATTGATTTATTGATTGATTAACTGATTGATTGATTGATTGATAGGACCATCATCAATGCACTTGGGTAAAAAACCCGTATGTGATCCGATCTTTCTTATACAGGAAGATCTCAGCGGCAGTGCACAAACTCCGTAGCACTGGCGAGGTAATTTAAAAAAGGGTAATAATAAATAATGTATGATCAACAAATAAACAATGTACAGATATTAAGAGCTTCCGAAATAACAAATAGACAAACACAGAATTCGAACTACTTACCCTTATTTCTTACGACACCCATCGCCTAGCCTAGCAATACGAGCGTCCTTACGAACACAACCAGCGAGTCGTATTGCTAGGTTAGGCGATGGGTGTTGTAAGAAATGAGGGTAAGTGGTTCGGGAGGAAGCAAAATCCTACTAAAAATCATAATGAAGAGGATGGGACAAAAATTAGAAGATGAAATACACGAAACACTAGCAGGTTTCAGAAGAGGTAGAGGCACTAGAGATCATATCTGTAGCATGAGACTCATTATCGAGAAATGCAGAGAATACAACATAGACCTGCATGCATGTTTCATAGACTATAGCAAGGCTTTCGACCATATACAACACCAGAAAATGTGGAACATCATGAAAGACATGCACTTTCCAACACACATAATACAACTCATAGAATCTCTATACCACGAACAACAGGCAACCATTAACATATGAGGTGAAATAGCTGAATGGTTCGAGATTCAAAATGGGGTACGACAGGGATGTATTTTGTCACCATACTTATTCAACATATATGCGGAGAACATCATGAGGAATGTAAAAGACGATGCCAACTATGTGAATTACGACCCTCTCACTATAGGCGGCAAATACATACCAGAGCTTAGATACGCAGATGATACAGTATTATTATCCACCAGCAAAGAACGTTTGGAAAACCTAATCATGACGACCAAGAAACATAGTGAAGACCAACATCTATATTTGAATACACAAAAACAAAAATCATGTCAACTGACAAAGCAAAAGGCTCACCTAACATCCAAGTAAACAATGAAGAACTACAATGAAGAGCGCCTAGAGCAGAAAATATTTAGCTTGTAAAACTATCAAATACGTTTTTAATGACATCTCAAATAACATAGATCAAAAGCTAGAATGTTGTAATCAGGCGTACGGACTAGTTTTGAAGATGAGTAAGTTGGAAACAGAAATAACGATCATTTTATGGAATGGAATTATAGAACGCTTGCAACCGGAGAACGTTCTTTTCGACATTAAAGCGTATAAAAAGTGAGTTAAGGAACATGAAGGCACAAGATCGTCTAAATAACCTCACCTTAATGAACATTGAATGTAATTTACTTAGAGAAATTTATTTGTCTAGTAATATCTCAAAATTTGCTCACATTAAATCGAGACAAATTTGTTTGTAAAAGTTGTGTTTTATTTTATTATCATACAAAACCTAGGGCCTCTTGGTAACATTTGCTATAGGCCCCGCTTAATCCTGTAGTGCTAATCATTAGAGATATCATGACGTGCTTCCATTAATGCTTATTACAAAAACACATCCTTATCTGACATCCATATCTTCCTATCATTCAGTGGCGTCTCGTCATTAATGTCAGTGGGGCCGGTCCCCACCAAAAATAATGTGTAAAGTGTATTTATTATTTTATAAATTGAAATATAACCTAACCCAAAACCATGATTATTCCGAACATTTTTGTCTGGCCCCACCAACAAAAATTAGCACGAGCCGCCACTGCTATCATTGTAATATTTCAATGACTTTAGATATAAACTGGTTCAATTATACGGGTAGAAATTATCTCATGCATGTTGTACACAGATATGGAGATAATATACATGATCTTCGATTAATATGTTCTCAATACAGACATTGTGTGTATTGATCTACATATCAATCTTTATTGATCTCGAAGTATTGTTTCATACATGAAATTGTTTAAGATTGATATGTTTTTGGATATGTTCAATATACTTGATTTAATTATTATTGATGATTTTATGAATTTCCGTTCATTTATAATTTTCCTATTATAGCTATATATGTTTTATTTGTAATTTTTCTGATGAAATTTGTCAATTGTTTTGTTTGAACCCACTTTTTAAAAGCTTCATAAAAAATATTATTAATTTACTGTCTGTTTAAGATGTTTAATAATTTGTTTTTATAATATTTAATATTATTCCCTATTATCTTTATGCTCGTAGTTATCTCTTATCTTCTAGTTTACATATTTATATTCTATCTTCTAGTTTGCATATTTATATTCTATCTTCTAGTTTACACACTTATATTCCATCTTCTAGTTTGCATATTTATATTCTATCTTCTAGTTTACATATTTAAATTCTATCTTCTAGTTTACATATTTATATTATATCTTCTAGTTTACACATTTATATTCTATCTTCTAGTTTGTACATTTATATTCTATCTTCTAGTTTGTACATTTATATTCTATCTTCTAGTTTGTATTGTTATCTTCTCTAAAGCTGCTGCTCTCTGTTCGAAATCTATATAAGTAAAAGTTTTCTTGTTAAATTTCGACTACTCAACGACATTTTGTGACTATTGTGATTATATTTCATTACTGGTATATCAATAATATAAAATGTACATATCCAAAAAAATCAATACTTTTGGAGTTTGTTCCAACTGCGGGTATTTTTGTTTCCTAGTTTAGCTCAGATGAGATTTTGTTGTTGATGTGTGTGCAAATGTACTTTTTATGCTTTATTTTAGTTTGACGTATATTTTAGAGTTAGTATCACCAATTTTAAAAACATTGAAGTTTGAATGAAGGAACTATTGATACAGTCAATGTAGATTGTAATATTGTTTTGTTTCACGGGAAGTGTTAGGCGGTGTGCAGTCTGCTGGACGCTGCAGGATTTGCTGAGGCGGAGATCGGAGGACCTATGGACATGTCCGGAGTGCTATGATGATAGTCCTCATATAACTGATAATTGTTAACTGATAACTGTCCGCTATATTCTGAAAGACAATGAGAATCGATTTAGAGGTCTGCCCAAAGTTGCGGGCTGGTGGTTGTGTTTGGCATTTACTTCATTGTATCGGGTTTCCCAACATGACTCGGTCTCTCTCTGCAGAAATTGCCCACCACATGCAGAGGGTATTGCTCACCACATGCCGAGGGTATTGCCCACCCCATGCCGAGAGTATTGCTGTAAGCACAAACTCCGTAGCACCGGAAACAATCATTGGAGTCCCTTGAAAAAAATGCACTTGTGAGCAGAGCAGCGCTGTCCGGATCCGAACCATCGACCTTAGAAGCACAAAACGAGCGGCTTAACCACTTAACCTTAGAGACCACGTGTTAAATAACAAATAACTAACGGCGGTGATTATTAGTTGCATAAATTCACTACTGAAATGTGGTTTTATCATATTTATAAGCTGTCTGTTTTGATTCCAGGGTGTGTGCAATATGTGTTTTATATGCAGGATAGTAAAGTTTGCACTTTTGGTTACAGTTTTGTGGATGTCCTGGCAACTCGTTGTCAGATCCGAAAATATTGCTTGGCTTACTGTGTCAACACTGTAGCAAGCTGGAAATGTGATCGCTCTAGAGATGAATTTATCATGGCTCTTGTACACCTCGATGCATGATGTAGAATAAAATGTCAGCTTTCTCCCAGCAGATATGTCACCAGGTCTCCAGCAGGCTTCATCTTAGTGGAGATAATATTCTGGTATCATTAGCCAAACATGTATTATTTCCGGGTAAGAATACCACATGCAGTTGACACATAATCTTAACCCTTTCGTTGCTACATACTTTCCGAAGACGGATCTAAAAATAGCTACACTTTTCCTTAATGGTGATTAATAAGATGGCTGTTTGAAGCTGGAACAATCAGCATGTTGACGAAGCTACTACTTTAACCATTATTGTAAAAGATTTGATAACTTCTGGTCAGAAATAAACTGCAGGCCAACTCCAATGCACAATAAGTGCAAAAAGTGTGAGAGAGATAGTGTGTGTATATATATTATATATTTGTATATAAATTATCCCAGTGGCAACGTATGGGTGTGAAGCATGGACATTTAATAAAGCAGTTGAAAAACTTATATGTGCTTTTGAATATAAGTGTTACAGAAGTCCTCCATATATCTTGGACAGAGAGGAGAACAAATAGATCTATCCAGAAAGAACTCAAAATCAAAGAAAACTGGCTGATGCTACAAATACGAAAGAGAAAATTGAGATATTTTGGACATATAAAAAGGCATGAAGGGCTGGAGAGGACCATCATGGAAGGAGGCATACCGGCAAAGAGAAGAAGAGGAAGACCACGGAGAAGATGGATTCAGGATGTAACTGATGGTTTGAACATGACGGCTGCAGAGGCTGGCCTATGAGATATAGAAGTTCAGGAGGACTGTTGGGGTGGCAATGTTCTGCTTAGGACAAGCTATTTGATAATGTTGATAATATAAATTATTCTTGCAAGGCCTTGATTGGGACTATGCCTCCTTTGGGACGAAGGATAGAAGTAGAAAAGATATAAATTATTCTTGCAAGGCCTTGGTTGGGGACATATGCCTCCTTTGGGACGAAGGCTAGAAGAAGAAAAAGATATAAATTATTCTTGCAAGGCCTTGATTGGGGACATATGCCTCCTTTGGGACGAAGGCTAGAAGAAGAAAAAGATATAAATTATTCTTGCAAGGCCTTGGTTGGGGGACATATGCCTCCTTTGGGACGAAGGCTAGAAGAAGAAAAAGATATAAATTATTCTTGCAAGGCCTTGGTTGGGGGACATATGCCTCCTTTGGGACGAAGGCTAGAAGAAGAAAAAGATATAAATTATTCTTAAGGCCTTGTTGGGGGACATATGCCTCCTTGGGACGAAGGCTAGAAGAAGAAAAATATAAATTATTCTTGCAAGGCCTTGGTTGGGGACATATGCCTCCTTTGGGACGAAGGCTAGAAGAAGAAAAAAATATAAATTATTCTTGCAAGGCCTTGGTTGGGGGACATATGCCTCCTTTGGGACGAAGGCTAGAAGAAGAAAAAAATATAAATTATTCTTGCAAGGCCTTGGTTGGGGGACATATGCCTCCTTTGGGACGAAGGCTAGAAGAAGAAAAAGATATAAATTATTCTTGCAAGGCCTTGGTTGGGGGACATATGCCTCCTTTGGGACGAAGGCTAGAAGAAGAAAAAGATATAAATTATTTTAAAAAGGTTTGTTTGACTATGTTTTGGTGAGGCTGAAAGAAAAATGAATAGAAAAATGTTTGTTTTGCTTGTTTATGTTGTAGGCTTTAATGAGATGAATAGAAAATTTGTTTTCTTGTTTTCTTTTTTTTGACTATGTTTGTTTTATTTATTATTATTTTTGACTATGAGTGTTTTTACAATGGATGAACAATACAAATATAAGAAAACTGATAAGAAAACTGATAAGAAAACTGATAAGAAAACTAATAAGAAAACTGATAAGAAAACTGATAAGAAAACTGATAAGAAAACTGATAAGAAAACTAATAAGAAAACTGATAAGAAAACTGATAAGAAAACTGATAAGAAAACTAATAAGAAAACTGATAAGAAAACTAATAAGAAAGCTGATAAGAAAACATAAGAAAACGACTCCTTTTCGCAAAATACAAGCAAACATAAGAATTATGTTTCAAGAAACTTGAAGAAAGAGCAAAGGAGGGTACAACACAGAAACAGATGAATCTAATAAATACTTTCCATGAAAAGATAATCATAAAGGCTATTAGAAAAGAAGACCAAGAAAGAGATAGTGACAATTTATCTAGATAGAGCAAACCAGGTGATATTGTTTGGTCTCAGAACTGGATATATAAAAGATTGAGGAGACACCTACACAGACTAAGACTGGTTTTATCACCCACATGTGTGTGGGAACAGACAGACAGACAGCAGAAACCTTCTGCATGATTATCACCTAATGAATCAACTGCGGAAAAAGCACTGGCCAACATTCATGCAAAGCTTTTTGGAAGTCTTGATGTACTAACAAAAACAATAACATACATCTAAAGAACCGAACTCGTTTTGTAGTTGGTTATTGGTTATTGATTATTGAACCGATGGCATATCACTCCGAGCAGACCCATAGGTGCTCAGTCTCCCCTAATAGATGTCGAAGGATATGCATACGTATGGTTCCTGTAGCTCGCAGGTTAAATACACCCTTCACGCTGCCCAGCAGTCATCCAGTTCTACTTGTACAACGGACAACTTCAAACTATTTAAATGGCTGGATCGATTCAACATATAATTTAGTGTTATCATTCAACAGGCGGTGGGGATTAGACCGAAGAACATCTCCCTTATCTATCCACAACTTCCCGGTAATCAAACTGTTTATGCAAGCATGTCCACTCTCTCATTGTCGCAAACACCCACATACCCAAAACAGTAGATCCACTTAAGCCTTTGGAGGTTGGAAACCACAATAGACGACATCCACTCGTACCGCCATTTTGAACCTTTCGAAACACTGACTGAGAGTCTGGTACCACAACGACCCCAGTAAACGGAGTCCCAGAGAGCACAGGAAAGCAACAGTAATGTTTCAATCTCCATCCTCATTTTGGAAGTAATTGTCTTGTATGCGCATTGTGTAGATATTGATTGATTGATTGGTTGGTTGGTTGATCGATCGATTGATTGATTGATTGATTGATTGATTGATTGATCGATTGATTGTGGCGTCATCATTTCACTGTGGTAAGTAACCATGTGGACTCCGATCTCTTTCATACACAGGAAGATCTCTTAACAGTACATGATCTCCCTAGCACTGGCGAGGACAACATATTGAACAACAGCTAACAACAAGAAGAAGATGATGAGAAATAGTAAGATAGTGATGTTATTATAGAATACAAGCAAAAGTACTGTTGATCTAAGTTGGGTTCATTCACTTCAGTAAGTACACTAAAAAAAAACATCAGTGTTACTGGTCACAATAATACGATGCAAAGAAGACAACAAAACAAACGAGAAACGTTAGATACATCTTCACTGTTCAAATGGGGAGAGAAATAGAATCAAAGCATGTGCACACAAGGCGTCACCATATGTGCTCGGTTCCTCTCGGCTATCTTATATAGTCAATCGTACAGCACTTACACTCTAGATTCGGCGACTTTTTCAAATTCTACCGAACTAAAAAATCGTGACAAAACAGTTGATTTATTTCTTAAAAGCGAAGGTAGAAGAGCTGTTGGAAGACACAGATACAATTGCGAGAGGAACATCAGGAAATGAACAGACAATAGTCTCGCAGAGTGTACCATCAGGACTAGAGAAGTACTTGTTCGAGAGCGATGTCAGCCAATATTTGATGCCGAAATCATCCATGTGGTGCTGGGGCCCACAAGAGAAGCAACGAATAGTACCACTGCGATCTGCAAGGCCCGTCGTAAAATGCGACTGAGGTAGAGCCCTCTGGAAGCTACCCTAGTAAATGAAAAGCGTCGCAGAAATCTGATGTGCTGGTCCACTTGTACGAGCATAACTGGCACAACCTATAATCGCTCTTAGGCTCAGATCACATACAAATCACCAGAGTGGTTTAACAAGTGGTCGATATTGAGCGTTTGAAGAAGAAGAAGAAAAAGAATGCGGAGACAGTACACGATTGATTGATTTAATTGACTACAAAATCGACTTTTCAGAAACCCAACACAATTATATCACTGAAATACGCCTACTCCCTGGATAAGCAACCAAAAAGGATGGGGTGAGAACTAGGTGCTGATTTTAATATTACAAAAACGCATATCCAAGAACCCGTAAGAAGGCAATCAGAACCAATCAGAAGTAACAGAGACAAAATAACACCATATTTGAAGACGAGCAAAAAACCGTTATATAAAAGTCTGGGACAGTACAAACTATAATTGTTTTCTTAACCTAGTTCTGTGTTCTGGTGTATATTTGAACACCATCTTAGCTACACCCACGCTAATCTGATTGAAATGTTAACACTTTCAACACATCTAAGTAACTAAAGTCAAAAGTGACGTCTACATTTTCAAACCCTTATATTTCCACTTATTCCCAGCATTCATTTTCATACAAATCTTTTATAAACTGAGTCAGAAATAGAAGATATTCACGCCCCCATTTTGGTGTCAAGTAGTCCTGTTTCTTCAACTCTTCTGTAACTATATTTGCTTCTTGTTAAAGATAATTATTTGCGAATTGGTAAAAGTAAATGTAAACGCTCTTAATATAGATTTTAATCATCGTCATTTCAACTATCTGCATCGTCATCGGCACCACCGGTATATTGAGAGAAATAAATATCACCAAATAGGTGTATCAGAATGGAATCAGTAATGTCAAGTTACGATAGGAACTTGTACCTTCTTATGTCTGCTTTGTTGGCTCTGACAGTCTTAAGAAAATGAATGACGGCGTACAAAGAGTGTCTTAGATCAAGCACGTGCCCGAGTGGTTACCGGGGCCCAAATTGGGGTGTAAAGAATAGAATCACTGTTACCTGCCACGCATGTCGTAAGAGGTGACTGAGGAGGTTGGGTGTGGGGCTAGCTACCCCACATCGTAAAAAAACACTAGATGGCTACAGAAAGGAGAGCGAACCGAGTAAACGCTGGCTGAAACCGGACACATCGCCGAAGGATAAGCACCAGGTCTCCAAATGGTGCTGAAGATGTGACGTAAATCACACCAATGCTAAGGCTGCATAAATCCGATTTCCACATGAATAGAATTTATGGGGAGGTCTGGTACATCGGTCTGGGCGGTGATCGAGAGAGAAATCAAGCACACACTCAAAATTACTACATTCTTCCCCCCAACATTTCTATAAAAAGTAAATGGTAGAAGAGGTAGAAGAAGTTGTCTCTAAACAGTGTTTATTACATTGTGACGCGTTTTACAGCCAGGTTGAAATATCTGCACGTCGCATACATTTTCAGAACGGCACTTCTCTGTTTGCACTCATTTTTTCCGATTCCTATTTACTTAGCCAAACTGCAGTGATACCAAAGCCACCACAGTCATCTCATCCACTGTCGTCTTAGTTTCCACTGTCGGTCGGTCTTCACTGAAGTCTGTATCTTGGTTTGATTTTTACATCGATACTTGGTCCTTGTGTTACTATGGCCCAACCCAAGAGCATAGGATAGTGACAATGTAATCTATCATGCATGTCTGTGACTAAAATGTGTGACTGGCTATTCTCAAGGAATTGTTGTGGGGCTTTGGCTATACTCACTTAGTTATGGGTGTGGCTTTGACTATCTCAAAACGTTGTGGGTGTGGCTTTGACTATCTCAAAACGTTGTGGGTGTGGCTTTGACTATCTCAAAACGTTGTGGGTGTGGCTTTGACTATCTCAAAACGTTGTGGGTGTGGCTTTGACTATCTCAAAACGTTGTGGGTGTGGCTTTGACTATCTCAAAACGTTGTGGGTGTGGCTTTGACTATCTCAAGAAATTGTGTGTGTGTGGCTTTAGCTATCTCAAGTAATTTTGTGAGTGTGGCTTTAAATATATCAACGAGTTGTGAGTGTGGCTTTGGATATCTTAAGAAGTTGTGGGTAATGATTTGACTATCTCAAGGAATTGTAGGTGTGGCTTTGGCTATCTCAATGAATTGTAAGTGTGGCTTTGGCTATCTCAAGGAATTCTGGGTGTGGTTTGGGCAATCTCGATGAGTTGTGGGAGTGGATTTGACTATATCCCACCTGTACATAAACCTACGCAAACAAATATAAATACAACTAAAATAAAATATTTACAGCCACGATTCAGGTCGTAGGAAGGACCTACTGTAAGGAAGGACCTACTGTAAGGAAGGACCTACTGTAAGAAAGCACTTGATGCAACTATGGAAAGCCGAAAAGACCTAAAGTTAATGATTGGGAAGACATGGAAAGAATTGAAAATAATGATGTAGTATAAAAACAAACAGTGGGTTTTTGTTGACTATCTTGTGCAAATACGATAACAAAGAAAATGTTTAAAGATATACAAGCAGTGTTTTTTTTTATATAAAATAATAAATAGGCAGTGTTTTTTTATATAAGAGGATAAATAGGAGTGTTTTTTATATAAGAGGATAAATAGGCAGTGTTTTTTATATAAGAGGATAAATAGGCAGTGTTTTTATATAAGAGAATAAATAGGCAGTGTTTTTTATATAAGAGGATAAATAGGCAGTGTTTTTTTATATAAGAGGATAAATAGGCAGTGTTTTTTTATATAAGAGAATAAATAGGCAGTGTTTTTTTTATATAAGAGGATAAATAGGGAGTGTTTTTAATATAAGAGGATAAATAGGCAAGCTTTTTTTTAAGTGAGAGGATATACAAGCAGGTTTTTTTTTTAACATGTGAAGATAGACAAGAAGATTTTTTTTAATGTGTGAAGATATACAAGCAGGTTTTTTAATGTTAGAGGATATACAGGCAGGTTTTTTCAAGAGTGAGGATAGACAAGCAGGTGGGTTATTTTTTATTTATGATGGCCGATAAGAAAAATTGTTCACATATGTTACGGTAGATGAACACATCTGTTCCCACGTGCGATAGGTAGACTGTTGTTTTGTTTTAATATATGAAGATAAACAAGAAGGTAACAAATGTATACAGTTATGAACATGCAGGAAAGCGTTAAACAACCATAACAAGAAATAAAGGTGAAAAAGCAGGAAAATAACAGAAGAAATAGCTTCTTTTTTTTCTCCGATCCAGAAACGATCTTTTCAGCTCTTCGGCCTGGTGCCTTGGACATCGTAACTCTTCGGTTCGGTGTCACGAACACCGAAAATCTGGAGAACATGTGGCTTTTCTGCCAGCCGGGGGAATTGACCGCACTCACAGGGAGCTTGTCACCCGTCGTCCAACGCGGTACGAACAAGCTGGGCAGGCGGGCAAGAAATAGCTTAAAATATATCGTCTGAAAGATTTTAACTATGTATACGAGCTTCAATGACAAACTACCTTCCAAAAAGATGCTTAGATAACCCTAATAGTAATATGGTATTCAACAAAATAAAAACAAAGCAGTGGAGAAACATTTATGTGCTTTTGAATATAAGTGTTACAGATAGATGAGTCCTCCCCCGCCTGCAAGCGTGTTCGTAGCGCGTTGAACTGCGGGTGACTAGCCCTCTGTGTGCGGGTTCAATTCCGCGGGCTGGCAGAAAAGTCACATGTTCCCCAGATTCACGGTGTTCGTGGCACCGAACGAAGGGTTACGATGTCCATGGCACCGAGCTGAAGAGCTGAAAGCTCAAGTGCTTCTGGATCGGAAACAAAGGGAAACAAATAGATCTAGCCAGAAAGAACTCAAAATCAAAGAAAACTGGCTGAGGCTGCAAATAAGAATGAGAAAATTGAAGTATTTTGGACATAAAAAGTGACAAGAATGGTTGGAGAAGACCGTTATGGACGGAGAGACATCCGGGAAAAGAGAAGAGGAAGACCACGGAGAAGATGGATTAAGGATGTTACTGATGATTTGAGCGTGGCGGCTGCAGAGGCGGGACAACTTGCCTATGACATAGAAAAATTTCGAAGGACTATTAGGGTGTCAAAGTTCTGCTCGATACAAGATATTTGATGATGATGATACGAGCTTGTCCTCCAACATCTGTCATTCTCTCTATCTTTCAATATACATAAGCAAAGTAACGTACACTTAATCTAAAACTTTAAAATTCAAGTTTGGACTTGAAAACATTAAGCAAACGTTTGTTCTGTTTATTCTGTTCTTGGTAATAATTTGAATACATAATATTGTAAACACTTTCAAAATGTGGCCACCGTAAATGTTCAACTGAACACCTGTGTGTTCATATAAATTCAAATCACAAACAGTGTCAAATGTTGCAAGAAAAGGGAACGTATAGGCCAGCTTCACTCTGTTCACGTGGCTACTGTACCCACCCACAATAAAATACTTTATGACAAGGACACCCTTCTGTAAACGTTAGTCTACGAGATAGTACTATCGATATCGGAAGACTGCAGTAAACAGGCAGTATATCACAGAGAAATGTTGCTCCGATACAGTGGAGACAAGCAAAAGGCAGGCCACGCAAAAGGTGGACCTCAGAGATAACAGAGGCACGAAAGACACTATTTATGAAGCACACACAAAAGCCCTGCAAGAAAACTCTTCTTACCCAGGCAAACCAGGATTGGAAGAGAAAGAAAGGGACAAGGTGCATAGAGAGGCTCGCTCCAGGTGTCTACTTTTTCGATCCGACGCTGAAAGGCAAACAGGAATAGAGAATAGATAGATAGACTGCAGTAAAACTATGTAGCAATTGCGAAACACGTAAAAAGAAAGTATTCAGTATATATAATGGAACTGCAGCAAAACATTTGATTGGACAAAAAGTAATTACAAAGTACTGATGGTTTACAAATTACTAAAAACATGACAAATACAGCAACGTTTCGACCAACAAGGCCTTTATCAAGCAAACGAACAAACAGGAGTGACAAATTAAAATGAAAACGTGTTTTGCCAAAAAGAAAGTACAATAGTTTTACAAAGGACAAAAACAATACAAAGCAAACAATATACAGCGACGTTTCGACAAAAAAGGCCTTTATCAAACAAAGGAGGACCGTTATGGATTTGTTGTTTGATTGTATATATTATATCTGTAGCACAAGAAGTCTGAACTTCGCTTCTGTTGTATCCTTTACTTGATAAAGACTCTTTGGTCGAAACGTCGGTGTATATTGTTTGCTGTATAGTGTTTTTGTACTGTCTAAAAAATACTGTACTTTGTTTTTACGTGATTGGCCATGTCTAGCGATAACTAAGTAAGTAAAATATATCACATTCAAACACACTATCCTGAGTTTGTAAGAGACACAATAAAAATGGTTATGAAGGATTGAATCAATAAATGTGCATGCATGTCGGCTTATGTGATTATGTTTCTCCACAACTCTCACTTTCTTGTGCATTTAATCCGTTCTGACGTCGATCTTTTGTCGAACCACGATGTCAGACCATCTAACATTTTCATTCTCTGCCTTCCATGATCTATCCATTCCTGTATTTTACCCGTCGTCACCAAATGTTCCAAACCTTCTCTTAGTATGTTCTGTCCGAAGAATATTGATTGCCTGCTTGTTCCGCCTGTGTGGTGCCGGGGCCTGCAACGGAAGCAAAGAATAGTACCACTGCAACCTACAATGCATGTCGTAAGAGGCGACTGATGTAGGCCCTAGGGTTATTAACTAGGTGTTATTCACCCTAGTAAATAAAAAAGCAGCGCAGAAATTGGATGCGCTGGCCTACTTGTAGGCGCATAACTAGCACAGTGTACAATCGCTCTTAGGCTCCGATCACATACAAATCACACAGAGAGGTTGACAATTGGTCGATATGGAGCGTTCGAAGAAGAAACCAGTTTGTTCTTATTTTGTGAAGTTTTCTTTGTGTGCATGTCTCTGTTAAAACCTCATTTTGTGAAGTTTTCTTTGTGTGCATGTCTCTGTTAAAATCTCATTTTGTGAAGTTTTCTTTGTGTGCATGTCTCTGTTAAAACCTCATTTTGTGAAGTTTTCTTTGTGTGCATGTCTCTGTTAAAACCTCATTTTGTGAAGTTTTCTTTGTGTGCATGTCTCTGTTAAAATCTCATTTTGTGAAGTTTTCTTTGTGTGCATGTCTCTGTTAAAATCTCATTTTGTGAAGTTTTCTTTGTGTGCATGTCTCTGTTAAAACCTCATTTTGTGAAGTTTTCTTTGTGTGCATGTCTCTGTTAAAATCTCATTTTGTGAAGTTTTCTTTGTGTGCATGTCTCTGTTAAAATCTCATTTTGTGAAGTTTTCTTTGTGTGCATGTCTCTGTTAAAACCTCATTTTGTGAAGTTTTCTTTGTGTGCATGTCTCTGTTAAAACCTCATTTTGTGAAGTTTTCTTTGTGTGCATGTCTCTGTTAAAATCTCATTTTGTGAAGTTTTCTTTGTGTGCATGTCTCTGTTAAAATCTCATTTTGTGAAGTTTTCTTTGTGTGCATGTCTCTGTTAAAACCTCATTTTGTGAAGTTTTCTTTGTGTGCATGTCTCTGTTAAAACCTCATTTTGTGAAGTTTTCTTTGTGTGCATGTCTCTGTTAAAATCTCATTTTGTGAAGTTTTCTTTGTGTGCATGTCTCTGTTAAAACCTCATTTTGTGAAGTTTTCTTTGTGTGCATGTCTCTGTTAAAATCTCATTTTGTGAAGTTTTCTTTGTGTGCATGTCTCTGTTAAAATCTCATTTTGTGAAGTTTTCTTTGTGTGCATGTCTCTGTTAAAATCTCATTTTGTGAAGTTTTCTTTGTGTGCATGTCTCTGTTAAAGACTCATTTGTGAAGTTTTTTGTTTGCTGATGTCTCTGTTAAAATCTCATTTGTAGTTTTCTTGTGTTTGCATGTCTCTGTTAAAATCTCATTTGTGAGTTTTTTGTGTGCATGTTCTGTTAAAATCTCATTTGTGAAGTTTCTTTGTGTATGTCTCTCTAAATCTCATTTTGTGAAGTTTTCTTTTGTGCATGTCTCTGTTAAAATCTCATTTTGTAAGTTTTCTTTGTGTACCTGTCTCTGTTCAAATCTCATTTGTAAGTTTTCTTTGTGTGCTTGTCTCTGTTAAAATCTCATTGAGCAAAGATTTTCTTTGTGTGCATGTCTCTGTAAAAACCTCATTTGTGAGAGTTTTCTTGGTGCTATGTCTCTGTTAAAATCTCATTTGGAGTTTTCTTTGTGTGTCATGTCTCTGTCTAAAATCCATTGTAGAAGTTTACATTGGTGATGCTCTAGTTAAAACTCATTTTGTGAAGTTTTCTTTGTGTGCATGTCTCTGTTAAAACCTCATTTTGTGAAGTTTTCTTTGTGTGCATGTCTCTGTTAAAATCTCATTTTGTGAAGTTTTCTTTGTGTGCATGTCTCTGTTAAAATCTCATTTTGTGAAGTTTTCTTTGTGTGCATGTCTCTGTTAAAACCTCATTTTGTGAAGTTTTCTTTGTGTGCATGTCTCTGTTAAAACCTCATTTTGTGAAGTTTTCTTTGTGTGCATGTCTCTGTTAAAATCTCATTTTGTGAAGTTTTCTTTGTGTGCATGTCTCTGTTAAAATCTCATTTTGTGAAGTTTTCTTTGTGTGCATGTCTCTGTTAAAACCTCATTTTGTGAAGTTTTCTTTGTGTGCATGTCTCTGTTAAAACCTCATTTTGTGAAGTTTTCTTTGTGTGCATGTCTCTGTTAAAATCTCATTTTGTGAAGTTTTCTTTGTGTGCATGTCTCTGTTAAAACCTCATTTTGTGAAGTTTTCTTTGTGTGCATGTCTCTGTTAAAATCTCATTTTGTGAAGTTTTCTTTGTGTGCATGTCTCTGTTAAAACCTCATTTTGTTTTCTTCACTAGTCTTTTATTCACAGATATGAAACCATTGCTAGATCTTTTGTTTTATCATTATATTGTCAATTTGGTTGTACGTGGTATTACTTGGACTTCATCATATCCATAACCTACTCGGATGATGTTTGTTTTGGTGTTTTTTTCGATCCAGAAGCACTTGAGCTTTTAGCTCTTCGGATCAGTGCCATGGACATCGTAACCCGTCGGTTCGGTACCACGAACACCGTAAATCTGGAATACCTGTGCCTTTTCTACCAACCCGCGGAATTGAACCGCACTCACAAGGGACTTGTCACCCGTCATCCAACGCACTACGAAACCGGTGGGCAGGCGGGCACTCGGATGTTGAAACCATGTGTTGCCAATTATCATGTCATGTATATTTTTTTCTCCATTCAATTAGTATGTTACCATTATCGTTTTTTTTTCTCCGCTATGCCGCATCCTCCAGTTGTTTCGGCTACCTCCTTCAGAGCCGACCTCAACACCGAAGTCACTCATCACTATTGTCGCCTCATGAGGCTTGCACTATTCCACCACAGCCTGGCTCTAGCACAGGCCAGACAACTGGCCGGGTATTCCTGACCTAGATAAGAAAAGGGATCTGGAAAATACAGATGTTTGATAGAACACTGCACGCTTTTTGCAATTTAACTCAATTCGGTGAGTCTATGGTTATTTGTTGGTGAAACATATTCATTATATTGATATTCCTTATTTTAAACTTAACTGTTGCATAATATGACTTCGAGTTAGCATTTTGTGTTGATTTTAAAATGAATTCTCTTATACACAATACTGGAATGCGAGGTCACGTGGTGTAGTTGGGTCTATTTCCAATTCTTACCTGAGCCCGAAGCCCAGTAGTTTTATAGTTGCTCTGATTCCACAGTTGATTGTTAACTGAGTGTTGAAATTTAACTAATTCTACTTCTGTACTATATGTTATATTATCTATGAAGAATTGCTTTATTTAAAAAGTACATTATATGCAATTAGGTTAACACACTGTATTTCTATGTTTACTGCACCAAGTATTGAACTGCTTTTTCTCATTGTTACATATTTTTGTCTTTATAGTTTTTAAGTTACTTTAATTGCGTTTTGGATTACGCTTTTTTTATTTACGGAATGTATCCTTCTATAATAGTCTTCTCAACCCTTGTGTCTCTTTATATGTTCTTTCTTCTTCTTCGATCGTTCTTCACGGCCAATTGTATCATTCTTATTGTGATGTATAATTGGTCCACTGACAAGAACAGGGTGCTTTATATGTTCAAAATACTTCAATTTTCTCATTCTTATTTGTAGTATCAGCTATTTTCTTTGCTTCTGAATTTGTTTCTGTATAGATCTATTTGTTCTCTTCTCTGTCAATAATATATGGAGGACTCTTCTGTAACACTTATATTAAACACAACACATATATGCTTTTCCTCTGTCTTGTTAAATGCCCATGTTTCACACACATACGTTGCCACTGGGAAAATGCATGCTCTTAGTATTCTAATATACATATTATTACGTTGCATTTTCTCACAGATTCAAGTACATCAAATCTCACAGCTACTTCTATTCTCTTCATTACAGCACATTTCATTTGGTTTTAACAACATGTAACAACTGAGTTATTGTATTGTTTATTTCAAACAACAGCTCAATAGTGGTTTGAACTGTCTATTCATTGATAGAGCAGAAACAAAAAGTGAGAAACAAAACATCAGTTAACATTTGTTTTCACATCTGTTTAGCCAACAAGTAAAAAATATACCTCAAAAATCTGAACAAGATTAACAACAAAAATGAACTGGCCATGGCAAACAGAAACAGGATGACATAAATACAGATGGTATCATGGGTGTACACATCTACACAGCGTTTAACTACAGGGTTTCCCACTATCACATGTGTTGCTCAACATCTACACAGGGTTTAACTACAGGGTTCCCCACTATAACATGTGTCACTCAACATCTACACAGGGTTTAACTATAGTGTTCTCCACTATCACATGTGTCACTCAACATCTACACAGGGTTTAACTATAGTGTTCTCCACTATCACATGGGTTGCTCAACATCTACACAGGGTTTAACTCGGGTTCTCTACTATCACATGTGTCAGCTCAACATCTACACAGGGTTTAACTACAGGGTTCCCACTATAACATGTGTCCTCAACATCTACACAGGGTTTAACTATAGTGTTCTCACTATCACATGTGTTGCTCAACATCTACACAGGGTTTAACTTCAGGGTTCTCTACTATCACATGTGTCACTCAACATCTACACAGGGTTTACTATAGTGTTCCCACTATCACATGTGTTGCTCAACATCTAACAGGGTTTAACTATAGTGTTCTCACTATCACATGGTCGCTCAACATCTAACAGGGTTTAACTACAGGTTCCCACTATAACATGTGTCCTCAACATCTCACAGGGTTTAACTACAGGGTTCCCACTATAACATGTGTCACTCAACATCTACACAGGGTTTAACTACAGGGTTCCCCACTATAACATGTGTCACTCAACATCTACACAGGGTTTAACTTCAGGGTTCTCTACTATCACATGTGTCACTCAACATCTACACAACAAATGTAGCCAAAATTCAGCCAACAATTCTGAGCAGGATATTGACTTTTGCAAATAACATTTTAATATGCAGATCTGGATCAGATAGACATTCAAAGAACTTTGCATGCCTTCTCATATTTCTATAGGGAGTCTCATTTCAAGTTAATCAAGAGAAAGTGTGTATGTTATGTGCTCTCTGAATTTCATAACCAAAACTGACCTACCCAGCCATTTTTGATGTGCAATTTATCAAACGTTGTTACAGGATAGTGACTCAGTCTATTACCCCCGACATTCTGAATTCGAATCACACTGCAGACAGTTTGGTTGCAAATTGTTTTGAGGTGGATTTTTGCAAAAAGGACGATGGCACCACCCGTTCAGAAAGCAATGGCAAACTACTGAACGTAATAATGCCTAGAAAATCACAAACAGCGTTAAAAAGCTGGGGTTGATTCGCAAAGTCCTGTAAAGGATATGCAATTAACTTTTATTACAGGCTGCGCTATTTTGGAATAACCTCCCATTGACTACTTGTCTTTCTGTTCTACCAACTGGTTATGTCCCTGGTTGATTACAAACTTGGCATACTCATGACATCTTGATCATCCTGTAAGTGAATGGAATATGTTCAACTTAAGACAAGTGTAGAGTCCTCTGCTGCATTCAAAATACCCCCATTGTGAAGAAGAGATATATGCTTGGCGTCCTGTCTCTACACTCATCATTTTATCGCTCAAATCAAAGCATATATGTGGGTTACTGTAGATTAGAGACACCCAATATACCTCTGTATTCTGAGAAAGCATGCCTGTATGATGGGGGAACTCTGATAATAAGGAAAGCAGGCCTTCCCGCAAAAATCTGTCAGATGCATCATGCAAGGATTAGAAGGCTACGATGGATTAGATATGTCCTAGAAGACTATGCCTGAATTCATATCGGGTGAACACAGAAGAAGATACACCCACTGAATAAGAATACTAATGATATTAAGGGCACAAGAATCAACCATGGCATGTATTGGATGGTTGAAGCTGATAGAACAATTGGTTATATAACAACAGTTGCAACTTTTCCAAAAATGGAAATGGATCCAGATAGATGAGAACATGGCCAACTTCCACAATAATATCATTGCCTTGGAAGGTAATGTAATTAAACAGCTGATAGCAGACAATGCATGTGATGATGATGATGTTGTATATATAAATGGGTCTTTGCATGGTGGTAAGAAGTCATGCAGGGTTCTCTACTAGCATACAGGTAGGGTCATTGCAATAGGACAACTATTTTCAGTATAAGGATGGAGGTTGAAGCCATTACTGATGCGATATAATGATTAACTGGAACGCCATTTACTGGGGCAGTTGTTGTGTCTGATTCTTAATTGATGCTTTGGAAGGTCAATAAAGTCATTTATCAAGGTTTCCAACCTTCAAACCTCAAGATGTATACCTGGATAAACTGTCCCGGAACTGCAAGGGTTTGCAACAATGAGAGAGCAATCATGCTTACATCAACAGCATCAATCATCTGGGATATTAGAATGGATAAGGAGTACATCCTTTGGTTTTTTTCTGTGACAATCCAAGAAGTAAAAAGCAAAACTGGATGTCTGATGGGCAGAATGAGGGAATGTGTTTCACAAGGAAGCCACTAAAACTAGGAGTATACCTACCAACATCTGTTAGGTGAGACTGAATACCTATGGGTCTGCCTAGAGTGCTAATTCATCAGTTTAGTAACCAATAACCAACATACAAATCTTCTGTCATTATTTTGTTATCTATGTTTATGTCATTTCCCCAAACCAATACAACAAGTAGAGTTAAACATTTGATCTAGACATAAAAGAACCTTTGGAAGTGGATAATCGATAAGAACAGACTGCAAAAAAAACTGCTGCCTGGGAAAATTCATCGAAAAAGATAAAAATAAAATTCCTACATTTGCACAATCTTCAAAATTACATCGGGACCTTCATCGATGCTACCGAATTCATGCAATACTACTGAGATCTTCATCGGTGCTACCGAATTCATGCAATACTACTGAGATCTTCATCGGTACTACTGAGATCTTCATCGCAATTCATGCAATTACTGAGATCTTCATTGGTGCTACAAATTCATGCAATACTACTGAGATCTTCATCGGTGCTACCGAATTCATGCAATACAACTGAGATCTTCATCGGTGCTACCGAATTCATGCAATCTCGAGATCTTCATCGGTGCTCGAATTCATGCAATGCTACTGAGATCTTCTGGTGCTCCAATTCATGCAATACTACTGAGATCTTCATCGGTGCTACCGAATTCTTGCAATACTACTGAGATCTTCATCGGTGCTACCGAATTCATGCAATGCTACTGAGATCTTCATCGGTGCTACCGAATTCATGCAATGCTACTGAGATCTTCATCGGTGCTACCGAATTCATGCAATACTACTGAGATCTTCATCGGTGCTACCGAATTCTTGCAATACTACTGAGATCTTCATCGGTGCTACCAAATTCATGCAATGCTACTGAGATCTTCACTGCTACGAATTCATGCAATGCTACTGAGATCTTCATCGGTGCTACCAAATTCATGCAATGCTACTGAGATCTTCATTGGTGCTCAATCATGCAATGCTACTGAGATCTTCATTGTCAATATGCAATACTAGAGATCTTCATCGGTGCTACGTTCAATCACTGGATCTTCATCGCACGAATTCGCAATACTACTGAGATCTTCATCGGTGCTACAAATTCATGCAATGCTACTGAGATCTTCATTGGTCTACAAATTCAGCAATGACTGAGATCTTCATGTCACGATTCATGCAATACTACTGAGATCTTCATCGTGCTCAATTCATGCAATACTACTGAGATCTTCATCGGTGCTACCGAATTCATGCAATACTACTGAGATCTTCATCGATGCTACCAAATTCATGCAATCTACTGAGATCTTCATAGGTGCTACCGAATTCATGCAATACTACTGAGATCTTCATAGGTGCTACCGAATTCATGCAATACTACTGAGATCTTCTTGTATAAGAAATAGATTGGAGAACACATGGTTATTCACCGAAGTGCAATGATGATTCAATCAACCAATCAATCTAGACTAAAATAGCATAGAAATCAGTAACAGACACAGCAGTATTACATTTTGTTATGCTAGTTTCAATAAAAATGACAGTAACAACATAGTAAATGCGACAATAAACAAAGTTTTAATAATATCTATTGTACTTGTTTTGGCATCTTAAACTTGATTACATACATAGAAAAAATCAATAGATTATGACTGCGGACAAAGCACAGTTTAGTTTATATGTAGACTATATTCTTGTATATCTTTATTTCTATGTTAACAAAGCAACACTTCTTTGCGTTCGTTCTTTGACCAATTTTAATCACTCTTTGTGATATGTTTGATCTTTGCCAAGAACATGTATACGTTGCACATTGGTTTGGTAGGCCCTAAACGCATAGACTGCTACATGTTTAGGACATGTGCATCCATTTCAGCAAACCTCCTCAGTCGCCTCTTACGACATGCGTGGCAGGTAACAGTGGTTCTACTCTTTACACCCCAAATTTGGGCCCAGGTAACTACTTGGGCGACAAAACAACACTGAGATAGGATGCTCGCCACTCACTTCGAAAATAATTGGGTTGCGTCCCATGAGAAGCAATCAGTTTATTGTTCCAATGAATTTTGATCTTAATGTAGTTGAAATCGAGTTCCTAGTCCTATTAGATACAAACAATTAAAAAAAAATTCAATTATCCCAGATACCTAAACAGCTATATCAGAGGTAGCATTGCTGCCAGTAGGTTTAACCATGTTGAACAGGTCAAAGGATAGGGATCAGACAGAGATGGAAATTCCTTCCCTTCAGGCTGAAGGATTTTGAGTTGGGTTGGCGGCCCATCATAAAAAAAAGCTAGCTACTGAAACACCAACAGATTATTCAATCAGATACTAGGACAGCAATCGAGGGCATGTCAAGATAGATCTGGTTGCAGGAAATTTGTTGATGCCTTATGCTTCAAGGGAAGTTGAGAGAAGTTGAAGTTGAACATTCACACAAAAGTCTCCTTGACAGTGGAAGATCAATAAGAGTAGATTGAAAAGTCGCTGCTTGGTAAAACATCAATGAAATATAAATCATGGCATATCCTTTACAGGACGTAGCCATCAACAACAGTAAACGAGTGGTCGATTTTCTAGGCACCACTTACATGTTCAGTAGTTTGCCATTGCTTTCAGAACGGTGAGGTCTATTTTACCATTCGTGAAACTCCAACTGAACTTATTTGCTTCAAACTTGTCCTTGCGGTGTTTGAAGCAGGTACGCTGGGTTGTAATCGAACTCACCACTGTTTAAGCTACAGCAGCTCACGTGATTAATATCAATTAAAATAAAACTTCTAGAAATTTTCACTACCTTCAAAATAACATTAAGGAGTTGGGGCACTGCTGCTGAGATCTTCCAGTGTAAAAAAAACTAAAGATGAAGTACACATGGTTATTCACTAAAGTGCACAGATCATTGTATCTATCAATCTGATAAATCCTAAAGAAGTATCCCTAAACTGAACTTATAGTCTGTCTAAATCAGCATATATATTTAATCATTCATATTTAAGTATGTATAAAAACTGTGTAATTTAAAACTGAAATGTCAGAGTGACTACAACAAAACTAGATAGACATGTGACCTATGTGAGAAAAAAACATATTAACACAGGTTTTTAAATAAGTTTTGCAAATTAACCCAAACAGCTGATATTTTGACCAAAAATATCACAAACAAACTAGGATAATAATAACAGCTATACTAAATCTGTAAGTAAAGTAATTCAAGAACCCATTTTAATACCCTGAGGTCTTCATCTTTTCTCTAATCCTGTTTTGCCTCACAGCATCAGTATAAGAAGAGATTTCTAGAACAGGCTTTTATGTGCACTTCAAAAATAGTGTTATTTACCGCCACTGTTGTTTCTGAGGCCCAGATTTGGCGGGAAGCGTTTTGCTTTGTATCCACCTGTATCAGAGTAGCTTTGCTCTTTGAGTCACACTGTCTGTTGGTAATCTGCTTATGTGGCAGAACCATTTAATTTGTTGTTTCTTTCTGAAGTTCAGTACTGATGTTGTACCCACTTTTTTTCTGATGTTTTCATTTCTACACCGGTCTCTTGATACTCCAAGCATTCTGGGTAGACACATACTCTCTGTCTGGACTAGTTTTCTCCCATCATTTAATGTCAGCGTCCAGGTTTGGCACTGGTAATATAATATGGAGAGAAAGATTGTGTTGTACAATTCTATTTTAGTGTTTATGGTGACGTGTATATTTTAAAATATGAAATTTGTGTTTTATTTCTCAATGAGAGAAGGTTGTTGAAAACAGCAACATGGTACACACTTATGATCAGCACATTATATTTAATCCAGATTTGAATAGTAAATATGGTCACAGACAAATGAAAGACACAGAATGATGACTAGCAGAAAATATGACTAGTATTGAAAGATGATTGGTACTGAAAATTAACTAACACTCAAAGATGACTGACAAAAAAAAGAAGATTGCTGTCACAGAAAGATGACCGGCACAGAAAGATGACCGCCACAGAAAGATGGCCGGCACATAAAGATGGCCGACAGATAGATGACCAACACAGATTGATGACCGGCTCAAAAAGATGACCGGCACAAAAGACGACCTGCACAAATAGAGGACCAACATAGATAGATGACCAACAAAGAATGATGACCGGCAAAGAAAGATGGCCGCATAGAAAGATGGCCAACACATAAAGATGGCCAACAGATAGATGACCAACACAGATTGATGACGGCTCAAAAGATGACCGGCGACATGAAAAGATGACACGGATGCACAAGAATGATGACCGGCACAGAAAATGACGGCACAGAAGATGACCAACATAAATATGCCAACGATAGATGACCAACACAGATTGATGACAGGCCAGAAAGATGACGGCACAGAAGATGGCAGAAAGATGACCGGCACAGATAGATGACCAACATAGATATATGACCAACATGATGACCAACACAGAATGATGACCGGCACAGGAAGATGGCCAACACAGAAAGATGACTGACACAGACAGATGACCGGCTCAGAAAGATGACTGACACAGACAGATAACTGACACAGAAAGATATATAAAAGAAGTAAAGTGATAACACTACATAACAAATGATATATATATTTACACTTGGAAAAATAAAGCATACCTAACTATCCATATTAGCATCAACTGTTTTATTATATTGGATTCAAAGTTGAACCCTTATTTTATCCTATCTTGCATTCATGTCACTGGTCAGGTTACATTCTCCAGCCTGTCACCAAAACAAAGTCCACTTCTTCTAGAGATTGATACTACTGCTTCATAGTTTCACAAATGTTTTCTGAAATCGCTCTACAACCAAGTTTGATATTTTAACACAACAACTAATAATTGCTACAACTGATTCAAAAAAAAAATTTGTTACTGTCTGTAGTACCGCTTTTAGGGCAGTGTAGGACAGGTGGGACAAGAACCTGAGGAATTTAATGGCCGCATGGCTAGTGCAGTTGCTGCGAAGCCATTCGGGTTAGGATTTTTCATTTATGCCCAGCTGATGCCATGGTTTATTTCACTGACAGATTCGCTCAAAATTTGCCCTAACGCTTCTTGATTGCTACAAATTCTTCATATATTTTTATCCATTCTGTTAACTTGTGGTAAAAGTACATTCATTTATCTATTAAATTATATGTCACTCATGTGCTGGTCTACTTGTAGGCGCATAACTGACAATCACTAAAACTCAGATCACATACAAAGCACAAAGAGTAGTTAACAAGTGGTCAATATGGAGCGTTCAAGATGAAGATATGTCATTCACTAAATTTTGTTACAAAAACAAAGAAAATGACAGTTTAATTTGTACATACCCCTGTCGAATGAAAAACTGAGCAAAAATTAGTTTGGCAACATTGTATTTTTCAATTTAGTAGTCAAAATGTTAAGATATTGTTTGCTAAGTATTCTTGAAGTATATGATCAAACCACACAGTTTAATCATTCATTTTATAATTTTTCCCATGCACTTATATACTGGCAAAAATAATTTTTAAAACTCAACAAGTTTTCATCAACCACAGAAGTACCTCATATACTGTTGCGGTTGTTTCAGTAATTGTGTAAGAAAGAAATCAAAGTGCATATGGTTATTGAGTAAAGTGTAATGATGGTGGTTCCTATCTTCAGTTAGTCCCATACACAGGAAGGTTTTTGTGTTTAGCATTACACTTCATTAAGTAGAAAACTACAGTAGTTTAAGATTTTTAAATCCTCATTTCATCATTACATTTCATTATAAACACGGAATTAAACAACTGAGATAAATGGTTGTGCTAATTTGCAGCCTTAAATTCCATAAGGAATGGCAAGGATAAATCGAACAAACTGCGAGTAACAATTTAATTACTGAACCAACTATCAAAATAAAACAATTTTCATACAAAAAGTCTTGTCAATTAGAAGCCAACAGTCACTAGAAGCCAGCAGAAATTTTTTTAATTAATTCAAAATGAAATAACACAATTTAAAACATGAAGCTATTAGAACACACAAGGTAATAAAACACAATGTGAATATAACACACTATAACACAATGTTATTAAAACACAATGTGAATAAAACACAATGTGAATAAAACACAATGTCTGTGAATAAAACAAAAGTTCAATGTTATTAACCCTTTGAGCCCTAGTAACTGTACCATAAAAACCCACTTCCCTAAGCTCCTGAGCAAAAACATCCCATATCAGAGTTATATTAAAACACAGATAAGTTTTCACACTTAAGTGCTCTTTAATTTGTTATTGACTTATCCTATCATCTCTGTTATTCCTGCTTATTATATATTTGCAGAATACTAAACTTTTAAATTTACTTGATATAATATATGGGAATGGTCATATACTCCTGTATGTGTAGATTGTTCTCCAGATTGAACATATAGCTTGAATATCAATAGATTAAAACTTGATTTAATCGATTGATATTCAAGCTATTCTTGATTGTCTAAATGATCATCTAACTCACTTTCGATATCCTTAACAAAATGATCCCATTCTAAGTCTAATTCATCTTCAGATTCATTCAAAACAAGTTCAGCAGCTTGCTCTGTTGTTATACTTTTATAGTGACCATTTGCAAAATTTTCAAAACATCTTTTCAACATGAAAATTCTCAACAAATTACATTATCAGTACACAAAAAATCCCACAACAGCGTCTGCCATCTTGCTAAACCATGCAGAACATGTGGGTTGTGTTTGACATCACATTTGTACACATTTTATTATCAAATACCAAAAATAATGATAAAATCGTCTCAGACCGATATTTCGGGAGCTCGGGATATGCAATGTTTACATTCGATCCCGAAATATCGGAAGCCTGGGTTCTAATGGTTAAAACACAATGTGAATATAACCCATTAAAACATGTTATTAAAACACAATGTGAATAAAACACAATGTGAATATAACACATTATTAAAACACAATGTGAATAAAACACATTATTAAAACACAATGTGAATAAAACACAATGTGAATATAACCCATTAAAACATGTTATTAAAACACAATGTGAATAAAACACAATGTGAATATAACCCATTAAAACATGTTATTAAAACACAATGTGAATAAAACACAATGTTATTAAAACACAATGTGATCTACATACAAATCCAAGTTTGACACAAATCTTGATACTTTATAACAAAGAACAATCTAAGATCACATCAAAGCAGATCACATTAATTTTGACAACAATAAATACTGCCCCCTTCACCAAAATTAATGAGGCATTTATAAAAAATGTGAACTGTAACGAATAAAATTGATTTTATTTTCCGTGGTCTATAGGTACGAGTTTGAATATATAATATCATACAATGTACAAGTATCTGGTGTTATAACTACATGCATGCTAGGAAGGGGTGTAATACTAATTGTAATCATTGGAAGAGAATAAAATGTGGACGGGAAGACATGTCGGCACCTAGTGCTTGAGGATATCTAAGTTGCAAAACTATGAACAGTGGGTTCATTATATTTATAAATAGCAAGTTCAAATGTCCATTAAACATTATAAATAGTAAGTTCAAATGTCCAATAAACAGTGATGGCAAAACTACACATGTTCAAATGTCCATTAACTCTTTCCACGTCCATTTATTTCCTCAATTTTTAAGCAATTAATTCAAGGGAAGTAAAAAAATAAAAAAAATTACGATCCCAACTACTCGTCAATAAATAAACATATATATATTATTATATACTAAATTGAAGAAAACTGGACAACCCAATAGAATAACAAGGTTAAAAAGTAGTAGAAGTAAAATAGTAGAAGTAAAACTAGAAAGACTTCTTATAAGGGAAGTAACTCTATGGCGCAGTGTGCGGCTTAAAGCGTGCAACGGACTTCCGCCGTGGTGCAGTGTGCGGCTTAAAGCGTGGAAAGAGTTAAACAGTGATGGCAAAACTACACACATTCAAATGTCCAATAAACATGATGGCATAAAACCACATTAATTCCATGTAACATGAGGAACAAATATTCAAAGTCCAAAAGTGTCTACAAAATTTATAACTTTCATTCCATTCAACAGTGATGGCAAACTATACACATTCAAATGTCCAATGAAACATTACTAAAACACCACTTCGATGTATTTGAATTTTAAACATCACAAAGATTAGTCCTCTAATAAAACACTGGAAACTCATAGTCACATAGTCTTTCTAAAATTGAATAACTTTATGTTGTAGACATTCTAAGAGCTTAAACTGTGAATGGCAAAAGCACATTCAAATGTCCATTAAAAGATGATTGCAGATAAACTTATTCACACGTTATGTCCATTAACATGATCAAATTCCCTTCAAGCTCAATAAACAGTGATCAGCTACATTCAAATGTCCTAAAAGTGTGGCAAAATCAATGTTCAATGCCTTACAGTGATGGAAACTACCTCTTCAAAATGTCCAACAACAATGAGGGAATATCACACATTTAAATGCCAATAAACAGTGAGGTCAAGACTCCCGTTCAAAAATGTCCTTAAACATATGGCAACTAACGTCAAATGTCCATTAACAGTGACTGGCATTAACACACTATCACAAGTCAAAATGCCCACATAACAGTGATGAAAGTCCTACAACTCAAAGTCCCATTAAACGAAGTGATGAGCTAAATTACTACTAAATCATTCATGTCAATGTTTCCATTAAACAGAATGCATAAAACCCTTATTTCCATCGTTCACAATTTGTCCAATTAAACAGTGATGGCAAAACTACACACGTTCAAATGTCCATTAAACAGTGATGGCAAAACTACACACGTTCAAATGTCCAATAAACAGTGCATGCATAAACATATCAACTACACGTTCAAATGTCCATTAGAAGCCAGTGATGGCAAAACTACACACGTTCAAATGTCCATTAAACAGGTGGAAAATACGCATGTCAAAAACTATCAAAACATTCAAAGTATTACTGCATCATGAAAATATGGATAAAACATCAGTAATACTACATGAATAACGAAGAAAAGCATAAAATTGGAAGAAACATTGGCATGGTATAATAAGAACAAGAGATAAGATTAACCTGCAATTGTTTCATCACAGTTAAATAAATGATACAATGGGGTTACAGCAACAGTCCTAGTGGTCTCTGGAAAAAATGCCCTTGTGAACAGAATGGCGTTCAAAATACAAGAGACATAACCCATGTTTAAACAATGTTAGTCTAAGAAATCAACTTTGTAAAACTTGACTATGTTAGATTTTCTTCTTTGGTCACCATTCTCTCTGTAGCAGATTTTAAATGTTGCCGCTTTGTCATCGGTGCTTGCAAGGGGAGCAAAGAATAGTAACACTGTAACTTTCAAGGCATGTCATAACAGGTGACTAAGGTAGGTGACTAAGGTAGGGGCCTAGGAAGCTACCTAGCAAATAAAAAGTGTCACAGAAATCGGATGTGTTGGCCCACTTGTAGGGGCAATGTACAATCGCTCTTAGGCGATTTGTAGATCACATACAAATCACAAAGAGTGGTTTAACAAGTGGTAGATATAGAGCGTTTGAAGAAGTTGCTGCTGTTAATTACTAAATAATTTGACTGCAAATGATGACTAATATAAAATTGCTGACAACAAAGGTAATTGCTTCAAAAATAAAGCAGAGTTGCTTGTTCAGATGTTCTGAACTGGTACAGCTAGTATATAATACATTAGTACATATTACTAACACAGAAAGTTATGCAAAATAATTCTCCAGCAAAGCCAGCAGGTTGCCAGTATCTTGCTTGTAATGAAAATCCAAGAGCACTTTGGTGATGATATTAATTAATTTTGCATAGTTTTGTATTCATATTTCAAATAAGAATTATACAAATTCAAATGAATGATGCCACACAAATATATCGGTTTTCAAAATCAACTGCATTCCAGATAGACCTATTAGTATGTTCCAGGTAGACCTATTAGTATGCTCCAGGTAGACCTATTAGTATGCTCCAGGTAGACCTATTAGTATGCTCCAGGTAGACCTATTAGTATGCTCCAGGTAGACCTATTAGTATGCTCCAGGTCAGTACCTATTAGTATGCTCCAGGTAGACCTATTAGTATGTTCCAGGTAGACCTATTAGTATGCTCCAGGTAGACCTATTAGTATGCTCCAGGTAGACCTATTAGTATGCTCCAGGTAGACCTATTAGTATGCTCCAGGTAGATCTATTAGTATGCTCCAGGTAGACCTATTAGTATGCTCCAGGTAGACCTATTAGTATACAATTTCTTACAGCTCACAGACAAGGGTAAGCATAAAACTAACAAAAAAACTGTTGTTACTGCCTGTAGTACCACTTTTTAGAGCAGTGTATGACAGGTGAGACGAGAGCATGAGGAATTTAATGGCAGCATGGTTAGTGCAGTCGCAGCAGAGCTGTAAACATAGGGTAAACGATGCGAAAGAAAGGGTAAACATAATGATGATTAATGTAGCATCAAATTTTACTTCTATTCTCTCCATCATCAAATAGTCTGTCCTAAGCAGAACTTTGCAACCCCAACAATCCATCGGAATTTCTCTCATAGGCCGGATGTCCCGCCTTTGTAGCCGTCATGTTCAAACCATCAGTTACATCCTGAATCCATCTTCTCCATAGTCTTCCTCTTCTTCTTTTTGCTGGTATGCCTCCTTCCATGATGGTCTTCTCCAGCCCTTCATGTCTTTTTATATGTCCAAAATACCTCAATTTTCTCTACTTATTTGTAGCATTAGCTAGTTTTCTTTGATTTTGAGTTCTTTCTGGATAGATCAATTTGTTCTCTTCTCTGTGTACGATATACGAAGGACTCTTCTGTAACACTTATATTCAAAAGCACATGTTTTTCCACTGCTATAGAGTGCATATTCCAAGAAATGATATTGCTAATAAGCCAACATTCCTTGATGCTCAGGTTTTCTATGTCTATGTTTTTCCTTCTCTTTGTCCGGGGGAGTCGTTTAAGTATTTTTTTAGCACTTTGTTGCAAAAGATTCCATTTTTTTCTTGAATGTTTGACTTACAGTCATGATTAACCCTTTCGCTGCTACGTACTTTCTGAAGACTGAGCTAAAGATAGCTACACTTTGTTTCTAGGTCACAAACGTGAATGTACGCCTATAGCAGTGACAGTAGCAATGTATAACGTTTTAGCATGTCTTTAGCCCACAGAGGAGAGATAATAACAGAAGTGTTAATGCGTTTTTAGAAGTAAATGGGAAAAACGTATATATACGTCCTTAGCAGCTAATGGGCTAACATCCATATGTTACTTAGTGGTTCCTTTTCTACACTTGGAGTGTAGAGATGTGCCAGAGGTAATGTCAGATTTGTATAATGGCTGTTTTCCTTTTGGCTTTGTTCCAGTCCAATCCTATGTCAGTCAGGGACTGTGGGTTGTCTTCCCAATGCACTCCGGGTCATCCTGGATCCTTGATGTGGTGGTCAATCCTCTCTGATTCTGCACATATGTCCAAACCATCACAGCTTTGACTTCTGCGCTAAGATATTTATGATCTGGGTTTTAAGATCATTATCTATTTCCTAATTAATAGCTTGGTGGCGTCTGTGGCTTAGGGGTTAGTGACTGTCTATTAAGCCTGACGTTCTGAGTTCAAATCACGCTGCGGACAGTTTGTTTGCAAATTGTTTGTGTGGATTTTACAAAGGACGATGGCACCACCGTTCAGAAAGCAATGACAAACTACTGAACGTAATAATGCCTAGAAAAATCACAGTGTTAAAAAAGCTGGGGTTGATTCGCAAAAGTCCTGTAAAGGATATGCAATTAACTTTAATTAAGAGCTTAGTCTCTTCTTGTCCCTTGAATTATCTTTCTTAGATACTTCAATTCTGAGGTTTGAGGCTGGCTCTCATGGGTTGTGCTCATATGTTGTCACAGGAAAAATGCATGTCCTTAGAAGTTTTAGTATTATCTTGTCTGTGTTTTGCTATGAGTTTTTCCTACTATTAGACCTCTTAACTGCCATCAGCAATCTCCTGGGTTTATTGTGCGCAGTCTATCTTGTGTATAATATTACAGAATCTCTTTGCATGTAAAATGATGGTAGACAAGGTTTCTCCTTCTTTTTCATCCTTTGGGAGGCATAGGCCCGCAACAAGGATTTCCAAACCCTCCTGTTGAAGGATGGAGTTGATGATGATGGAGTTGAAGGCTGGTAGTAGCATTGCTGTAGTTTTGATGTTCCTGATGATGATGATGTTTTCTTTACAATGGCTGTGACACAACTACAATATATTGAACGACCATGGATTTTTGTGGAGTCATATACACATATTTATTTGATGTTAGGATACATGTGTGGACAACACACCAAGAACACGTCCATCTGTATCCTATGTTTCTGTTCGTTCTTTCATGTTTACTAAAATGTTCCTACTCTGACCGTCACTACACAACTACGTCAACTAGTTTCTCTACGTCGATGTCTCGTTTTAGTGTTGCCATCTGCTTAGAGAGTATCTTTGGCTTGCAAACATTACAGTCTGCTAATAAACTATCTAAATATATACAAGCTACACACTAAAGCTAACTGTCTGGTTCATCAGCTGCCACCTGGGGGACTGCTACTACACTCCTATCTAAGGTCATCTTTACCAGACTGTCCCATTTTCTTGCATTCCGTTTCCAACTCCTACCTCAAGGTGTTCCTGGATCTTCCCTTACCTCTATTACCCCTCCGTTTCTCCTACCAAGCAGAATGTCTAGGCTGCCTGATATAGACTGGACCAAAATCCTACAAATTTGATTAACACCAGAATCTGTGATTATTTCACATCAAAATCTTCCCAATTTACTGATATTACACACCAAACATGGTACCAGCAGTGAGAACATGGACATACAAAAATCAATATAATAAATGGTTAGAACAGCAAATCAACTAACATGATTGCACATTCTGCAACAATAAAAAGGCAACAACTCGCTTATGTAATACAATTTCAAGTTATCAATACACTATAGGAAAACATGAAGAATAAAAGAACGCAATTTAAACTCTGGTTACATGAAGTGTAGGAATAATAAACAATATATGGAACAACATTTTGCAATCACATATATTCCTGAATACAATGCACAAGAGACATTATTTTCTGCATAAAACAAACACAAATGGGAAAGATAATGCTTCAATCTTCAACTGTTCATCAAACAAACATAAAAGTAAAATAGAGCAAAATATTTGAAGTACATTGTGGTATTTGAGAAGTAGTATGGTATTTGAATTAGTGATTTGTGTAAATATGGCCTGAGTCGCCCGAGTGGTTACCGGGCCCAAATTTGGGATGTAAAGAATAGAACCACTGTTATATGCCATGCGTGTCGTAAGAGGCGACTAAGGAGGTTTGGCTGAAATCGGATGCACATGTCCTAAATGCGTAGAAGTCTTAGTCTATGCATTTAGGGGCCTACAAACCAATGTGCAACGTATACACGTTCTTGGCAAAGATCAAACATCACAAAGAGTGATTAAAATTGTTTGTAAAGAACGAACGCAAAGAAGAAGAATATGGCCTAAGTTCTTGTTACAGAACTGCTTCAAGCAACTAAGCTAGAATATAATATTTCAAGACCAGTAATAATAACATGCATGGGGTTGCCAATAGCGAAATAGATAACATATTGTGTTAGTAACCATACAGTGTGTGGTTGGACTATGGGAGATAATGATCATTGTTTAGTTGGAGATCTAAATTACAAGTACCTCTGAAGTTGAAGTAAGGCTCACCTGAATGTGGAGGGACACTGGTGATATGAACAGCAAGTCTTCGTGCACAAATCAGTCAGATGCACCACATTAAATGTCCTGACTATGCCTTAATTCGTAGCAGGCTAAAAGAAAAGAAAAAAAGCATGCGTGCAGACAGGTTGCAAAAGACACAGAGGGTTGGAAAAACCATTGTGGAACGAGGCACCCAGGCAAAGAGAAGATGAAGACCCCTGGGGAGGCTTCAGAACATGATTGATGATTTGAGCATGATGGCAGCAAAAATGGGACATCTGGCCTTTGAGAAATAAAGAAATTCGGAAGAACTGTTAGGGTGGTAAAGTTCTGCTCAGGACAAGATAATTGATGATGATGACGGGCAAGCTTGCTTAGCAATGTCTTTCATTTATAAGTATATAAGTACAGAATAAATGAAAATCTCGGCATATCCTTTACAGGCCGTTGTCATCAACTACAGTAAACGAGTCATTGATTTTCTAGGTACTACTTACACATCAGGCTTACATCAACAGTATCGTTTGTTTGGGAGTTGAAGATGGATAAGGGGATATTCTTCGGTCTCTTCACGACTGTCTGTTGGATGAGGACACTAAAATCGATGTTGAATCGATCAAGCAATTTAAGCAGTTTGTAGTTACCCGTTGTTCAAGTCGAACTGGATGCCTGAGAGGCAGAGTGAGAGGTGTGTTTAATCAGCGAGCCACAGGAACCATCAGTATGCATACTCTTTGATATCTGTTGGGGAGACTGAGCACCTATGGGTCTGCCCGGAGTGCAATGACGTCAGTTTAATAACCAATAACCATTCAGTAGTTTGCCATTGCTTTATGAACAGTAGGGACTATTTTTACCGTTCATAAAGCAATGGCAAACTACTGAACAAGTTCTAAATATATATTTAATGATCAAATAACAAGCAAACAGTCACATATAACTTGGATGCTCAACAAGAAATGAAAATGATGCTCCCATTTGCGAATATACAAGTTTGTGGTACAACAAAATCTTATTGCCAACACACACTATCCAAAGTATTGCAAGTCTTACAAGGATATTACATAACCGAATTAATAATATTACTGGTGCATGCACGTATATTTAACATTTGAAAGTGATAACAAATAGAGTAATTGAAACTCAATAGACAGCTATATGAGCTCTGATGGTACCGCCAGGGCAATACAGGTAGGGGAAGACCCAGGAACACCTGGAGATGGGAGTTGGAATACAAGAAAATTGGGAGAGAGTGGAGAGATCTGAAAAGGATGGCCTTGGATAGGCAGGTTTGAAAGGCCTTGGTTGCTGACCTATGCTTCCCTAGGGAAGAAGAATAGATAACTATAATAAAAATGTTTTGAATACATCAACAAGTTGGGAAGAAATAGTGTCAAATTTGTCAGTTTTTTGTTTCAGAACATACCACAGACAGCATATATCTGTAACAAGGTTTTTACTATACGTGAATGAAACATATACACAAACATATGCATTGCATTCCCATATATTTTGGATTTTAATAATAAAAGTTAATGTGGACTGGCCAACAACATCAACAAAAACTACCATCAAAGTGGTGTCATAAAAGTTAGCCCTCAACCACACAAAACAATAATATGTGATAGATTATATATAAGTTACATCATCAACTTATCTGCCTTGACAGTATCTGAAAAACTGAATAGAAACCCTGGATATGCACTCATGCCACCCTAAGAAGTGCTCAGTACTATTTAACAAGTTGAAAGTGTCAGCAGCAAGCACTTACACTGTAAGAAAAAAATAAAGCAAAGGCACCCTTTTTTCATACTTTGGTATACAGTGTTAGGCTTGTATTTTTCATTGACTGTCAGTACACGATTGGTGATGTGATCAACGTCACGTCAGCCCCCTTTATCTCCTATTGCTTTCCTGGTACACATTTGAGGTTGAAGCAGCCTGAGGGCCATTACGGTCTGAAAAATATTCCATGCCCACTGTGGAATTGAACCCCGACCACACGCCTAAGAAGTGAGTTCGCGAACAACTACACCACTGCGGCTCTCACTTTGTAACTTTAGACGAAAATGCAAATTTTCTTATCTCTGAAAAACCAGCTACCACTTCTTCAGCCTGGGTGACTAGAGAATAGACTGTATCAAAAATGTATCTCTGTCAGCTGATACATAAATCCATCTTACTGACACTGTGCTATATTTCAGCATCAAAATATCTTGATATACAATTTCCTGATTGCTAATCAAGAAGACAGATAATTCTGATCCACCAATCAAGAAGACAGATAATTCTGATCCACCAATCAAGAAGACAGATAATTCTGATCCACCAATCAAGAAGACAAATAATCCTGATCCACCAATCAAGCAGGCATGTTTTTCTATATTTCCGATTATTTCTCACAATGTTCACTTTCTTTATTAACTAAAAGTAAAGAACAACCTTTCATACCATGAGGTACATTGGGGAAATAAGGCGTTATATCAGTATTTTTCTTTCACCAACAGCACATAATGGGCGGTGTGGTCAACATCCCACCAGTCATAGTGTTTCCCTTTTATCCAGTTGAAAAGGTCATTACCTGGCAGCTGAAGGGTCAGGAGAATTAAGTAAAGTGAGCAGGTCAAACTACTCACTCCCATGCATGATATTTGTGGAGTTGATCAACTTAGTTGAAGGTTACTATCAGAAGTCATTTATTTTTAGAACAAATACTCCCAAAATCAAGTTGACTTCCATATTCTTCATCACCTTTCAACTCCCAACAGAGCACACGTCTTCAACAGACTTCTTCCAGCTCTTCCTCTCTCCACCATCCCCTCCAATTATCTCCATGCCCTATCTATCCCCTTAATATCAGCCTCCAGCTCTCCAGGCATGTCCAGACACCTCCACTCCCCCTTCTTCACAAGTCCCCTCTGGTCGGTCTTCACAACATGTGTCCTATCCATTACCAGCATATGACTTCCATATTGTCCAAGTGAAAACATCAAGAGGTTGATAAATAATGTTTATAGTGTTTCACACTGCCAAGAAGCTGAAAATATATCAGGGGGATCTAAACACAAAGGACTAACTTCATTGCACCAGGTTCCCCAAACGGCTTGATCCGTCTCTGCAGCAGGAATGACATGCCACCTACAAAGAGTGGTACCCAAAGCACAAAACTTCGTACCTCCTGCAATTCAATGATCTCTGAAAAATGCACTCGAACAGAGCAGCGTGGTCTGGATTCAAATCCCCGACCTCTGGAGCGCACGACAAGTGACTTAACAACAGAGAGACCCCCACATGATGCAAAACCACTAACCTTCGATGAAGAGAATTCTCTTGATCTGATTCTACACGGGCATGTTTTTTTTTAACAGTAAACTATTATTTAAAGATAACAATATATAAACAACACAGGAAACCAAAAACATGGCAGAATATACAGAGAAAGACTTGTTGACATGAATTAAGTTGGGAATTACTAGAAGAAAAACAATTCAGAACAAAAACTTGTGTGTTTAAGCCTTCGACCTCTGAACCCCAAAAGGGGTCAGTGATGTAAACAAAAATAATGCTATATAGGACTATGCATCAGAACTGTTATCTTGTGAAAACAAATCACCAAGTTCTTGTTTACTGATACCTGTTTCCTCATTTACTTTCAAATATTCTATCAACTTTGTCACATGTTCAATCTTTAAAACAGTCTTCTGGAGATGTTGATTCAAAAAATCTGCGCTAAATTTATCATAATAATTTTTGGAAATACTATCGGCAACGACAGGTTCTGGCATAGTGTTGGAATCTGTGAGCTCACGAAGCTTCCCTTGCAAGTGCGTCTGCTTTCTTTGAAGCATCTGAAGCAATGATGTACAGCTCTGGATGTTTTCCTGAATGCAATGTTTAGAACACATGTCTGAGGCTAGATGAAGCCTGGTGTCAAATGTTGCATGATGCAGAACAAAATGAATTAAATTCAACAATGAAACATCATCATTCATGGGAAACACTGCACTATCAGCTTTCCTGAGGAAAATAGCAAGAGAAAAAACAATTGAAATTATACAATTCAAAGTTCAGACAAATAATAAGATGAAATGTTTATTTGTTTATGTTTTCAGCCAACTAAATCACTCTTTGTGATATATTTGGTTTATGCCAAGGACGATTAAATGTTCCGTCTCAGTGCATTGGACAGGCACATCCTAAATTTTGGGTCTATGATACAATGTTTATTTCTGAGAGCAAATTTTGTTTGTTGACAATTAAATCAGTTATAATTATTGAATGATCCATCATTATTGCACTTCAGTGAGTAACCATGTGTGTTCGGATCTCTTTCTTACACAAAAAGATCTCAGCTGCAGTGCACAAACTCCGTAGCACCGGCCAGGGTCTCCAATGTAGTTTTGAAGATGGTGAATATATTTTTTTTAACAGATAATAAGATAATGAATTTTAATCTTTTCTTAGGAATTTTGCCCAGGAGGTGGCTTTCCAGCCTGCTCTTCTCGATTTTGAACTGCCAAGGATTCTTTTACATGCTCAAATGGAACACAGGATCTATGTTTTATCGTCCGTCTTCGATAGGACTAGGAACTCGATCTCACCTACACTGAGATCAGGGATCATTGAAAAATATTCAGATGGCTCCACGAGGGAGCGAACCTGGTACCTTTGACATGAGAGACGAGCCCCTAACCTCTACGACACAGAGACCCTGAGCGTATAATTATGGTGTCTAATATGACACCTCCAACTGCTTTTTGTGCGAAGGCTAGCTTTCCTTATTACCATTGTCTCTTGCCAGTCAAGCAAGGCTTACTCCAACTTCAGGGGTACTTGTAATTTAGGTTCCCAAGTGAAGGATCTGGACCTTCTTTAGTCCAACCATTACTGTGTGCACACCCTGACTTTGTTGGGCTCAAGTTGGCTTTGAATCACAGAATTTGAAGGCATGTAGTCACTAGTGCAGAGTGTTACCAACTTCGTTTTCGTGACCCACATGGGTTAAAATATCTTGAGCAAGAAGAGGATGATAAGTTTCAGTAAGCTACACACAAGACAACATTTTAAGAGTTGAATTCTAAAATATATTTATTTCTAACTATTATCAAGTAGCTTGTTCCTTCCAGAACTTGGCTCCCATGACAGAAGTCCTGAAAAACTCTCTATTCTGTGCAAGTTGACCAGCATCAGCAGCAGTCATTCTCACATCGTCAATGACATCTTGCACTCATCGTCTTTTAGGTCTTCCTCTCATTCTTCTTCCAGGCACCTAATTATATTATTCTATATTATTCAAACTATAAATGACAATATATTTGTTCACATACCGTCTAGCAGGAAAAAAAATTATAGATGGATAAGAATCAAATGTGTACTCCCACGGTAGATCATTGGTAGCTCCATTGATCCTGAGAAAGAAAATAAAATACTGGAAGAACAGTTCGGCAAATACATTTCAAAGTCAGGTACTGATAATATTATAAATTTTCTTCTTCTTCTCTTCAAGCATAAGGCATCAGCAAATTTCCTCCAGCCAGGTGTCTTGAGCAAGCCAGTTTAGTTAATTCTAGATCTTTCCCTTCTCTTCTCTTTCTCATTTTACAGTTCATCTCCATGTCTCTTTAGGTCGCCACATACCTCTCTTGCCTCCTGGAGTCCATTTCAAAGCCACATGCGGGTGTCTGGTCTTCTGTATTCTTAATGTATTTCCCAACCACTTACATCTACTTTTTATTTTCTTCTTGATATTGTTGATGCATGTGTGCCAGGTGATCTCAGTATTTGCTCTTCTCCGTTCCCAATCAATACAGAGAATTCTTCTGAGACATCTTCCCTCAAAGTCTCTTATATGACTGTCTGACTTATTACTTGTTTTACATGTCTCTAATCCATATAGTAGCACTGAGAGACCATTTAATGTGTATATATTGATTTTAGTCTGTGTCCTGTAAGGTAATGATCTCCATATGTTGTCTAATGATTTGAATGTTGTAGTTGCCATTCCAATTCTTGCATTGATTTCTTTTCTTACATCCATATCTACAGTAACACAGCTGCTGCAAATATTTGAACTCTTCTACTTCTTTTATCTTTCCAACCTCTACTGTAATCTCTTCTGTGTTTTTTGAATTATTCTCATTACCTTGCTTTTATTAGTATTAATGTTTAGATCTACTGATTTGGCCAATTGACCTACTCTGTTTGTTTTCTCATGTGTGTCCTTTTTAGTGTGTGCCAACAGTGCTATGTCATCCGTGAAATCAATGCCTTCAAGTGTCTTCATTAGTACCCATATAATAACTCTGCCACTATCTTCAGTTATCTTCTTCATTACCCAATCGATAACAACTAGGAATAGCGATGGGGACATAATACATCCCTGTTAAAACACCAGAATTGACCTTGAACAATCTGTGGTGTGATTCCTGATGCAATACTGGTTATTTGATTATGTATCTATCAGATATCGGGGATGGGGGCCTTAATTGTAGTTTTGATGTAAACAAAGCCCAATGTACTTATGTTCAAATCACAAAAAGCATCACAAAAGTGAATAAGTGGTTAGACTAGAGTGAATGAAGATTATTGAATGATGTCAAACCTGCTGTCTTGCAGGTCGGCTGGGGACAGTCAAAGGCTAATGGAGCGCGAACCCAGTAAATGCTTGCTGAAGCCGGACACGTCACCGAAGGATAAGCACTAGAGCTCCAAATGGCGCTGAACGATGTGACGTAAAAATACGTTCTTGGCAAAGGCTGTTTATATACCACAATAAGAATGATCAAAATGACCGAAAAAGAACGAGAGAGAGAGAGAATGATGTCAAAACACTTCGAGCAGACTCATAGGTCCTCAGTAACTTTGATCTAAGATATCAGTGCTCTAGACACTTGGCTATGTCTGTTATGTCAGTGCTCTAGCCACTCGGCTAAATGTTTATATTAGTGTTCTAGCCACTCGACTATATACGTTAATGTAGGGAATGAAAACTAATATGGTTACCTGACAAAACTGATGTGCTTGGAAGAAGAGAAATATTCAGCCAAAGTCAGGAATGTGTGGCTGAGAGTTTGACAAAATCCACACCAATGTGCATAGATTAAAACAACAACATCCTGAGGAATGCAAATGCAAAAAGAGATTTAGTTGAGTTTTGCCTTTTTTGTTCACCACTATGAATTCAGGAGTAGTTATGGCTCCTTATATGGTGTCGCTGACTGATTTTTGCATACCACTTACTTTCCTTAGCACCAGTGTCCCCTGTCATTTAGGGGAGTCTGACTTCTGAGGTCTTCTTCTTCTTCGAACGCTCCATATCAACCACTTGTTAACCACTCTTTGTGATTTGTATGTGATTTGAGCGTAAGAGCGATTGTGCGTTGTGCCAGTTCAGCGCCTACAAGTAGGCCATCACATCCGATTTCTGCTACGCTTTTATTTACTAGGGTAGCTTCCCAAGACTCCTACTTCAGTCGCCTCTTTATGACATGCCTTGTAGAACGCAGTGTTACTATTCGTTGCTTCCCCTGTGAGCCCTGGCAACACACGGACAGACTTCAGAGGTAATTTAGAACCTCAAGTAAAGGGTTATGGTTTCCTATAGTCCAACCGTGTATCGTGTCAACACAGAAAATATTTGGCTTGAGCTGGACTTGAACCACAGAATTTCCCCAGCATGTTGTCACTACAGCAGACCTCAAGAGATTTAGTGAGATAGTCTCAATCGGCTAGAAAGTCAGATGCTCTAACAGTTAAATTTGGTTATTTAAGTCACATGAGATTGACCTAGGTGATATACAGCGCAGCTTCCAGTTATATAGTTAATTTGTTTGTAAACAATCTCTTTATTCTCTTCACAATGTGGATACTATCAGTACCAGTTGTCACATATCAGGATCCACAGTGTAGAGAGAAGGTAAAGAAAAAGATTGCTAATGATATATAACTGGTTGTAGATTTTTAAAAAAAAAGAGGTCTATAGTCAAAGGATTGACATCATTGCACCGGTTTTACCCATATGGCTCTGTCTTTCTCCACAGAAATAGCACGCCATCTGCAGAGAGTATTATACAAAGCATGAACTCCATAGCTATGGAAACAATCCTAGGCATCTCTGGAAAAAATAAACATAAAGAAGTGGTCTGAATTTGAATCCACGATCTATGATACACAAGGCAAAAGCTTAATTACTTATCCACAGAGATCCCCTAGTTGTAATAATCACCTATTCCAGCCTTGTCATGTCAGTATCAGTTGTCATTTGTCAGTCTCTGTGGCGAAGTGGTTGAGCAGTTTGTATTGCATTCTGGAAATCATGTGTTTGAATTTGGAGAGTGCCATTTTCTTCATAATGGCATTTTTTCTTTGAGATCCTGAGGGTTTGTTGCGGGAGTTACGGAGCTCACAATTTGGGCAAAACTCTTAGAAGTGACTGAGCCACATGTGGAAATCTAGTACAAAGTCAATCCTTTGTCTCTAGGTCCCTTTTAATTGTCAGATGTTATTATTTTTAATGTTTTTTAAGCACTAACAGTTTGCTACTGATTCCTCATCTTCTTCAATGATCCAACAATTCTTAAGTTTCTGTACTTCAACCAAAGTTAACGTTGTGATCTCTGCATGTATTACTTATAAGTTGTTGGTTTGTTCAATATTATTGAGGGTCTCTGTGATGTGGAAGTAACTTGCTCACCTCTTCTTCCAAAGGTACATGGTTAGTTCTTCGCATGGAGCATTAGATATATTTCTCCAGAGATCACTGATCTTGGTGTAGGTGACGAGTTCCTAGTTCGATCGGAAATGGATAATAAAACAAAGGTCTTGTGTTCAAGTTGAGTACATAAATGAACCCTTAGCAGTTGAATATCTGTAAGAGAAGGCTACAAAGCCGCTGCATGGGTCAAACTAATTAAAAACTTTAAAATAAAATCCTACAAAAATGTTATCTATCATCTTCAAAATTACACGGGACCTCGCTGGTGCTGCAGAGTATGTGCTCTGTTGCTGAGATCTTCCTGTGAAAGAAATCAATTGAAACATACATGGTCAATCAATCCATAGAGTTGTCTATTTAGCTGATGTCAAGATTTGGTTACAAAATAACTTAAAAACTTACTTCATCTTCATCCATGACAACATTAAGAAAAGTTTCTGAACTGAGTTCCTGAACACAAATACGACCTTGTTTATCACAGTTCATATTCTGGAAGTTGTTTGATTGCTTGTGCCTTTTCAATTTTCCTTGCTCAAAATCCAAAATAAATGAAACTGATTGAGAGAAAAAAATCAACATTAATTTACATAAATATATATATATACACCAGAAAATATCTACAGAGCATAGATATCTGATCACATCAGCAATTCAACCCTTCCAAATAACTCTTACTTATCTATGTTAGATAAATGGTCATCATGATTCTTCTTCTTCTGTCTTGAGCTACAAGTTTTCACTCTTTGGCAGTTAATGCCAGTCTATAGCATGTAAATGATTTCTGTCTACTTCTTCTTCTCGTTCGTTGACGTGCAATGTCTACACAATGAGTCCGGTTCTCTGGATGTATGTTGTTGTATTTGTTAGTTCATCAATCCTTCCAAACAGCTTTGTGTTGATGTCTGTCTCTGTTGGCCAGTGTTATTTCCGCAGTTGATTAATAAGGTGACAATCTTGCAGGATGTGTTCAGCTGCCTGTGCGGTCTGTCCACAAGCACATGCGAGTGATTCTTTTGTTGTTACACTGCTACTGTGTTTTCTGTAGCTGGGATAAACTAAAATATATGGTGATATCGATAGATGATCAAGGGAGGTCTGGTCTAGCTTGCCTGCACGGGAGGTCTGGTCTAGCTAGATTAAGTCCAGGACATTATAAAACAATGCTGTCCAACATTTTTATATATTGGGGAGCATCTGACTGATGGCTGTTAAAGCACGGGCGCCGAGTGATGATTACTATACTACTACTACTAATAACAAAAGTAATGTTAATACAGTTGAGATGAGAACTCTTTCTCAAGTGAAAAATATCATGAATCATAAGTCATCAAAACTGTGTAGCACTTACTAGTGTTACTGAGGGTAAATGACTCTTTCATTATGTAGTGCTCTTCATTCTGAAATGATAAATGTGCATGACCATCATACAAGCAACAGAAACTTAACTCACAAAATAACAAAACAATTCTGCTGAAATATGCCACAAATACTAACACAAGATGATTACTATAATATGAGCAGATTGGAACAAGTTATCATTCTGCGCCTTAGAACAGGACACAATCGACTGTAGCTATATGTATACAAAATTCAAGATTGGCAATTCAGCCATGTGCACAGGAACATCAGACTGCAGAGCGGGGTCAAAGGCTCATGAGGTCATGGTGGTAACATGAGCCAGGGTTAGCGAGGGCGCGCTACCAAGACCCTGCCCCAACCTCCACGCGGTGACCCTGGAAACAGACTATGGTTCCGGTCTGGCTAAGAGGGGCAGGGATCGGGAGAGAAAACTACTGGTAGTGGTAGCAGTGCAAGTATGGAAACACGATAAAGATACATACAAACAAAATGCACTAATCTCTTGACCGATGTCCAACAAGATATTGCCCAAGTCCCTCAACGCAAAGAAACAGCAACGAAACGTCTCAGACATGGATGAGAGGTGCATCCAGTGACCAAACGTATGTCCACGTAGGGCGAAGCTCGAAGCCCTGAGGAGGGGCAAACATTGCCAGCCCGTCGGCAAGAATAAATAAGACAGGACCGTAACGAATAAAAGTCTACCCTCGTGTTGGTGCGAGAGAAGATTGCAGCTGACCTCGCATTGGTAGCCTGGTGCAGACACATGTACTGGGCAAGGTTTGCGAGCGCAAAAGAACAAGTTGCGTTTAGTGCATAACAAAACTACCCGCCCTGGGAAAACCGTGCAAGGTACTGTGCGATTAAAAATTAACATCCCAGGAAGAACTGAGGTTGGTGATGCCTAACGGGACTGCCAGCCATGGGGCAACCGGGCAATGTTCGATTGCAGTCGTAACTAACATCCCCGGAATAACTGGGGCGGGTGATGGCGGCGAGCTAAAAATCCACAGTTACGCTGATAGCGCCGACTGAAACGACCTCTACATTATTTGTACTCGGCCCCATGCCAGAGCTTCCGAGGTAAATTGCAAATTGCCACGTACCAATGCGCGTCTAGAAAAGGCTGAGAATGTTCCTTCTCCGGATCAAACTCAAAATGTACGGTAAAGCAAGGCCGACAATGTACGGACCAGACAGGAAGTTCGGGTCTGAACATTGGCGAAGGCCGATACTTTACACGGTGTCTTATACGAGTAAGACGCCGTCCGAGGATAAGCTTACAAGCCCCGAGAAATATTTCTCAGTCAGAACGGGCATAAACAGCGTAACTCACTGTCCCGGCTTAGATCACAAAGCCCAAAAATACGGCAAAGCTGATCGTACCTAGGAAAGCTCACCCTAGTAAATCAAAGCTGGCTGAAACGAACACCCCACCGAAGGATAAGCAACTGGGCTCCAATAGGTGCTGAAGGCTGGTGCACGTACATCACGTTCTGATGTGTGGCTGTTTATATATCACAATGAGAATGATTAAAACAGGCCTAGAACGATCGAAGAAGAAGAAGAAGACTGCAGAGCACATACTACAAGACTGCCCCGAATATGACACACTGAGACAAACTCACTGGGTTAATGAAACACCCGACAGAAAACTACATGGACTCTGTGTGAGCTACAAAAGACAGTGAAGTTTATACAAGAGACAACATTGAATATATAGACAATATTTGGCTTAACGAAATGAAGGAGCTGAAATATCATTACAGTCATCATCATCAAATAGCTTGTCCTGAGCAGAACTTTGCCACCCTAACAGGCATTCGGAATTTTCCTCTCATAAGCCAGATGTCCTGCAGCCATCAGTTACATCCTGAATCCATCTTCTCAGTGGTTTTCCTCTTCTCCTCTTTGCCGGGATGATTCCTACATAACGGTCTTCTCCAACCCTTCATATCTTTTTATATGTCCAAAATATTTAAATTTTCTCGTTCTTATTTGTAGCATCAGCCAATTCTACGGTCATACAGATGAATTCTACAACTTGAATTAATTTATAATCTCTGAGGTCAGCGATGGATGTGAATTGTGAATTGTTTTCTGTCTTAAAGTGAATAAAAACTCAGAAACTTTGGTGTTAAAAAAGATCCATGCTAGGAAGATGCCCCCTTATATATTTATTCAATAACACGGGAATTATCTTAACTTCCAAACAAAAAAATGTTAAAACTGAGAGTGGTTATCAGGTAATAGCATGTCCCTTGGGGAATGTCGCTTTCATCACAGCTACCTGAAAAACTCTCTGTCTCTAGCAAGTTCTTCTGCCTCCTCCAGTGTCATGTTCAAAAAGGTTATGTGTTACATATATTTTACAATGTTGCATGTTGTTGAAAGATGGGCACTGAACAAGCATTTGGAAAACCAAATTGAGGTGTTGATGTGGATAACAATGGATTATGGATTCTTCTTCTTCTAATGCTCCATATCGATCAGGTGTTAAACCACACTTTTTGTGATTTGTTTGTGATCTGAGCCTAAGAGCAATTATCGTTGTGCCAGTTATGCAAGTAGGCCAGCAAACCCAATTTCTGCGATGCTTTTTTTTAAACTAGGGTAGCTTTCCTAGGCCCCTACCTCAGTCGCGTTTTACGACATGCTTTGTAGGTTGCAGTGTTACTGTTCTTTGCTCTACTTTTGGGTCCCAGCAACACACAGGTGAATTATGGATTCAAAAATAAACAGAGATGAACTGGGTAGATTGGGAATGAGAAGAGAATCCTGAATGAAAAAAGCAAAGTTCTTGTGGAAATTTCTACAGTAATTTTTGTGTGAAGACCGAGCCACTTGATGGATAGATAACATCACAGAGATATTACGACAACAGCTACAGATACAACACCTATGGCCCAAGATAGAAAAACTACAATCTCTCATAATGCTTCACAACACATATGAATATGAGATAATTAAGCAAATACAAATGAAATATGTTGGACATATAGACACTGCTGAATATCAAACAAGCCGAAAGGACTAACAGGTGGGAGGTAAAGAGGTAGACAGTGCTACAAATGGAAGATAATATTAAAAGTCAGATAAACAAGTTTGTGAATATGTGTATCAGCAGGACGAGGACAGATGGTATTGGAGATACACTACAGCCATATCTATTCCCGGGCACATGGTGCTGATGGCAATGAGAGAGAGAACAGGCTAGATGGCTCTGCTACCATATCAGAGGGTTAGCCAATGGATTGATTTGACATTCTGAATGCCCTCGTAGAGTGTGGCCGCAAAGAGGACTTTAATTTAAACCAATCCATGTCAACAGCTAGCTTGCAAGAGCTTCGAATAAAGATTAGAGTGGCCAGAAAAGAGCAGCACAACAGATGTATGAGTAGGCTCATCAATCAACATCAAACTGGTATAGCTAGTCACTGTACGCTGTTGGGGATATTGCGAGGGAGATCGGAGCACCTTTTTTTCTTCTATGTCTGCCCGCTATGAATTCAGGCGTAGTCAGGGTGTATGGTATGGCGCTTCTGACTGATTTTTGCATGAACATCTACTTAACATTTTATCAGATTCCCTCGCCCTACAGGCTTGAAGTTTAGATTCTCAAGTGTGATCGGATTGGAGCACCTATGGATGTGTGTGGAGTACAATGAAGATATTCCAAACTGAAACTAAAACTACAGTCAACTTTAAATATGAAGACAGCATATAATCGTAATCAGGATTACTTACCACTTTATCAAACAACACTGCTGTGGGCCTGTCAGCAGAGGTATAGGGTTTCATTCCAAGAGTATCATAAAACATCCAATGATTCTGAGAATCTATTGCATAGAAATTCAGAGATTTATTGCTGACACATCCCACATGTGTAAAATACTGTACTTTCTTTCCCAAATCTGAATCTTCCGGTTCAAAGTCTAGATTCCATAATGACTTTAATCCTTGCTGTTTCTCTACAGCAAGTCTATTACACAATCTACGAGGTAGGCTCTCTAAATGATGCCTCACATATCGATCTGTAGGACGCCTGATTTGCGAGTCTTCAACTGTCTTATTCTTAAAATTCAGTACATTTGTTACTGAAACATTTGAGTTCCATTTATCTACAGTGGAATTTGGTACCCAATGGATGTCATTCTCACTATAACCATCTCTAAGGTGGCAGCAGACGCTGAGATTTTCTGACCAGGAATAGTTCAGAATAATATTTCGGCAGCTGAGAGGCAAGGGACGGCTTTGATTTAAGGCAGAAGACAAATGATCAGGAAGTATATTGCACCCACTGCCCTCATGACGACAAACATTGCAAACTTTACTGCTTGTCTGAAAAATATAATACATAAGTTTAGGCACATTTTAAATAGCACCATAGTCATATTTATCAAATTTTAACAGATTTTTTGTCTCTAAATGCTGGCATGCATTCACTTTTAACATATAAATAAATCTTTATAAACTTATATATAAGAATATTTAATTTTAAAAGAACTGCAATAGACCAAGATGACATTCTTAATGCATTGAGAGACTTACCGATGAACAGAGGAGTTTCATGGTTGTAAATCTCACTCGCTGACCAGACAGAGAAATGGGTGCTCCAATCTCTATTTTACACAGGAAGACCTCAGCTGCAGTGCACGAACTCTGTAGCACCAGCTGGGGTCCCCGATGTAATTTTGAAGATGAAGATATTTATGTAGGAATTTTATTTTTAAGCTTTTTTAGTTATTGAGGATGGTTTTACATGCAAGTACTGCAACATAATCTAACACTTGTAAACATTGTGATAAGGTATATACACAGGTGAAAATTACAAAAAGCATAGTGACCGTTTCTGCCAACATTTAAGCGATGTACACAAACGCTCTGTGACCCCTGTAGCCACTCATTTCAATGAAGCTGACCTCTAATGCCTGTATATGTATGTATAAATAAACATTCTCTCTCTCATGATCACCCTTAGACTGATGTACCAGATTTCCCTATAAATCTCATTCTTGTGGAAATCTGATTTATGCAGCCTAAGCATGGGTGGGTTTCGTCACATCTTCAGTGCCATTTGGAGCTCTGATGCTTATTCTTTGGCAATGTGCATGGTTTTAGCCAGCGTTTACTGGGTTCACTCTCCGTCAGCCTTTGGATGTCCCTAGCCAGCCTGCAAGGCAGCAGGTTGCTATTTTCTTTTAGGGTAGCTACCCAGGTCATCTGCCCAGGTTACCAGTCTTTTTTTTTTTGGCTACTTGGTTTGCCTGCCGTCCAGTTTTGTGCATGGTTTGCTCCACTAGCCTTTGATTGTCCCCAATCAAACTACAAGGCAGTAGTAGTTCTCTGCGATGAGAAACGCGATTATTGTTCTCTGGATGGAAACCCTATCTTTGCGGCTGCACTGGACTCAAGCCCCTGCTAGGCTTTCCAGTTTTTTGCACTAAAAACATTCAAATATTAACACAGGAAACTTACATTTACTCCATAAATTATTGCAGAAACGCAGCAAGGAAGATTGTATCTAGTTTGTTGAACAGACAATACTGAACGCTCACACATCTGTGCCAATGACTGATATCTTCTGACTTGCTTGTTTCTTCCTTCTGACCATACAGCACGGATGTCTCTAAATGCTGGCTGAATCATACATTTTCTATACAGAAGAGCCACATCCTTCAGCTGTTGAGAGTATAGTAAATAAACAAATAAGTTCAGAAAAAAAGCTACAATGTCTTCCTATTCATATTCCTTATAAGAGAAGATTGGCCCGTCTGCCCAGCGTGTTCGTAGCGTGTTGGACTACGGGTGACTATCCCTCTGTGTGTGCGGGTTCAATTCCGCTGGATGGCAGAAAAAGCCACAGATTCCCCAGATTTATGGTGTTCGTGGCACCGAACCGAAGGGTTACGATGTCTATGGCACCGAGCAGAAGAGCTGAAAAGCTCAAGTGCTTCTGGATCCAAAAAATTAAAAATAAGAGAAGATTGCAGTAAAACTATGTAGCAATAGCAAAACATGTAAAAACAAAGTACTGTAGTTTTACAAAATACAAAATCAATACACAACAATATTTCGAACAACAGGCCTTAGGTCGTTTGCTCAAAACATTTCTGTGTATTGTTATTGTAAAACTACAGTACTTTGTTTTTATGAGTTTCGCCATTATTCATAATCCTGCAAAATGTATAATTGTTTACATTTTTAATGTTTTGTTTCCGTGTTAAATAGCTAACTTTCAAAGTAAACATTCCTAGCATAATCAGTGTTACTGGGACACTAGTGAGATAATTAAACTGAGGATTAAAAGTTGCTAGCTTTAACTGTTGCCATGCAGATTTAGTTTTTGTTAGCCCTGAAAGAACCATATTGGGATTTGGTCTTCTGCGATCAGTTTCTCATGTACAGAAAACAAAACATATGCTGAAGTCATTGAGAAAGTCATTTTCATAATAATATTCAACGTTTGTCTTCTAGTCTACTGTAGATTTACTCTTTATGAGGATTAAGCTATAGTGACCAGAGAGCATAGTCTGAACAAAAGTCTGTGTTGGTGAACCTGACGACAGAAAATTTAAGTCATCTAGTGTAGGACTTCTGACAAACTTGGGAAGACTGATTTCATCAGCAGAGCCCCGTGTGATGCCGGCGCCCGCAAGGAAAGCAGAGAATAGTACCTCTGCGACCTAAAGGCATGTCATAAGAGGCAACTGATGTAGTACCTAGGGAAGCAACCCTAGTAAATAAAAAGCATCGCAGAAATCAGATGTGCTGGCCTACTTGTAGATCGCAGAGGTAGTATTCTTTGCTTTCCTTGAGGGCCCAAGCACCACACAGGCGATCTCTTAAAATTAATATCCATACTTTGATAAATTTTATTTGGTCTCAAAACAAAATATAGCGAGACAACATGAATTCTTGAAAAATAATTTCATACACAGAATATCAATTCCTTTCATTTGCTTGAAATATTGTCTTAAATCTGTAATATTGTTTCTTGTCTTTTGTAGTTCACACAGAGGTTTGTGTAGTTTTATTTCCAGTGTCACATCTCTGGGACAGTGAGTTTGCCTTAGTATGTCATACTTGGTGCAGTCTTGAATTATGTGTTCTGCAGTCTGGGATGCTGTCCGCATATACATATGGCTGAATTCTCAAATGTCAATCTTGAATTGTGCATGCATCTGGATGTTCAGTTCAATGTGTCTTGTGTTGTGGCACAAAACGACAACAACTTCTCCTAACGCTCCATATCGACCAATTGTTAAACCACTCTTTGAGATTTGTATGTGATCTAAGCCTAAGAGCGTTTGTACGTTGTGCCAGTTATGTGCCTACAAATAGGCCAGCACATCCGATTTCTGGGACGCTTTTTATTTACTAGGATAGCTTCCCTAGGACTCTACCTCAGTTGCCTCTTACGACAAGCCTTGTAGGTCGCAGTGTTACTATTCTTTGCTTACCTTACGGGCCTTGGCAATACACAAGCGCAACTTATTCTAATCTTAGATCATTGTCAATAAAATGAATACCCATTTTCAAGACCTTTCACTTTTGCTTATATGACAATTGAACAAATCTACTCTGATCTCAATAATGAAACCTTACACTTGATTACACTAAATTAACCAGTCTCTCACACTTGATTACACTAAACTAACCAGTCACACTTGATTACACTAAATTAACCAGTCTCTCACACTTGATTACACTAAATTAACCAGTCTCACACACTTGATTACACTAAACTAACCAGTCTCTCACCACATGTAAACCACGCTCAATGTCAAAAAGAGGATTTTCCACATGGAACATGATGAAAGCTGGACCTCTGTTAATTTCTGTAGCCAAAGCTTGGCTCTTAACACCTTCAGGTGATAATCTTCTCACTGTTTTCTTTGGAGGAAAAAAAAATAATTGATGTTTCCCACACAACTCAGCAGATACTTTAATTGAAAACAGAAGGAGTAAAACTTTAAACTTTTTCAACATTTAGATGATAAAAGAGTTAATAATAATTCCTCTTGTACCATTATATGTTACATAGGGCCAGGAAGTAATTTCTCCACACCGATCTATCCTGGGCAACTCACTCAATCTCTTCCATGGAATTGAGACCGATATTTTTGTCCATCTCAGCAAAGTTTGTTTCAGGGTCTCCCTAGGGCGTCCTCTCTTTCTTGAACCCTTTGCCTCCCACTTGAATGCCTGCTTTGGTCATCATCATCAGGTGCCGTCTCCACATCGAAGGTTGGCTGCAATGAATCTCCAGCATCCTCTGTCTTTCGCTTGGTGTTGACGAACAGGAGTGACAAATTTTAAAAACAAATGGACGACTAAATACAACGTTTCTGAGAAACGCTTTCTAAAGAAACGCTTGTATTTAGTCGTCCATTTGTTTTTTAAATTTGTCACTCCTGTTGTTCGCTTGCTTGATAAAGGCCTTGTTGGTTGAAACGTTGACGTATTTTGTCATTGTTTTTGTAATTTGTAAAACTACAGTACTTTGTGATTACGTGTTTTGCCAATCAAATAGTTTTACTGCAATCTCATCTATTTTGAAAAGATAACCACCGACCTAGCAAAGTGGACAGTTTTCATGTAACCTATAAGATCTCGCAAGGTATTGTTGGAAGACGATCACGGACAGAAGATGAAGAACAAGAAGCAGACAACTTAATGTGGCACTTTCATAACTATGTTTAATTAAAAAGCAGCAATATGTAATACAAATTAGAAAAGAAATAAAGCAATGCAAAATGACTAGCATGGTAGTGAGAAAATAAAAAATAGGAAAACAACAGATTCTACTTCTAAGCACTCAGGGTACCCACATAGGTGCTTGACGCATATCTGGAAGATAACTGAAGGTATCCGCAGCAGAGCACTTACACAGTAGCTTTGACAACGATTTTGAGTTCCCCCAGCGCAGAAAGTCTGTATTCTCATTTTCAGTTGAGGGACTGGAGAATGGACCGTAATATGAAGTGAACATCATCCGCTGGTGCACAGATCCAGTTTTTCTACAACTGAGCTATGCCGACTCCCAAAAGAAAATCACAAATTAATGTTCAATTCTAAATTCCCGAAGGCAGGAGAAAAAGCCAACTTTAAGAAGCAACATTCTCAGGAGCTATAAAACAAGTCAATTATAACTATTAAATTAAATGCACGACATCACCAATAATGACAGATAAAGCGTGGCCAACGTTACAAACTGGCCTCAGCGCGGACGGCAATATTGCCATGTGACGTCACAGGCTGAGTCGGTGTATTCTTACAGACTAACTATTGACTGTTACTATTGGGAAACGCTGATCTAGACAATACATCTTGCAGATGTTAGAAACTTGTTGTTGGATGCATGTGTGTATTATAGAAGATGTTTTCTGATGAGTAGCTATAGTTGTTGCTCTCACATACTATTTTAGTTTAATTTTATACAGAATACTTAGATTAATTTTAAATATGATAACTATTGTACTTACATCAGCTTATGGTAGTCTCTCTTCAGTTATCCATGAATAAGTAAGCTACATGTTTGCACAACACCACATCTTGATTAGCACATAAACTAACATCACTTATCAATAATCCATGAATTAGTCAGTCACAAGTGTGCACATCACCACAGCTTGATTAGCACAGAAACTAAACAGTATTACATAAATATATTTATCTACTACTGAATTTTGCTACTTTTCTTTTTTTGTGAAGAAGCAGTTTGCTGAACATTGCATTGATCATTCCTTATTTTTCTATAATTGTTGAGGAAAATGTTAGCAAATGTTGGAACCGCGGACAATAAAGTTTTTCTTTTTGAGCTCCGCAGACACATGCAGTACTGTCTAATGAGAATTTTAAGTAGCTAGCAGTTACAATTTGTATGACAATCTCCTTCTGGTTTGTCGTGGCCAAGAACTTATCTTCATATTCAGATGATATCAGCTTTTGAACAACTAGATATGATATGAAGCAGAGAACAGTGAGGTCTTGTGATGGGTACTTCAGTCCACCCTTATCTATTAAATGTGTGTAGTCTAACCAGGACAGATCAGGTTCAATTTCTGCTGTAATGCCCTTAGCTTGCTGAATAAGTAGGCAACATGAAGGGCACTTTAATCTTCTACACAGTCTGTAGGCAGCAAATCCACTGATGTAGACAAGTACATCCACAGTTCCGTCAGGCACTATGATTTCAGAATTTTCTACATTCACTTCAAACCATGGGTCTCCTTGCTTGGCAGCACTTGTCTCCATCTCATTGTCTGTACTGAACACTGCTAATAAGTCATGAATTGGAATATCACCACATCTCGAGGAGCACATACACAAAACAGAATAAATCCTTAGTTTCTTTTCAGTTTCCAAAATTTGCTGCACAGAAACAAGGTAGTTTGCTCCTGAAAGTTGCCTGTACTCACTGAATCTGGTCTCAAGATTGTCCGTTTGTAGTTTTCCTAACAAGATGTACTCTATGTTCATGATGTTTGTGAATGCATATTTAGTTAAATCTATCATTGCCTTCAATGTGTGAATCAAAGCATGGAATGTTTCCCTGGTGAGCTTCCCCTTCTCTTACTGGTAGATTATGCCATGCTTCCACCCATTTGCATAGCTGTTCCAAATTCAACAAATTAGTTTTATCAGTAGCTGTTATAGGCATGGCAAATGGGTTTCGAAGCTTTGTTCCAATAAATTTATTTTTAACATTTATAATGTTCCACCACTGTAGTATTGTATTAATAAAAGTTGCAGTACCGTCCTCCTGATCACTGAGCCGTAGAGCTGCAACATTATACTCGTTGAACACAGCAAGGGCTAGAGATACCTTCTGTCTATCAAAACTAGATGGAAACAGTGCTTTGTGAGTAATCGCAGGTGCTAATTTGGTAATGTTATTACATTCTTTATTATACAAAATTTTCAAGTTGGACATCTTTGCTCTCATGAGTTCCTCTGATTGTGATACAGGATAACAAGGGAAAACAAAAGTTTGCTCAGTGTCCTTCTGGTTGATCCAGTTGTGCCATATGCATTTCAATATATGTACTGAATCATGAAGCAAAAAGATTGGTGTTCCAGAATACACTGGATTCTCAAAAGTGTATGCATTCTGTGAACTTCCTGCAAGTTGTTTGTACACTTTTCTGTTTACTGCATTGTTATCCACAATAACAGCCAGGACTTTAAAACCAACGGACTGCACTGTCTGTATAGTCTGAATCAAATTTCCTTGCAAGTCATCTGATGTCATCTTCTTCATTGGAATTAGTCCAACCACTTCAGTGTAATTGCGAAATATTGAAGAAATAAAAAATGCCTGCACAGTGGTAGCACTTTCGACTGAATTTGATGCTGTGCCAATCAATTTTCCTCCAGTATAATTTAGTGCAGCTTTGACATAAATTTCATCCATCTGAATGCCTACAATTTGGTCAGTTGCAGAAAGTTTGCTGCTCTTGATCTGTAAATATTTACTGATGTCAGAATCTACAGACTTTGTCAATGGCATAATTAAATTTCTGAGTGTGCCATGATGGGAAGACACAGATAATTTGATCTTCTTAGAAATCTGTAGCATACTGGGGATTTTATATATGTCATGAATGCAAAACAGTGGGTGTTACTGCTGTACCGTTTTCTGTTATCTGGAGTTCTGACCAGCTGCAACTGTTCAGCGAGGAATTGAAGTGTTTTCTCTGGCACAACACTAGTGCTTGTTGTGGTGGATGATAAACTAATTGCTTCAACCAGATTAGCATGTGCCTTTGTCATGTAATAGTCAACAGTTCGATCTTCTTCTAAATCTTTATATAAACAATAGGACAAAAGATTCTCAACATGAGACCATCTCTCAATTTTTCCACTACTTGACAGCCAGTTAAAGGAACTTTTTCTATGGAAACTCCCTTCAGGTGAACAGTAAAGGACATGTCCTGGTCTATTTTAATACTTAGTCCTATAGCTGGTGCTTCCATGGTTTCAACAATTACAGTGTACAATAGAACATATTCCTTGTCTTTACAAATCTGCAGAAACTTTGCATTTAAATTATCTTGTAACCTTGCTTCATAATTGTCCTGAAAAACTTTAAAATCACTGATCAGATCTGACGCTAGCCAATCTTCAACATCTTTATTATATCTTTCTTGTACTGCTGTAGCTCGTGCTTGTGGATTCTTACGAAGAACGACAGGCGCTTTTGACATATAAGATGGAAGGTTAGGAAACACAGTGGGAACAGCATCAGGTTTTAAAACTACACAACGCCTGTCAATAATGTGTTCTACATCATTTGCATCTGTATATTTATCTGAACGTAAATCTTCTTCTCTAAAATGTTTGATACAAACAACACTATGTTTCGTGGGAAGCCAATCTTGACGTGGAATATTTTTGATCCATGGCATTTGTCCCGAATTTCCTGACGATTTTCATTTGGAACCTTGAATGCTTTAACATAATCTCCCTCATAATTAGATCTACAATTTGGTACACAACACTTTCTAGGCATCGTTATTTTGTTGTTATGTTTATTAAAGAAGGTAATTGTTAAATTATACACATATAATTATAATCGTAATTTGATCTACATTTTGGTACACATTACTTACTAGCTAGGTATCGTTATTTTATTGTTATGTTTTATTGTTTACAACACTGACAACAGCTGTTAGGTTTACTGAAGAAGGTACTTGTTAAATTAACTTATATTATACATATATAATTACAATCGTAATTTGATCTACATTTTGGTACACAGCACTTACTATGCATCATTATTTTGTTGTTATGTTTACTGAAGAAGTTCGTTTGAGTCCGTATGTTTACTAAAATGTCCATATGTTTACTAAACACGTTTGAATAATCCGCCTCACCCTCCATCTTGACAAATAGAGCATTTAGGCCAGTTTGTAACGTTGGCCACGGATAAAGACACTTCAGAAATAAAAGACAAACACGCCAAAGAAAACTTCTGAACGAAAAGAAATCTATAAATGAAACCTATTCATTTAAAAAAAATATTGTGTCCCACGGAGCAATTACTAAAAATAAGCAACTGAATCATCGATATCTGACTGTTGAGCACACAAATGAGCATATCAAATTAGTTTAATAAACAAATGTTTATACGCAGTTCTCTCTCTTTAGCTTATGATGCCCTTGGCATTTAGGCGCAACAAATATACACCATTCTCCTCTATTCTTGACTACCCTCTGTATTGGGTTCCAACTGTGATTCATTTCTTTCAGTTCCTGTTCTATTTTTCTTCTCCCAAGGGTTTTGAGTCTTCCCGTTTTCATTTGCCCTCTGGCGTTCATCTCAGTGCAGTTTTCATGACAGTATTAAGTCTTCATGGGTCCACATGTCCGATCTATCTCCAGCTTTTCTTTTAGATGATGGTGTTCATAATGTCTTGCCGACACTTACAAACTGTGCACTGGTTCATATTTTTTTGGGGTCTTTACTACCTGTTACCACTTTTAGGTCGGGTGTGTACGACAGGGGGACATGAACCTGAGGAATTTAATAGTCGCATGGCTAGTGCAGTCACCACAAAATTGTTCAGGTTAGGATTTTTTCTTTATACCACCAACTGAAAAAAACGTCTTTGACCTTACCGAGGATTGAACTTGGGTTTCCTGAATGGGAGCCTGTGCTATTAACTGACATTAAGTATTCAATGTGAAAAAAAGAAAGCACAATGTGATGGTAACAAACTTGATAAATACCAAATCTTTGTTCTGGAGCACCCAATGAATCAGGTTGGAGCTTGTCACATTATTAACAAAAGGATACATCTGAAAAAATGTCACATATAACAACATATCAGACAAAATGGAGTATTGATTTAATCCATATATCTAGGTGATTTAATCTATACATCAAATTCAGTGAATTCTATATCCAGGTGATTTAATCTATACATCAAATTGAGTGAATTCTATATCCAGGTGGCTTAATCTATACATCAGGTGGCTTAATCTATACATCAGGTGGCTTAATCTATACATCAGGTGGCTTAATCTATACATCAGGTGGCTTAATCTATACATCAGGTGGTTTAATCTATACATCAGGTGGTTTAATCCCTATATGCAGTAACTAAACGCCTATGTACAAATAACTAAGTTCAGTATAGTCTTTTCTCTCTTCACACCATTGGTCATATTAGATCAATTAGACTTGTTGCCAGGAAAAATGGCAGTCTTATTCAAGTTTAGAAGCTAGACTTGTAAAGACAGCTTCTGTTTTCCCTGGCTGTTGCAGTTTAAAGAACACAATCTTGATGATAAATGTGATTGTCCCATGTCCAAACAACTGTATTGTATGTATGCTCTGATTTATCCTTATTTCTGGGCCACTGCTGACACACTCTGTCTTCAGAAGATTTGGTTGTCAAGTCAAATAACCACTTTGTTAAGCAGACTCTAACTGAATTATGAGTACTGAACAACCATGTTAATACAACCAACCACCAATACCAGCATACAGCATCAGAAAGAAGTCAAGTACTAGAGTGGAGGGAAGACCAAGAAAAGATGGATAGACAATATCAAGATCACACTAAATAAACACAGATATAACGCAACAAGGGTGACTCAACTGGCCCTGGAATGCAAATTAAAGCTCCCACCCCTAAGCTTAACTGCAAGAGTGGACAACCAATTCCATCACCCACCTGGGGAAAGACAATAGAAAAAAAAACCATGTTTCCTTACCAAAGATGTATTGGTAAGCCTCAGCATAGTAATATCAGCAAAATGTGTGAGATTAAACACCTTTGCAACTTCACTTTCTGTCACAGCTAGGAACTTTGCAGGTTGTATAGGATCTGAGAAGAAAAACAATGAGACCGGAATTTAAGAAAAATAAAAGAATATTTCTAAATACGTTTCCTAACCTCTGTGTCCACATGTCCCTTAATCCCTCTATCCCTAGAGAACCTATATTGTCACTTTAGATGGCATCAGTCAGCTCTGATGACCTCCCTATGTTCAATCAGATCTGATGCCATGCTACAGTATAGTTTCAGATATGGTACTTTAAAGTGAACTTTTTCCGTTTGCAATATCTTACGTTACCTGTCTGTAGAAATGTGTACCCTATTGGATAATATGAATACACTTTGGCCAAAATTTGAATGTGCATGCCCTACCTGAAATTGAGGCCAAACAGGGGTGCAACATACTCAGGTTCTCAGTGCCAACCCCAAAAACAACAAATAGTGGTTTTTCTTCGAACGCTCCATATTGACCACCTGTTAAACCACATTTTTTTAATATGTATGTGATATGAGCCTGAGTGATTGTACATTGTGTCAGTTATGCACTTACAAGTAGGCCAGCACATCCAATTTCTGCTACACTTTTATTACTAGGCTAGCTTCCTATGCCACTACCTCAGTCGCCTCTTACGGCATGCCTTGTAAGTCGTAGTGTTACTATTCTTTGCTCCCTTGAGAGTCCCGGCAACACACAGGCAAAAAGAGTAGTTAACTTTGTTAATAAGAACAAACACAAACAGTCACTTTAATGAAACATGATTTTTGAGTAACAAGTTCCCATTGTAATCTAGAAATGTACAGTAAAATTAGAAATAAAGATTCTCAGAGCACACCTCCATAGAATGGGTCTCAGGGACTCGACTGCCTGCACAGGTGGAGCACCAAAGCAGTCGCTAGAGCACATCCTGCCCCAGCCTGAGCAGTGTGAGAATGGAAATCTGGCCAACAGAAACAACGCTACAAAACAAACTATGGGGGACCAGTGAAGACTTCAAGAGCACCGCCCTGTTTATGACACCTACCGGAGTAGTCACATAGCAGAAGTTGATCGCAGAAGGAAGAAATAAAGATTTATCTTTTTTCAACATATCTAGAAATAATAAATCTAGTTGCTGCTGGTTTGTGTTCACTCGAGAATAACCACTTTTGAACCACTCTTTATGATTTGTATATGATCTATCACCCGAGTGGTTACCGGCCCAAATTTGGGGTGTAAAGAATAGAACCACTGTTACCTGCCACGCATGTCGTAAGAGGCAACTAAGGAGGTTTTACTGAAATCGGATGCATGTGTCCTAAACATGTAGAAGTCTATACGTTTAGGGGCCTACCAAACCAATGTGCAACGTATACACGTTCTTGGCAAAGATCAAACATTTCAGAAAAAGTGATTAAAATTGGTCGTAAGAACAGACGAAAGAAGAAGAGAAGTATAGGATCTGCAGCAAAAGTGTATGTACTTTGTATTGTGGTTTACAGCGGTTCAGCTGCTATATTTTGTGACTGTAAATCAGATTTCAGCACATCAGATTTCAGCATGTCCCAGAAGCTCTCACTAGAAATGGTCTGTAGTATCACAGCCTGGGAACTGATTCATTTTCTCCAGAAAAGCAGTCTGGACATCAGGTACACATACCTAGCCAAGGAATGTCCACACAATGACAACAGGGCATCACCAGCTGTTCTCAGTAGAAGTGGTCAGTTGTGACATCCAAGCAATGATTCCTTTTCTCTAGAAAAGCACTCCTGGCAAGTGGAACACCTATTCAGACATAATTTATTTATTAGTATTACTGTAGCAGTGCCCAGGCACTGAGCCGGAACTGACACAATCAATTCCGCAGCCACATGTATACAGAATTCAAAATGTGCAATTTAGCAATGTGTACGCTGCATCTCAGACTGCAGAGCACATACTTCAAGACGGCCCTAAATATAATATATTGAAGCAAAGTCACTGGTCTAGTGAAACAACACTGGAAATAAAACTACAAAGACATCTGTGTCAACCACAAAAGATGGTGAAGTTTAGAACAGAGACAACATTGAATATATACAAAATATTTCAAGCAAACGAAAAGCATGGCAGGACTGTGCCGGTTTCTCTGAAAACATGCTCTAGTCAAGGAATCACAGTCAATGGTAAAGGCTGCTTATATGTACTGATAAAGTGCTTCAGCCGAGGGATCACATTCGATGGGGCATATGCTGCTAGTATGTAATGAAAAAGTTGCATCACCTTCCAATATTTCTAGTTATAATAAATAAATATGCAAATTATCAAACTACTGTGCCTAGAGATAATAAATAAAGTTTTACCTTTCTCCACAATTCGCATTGATGCATAATAAAACTGTCGGTATGATCCTACATTGTCCAATGATGAAAGGTTGAAATAACCCAGGGCCACTGTCTGTGACACAAGAAAAATGAGTAATATAGTACTTGTTGGCTATTTAAGATAGTTTCTAATTTCCCAGCAAACTACTTAGCAATACATTTATGCATAACATATCATTTTATTATGGAAGAATAGGTATTCCTAACAACAATATGTCTTTCTTTCTTTCTTTTCTCCATTTCTGTTTTGCCTCACAGCGTCAGGATAAGAAGAGATTTCTAGAACTGGCCCTTGTGTGCGCTACATAGTGTCTTTAGTCGCCTCTGTTATTTCTGAGGTCCATCTTTTGCGTCGCCGGCCTTTTGCTTTGTATCCATAGTATCGGAGCAACATAGCTCTTTGGACTGTCTGTTGGTAATCTGTTTATGTGGCAGAACCATTTAATTTGTTGTTTCTTGATGAAGTTTAGTAATGATGTTGTACCCACTTTTTTCCTGATGTCTTCATTCCTCAACCAGTCTCTTCTTGTTACTCCCAGAATTCTGCGTAGACACTTCATCTCTGTTGTGACTAATTGATAGTGCTACAGAAAACATGGAAAATAGGTATCCCTAACAATAATATGCAAAACAGAAAAAAATTACTTTACATAACATAATTACAATACTAAACGTGAACATCCTTGTGTCCGATTCTTACATAGGATCAAAATTCAGATGAGTCTGTTCTTCCATTCCATATGTGATTAAGAACAAGGGTGTAACATACACACAATCACAGCAAAAACCACATAGCAGGTCACCACAATAAATTAACTGGTTCATATAACCAGTATTCAGCCGACTGTTGTCAGGTTTGGCTTGATTCCAAAAACATTTAGCTATAAAGTCCAATTCTCTCTCTCGATTGATCGTTCTTTTTCTGCCATTTTCATCATTCTTATTGTGATATATAAACAGCCTTTGCCAAGAACGTTTGTTTTCTGTCACATCTTCAGTACCATTTGGAGCTCTGGTGCTTGTCCTTTGGCGACGTGTCCAATTTCAACCAGCGTTTACTGGGTTCACTCTCCATCAGCCTTTCACTGTCCCCAGCCAACCTGCAAGGCAGCAGGTTCAGAGTCCAATTAACAATGAATGTTCCTGAATTAGTTCAGGGTCGATGTTTCACCTGGCGTTTAAGAGAGATATAGAGAGACAGAAGAGAGAGAGAGATAAGTTGTTAGACAGACTTACTGAGACAAATATAAATGACAGAAAGACAGGTAGGTTGGTAGATATTAAGTAGGTAGGTGAATTATTTATAAAGATTGAATGATAAGTAATTGAACAGATTAGAGTTAATCCTTTCGCACTTCCGAGCCGGTATACTGGCTAGCAGTATTTGTTAAGATGGTGCAAAACCAGTATACTGGTTAATTCAGTATAGATCTTAATATAAATGTTGCATGTGTGTTGCCGGGGCCCATAGGAAAGCAAAGAATAGTACCATTGCAACCTACAACACATGTTGCAAGAGGCGACTGATGTAGGCCCTAGGGATGCTACTCTAGTAAATAAAAAGCAGTGCAGAAATTGAATGTGCTGGCCTACTTGTAGTCGCATAACTGGCAAAACAAGCAATCGCTCTTAGGCAATGATCACATACAAATGACACAGAGTGGTTGACAAGTGGTTGATATGAAGCGTTCGAAGAAGAATATAAATGTGTACGGAGGTAAAATCAAAATTATGGAGTGAAAGGGTTAAATAGATATTGATGCTTAACAAAGATATTCTAGTTAAAAGTTAGTTGGTTCATACATCATATTTAGCAACCATTTCCATAACTTCAATACTTGTATGAGCAACAGTAAGAGGTATAAGAATGTCTTCCACAAATCTTATCATCTGCTCAGCTCTTGGTATACCTGTAAAATGATCAAACAAATCATAAAATAATCAAACTAATTGAGAAATAAATAAACAGAAATAGACATAGTGTGAAAAGAATATTCTCCTTCAGTGATCATCACTCTACATAGTTCAATAATCTAGGACCTAGATTGGTTCTGCAAAGTTGGGGAGTGGGGGTGGGTGTCGCTAGTCCTTCTTAGGAAAGGTGACAATTTAAAATAACATGTAGAACACAAAATCAAATCCACCTCCCAGTGTTGTAACCTGAGAAACCTAGACCGTGCGGTCAAGGCTAATAGTGCCCTGACAACTAGAGGGATGGACTCCCTAGGTCAGGTTTTTTTTGGCACATGTAGGAAAGCAAATCTGCATTTTTAAAATGCATGCAGAAACTGAATGTGTTGTCCTAGAAGTCTGTAGGTGCCTAGCTGGCATAGTAAACTCCAGCTTCAGGGGGGGGGCAAATCAAATACAGACAACAAAGAATGGTTTAACAAGTAGATTATGTAGAGCAAACAAAAAAATAATAATTTTCTATCTCCCAAGATTGAATGTCTTACGCCTAAAAGCAATCCCTTAACCATCCCAACAAATAAATTGTGGAGAAACACCCACCAAATGACTGTATGAAGAAGCACTATTATCTCTTTTTCCTTCTTACCCCCAATAAATAGAATGTGTGAGGAGCATTCCACCAAAACATTGTGCCAAGGAGTGAGTACCTCATCAAAACATTGTGCCAAGGAGTGAGTATCTCATCAAAACATTGTGCCAAGGAGTGAATACCTCATCAAAACATTGTGCCAAGGAGTGAGTATCTCATCAAAACATTGTGCCAAGGAGTGAGTACCTCAACAAAACATTGTGCCAAAGAGTGAGTATCTCATCAAAACATTGTGCCAAGGAGTGAGTATCTCATCAAAACATTGTGCCAAGGAGTGAGTACCTCAACAAAACATTGTGCCAAAGAGTGAGTATCTCATCAAAATATTGTGCCAAGGAGTGAGTACCTCATCAAAACATTGTGCCAAGGAGTGAGTACCTCATCAAAACATTGTGCCAAGGAGTGAGTACCTCATCAAAACATTGTGCCAAGGAGTGAGTATCTCATCAAAACATTGTGCCAAGGAGTGAGTACCTCATCAAAATATTGTGCCAAGGAGTGAGTACCTCATCAAAACATTGTGCCAAGGAGTGAGTACCTCATCAAAACATTGTGCCAAGGAGTGAGTATCTCATCAAAACATTGTGCCAAGGAGTGAATACCTCATCAAAATATTGTGCCAAGGAGTGAGTACCTCATCAAAATATTGTGCCACGGAGTGAGTACCTCATCAAAATATTGTGCCAAGGAGTGAGTACCTCATCAAAATATTGTGCCAAGGAGTGAGTACCTCATCAAAATGTTGTGCCAAGGAGTGAGTACCTCATCAAAATATTGTGCCAAGGAGTGAGTACCTCATCAAAATATTGTGTGCATGGTCTCTAACCACAGAGAAGTTATAAATATATCACAGATCAAACATAGGGTTGTGCCATCATCATCATGACTTAATATGATAACTAATTTCATCTGATAATTTTTTGTTTAACTAACAGTCTAATAAAGTAGCTCTAATAACAATGAAACAAATGAACATACCAAAGTATCTGTAGCCATCAAGTTTTGTGTGATACGCCATAAACACTGGAAACATCAAAAATTTGTAACGTTTGCGGCATTCTCCTTCTGGCCACCAACAATTTACAGCAGCAAATTTCACCTGCACAAAGAAAAGCAACACACATGTTATTCATATTAAGTGTAACTTTACAGACTGCATTTCTTCTGCTGACAACACTTTTATAAAGGATTGCAAAGAATGTTTAATAATGGTTTTCAGCTAGGTACTGAAGTTTCAGGAATTATCTTATGCATTATAATGTTATCTAATACTATAGCCAGCTTTGGTCACACAAATGAAATAAATACAGAAACATAATGTATTTGTTTGTTTCGACCATTCTTCTCGACCATTTTGATGATTCTTATTGTGATATATAAACAGTCTTTGCCAAGAACGGTTAGAACGTTACGGCCCCGTTAGGCCCCTAACAAAGTTGTTTGCCTAAATACAGAATGTAAAAAAATATCATTACTGCTCATTATTTTAGTGTAGAATATTTTCAGAGTTAACTAAACTATTGCAAATCGATTGCATTTACAAAAGTGAACCAATAGCCAAGATTAGAAGAGATCTAAAGAATAACAGGTAGCATATAGCGAAGTCGATAACATGATTAGCTAGTAACCAAGTGTTGAGCTAATTTCAGGGTTAGAGGCCAACTTTGACCCAAAAATTGTTTGGTGTGCAAAATGTGGTTGGACTACAGGTTTCCTGATCCTTCACTTGGAGATCAGCAATCGAGATATTTTTCAAGAGATCCCTGATCTCAGTGTAGGTGAGATCAAGTTCCTAGTCGTATTGGAGACAGACAACAAAACGTAGGTCCTGTGTTCAAGTTGAGGACGTAAAAGAACCAGTGACAGTTTAAAATCAAGAAAAGCATGCTGGAAAGTCGCTGCTCTGGCAAAATTCATTAGCAAGATTTAAAATAAATGTCTTTAAAAATATTGTCATCATCACTTAATTACATCGGGGACCCTCACCAGTGTTACAGAGTTTGTGCACTGCAGTTAACATCTTCCTATGTAAGAAAGAGATCGAAGCACCCATGGTTACTCACCAAAGTGCATGCAGGTCCTATCAATCATAAAACCAGCATGGCTGATACTTCAATTCTTCCTCTTTTCATTGAGCATATACCAATAATGCAAGCAATGTCTGATACACATTATGATATCTTGTAGGGCAACAACAAATTCTCTCCTCTGTGCTCAATTCATGTCATGGTCATCCATAGCAGCATATCGCAAGACTTATCCACACAATGCATCTTCTCCTCTGGTGTTTTCCTCCAGGTTGTATCTGTTCTTCCCACCTTTGGTTTCAGTCTGGACTTCACTACATAGCAGATCTTGTTAAAGTTCCTGGAGCATTCGGAGTACAAATAATATTCAGCTGTAGCATTTGCCTTTCATTACTGTTTGCATTTCCATCTGACTGAACATAGTGAGCAATTTATGGTTGCCGATTTGCACACAAATTTTTTTTAATGTAACAGTTTATTTTTTTATTTATATTAAAATGTATACATTCTTCGTGCAACAATTTTATACTGAAACAATAGAAACATTATGTTTAAATGACTAACTATTCTGCTTTTCTTCTTCTTCCACTCCAAAAGGGTATTCATGACGAGTCTGCAATATGTTTGCTTTTTTACCTAACACATGCTTTCAGTATAGGGTTTTTTATGCCGGCCTTCTTCTTTGGTATTTACTCACTTGGACCTACTGCAATAAGTCAACCTGTTACCAGGGTTACCACTTAGAGAGAGAGGGCATTTGGTTAGCTCAGGTTCGCTAATCATGACATTTTATTAACTGTATTTGAGCCCCATTCACTGCATACTAGGCTCCAGACATGTTATCTTCTTTTTCGAATGATCCAATCGACCACTTGTTAAACCCTCTTTGTGATTTGTATGTGATCTGAGCCTAAGAGTGATTGTACGTTGTGCCAGTTATGCGCCGACAAGTAGGCAAGAGCATCCGATTTCTGCGACATTTTTTATTTACTAGGTAGCTTCCTATCCCTACCTTAGTCGTCTTTATGACATGCCTTGAAAGTCGCAGTGTTACTATTCTTTGTTCACCTTGTGGGCCCCAGCAACAAATGGACAAGACATGTTTTCAGCTACAATAACACATTAACAGCCCACTTACCTCCCCATTAAAGAAGTTAGCAGCTTTAATAAACTCTGTCCTTGCAGCTTGTGACTTTGAACACCAAGGAGCATAATACATAACAAAGACAAACTCTTCTTGGTTCAGGATTTGAATGAGTGGAACTAAGGAACCCCTTGGTGAATCCAGAACCAGTGTTGCAGGTGCAAACATGTATTGTGGTTGCTTTGCTGGTACTGTGACTGGTTTCCCCTTGAAGCTGTTAACAGTAACAACAATGATGTTATTACATTAAGGGGGGATTCGGGTCTTGAAAATCAAGAATCTATTTTCGTTGTTTTCATATTAATATAAAATTTATATAAGCATTTTGAAAGAGTATGACTTAGAATAGTAGAAAAATTAGTAAAAAAAAATGTCAAAATGTTGCCATGGAAACAATACAAAATGGCCACCAAAAACAAAATTTCAAATCCTAAGGCTCTGAATCTAATGAATGTAAATGAATTCTGTTTTCACTCTAAGGTCTGCAATTGTAATATCTAAAATATTACACATGATTTTAGGATATATTAAATATTTAATTTTTAAAATAAATTTTTGGGTAAAAATTCCCTCAAAATTTGGTCAAAAAAGCTGTTTTTGGGGGTGTGTTTACACAAAAATTCATAAAAATGTAATATTTAATATATCCTAAAATCATGTGTAATTTTTTAGATATTACAATTGCTCACCTTAGGTGAAACAGAATTCATTTATATTCATTAACTTCAGAGCCTTAGGATTGGAAATTTGTGCTTGGTGGCCATTTTGTATTGTTTCCATGGCAACGCGTTGACTTTTTTTTTTTTACTATTTTTTTCTACTATTCTAAGTCATAATCTTTCAAAATTGTTATACAAATTCTACATTAATACCAAAGTAACGAAAAAAAGTTTCAAGACCAGAATCCCCCCTTAAACATAAAAGTAAATGAAGCGTGAAATGTTCAATAGTTTTCAAATTATCATCCTCGTTCTTGTTCTCATTGCAATGTAAGCATTGAATCATGAATACATTTGAATTTTTTTTTTAATTGAACCCTTACTCGGTTGGACCCAGTTACACTTGAAAATGTGTAAAAACTCAGAATGTCATCATTCTTTCGATTGAAGCTGCTCGGAATTTTTTTCAATGTATTTAGTTGCCTAATGGCTCTATGAAGGCTCTCACCCTTTAGCCACGATCAAGTGGGCACTACACTTTAATCTTAGCCAAAAGGCAGAAAAACGATTTTTTTTTTTAATTTTTAAATAATAATACAGTTGAATCCAGATTCTATGAAACTGGATAGAGCATTTATGTATTCTCACATTCTTACTGTGGTGTGGTTGTTTCTAGAGCAATTTTGTTTTACAATTTTTACATCATGAGGTTGCTAGCTCCATGCATAAATCTGTCTTTGTCAACTTTTATCCATTTAGTTGTACAGTGACCGAGAGCCGCTGTAGCGTAGTTGTTAGTGAACTCGCTTCTCAAGGCTGGTGGTCTGGGTTCAGTTCCTGCAATGCGCGCGAATTTTCCCGACCGCGACGGCTCTCAGGTCGACCCAGCCTCAACTGGGTACCAGATATGCTCTGGGAAAGTAAAGGCGGCCGGCGTGATGCTGACTACATCACCCATCGTGTGCCGACGGTCAATGAAAATACAGGCCTAACACTGTATTGACCTATATACCACGAGGTATGAAAGGGTTCCTTTACTTTACTGTACAGTGACCCTACTATTTTCTCCATAGTGTATTTTAAAAGTTAATATTACAATCAATATTTTATGTTATATACTGTTCCGCATCAAAATGACAGAGTGAACAGGATTCATTCACTAGAATATGTTATTAGTGTGTTTCTATAACATCAATGTTAAAACAAACATACTATGACAAAGCAGAGATGGCATAGCAGAATCCTGTAAAATAGCAAAAATAACTATCCCACAAGCCACTAGAGTAGTGCAAGACAACAACCGGGTAACAGTGTGACGACAAAAGGAGAAGAAAGAAGAAGTTATATATGGGGAATCAAGTTCAATTGTTTGAAAACAATCAAAATTTGTAGGAAATAAATAAGAGATGTTCTATTTTATGAAGCAAAGAGCACAGTAAATTTTTTTTTAAACACAATAGATGGTATTCTAAGAGGTTATAAAATCAAAGTTTAAAGATGGTATAAAAAGGACAATTTGGGAAAAAATGGTGTAACCAGAAAAAAGCATACACAGACAGAAATAATGACATTAGATCAAGTCGAAGGGAAGCTACCATGCAATTTGGTAGTAGTGTAATCACAACTGTTTGCACTACAAATAAGCAGAATCTCAGTGTATGCATCTACAAGAATCCGCTGGCTGATATCTAGAGATGGATAACTGGCCCAAAAGCTGTGCAAGTAACCCATAAATGGTTAGAGAATGTACCCATGAATCGACTGTTGGTGTAAAATGATGAAATCCATATCTAAGCTGGTTGGACATACTAGAACTGTCTGGTCATGGCACGACTCTATAAATGGCTGAAGTAACTTTTCTGTCCTGTGTCTGCATAAGGGAACACTGTAGTAAAACTCTGTATTAGAGGCAAAATACGTTGAGTAGTGTGGGCAGGTTATGCAGAGTGCAAGATCAAAAGTCTTGTTCTTGTACCTAGTAAAACTGACTAGCTTGGTTTAGAGTGTTCTGTCTGAATTACAGAGCGGAAGATCAAAACTGCCTGGCAGCGTCAAAAACGATACAAGTCACAAAGATTGAAAATGTTTTTTATCCAAAACAACCTCATCTATTCTGAAAAAATTGCAAAATGTGCTGCGTTGAGAGGCTGAAAAATGATTTATAAAGTGTATCGGATGTTTGGTGTGAGAAAGAATTTTAAAATGTCAGATCAGAAAAACCCAAGCACTACCTTAGGCTGAAAAGTGTCAGATTGTTGAGATGCACTTTTCCTACATGAACATGGGTAAGACCCTATGAACAGGGATGATAATGTATTCACTTATAAATAATAATTCCCGTTATCAGTGCAAGCCACACAGATCACATTCACAGTGTTAAGTGAGTGGTTAACTTGGTAAGAAGGAACCCAAAGAAAGAGAATATATTGTGTCTGTTAAATAAATACTGAAATAGACCTTTTGCTTTACTTTACGTCAGCCCCCAAGTTCGGTAGAGGGAAATCTCATGACTATGCATGAGAATTGAAAGCAAGCCTAATAAACGGGCAACCTAGCAATTGCGATATTTTATATATATATTTATTGTACAAAACAAAACGTATAGCTTTGTAGACCTCTAATTCAGTGTGAGTAGTATGACCACTATTAAATCAACTACTATGAATGAGTGTTACTATACGTTAAATTATATTATATTTGTCTTGATTTGTAAATTAAAATTGTGAGGTTTGGAAAGGAAATTCACTTGTTATATAAACACAATTAAAAGCTACCACCACCTGCTTCCATATTTGATTACAAGCGTGATCACAAAAGCTATCAGGAGGCAGCATAATTCAGGATGACGCGCCATTCCACGAAACAACTCATTTGGCCTTCTTACGATACTGGCAAAGGAACGAACGACGTAGGTACTGACAACATCCGCCATTAGCGGACTCACACGTACATTGTTTGCTTAGTAATAGTATTCTCTGCCATAAACGAGTTCCACATGTGCGATTGTAAAAGTTGTCCTTACTGCATACAGTCCCTTTCTATTATTCATTTGTAAAAACGTCTCGTGGTGTGATGGTAATTATAAGTATGGTTTTCCAGATTTTGTTGAACATACGAAAGTTTGACTCGCTTTCTTGATTGTTCCAATAATGTTCATTGGCTGCACTAGAGATGCCCCCATTGTGAAAATGATATATATTCTTGGCCTTCTGTCCCTATGCTCTCGGCATGCAATCGCCTAAACCAAGGCATATATGCGGGTTATTGCGGATAACAGACATCCACTGGACAAGAACATTACTGACGTTAATGGCACGAGAATCTAGCTTGGAATGTCGTGGATGACACGGGCTGAGAGAACAATTGGCCAGGTGACCACGGCTGCCACCCTACCAAAAGGGGTAGAATGACTCTCAACAGATGGTAGCATACCAACTATCTGAACGTTACCATTACTCTTGGAAGAGAAGGTAGAGATTGGGGCAACATGAAGGCTGATCTCGAAGTTAAGCAGCTGATATAAGATAATGCAAGGGATGATGATGTTGTTGAATATACCAATAGATTGGTTTAGCTTCACACGATCCAGAAGGGCAGGTTTCGGTATGAGTGGATGTCGTCTATTTAAGTTTCTAACCTCGGGCAGCTTACGTGGACATACTGTCCTGGCATGCGGGTGTTTACGGTAATGAGAGAGAGGACAGACTAGCATCAACAGCATCGATTGTTGTGGAGTTGATGATGGATAAGGGGAATATTCATCGGTCTCTTCGAGACTGTCTGGTGGATGAGGAAACTAAATTATAAGTTGAATCGATCCAGCGATTTATGCAGTTTGGACTTACCCGAGGTACAAATAGAACTGAATGCCTGAGGGGCAGAGTGAGGAGTATGCTTAATCAGTGAGCCACGGGAACCATCAGTATACATACTCTTCGAAATCTGTTGGGGGAGACTGAGCACCTATGGGTCTGACCGAAGTACAATGACGTCAATTTAGTAACGAATAGCCTAACCAATCAAATGATATCCTTTTCCGAATAACCGTCCTGCAATATTGTACTTCCCAGGTACACAAAATAGTGAATTTTCTTTATGATTTCATTTTGTATCATAATTGAGTTTTTAGAGATTGTGTTATTTCTCATGTTTATTATCAAGTCTGAGGGTGGTGGTAAAAATATCCCGCATTAAATGTTGTACCATCGCCCAATAAGTGAACGACGTCACGCAACTGCAGCATGTCCTACTTATCCATCTTAACACATCCGACCACCTGTCTGCTCTCATTACCGCGACCACCTACATGTCCAGTATAACAGATTCACGCAGCAAGAACCTAGACCATCGTTTCCCAAAGTGGGCGGTACCGCCCCCCAGTGGGCGCTGAAGTGTTCTAGGGGGGCGATAGTGGGTTCAGAAGAATTTGGGGGTGTTCAGGCGATTAGGGTTCGGTGGCTCATTAAAGAAGAAATTAATAATAAATATTTTTTAATAAATTATTTTCGTGATTCTGCGATCGAATAATCATTTAAAATTTGAATTCTGCGTTTTATCTTATGCCCGTCTTACAGAATCCATTTTTTCATCAATTTTCTATTTCATGCATATAATCATTTGAAAATTGACCATGTATTACGGAAATATATTGGTTATTGGTTACTAAACTGACGTCATTGCACTCCGGGCAGACCCATAGGTGCTCAGTCTCCCCAACAGATATTGAAGAGTGTGCATACTGATGGTTCCTGTGGCTCGCTGATTAAACACACCTCTCACTTGTCTCTCAGGCATCCAGTTTGACTTGAACAACGGGTAACTCCAAACTGCCTAAATCGCTTGATCGATTCAACATCGATTTTAGTGTCCTCATCCAACAGAGAGTCGCGAAGAGACCGAAGAATATCCCCTTATCCATCTTCAACTCCCCAACAATCGATGCTGTTGATACAAGCCTGTTCGCTCTCTCATTACCGTAAACACCCGCATGCCTAGGACAGTATATCCAAGTAAGCCGCTGGAGGTTTAAAACTTCTATAGACGACATCCACTCATACCGAAACCTGCCCTTCTGGATCTTGTGAAGCATAGACTGAGAGTCAGATACAACAACTGCCCCAGTAAATGAAGTCCCAGAAATCCAATGGAGGGCAGCAGTAACGGCCTCAACCTCCATACTCGTGTAGAAGTAGTTGTCCTGTATGCCTCACTTCGCTCTGCAACAACCCTGCCATGCGCATTAGCCAAGAAACCCCAGCCGGACTTCTCACCATGATGAACCGACCCATTGGTATATACAGCAACATCATCATCCCTTGCATTATCTTCTATCAGCTGCTTAACTGCGAGATCAGCTTCATGTTGTCCCAATCTCTACATTCTATTCCAAGAGTAATGATAACGTTCAGATAGTTGGTCATGCTACCATCTGTTGGGATCTATTCTTCCTCTTTTGGTAGGGTCGCAACCGTAGTCACCTGGCCAATTGTTCTCAGCCTGGGCCATCCATGACATTCCACGCTTGATTCTCAAGCCGTTAACATCATTAGTGTTCTTGTGTAGTGGATGTCCTTATCCGCAGTAACCCGCATATAATGCCTTGGTTGAAGATTGCATGACGGCAGTCGTAACACGCATGCCTAGGCATATATCCAAATGCCGCTGGAGTTAACTTCTATAGCGACATCCCTCATACGACCTGCCCTTCTGGATCTTGTAGCTTCATTGTGACTTGATACAAAATCTGCCCATAATTACAGTCTAAAATCAAACAAAAGGCAAGTAACGCCTCAACCTCCATCTCGTGTACATATTTCTGTAGCCTCACTCAGCTCTGCAACACTGCCATGCGCATTAGCAAAATGTCGGACTATCACATCAAAGATTACCGAACAATTGGAGTACCACCACTCAATCTTTGAGATACTTCTATCAGCTGCTAACTGCAAGATCAGCCTTCATGTTGTCCCAATCTACATTCTATTCAAGTAATGATAACGTGTCAGATAGTTGGTCAGCTACCATCTGGGGATCATTCTTCCCTTTTAGTGGTGCAAACGTAGTCATCGGGCCCAAAATGTTGAATCACCTGGCCACATGACATTACGCATTGATTTCGATGATTGTTAACACATTATGTTCTTGGTAATAGTCTTTTATCCGATTTCTTTTCAATAAGCTTTGTGGATTGCATGACTGCGATGCAGGTGAGGCTCAAGATTTTAATTTCCAATGGAATTCTAGTAACATTTTCAACATACGCATACTTCCTTCTGAACCGTTCGAGTCGTTCACATTGTATCTTGATATCTAAAATTCCAGTCCATAATTCCATGACTAACCATCGTCAAACAAGGACAAGTATCTTGTCAAGGTTGCGCCACCATAACTAGGTGGAAGACCACCTTGCACCGTTGTATCGTCTGTTCAATATGTTTGAAGATAAACTACGATCAAGATTATCCAGAAAACGCAGGCTGACCTACCGTGTAATCTTTGGAACATAACATCAGCCGAAAATATATACAATTTTCTACAAGAAAATGGAACATGTAATAATATGTGGGATGCATAGCTGTTATCGTGGAGGCGTTACAAGTTTATGTTGTAAAGTGGGCCTGGCAAACATTAAATCTATGAACTAGACATTTGAAGCATTTATATTGATGATTGATTGAACAAGCATTATACTTCGTAAATAACCATTTGCTCCGATTTCTTTTTTCACATGAAGATCTTAGCTGCAGTTCGCGATCTCTGATGCACTGGTGAGTGTCTCAAGTGATTTTGAAATTAGAAATTTGTAACAAAATTGAATTGTTTAACATATATTTCAAACAATGGAAGGAAGGAAGGAAGGAATCACAGAAAGGTATACATGTTCATTATTGGTCTATCTGTCTATTCCCAGGTGGAAGTGTCAGTTGGACTTCTCTCTTCTGTTAAGCTAGGGAGACTTAATTTGGTTCTAGGGCCAGATAAGTCGCTCTATTTGTGATATCCTTGTTGTAGTGTAGCTATTGTCTATCCATCTTTTCTTTGTCTTCCCTTACTCTAGTACCCGATCATTTTATTGTATTCGTTATTGGTGGTTGGTTATACACAAAACGAACAAAAAACTCTTTAAAATACATCATCAAATATAATAAGCTGGCCGAGACAATCTGCTCTGCAGATCCAATGAACCCATCTTGCTTCTTACCACAGAACAGTAAGAAACTCACTCAAGTCAAATCAATTGACGAAATAAATAACCTTCCAATACTAAATGAAAGAAAACAACAAAATATCAATGTACTAAACACTAAAAAAAACAACACTATTATACATAATACTGCAAATATCAACTCTAACAATGAAGAAAACCAAACTAAATAAAAATACACGTTACAAATAAACAAGACTCTAACAGTAACAATCGTAAAAACAACATCACAACCACTACCACACCACACTCTACCATTAATCATCAAATCCAACTACTCGAGAAAATTGCAAAATCATGAATAACTAATACAAATGTCAAGAATTAACCTCCTATTAAAAATTCAATAACAAAAAACTTAACACTCGACAAAGCTAGATCATAAAAGAATTAAAAACCACACAACAAAACCACCAACACCAAAACTTCTCTACAACCTATCCACAACCAACTACCACACTAACCCTAAACAAAATTAATCGATAACACTTCTCTACAACCAACCAACCACCCAAACACCACCTAACCGAAAAACATCCCAACAATCCTAGCTACCACACCACCACCACCACCACCAAACTTCTCTACCCAACCACCACCACCACCACCACCACCACCACCCCACCCACACCCTACCACCACCACCACACCACCACCACCACCACCACCACCCACCACCACCACCACCCAACCAACCACCAACCACCACCAACCACCAATCCAACCACACACCACCACCACACAACACAACCCACCACCACCACACCACCACCCACCACCACCACCACCACCACCACCCACCACCACCCACCACCCACCACCACCACCACCACCACCACCACCACCACCACCACCACCACCCACCACCACCCCCCACCACCACCACCTCCCACCACCACCACCACCACCACCACCCACCACCACCTCCACCCACCACCACACCACCACCCCACCCACCACCACCACCACCACCACCCACCCCACCACCACCACCACCACCACCACCACCACCCACCTACCCCACCCCTACCACCTGACCACCGCCACCACCACCTACCTGCACCACCTCCACCACCTACCACCTACTCCCACCTGCCGCCACCACCTACCGCCACCACCTACCCCACCTGCCACCTGCCCGCCGCCACCTACCACCACCCCACCACTCACCACCTCCACCACCGCCCCTCCGCTCCGCCCTCCTGCCTCCCCCTACCCTACCTACCACCTACCTACCTACCTACCTGACCTACCACCTACCCCTACCACTGCGCCTAGCCACTCACCTCCTACCTACCTGACCTACCTGACCTGCCGCCCCTGCCTACCTACCTGACCCTGCACCTACCCTACCCTGACGCCTGCCCTGCCTGCCCTGCCTCACTGCCTACCCTGCCTCAACCCTGCCTGCCTGCCTGCCTGCCCTATCCCTCTGCCCCTGCTCCTACCCTGCCTCGCCTACTGCCTGCCTGACTCCTCTACCCTACCCTCTGCCTACTGCCTACCTGCCTGCCTGCCTACCCTGCCTGGCCCTACCCTGGCCCTGCCCTACTGGCCTGGCCTGCCTGGCCTGCCTGCCCTGGCCTGACCCTGGCCCAGCCTGCCTACCTGCCCTGCCTCTCCTGCCTGCTGCCTGGCCTGCCTACTGCCTGCCCTGGCTCCTAACCCTACCCTAACCCTGCCCTCCTGCCTGTAACCGCCTGAACCTACCTAGCCTACCTCCCTCTACCCTACCTCCTGCCTGCCTACCCTACTCCTGCCTACCTGCCTGCCTATCCTACCCTACCCTACCCTACCCTACCTCCTCTACCCTACCCAACTACCCTACCTAACCTACGCCTGGCCTACCCTACCCTAGCCCTACCCTGCCTACCTCTGACCCTACCCAACCTAGCCTCGCCTAGCCTGACGCCTGACCTACCCTACCCTGGCCCTACTGCCTGGCCTGGCCTGGCCTGGCCTGGCCTGGCCTACCGGCCTGCCTGGCCTGGCCTGGCCTGCCCTGGCCTGGCCTGGCCTGGCCTGGCCTCCTGGCCTACCTGAGCCCTCCTGGCCTGCCTGACCTGGCCTGCGCCTGGCCCCTGGCCTGGCCCTGGCCTGGCCTAACCCTGGCCTGGCCTGGCCTGGCCTGGCCTGGCCTGCCACTGGCCCCTCCTGCCTGGCCTGGCCCTGGCCCTGGCCTGCCTGGCCTAGCCGCCTGGCCCTACCTGGCCTGCCTAACCCTAACCCTACCTCCTACCTGCCTAGCCTACGCCTGCCTGGCCTACCCTGGCCTGCTCTGCCTACCTGCCTAACCCTGACCCTGGCCCTGGCCCTGGCCTGGCCTGGCCTGCGCCTGGCCTGGCCTGGCCTGGCCTAGCCTGGCCCTAAGCCTGGCCTACCTACTGCCTCTAACCTGGCCTGCTCCTGCCCTCCTCTGGCCTGGACCTGGCCTAAGCCCTGGCCTGCCTGGCCTGGCCTGGCCTGGCCCTGGCCTGGCCTCCTAACCTAGCCTGACCCTGCCTAACCAACCTACCAACTGGCCCACTGGCCTGGCCAGCCTGGCCTAGCCTGGCCTACCTGAGCCTGGCCTGCCTGGCCTAAGGCCTGCCCTGGCCTGCCCTAGGCCTGGCCTCGGCCTGGCCTGCCCTGGCCCTAGCCTGGCCCTGACCCTGGCCCTGGCCCTGGCCTGGCCCTGCGCCTGACCCTGGCCTGGCCTGGCCTGGCCTCTGCCCTGGCCTGGCCTGGCCCTGGCCTGGCCTGGCCTAGCCTGCCTGCCTGCCTGCCCTGCCCTGGCCTGGCCTGCCTGCCTGCCTGACCTGGCCCTGGCCTGGCCTGCCTGAGCCTGGCCTGGCCTGGCCTGGCTGCCTGGCCTAGCCTGCCTCAGCCCTAGCCTAGCCTACCTAGCCTGGCCTGCCTGCTGCCTGGCCTGCCTGCCCTGGCCTGGCCTGGCCTGGCCTGGCCTGCCTGGCCTGCCTCCTGGCCTGGCCTGCCTGCCTGCCCTGCCCTGACCTAGCCTGGCCCTAACCTACCTAACCCTACCCTAACCCTAACCCTAGCCTGCCTAGCCCTGCCCTAGCCTAGCCTGGCCTACCCTGGCCTCCTCTACTACTAACTGCCTGGCCTGGCCTGCCTGGCCTGGCTACCTGCCTGGCCTGGCCTGGCCTGGCCTCTGCCTGGCCTGACCCTGGCCTGGCCTGGCCTGGCCTGGCCTGACCTGGCCTGGCCTGGCCTGGACCTGGCCTGGCCTGCCTGGCCTGGCCGGCCTAGCCCTGCCTAGCCCTGCCTGGCCTGGCCTGGCCTGCCTGGCCTGGCCTGGCCCTGGCCCTAGCCTGGCCTGGCCTGCCTGCTGGCCTGGCCTGGCCTGGCCTGGCCTGGACTGCCTGCCGCTAGCCTAACCCTGCCTACCCTGACCTGGCCCTGGCCTGCCTGCCTGGCCTCCTGCCTAACCCTGCCTAAGCCTGCCTGCCTGCCTGCCTACCCTAACCTCCTGGCCTGGCCTAGCGCCTGACCCTACCCTGGCCTACCTGGCCTGGCCTACCTGGCCTGGCCAACCCTGCCTGCTAACCTAACCTAGGCCTGAAGCCTGGCCTGGCTACCTGACCTGGCCTGGCCTGAACCTACCTGGCCTGGCCTGGCCTGGCCTGGCACTCCTGGCCTGGCCTGGCTACTGGCCTGCCTGGCCTGGCCACCTGAACCCTAGCCTGACCCTACCTACCTGGCCTGGCCTGGCCTGGCCTGCCTAGGCTGCCTGGCCTAGCCTGGCCTGGCCTCCTGCCTGAACCTACCTACCTCCTGACTGCACTCCTGCCTGACCTGGCCTGGCCTAACCTACGCCTGCCTGCCCTCCCTACCCTATCCTAGCCTACCTGGCCTGCTGGCCTGCCAACCCTACCTGGCCTAACCCTGACCTGCCTCCTACCCTACCCTGCCTGGCCCTCCTCCCTCCCTAGCCTGCCTGGCCTGCCTCCTAACCCTGGCCTGGCCTGGCCTGGCCTGCCCTGGCCTGGCCTAACCCTGCCTGGCCTGCCTGGCCTCCTACCCCTGCCTGAACCCTACCTAACCCTACCCCTAACTCCTAACCTCTAACCCTAACCTCTAACCCTAACCCTAACCCTAACCCTAACCCTACCCTAACCCTAACCCTAACCCTAACCCTAACCTCTCCTATGCCCCAAGCCCATGCCTAACCTAACCCTATGCCCCACCCAAACCCTAACCTGCCTTTTTTTACTCAGTCAGGATTCGAACCACAGTCAGGGCCATATTCAGAACGTTAGGCAAACATCTTAACCATGTCGCTATAGAGACCACTAGCTAGTACGCGGAAAAATCAACGAACCCAAAAAACTACAAACTCAACAAACCAAACAAGAAATTAAGAGTTCATAACCCAAACAAGTAGTGAACAAAGCCACAAGGACGATTAAGATAACACTACCACCGAACATTCCTACATACCGTACATAACATTACTCTAACTCACGAGTTCCCTATAGCTTGTTCTGTAAGCGTCGTTCTCTCTCTCTCTCTCTCTCGCGAGCGAGCGAGCGTTGGACTGCGGGTGACACGCCCTCTGTGTGTGCGGGTTCAATTCTGCGTGCTGGCAGAAAAGCAACAGGTTCCCCAGATGTTATGTTATGTTGCTATTTTCTTTAAGGGCAGCGACCCTTAGACATCCTGTCCTCCCTGGCCTATGAACGCCATCTGCCCAGCAAAATCGGTCGTTTTAACGAACACCTTGGTTTGCCGCCCGTTCAGGTTTGTTTGTGGTTTTCTTCGCTAGCCTTTGATTGTCCCCAATCAAAACTACAAGGCAGCAGTAGTTCCTTCGAACGGAAACGCACAATGGCTTTACCTCTGCTGGGCTTTCAGTTGCTCTGTGCATTTGAGTGGGACGCACACCCTGCTTGCCGTCGCCGCGCTTGCACTGGTTTTGCCTCTGCTGGGCTTTCCAGTTCTGCTCATGTGGGTGGGACGCACACCCTCTTGCCTGCCATGCTCGCTGCAGCAATGGCTGCCTCGCTTTCCGCGCTTGCCGTGCCGGTCTATGGAGCCCACTGTGACTCTGCCAGCGTGCGTGCTTGCTCTGCCCTGGTGCCTACCTCACCATTTCCGTCAATTCCTACTGGGCTGTCCGAATTCGAAGGGGCAAAACCGAGTTCGCCCCACGTTGCCCACGTGCAACTCAACTCGACTCCCAGCATACTCATTGGCTCTAGGGTAGTGTCTCAAGCGAGAGCATGCTTGGGCTCTGAATTTTGCCACACGTGGGTCAACGTCCCTTCGATGGTTTTGATTCGTGCCCCCATCTCTGTGATGGGGCTAGACTTTTGACCTATGTGGACCAACGTGAACCAAAACTCATCACTCAGCATCCTCATCGGCTCAAGAGGATTGCCTCAAGAGAGAGAATGTGCGGGCGCCGAATTTCGCCGCACGCGGGTCGACGTCCCTTCGATGGTTTTGATTCGTACCACTCTGTGATGGGGGCTAGACTTTTGACCTATGTGGACCATCGTGCGGGCAGATAGGTGGAACTCATCATCCGTCATACTCATCGGCTCAAGAGAAGTGCATCAAGAGAGAGAATGCGCGGGCTCGAGTTCCGCCCGCAAGGATCCACATGTATCGTTTTAGCTTTTCCCATCGTCCGGGAGAGGCGAGCATTAATAGTCACTCTGGGAGTTCGCTCGTCTGTGTTGCGAGCGGATCCCATCAAGCATGAATACCTTTGCATCTCTACTTGCTCCAGAGTAGCTCTCCCACAGCACCTATCCTCTTGGCCAGACCAGAACCACCGTCTGTCACCAGGGTCACCACGTGGAGGTGTTAGCAGGGGATTAGAGCCATCTCTCTAATCCTGGCGCGCCGCTTCCTTGCGCCTTTGACTCCGTAAAAGTCGTTCATGAGGACGTGTTTCATTTGTTTGATGTATGTATGATTGACATGACCGTGGAATGCGAATTGAAAAACGGAACAAATGTCATTATCCTCAAACACTTCCGTTTTTGTCTTCTTCTTCTTTAAACGCTCCATATCGACCACTTGTTAAACCACTCTTTGTGATTTGTATGTTATCTGAGCTTACGAGCGATTGTACGTTGTGCCAGTTATGCGCCTACAAGTAGGCCCCTACCTCAGTAAGGGCTGTGCTGTGCTATGACAAAGTGAGGCGGCCGAATCAGGCCGCACTGTAAGGGAGCGGTATAATCAGCGAAATCAAAATACAAGTTGAACCATTCTATAATTAAAAAGCAGTCACAAAAATAGCTACAAGTGAAATGCACTGCTTGAGTCACCAACATCAGCATAAGAAAGCAAGTTGGCACAGAACCTTGCTTGAATTACATTGAGAAGCAAAGAATGAAATGGTTTGGTCACTTAATTAGAATGCATCCAAACTCCACAGTACACAGTCTTCTAAAGCAGAACATCAGGAAAGAAGGCGAGAGCAAGACCCAGAAAAAGATGGTTAGATGGCATAGCAGAATCCTGTGAAAGAGCAAAAATAACTATCACACAAGCCATCTGAACAGCGCAAGACAAAAACAGAAAACCACGACACTTTGCAACAACCCGGTAGCAGTGTGAGGACAAAAGAAGAAGTAATAATCTTTAGGCAACGCTTTTCTATATTGGTCTTTGTTATTCCAATACATTGGCTGTCGCTCTAGACCAGGGGTGGCCAACCTTTTCAGCAGGCCGTCCAAATTTCAGAAATAATATTTCCTACCGGGCCATTCGACCACATCGTCGCTTACCAGTGATCGTGGTCAAACGTTTGCCTGGTTTAATGTAAAAAAACCACAAGAAATATGTATATTTTTTTAAAGTAAATAAAACTTATCTGAGAATCAAACATATTAATTAGACAATTTAGAAATATTTAAAAGTGGGAAATCTGACTTTGTTTTGCAGAACTAAGTGCATCAAAATTGATCTCAATTGATGTTGTCACTACAACACGCCAACACGTTTTCCAAATGAACATCAGTAATTTGTGTTCTCACTTGTGATTTGATGTGGTTCATACGACTAAAAAGCTGTTCACACGCATGAGTGTTTCCAAATAGCGAAACCATCTACAGAGCATGTTTGTCTTCTTTTTCTTTGCGTTCGTTCTTCACGACCAATTGTAATCACTCTTTGTGATATGTTTGGTCTTTGCCAAGAACGTGTATACGTTGCACATTGGTTTGGTAGGCCCCTAAACGCATAGACCTTTACACGTTTAGGTCATGTGCATCAAATTTCAGCCAAACCTCCTTAGTCGCCTCCTACGACATTCATGGCAGGTAACAGTGGTTCCATTCTTTACACCCCAAATTTGTGCCACGGTAACCACTCGGGCGATAGCATGTTTGTAAAACGCAGGATTTTATTCTTGTCCAAATACGTTTTACAGAACTCTTCCAAACCAACTTGATGGAATTTCTCCTTTAACTGTGTATCACAACACATTTCACAATGTTCCATTTGTAATTTTCCTGGTAATAAATTCACGTCTACTGCGAATGACATTGCAAATGCACAAAAAAGCACATGATGTTTTTTAAAATCATGAAATCGGTTTTCAAATTCGAGGTAGTTGGATATCTTCTTCTTCAGCGATCTCTGGTCATGCACTTAATTTACTGTGGACCACAAACTGGGCAGTCAGCTTCAGGTCTGTCAGGTTTCCCCAAAGCTTAGTTTTCAGGTCGACTGGGTGTGGCCACATGTTGCTTCTCAGCTCACACAGGAGAGGACAGTCTTGCAGGATATGCTCTGGTGTCTTTTCCGCCTGCTGACACTGGCAGAGAGCTGTTTGACATATTCCTAGTCTATATAAATGTTTGTTGAGTCGGCAGTGTTCGGTGCGTAGTCGAAATATAATGACCTGGTCTGTTCTGCTTAGGTCTTTGAGGGAGTCTTTTTCATAATCATATCCAGTGTTTGTCTTCCAGTTTACTGCAGATTTTCTCTGTATGATGGTTTTGACCTCTTGAAAAGACAGGGATTGGGAAATATGCTCTTTGGCACTGCCCTCCTTAGCTAAGAATACGGCACTCTCATTTCCTGCAATGCCATAGTGAGATGGAATCCACTGCAAGTGAATTTCTGCCTTTTCTGAAAGCTGAGCAAGTTATCTTTTTATGTTCTATACTGTGCTGTCGGCGTATTTAGCCTCCAGGGCTTGTATAGCTGACAGTGAGTCTGTAAGAAATACCATCTTGTCTGTAGGTGCTTGCAGCTTATTCATGTGCTGTGCTGTCATCAGAAGGGCTAAGCGTTCTGCTTTGTAGTTGGAACATATTCTTCCAGTAGGGACCGCTATAGACAGTGGTAGTATATGGGTGCCTAATGTACACTCCTGCTTCATCATTCATGGTTGCCTCCATTGCCGATCCATCTGTGTAAATTCTTATCCAGCTGTCTTCTGGAAACATGTAATGGAGATGTCCCATTGTAGTTGCTTTCTTCACTAGATTAGGCTCGGCCTCTTTGCTTAACAATTTAGGGATGGAGGTTGAGAAGTTTAGTGCTACTGAGTCTGATTCCCAGTGATCAAAAAGTAATTCTTCAGGTATGGAATTATGATTTAGTAGTTCCAAGTATGACTTTCCTATTTCTTTTATTTTGTGGTTTAGACTTGTACGCTTTAGTCTGTTTTTGTCCTACCCTTTTTTCATGTAGTGGATGGTGAGGCATCCTTTTGATCCATTCAGTCTGCATATCACTTTTCTTTTTCTTCTGTCTTCCAATGCTGGATGTTGGCTGACTTTTCCATTTCTACAATTGGTGTAGATTTGATGGCTCCCAAAATAGTACGCAGACACCTGTTTTGTGTTTTTCCAGTATCGATTTGTTTGAATGGCTGCTGATATCCATGACGATGATGCATATTCCAGGGTCGGTCTAACTGCACCAGTGTATACCTGACTCAGGATTCGACTATCAGCTCCCCAGATAGTTCCAGCTAGCTTCCGCATCACGCTTTGTTTCCTCATAGCCTTTCTGTTTGTTTCCATAATGTGGTGTTTTAATGTTAGACAACTGTCAATTTTAACTACCAAAAAAAGTTGGAGTATGGGAACGGGGAACGATATCATCGTTAAATTTCAGTCTGAAGTGTTCTTCCTTTGTTGACAATGAGAAAAGCGTTGCTATAGTTTTGCTCCAGTTTATTTCTAGACCCCATTTACTTGCCCACATTATGACGCTGTTCAGGCTGGCCTGGAGTTTAAAGATGACAGGATCCAGAAACTCGGAGGTGTACCACACAGCTAAATTATCAGCGTGGAGAAAGTGTGATACATGTCTAGGCAGAGCTTGTGGCAGATCATTGATATATACCAGGAAAAGCAATGGGGACAGTACGCTGCCCTGTGGGACTCCTGCTCTTAATTTGATTCTGGGACTGTGCACTCCATCCAATTTTACAGATGCTTGTCTTTGGGAAGAAAGTCTTTTATCCAATAGTACATTCTACCCCGTATTCCATTGCGTAAGAGCTTGAGTAACAAACCATCTTTCCAGACTTTGTCGAAGGCCTTAGACATGTCGAAGAACACTGTGAGGGTTTTCTTCTTTTCTTGGAAGCCATTTTCTATGTCCTGTGTGAGGTATGCCACTTGATCATCAGTGCTTCTATGCTGCCTGTAGCCTGTCTTGGCCGGATCCAGTTTATGGTTGGATTCTAAAAACCACTGGAGTCTAGTGGTTATCACTCTCTCCAGCAGTTTTGCGGTGCAACTTAGCAGACTTATAGGTCTGTAACTCTCTGGATCCTTTATGTCTATACCGCTTTTAAAAATTGGGTTTCGGTTATCCTGTGAATGTCGTCTGTAGCAAAAGCCAGATCTGGGGTGCTTGTTGTGCGCCACCGTCGTGAGTAACATATGTGAGGATCATCTGGGTGATTGAGAATGGTGAGACTGTTGGTGATCAGCCATTCTCCAAGGTTTTCACCCCGAGAATCTAGCATGTCATAGCCCCAGCTTGGTGAGTGGCTGTTGAAGTCTCCTACTATAAGCAAGTTGTCATCTTGAACTTTGATATCTTCCAGCTCAGTTTGAATAGAGGGTGGTGAGTATATATTGTATAGAGTATAGTGTCATTTTAGTGTTGTTGATAAGGAGTTGAACAGCTATAAATTATGTGCTCATCTGATTGGACCTGTGTAGTTCAACTGCCGGTACGTTATTGTGAACTAGTGTTACTACTCCACCCTTATGTCTATTTTCTCTTTCCTGACGGAAGGTTTCATATCCTCTAATGCTGAATCTATTTTTCGGATTAAGGTGCATCTCTTGGATACAGCAGATGTCAATCTTTTCTGCTCGCAGATGTTCCTCTAGTTCTCGTTTTTTGTTGGTTACCCCTTCTGCATTCCATTGCATAATTGTGAGAGGTGAAAGTTTGTCCTTGCTGCCAGTAGTAATACCCTGTCCTCCCCTGACTTTGCAAGAATCAACAGGGCCGCCAGTAGCTAAGGGTGGTCCCCTTTGAGGCAGGGGGTCCGGTTCCACTACCACCTGGCTGTTTCCCATGGTGGTGGCACTACAGTTACATAAATATTTGCGCATGGCCATTGAGCTGTTCGTATGTGTCAATTCCTCCCCGCCGATAATGGCAGACACATTCCGTTTCTGATGACATCTTTGTTTTGAGGTTGTTCTCTAGACAGTTGCAGTCCCCTGCTGACGAGATCTGTCTTCATGTGTTTGTGTGGAGTCGTCCTACTCTAGATTACTTCAGTCTTCTGCAGCTGGGCTCACCAACCCAGGCTTTCTCTGCAAGCGTATGTGTCAGAAAGGACAAGGAAGTCAGTCGTGTATTTAGTATGACAAGTAGTATGACAATAGAAGTACTGGCGGTGACTAAGGCACTACTATGGCTGGAGTCACAAAACTGCGCATCCGTGTATTCTGAGTGATTCATTGAGTGCGATCCGAAAGGTGGAAGTTGATTTGGTGCACAGGCAATATATTGAATCACTACACGTGTCAGCAATTTGCAGAATTATTGGCGAGGGTTTCAGTAAATGGATAGAGCTGACATTCTGAATTTCATGGCAAACAAGAATGTAGAGAAGGTGGTATCCATAGATTGAGGTACATAAAAACAATCAAGAAAGTAGGCTGTATCAAGAAAGTTATATATCAAAGAAAGTCCAGAAAGAACAACAATCAAGAAAGTAGGCTGTATCAAGAAAGTTATGTATCAAAGAAAGTCCAGAAAGAACAACAATCAAGAAAGTAGGCTGTATTAAGTTAGTTTATTGCTGCATCCAACACTTTTACAAATAATTGTTGATATACTGGGGACATCACATTAAATGGTTGTTAGTGATGATGATTGTGTCATTTTACCTAACCTACATAGAAGAAACTGTCTTATATAAAATTTACTCTTCTTTTTAAAAAAATCATATTTATACAATTTTCATGGTATTTCTTCTTCAAAGCTCCATATTGACCACTTGTTAACCACTCTATGATTTTTATGTGATCTGAGCCTAATAACAATTGTACATTGTGCCAGTTAAGCGCCTACAAGTAGGCCAGCACATCCGATTTCTGCGATGCTTTTTATTTACTAGGGTAGCTCACTAGGTTTCACATCAGTCACCTCTTACATTGTAGATCGCAGTGGTACCATTCTTTCCTTCCTGTTGTGAGCCCTGGCATCACACTGGCACATAATAATAATTCCTCTCGTACGTTATCGTTACATAAGGCTTGCAAGTAATTTCTCCATACTGCTCTATCCTGGGCAACTCGCTCAATCTCCTCCATGGAACTGAGACCGATATTTCCTGCCTCTCTCAGCAAAGTTCGTTTCAGGGTCTCTTTAGGTCGACCTCTCTTTTTTGAACCCTTTGTATCCCACTTCAATGCCTGCTTTGATATTCGTTGATCATTTCTCCTCAAGGTGTGTCCAACATATCTCCATCTTTTCTTTCTTATAACAGTTGTCCCTAGTGGTTGACCAGACATGTCTCTGATTTCATCACTTCTCCTGAATTCGTTCCATTACACTGGCACATGGTATTTGATTAATACATAGTCAACTTTTCATTTTTAATTGTTACAGTTGTTTACATTTCAAACACATTCACAAGAATTTGAGTCACATGTTTATAACATATGATTAAATAAGAATATGCATTTACATTACAATTATACATATTGTAGAAGGGTTTCAAATTGGAATATCTTCATTGCATTCCGGACATATCCATAGATGCTCCAATCTCCTTTGCAATATCTCCAACAGCGCTCATCTGTAATAGTCGATGTAGATTGATGAGCTTGTTAATATACCTGTTGTGCTGTTATTTTCTGGCTACTTTCATCTTCTTCTTCTTCCTCACTAGATTGGGATTTCAGATTCTCTAATAAAGGTGACCGTCTGCCTCAGATTATCAGCCACACCATACAGTTTGTCTTCTGCGTTCTCACCAGATTGGGATTTCGGATTTTCTAATAAAGGCGGCCGTCTGTCTCAGATTACATTTGGCCACCCTCGTAATGGTAGGTCTGACATTCTTACTGCGTGGCTAAATCTCAGAGGCAGATGGCGGCCGTAGAATCCGTTATCCCATTCCTCATTGTGAAGGGTTGTTGCACCATGTTATGCGCCTTACGGCCTAGTGCATCTGTTTTCTGCAAGCATTTGTTTTGGGTTAGCATTCCCTAGTGGACATGTGCATCTGATTTCACCCAAACCTCCTTAGTCGCCTCTTAGACATGCATGGCAGGTAACAGTGGTTCTATTCTTCACACTTCAAATTTGGGCCCCAGTAACCACTCGGGCGGGCTACTTTAATCTACAATCCAAACTCTTGCAATCTAGCAGTTGACATGGATTGGTTTAGATGAAAATCATCTTTGCTGCCACTCTATGAGGGAGTACATTGTAGGGTGTTTACCGGTAAAGATATCAGGATCCGGAATGGAAATACAATAGCAGCACTACTGCATTTAAGAATATCATAAAAGGTGTGACAGTTGCGTGTGGGACTAGTATAATCATCATATACATGTAAATAGATTTTGCTACAGGCAAATTCCATCATCATCATCATCAAGTAGCTTGTTCCTTCCAAACTTGGCTACCATGACAACAGTCCTGAAAAACTCTGCTCTGTGACGAAAGATAAAATAAATAACTTTGTTAGTCTTCCTTTAACCCATAAACCCTTCTGAGCCAATATACTGGCGCGCTGCATTTTTTAAGATGACACAAAGCTAGTTTACAGGCTAATTTAGTATACATTGGAAAATAAGTAAGCCTGGGTGTAATTTTTTTTTACATAAAGTAGATGTTGCAGACTGATGGTCATTACTCATGTTTGCTTGTTATTTCGGCTAAGTTTATTTTAATTTCTTTTTAAATTGATTCCACTTACAAAAATCTCAAATTTACACAGAAATCTCAGTGAACCTTGTGTTCATACAATGTCGTGGAGATTTGTGTAAGAAGTGATCAAACACATGGTTACTCACTGAGGTGCAAAGATGATCAATCAATCTATCTTTAAAAATTATTGTCTGGTATTCCTTTCACCTTGCAGAATTTTCGAAGCATCACTGTTTGATCCATAATTGTCTGACAGACATGTGAAGATGATGCGATATATAATATGCTAAAAGCACCGTACCTGTGTATATTTCACTGTGCACCAACAAAGATTGAAAAATATTAGACAAAAATATCTACACTTTCACTACATGGCACGTAATGATGATGCTACAGCATCCATTTACAGAGATTTCTTATCACTATTGCTATGCCAACTGGCGTAGAAGATCATGGATATACACAAAAGTTCGTTTTTAATGCTAACTATCAGTTTTGGATGTTGACACTTGTTTGTGCCATGAAGCCAGACAGTCCAAATTTTCTCTTTCATTCTCAGCCTCTTTTCCCATTGATGTTGTCACAATATGTTCTAAGCCTTTCTACATGCATGAGAATTGATGACTGCCTTTCTTATATTGATAAGTTTTCTTTGTGCCATGACCTCTTTCATCCCATAAACATTTGTCAATTTAGCAGTCCATGGTATTCTTAGCAGTCTCCCGTAAAACAATATCTCTGTGGCCTCCATATATTGTGCTGTCTGTTAATTTATTGTCCATGGACTCGCATCCATATGTCTATATGCCATAGGTGAAACAGAGATTACAAAAGTAAATGTAATTCAATAATTGTATTCTGTAAAGTGTAAGAGACCTCACAGTGACATTTGCAGAGCAATTGCTATCCTTCCTAAACTCTCCTTCTCAAACTCTGCAAGTCAATTCTATCCATTTTTTTCAGCTGCTAAAAAATTCAAATTGCTTGAATTGGGAAGATGAGTACATAAAGTACATCAAAAGCACAATATCATAGTAGATAATATCAATAATCAAGAAGACTGCAGTAAAACTATGTACAAAATGTGAAATATCAAATCACAAAGTAAGGTAATCTTTCAAAGTACAAAAGCAAGCTAAAGTGATGTTACATCCACAAAGCATGTATCATGAAAAGGATACTTCATTCTCAAATGTCAACTTATTTTGTTTTTAAAAAAAAAATGTTTAAGGACAAAGAAATGACTTCACATTACACCGGGATATCACACCATTTGTGGAGAGTATTGCACAAATTCTGTAGCTTTAGCAACAATCATAGGAGTTCCAGGAACAATCATAACATCCCCACCAAAAAATGCGTTTGTGAATTGAATAAGGTGATCCAGATTCGAGCTTCAGAAGGCAAGAAAAAGGCTTGACCCTTAAGCTACAAAGTCTGCCTCAGGTTATCGAGATCTCCAAGTAGCTTGTCATGCAATGATGACGGCCACATCAGTCTTCTCTCCTTATATGCTGAACATTTTTGTAAGAGTTGTCCAGAAGTCATTTTGTCAGTGCTGCTCATCAGAAGTTCCCATCTACAGCTTGTTGAAAAGAAGATATCTCGGTCTGTTATGGCATGTGCCGAGAATGAATATCACAACTTGCTTTTCATTCTGTTAAGTTAGTAATATGATCATTTATCTAATGACCCTAATATTTTGTTTCACACTTCATCAATGGGACACATTTCTTTGCTTCTTCATAGTTTATGTTGCAATGAGATGGGATCCATTATATCACTTCTGTCTGACACAGGATACAAAGTGGTACTCTCTCCAGGTTGTTGAACTGACATCACAGCACTCCAGGCAGACCCATAGGTGCTCAGTCTCCAGAAAAAAGATGTCAAAGGGTATGCACACTGATGGTTCCTGTGTCTTGATAGTTAAACACACTCCTCCCTCTGCTCCTCAAGCATCCAGCTTTACTTGTACAATATGTAATTTCAAACTCCTTAAATTGTTAAGATTCTTTTTTCTTCTTCCTCTTTGCGTTAAGTTTCGAATGCTAGTCTAAACCATGAGATGGGTTGCCTCTATGAAGCTGCATGTTGGAGTTCCTCAAGAGTTCCCCATAGCTTGCTCTGTAAGTTTCGTTCATGAGGACATGCACACTGTGCAGACTTTATTCTGTGCATATGATGGTTGAGCTGGCGAAAGATTATTGTGTGCTTTTTTTTGTTTAGTCTTCTGATGGGATCTTGTGAGTGTTTGCTGTGGGTTTGTTGCCTCCACAACTCTGTATTTTCCTTTGATATATGTCTTGATTTCTGGTAGTGACACTGGGTGGTTGTATTGTATCGGTTTTGTTCCCTCCTTAGCCAGCTTATCTGCTTTCTCCTAATGCCACAGTGAGCTGGTATCAACTGGAGAATAGTTTGATTGTGCTCTGAGAGCTTGTTTAGCTGTGGATTGATTCAACTATGTACTTTCAAGGATTTAATGGTAACAGAATTTACAGTACTAGACCACAATAGTTAAAGATGAGGTGGCCAAATCTTCTTCTGTACTTCAGAAACAGTTCTTTTGATTGGAAAGTCAGTGTTCTAAACACTAGAAGTCTGTTCGAATGTCTGTAAATAGTTACATATGTTATCAAAACACCTATATATCTTACAGTACAACTTTGTCCATTACATGCGAGTCCATTAAATATATGTTATATACAATGTATGTCAGAAGACTAGTCTGAATGGCAAGGGACAATATTGATAAGAAAAGTAATCAAATTTTCTTAGAATAATCAGTACAGACGCATCACGCCAACTTATAGCGGGCGAATAAGAAAAAATCATTTGAAATATACAATGTCTAGAGAATTAAAAATCTTAAATTAAAAATGAAAGTTAAAAAAAAACCAATATATTGTTAAAGTTAATGAATAATGCAGAAATCTCCATTAATGAAATTACAACAGAGCACATCTTCTCATCTGTATTGTTTTCATCACAATGAAATCATAAACAATAAAATGTTTGTAAACAGAAAACATAAGATATATTTAAAATTAAAACAAAATTAAAATCAATTCACTTTGAAAAAAAAACACTTTTCTTAGTGATTCATATGTATAGTGAATTGAAAAAGGCAGTACAAATTCACACATACCTTACAATACATAAGTGAACATAAAAATGAATACTTAACTACATAGCTAGTAATTCTCCAGGAATGTAACAACAAACACTTGACAACTGAAACTTTTTTGATTCCCAAAACCATTAAAAATTGTACTACATTGTTATGATCCGTATGGTAAACTATACTTTTTTCTTCTTCTGCATTTTCACTAGATTGGGATTTTGGATTCTCTAATAAAGGCCGCTGACTGCCTCAGATTTGTCAGCCATGCCATACAATTTTCTTGGACGCTGGTGTAAGTGGGCCACTTCATTCTTCTCAGGTCTACATACTGGGGGCAGTTCTGTAGGATATGTTCTGTTGTCATACTAGCAAAGCTACGTCTTAGTGCCTATCTTGAATTTAGTGTACAAGTGGTGTCTCATTCTGTTGTGCCCCATCAGGAGACGAAGTATGGCTGCCTGGTCCCTTCTTAACAGTTGGTAATAGCCATCGTCCTTGATGTGTTTTGGGTGTTCTTTATCCCATTTTGCTTTGTAGTGCCCTTTAGCAATGGTTTTTGCTTCTTCATAGCTAACCAGGTTGTCATCTTGGGCAATCCTGCTCCCTCTTTAGCCAGTCTGTCAGCATCTTCACTCCCCTTGATCTTGCAGTGTGAGTGTATCCACTGGATTACTAATATGGTAAACCATACAAGAATCTAAAACTATGCTAGACTGAAAAGATCGAAATGGTATGCTATACAAATATTTCAAGTCATGTTAAATTTATTTGATATTGATGGACTGCTTTTCACAGCAAAACTACAGTGTCTGTTATCCTTACATGAGGTTGCCAAAAATATAAAAAAATGAAATATCCTTTTTGTGCATTTTGTTGAATAAAAATATGTTTGTGAAGTAGCCATGAAATTAATTTGAAATAGTAAGCTAGTACTGATGATATCAGATACTTGATTAGAAATTGGTAAATATTGATACATTAAATAAAGAAATAGTTATTGTACGATACTCATTGTGATAAGTTTAGTTTAGTTATCGGATCATTGTTACTGCACATCGAACTAATTAGCCCATAAGTGCTCTGATCTCCTCATCAGTATGTTGTGACTAACGACACCAGTTCTTTGTTGGTTTACTATTCTTCTTTGACTAACAGTATATTGCTCTTCTCTAGCTACACCACAAATTGCTCTTCTCTCGCTACACCACAGAGTGCTCTTCTCTCGCTACACCACAGAGTGCTCTTCTCTAGCTACACCACAGAGTGCTCTTCTCTCGCTACACTACAGAGTGCTCTTCTCTCGCTACACTACAGAGTGCTCTTCTCTAGCTACACCACAAATTGTGCACTCTTCTCTAGCTACACCACAAATTGCTCTTCTCACTACACTACAGAGTGCTCTTCTCTAGCTACACCACAAATTGCTCTTCTCTCGCTACACCACAGAGTGCTCTTCTCTCACTACACCACAGATTGCTCTTCTCTCGCTACACCACAGATTGCTCTTCTCTCGCTACACCACAAAGTGCTCTTCTCTCGCTACACCACAAAGTGCTCTTCTCTAGCTACACCACAAAGTGCTCTTCTCTCGCTACACCACAAAGTGCTCTTCTCTAGCTACCCAACAAAGATCTCTTGTCTCGCTACACCACAAATGGCAGAGCATTGTGATAAGTGTTGACTACCAATGTTCTGCTGATGTATTACAATATGAAGAAGAGCCTGGATTGTGATACTTAATGACCTCTCGTAGCTTTAACCTTATAGTTCCAATCTCTGCTTTAATATGATCTAGACCCGATTTGCTTATATCTGAGCAAACAAAGTCCATCAATAGCTTTCCAACAACACCCTCTGGTTCACTACTGAATTGTTGACTATTGCAGATGTTGGATGATTGCATTAAAGAGCTGCAATTAAGATCTGATGCCATCTGTGAGTTACTACTTGAAATATTTGTCGAGTGAGGCCAAGCTGATAAAAATAATGTTGCTGCATGTTCAGGACCTATTCTTAAAGTCCCACCACAACCTGCACAACTGTCTGTTGACTTTGCAATTGTTGGATCTGAAGACTTGTCTGACAGCGACTATAAGGTTTGTTGCAGCAGTTTATGCTACTAGAAGGTGAAGTTTTATCTTCGGTGTTGTGCTCCTCCACACAATCTTCTTGTCCTTGAATTAAGTTCAAAAACTTACTCATCTCTTCTGATGATTTTGTACAAAAGAATTCTTGAACAGCCTTGAATGTGTCAAGTGTTTCAAGTTCTGTCACCAAGTTTTTAATGGCACATGTCATCTCTGTCAACCCCTTACTCTGTTGTGGACATTCTACAAGATATCCAACACTGCTGCCTTTTGTATCCACAAATGGCAATGTGAAACAAAACATACTAACTAAGAAGTGACCCTGGTTCTTCATTTCCAGTAAAAATGACAAGGCTTGATGAACTACGGCACTCGTTCCCTGATATGTTAACCGCTGAGCGAAGCCACCTTCAGAGAATAAATAATACAAATAGACAATGTTAATGCAGTTTTAATTCTCTTATAATAAACTAGCTTATTAGCTCTAAGGCTTACACCCTATGTAGCTATGAATACTGTTCAGTTAATAATATTATTAAACATGTATGCTGGGGGTAACAAGAACAGACCGGTTGAGAAATGAAGACATCAGGAAAAAGTGGATACAACATCAGTACTAAACTTCATCAAGAAACAACAAATTAAATGGTTTGGCTATATAAGCAGATTACCAACAAACAGTGCACCTCAAAAAGCAATGTTACTCTGATGCAATGGATACAAAGCAAAAGACCGGCCATGCAAAAGATGAACATCAGAGATAACAGAGGCGATGAAAGACACTATTTATGAAGAGCACACAAGGGCCAGTTCTAGAAATCTCTTCTTATCATGACGCTGTGAGGCAAAACAGGATTGGAGAAAAGAAAGAAAGATTGAAGCATATACTCAAATATTAAGTACATTTATAATTTACAGAGGGGACTGCCAGAGTAGTTGATAGTAGCTCGGCCTGCTAGCTGTGAGACGGCTCATAGCTCGGGTTCGAACCTACTGTCCGGCATTTGTTCGAGTCCCTGGTCTTACTCAGGACGATAACGTGAGTACCTCTGAAGTCTGAGAAAATCTGCCTGTATGGCGAGGAATACATATTACGAGTACATTGAGCACACGGCTGCCAGTGTAAAGTAATTTACAATGTGCACGCTGCTGCCATTGTAAGAAATTGGAAAACGGATTTTCACGCAAAAATCAGTTTCAGAGATGAAACTTCGTCTGAGTTGAAAGCGGACGAAAGAAAAATTTAAAAAAAATAATAATTTACAGAAAGAAAAAACAGAAAAGATTACAGGTTACTGGGTGGTTCGGATGAACATAACAAATGTACAAAATTTGTTGCTAATCAAATCATTATATTCAAGAGTTTTCTTTATTTAATGATCCCTAAATTATTGTCAATTTCAGAGGACAGTCATGACCTTCAAACAGAAAACAATGTTCTCTATTAAGAGGCTATAAGAATTACAGACAGAATAAAGAGGGAAAATGGGGAAGAGTATCTACATTATTACAATATGTCATAAGCAAGACAGATGACCAGAAAAGAAACCACAGAACTAAAGACGATACCAATGGTAGCAGAGGAATATTTGATGTTCAAATTTACACTGACCAGGTTAGAGGAAACAAATCATTGTCTCAAGCTCAAGAAGTCACTTAGCAAAAATGGAGTCACCAATGAATTGCTCATAAAATTAGGAACCAAAACCAGGAAGAAACTTTTTTAAAAGTGGTAAACAGCAGCTGGAGAACAAAATTAGTGCTTTCTACATGGAAAGCTACTAGTGGTACTCATCCTAAAACAAGGAAGACATATAAACCTGAGCAGCATCCTCACTATTTTTGGGACCTGATACAATTAGATTCTCTATGCCATTCTGTGACGTTAATATAGGCATATATTATTTAATAGAAAACAAATTGGCTATTTATATTTTGTGCCAACTTTTCATCCTAACTAAGCAAGCTCAGCAATTTACAGTTAAACTGACTGGAGTGCACACAGAAACTAGGAAGTGGTCTTTGCATTTTCTGATTTCAAAGTCGTCCTAATATTAAAGTAAAATAATATTATACGATTACTTACTGCCCCCATTCCTTGGCAAAGTCCATAAGTTGAGAATTCAGTCTGCCTTTCTTTGTGTCAACAGTGAAAGCACACGACGGCGAAAAGGAGAAGACCTGGTTGATTTCCAGCACTGGATAGCAGGATATATCCTCTGGGCCGTCCTAGCAAATACAGTTTACATACAATATGTTGTGATTTCATGTTAAGTTGTTATCTTTAATTTTCACAAATACTTAGTTCAATATATACAAAAAGATAGTCAGGCGATCGTAACATATAATACACCAGCTTATCATGATGACTAGTGGGATGTAGAAATGTACCTGTTAGTGACAGGTAAAATTGTGGCCAAGACTTTACCTACTCATGGGATGTCCTGGTAACAGACTAAAGAGCATGTTTGCTCATGATTCTTGTAACTTGCATTATTACTACATTATCAGGGTTGTTGATAACGATGTTGATAGCACGCCGTGCTAGTGATGACACACCGTGGACATTTTGGCGTTCAAGGCAAGATGGCCACTGAATCAATCACAATGGAGAAGTTTTGTTGATTTTATCAAACAAAGAACAGCAAAGGATATTTGAGGATATCAAAATTTGTTTTATATAGAAAGCATAGTTCAGCATCAGCAAATAGCTTTCCTGAACAGAACTTTGCTACCCTAACAGTTCTTCAAAATGGCTCTCTCGTAGGCTAGATGTCCCATCTCTGCAGCCATCATGATCAAATCAGCAGTTACATCCTGAATCCATCTTCTCCATGGTCTTCCTCTTCTCCGAGATGTTCCTTTCATAGTAGTCTTCTCCAACCCTTCATGTCTCTTTATATGTTCAAAATACTTCAAATTTTCTCATTCTTATTTGCAGCATAAACCAGTTTTCTTTATTTTTGAGTTATTCCTGGATAGATCTATTTGTTCTCTTCTCATAATATACATAGGACTGTTCTGTAACACTTATATTCAAAAGCACATATATGTTTTTCCACTGCCTTGTTAAATGTCCATGCTTCACACCTATATGTTGCCACTGGGAATCTGCATGCTCTTAGTATTCTGATCTTTATTTTCCTATCAGTTTCATTCCATACTGTTTTTAGTTGTATAGGAAAGCATAGTGAGGCACTGCAATTCCTGAGTTGTAATATTTTTTTTACAGAGCCTGTATTGATTTGACTCTTGATCTTTAAATCTTTATACTTTCTTAATGACCTCTTTCGGTGTTGATCTATTGAAATAGCACATACTGAGTATAAATAGAAGATTAGCACTAACTTGTATCGGGATCAAGGGGTCGCATTGCATCCAGTAATAGTTTAACAGGCACCCAGTGGGGTGGATATTTGAATCTTGCAGTGTCAAGAATCAAGGCCAAATCTCGTCCTTCGTGGTAACTGCAGAAATCATATGAAAACATTTACAATTCAATACAGACCACATGGAAATAAAATTAAACTAGGAATAGTCAAATCTGTCTTGTTTTAGTATAACAGACCACTATCAATTTTATGACTATTTGAATCAAGATAAAGAATGAGTTTGTGTAGAGAATATAGAATAATATGAAATTGCTGAAATCTTTTATTTGATTCTACCAACACACCTATATAATTTATATACCCATTTCTATATAACTTTCGAAAATGTAGCGATTATTTAGTCAACTATAATATAGATGTATTTGACACTAATTTTCTGATTATGACATTCAATTTATACACGGCACAGCACTTTGCTTCTATTTACTCTTCAGAACTTTAACCCTTTGAACACTAGCCACCTATACCTTAAAATTCCATTACAAAGTTTGTGCTTTGTGCAATACTCTCAGCAGGTGGCGTGCCACTCCTGCAGAGATGGACCAATTTATATGGGATAAAATAGGGTGCAATAAAGTCAATCCTTTGACTTTTGTCATAGTTCCCCAGATGGCAGCGGAGGAATGGACAGTTAGCCAGATAGTTAGAGTAGTATAATTAGATTGTTTAATAGTTGAGACTATGTGTTGTACTCTCTATGCAGAAGTGCAACACATAACTACGAGACATGACGCTTTTGTGTAGTTGTGTAGTGACGATGAGTTAGTAACGTTTTTAGTAGGAAGAGAGATGACATAAACATTGGGCACGACCAGACGTGTTCGTGTATTGTCCACAAGTGATAATAATAAATGTATATGAAATGAATCCACCTTGTTCGTTTGGTATATTATAAAGCAGCATGAATAAGCCCTCCGTTTACAGTGAGGGGGTCCTGTAACAATGAGAAAAAGCCCCCTCCTGTAACACTTTAGACCTTCTTTTAATTTTATCTACTAGAACATAAAATTAAAAGAAGAAGATAGATATGAGTTCTGGTACTGAACGGTAAAAGTAAATGAAGCAGTATTTCTTGTACTGAATCAAACTACTGACAAAGTAAAAAAAAATATACAAAATTGTATTAAATATAATTTGATAATAAAATATTGTATTGTTAAAATATAAAAATTACCCAGCAACAGGAGAAAAGTGACCATCTCCTGTCTGACCCAGGATCTTTCTGGAGTAGGAAGCCACAAACACTACATCTTCCTTGAGTCGCATTCTTAATCTGAATCAAACATAACATTTTATATAATGACATTAGATAATTTCTAATCTTTTCTTTTTTGCATACAACATGGAGTAAAAACAAATTCTGCTAAACCTGATTTGCTGTTTAACACTTTGTGATGATGGTACTTGTTCTGTAATTAGAAACAACATCTTTCATATATAATAATTCCTCTCGTACCATTACACATTACATAGGGACTGCAAGTAATTTCTCCATTTTGCTCCATCCTGGGCAACTCGCTCAATCTCCTCCATGGAACTGAGAGCGATATTTATTGCCTCTCAGCAAAGTTCGTTTCAGGGTCTCCTTAGGACGTCCTCTCTTTCTTGAACCCTTTACATCCCACTTCAATGCCTGCTTTGGTATTCTTTGATCATATCTCCATCTTCTCGCTTGTATAACAGTTGTTACTAGTGGTTGACCAGACATTTCTCTAATTTCATCAGTTCTAAATTCATCCAATTTTGTATTCATTATTTTTCACAGACATCTATTTACAAAAGTGTTCAACTTGCTTTCTATATCTTTACTTATTTTCCAACTCTCGCTGGCATATGTTAGGAGTGATACATTTGAATTGAAAATTCGTAATTTAGTTTTAAAGCTATATAACTTGCAGTTTCACATTTTATTTAGACTTTTAAAAGCTGATATTGCTTAGATAATTAGTAGCATAATTTCTTTTATATATACATTACTCGAAATAACTTTTTATCTAATAATTTGTTTAGTAATCTCCAAAGAAGCACAAAAACTGGACAAAGCTATGAGATTTGTAAAAATTACCTTACTTTGTGTTCTCATATTTCATACATAGTTTTACTGCATTGTATATTCTCATTTCTTTAAATATGAAGATATTTCTTATGGTATCCATTGAATCAGCTTACAAAAACATTTCTTCTTTTTCTCTTGCCCCATTTATTTCTTTATAGAAGTGGGGAGAGGGAGGTGTGTAGTGAACTTGTGCTAAGGCACTCTGTAAGCTGTTATTAATTTTATTAACCCTTTCGCTGCTACATACTTTCCGGAGGCTGAGCTAAAAATAGCTACTCTTTGTTTCTAGGTCACAAACGTGAATGTACACCTATAGCAGTGACAGTAGCAATGTATAACGTGTTGACACGTCTTTAGCCCACAGAGGAGAGATAATAACAGATGTGTTAATGCGTCTTTATAAGTGAATGGGAAAAACGTGTATATACGTCCTTAGCAGCTAAAGGGTTACGGCTGTTCTGGATGCCGTCTCTCCCATCTTTTGCATGGTCTTTCTCTTGCTCTGTATCCATTATACTTTTATAGTGTGGCTCTCTGTGGTAGACGATACCAGGGCATTTTTGTTATCCAAACCATTTAATCTGTTGTTCTTTTATGAATTGCATGACTGGTTTCACATCCAGTCTTTAGATTTCTTCATTTCTAATTTTGTATATTTTTGTCACACCTGCAGCTCTTCTAAGGCATCTCATCTCTGTCATTACGATTTTCCGCTCATTGGCCATGTTTGACACTGATTCCATAGTGTTGGCCAGAAAATCATTCTTATAAGATTTGCTTTAGTTTTTAGCGGTATCTCTTTATGTGACAATAGAGGTGTTAACTGCCCCAGTACCTGTTAGCTTTTGGGCATCGATTGATGATCTCCTTATCGATACATTTGCCTGCAGTAAAAATTTCCCTTAAGTATTTGGACTCATTGGTTTGTTTAATTTCTAGGTTCTGCAGTTTATTATAAGGTTTTCTGCTTATTGTCATTGTCTCTATTATATCTATTCTCATGTTGATAAAAACATTTGAATCATAAATATTCTAGTTATTTTAACATGGAAGTAAATTACATTTGATTAAACTGCAAACTGTACCTGGGTTCGAAGTTCTTCCACAGAAGTTATTTCTGAAGCGGATTTTGCTACAGCTGACAGATTATTACACTTGGCTAGACATGTAAACTGCTCCATATTTATACCTTTCTCTCTAGCCACTTGTAAGGAGTACACAGTCTAACATATCTTCATGGTACCAGCGCCATGGTCCTGTAGAAGAATGTATCACTTAAATGGTCCATTCACTATTTTACTGTCTTCAGTGTTTGAATTTAAATTACATTTAAGGTGCATTTTCTTTATTATAAATTCTTCTTTGACCGATCCACTGAGACAGAGAGTGATTATACACTGTGCCAGTTATGCACCTACAAGTAGGCCAGCACATCCGATTTATGCGATGCCTTTTATTCACTAGGGTAGCTTCCCTAGGTCCTACATTATAGCCTCTTACGACAAGCCTTGTAGGTCGCAGTAGTACTATTCTTTGCTTCCCTTGTGGGCCCCGACACCAAATGAGCGATTTTTACAAATGAAATATTGCACAACTAAATTCATCATTAAAGATTATATCTTCATAACATCGCTCTCTGTCTATGATGTGACGCCCTTGGCGCTTAGGGCAGCAACAAATGTACACCATTCTTCTCTGTTCTTGGCTGCACTCTGTATTTGTGTTCCAGCTGTGATTCATTTTTTTCAGTTCGTTTTCTACTGTTTTATTCCAGGTTGTTTTGGATCTTTCACATTTTTGTTTACCCTCTGGTATCCATCTCAGTGCAGTTTTTATAATAGAGTTTGTCTACATGCATGTCTGATTCATCTCCAGTGTCTCTTTTGGATAATGATGTTCATATTCTCTTGCTGACACTGTGTAGAACTGATTAGTTCTTGGTTAGAAATAGTTAGTGGCCAGAACACATGTAAAATCATTTGCAGATAAGTTGTATGAATGGTGGAAAGTTTGGATATCTTGTCATTTTCCAGCATTCTGACCTGTATCGTAAAATTGATAGCAAACAGCTGCTGTATATATGAATCTTGGTTCTAATTTCCAGACCCGTAAATTTGTTACTCTTTTATATCTTTTACTTTACTCTTCCTTCTCTCATCTAATCTGTCACTCTCTCTAATTTGTTTGGGATTATTTATTTCCCTAAACTCATTCATATGAAACTGCTCAATAATCTAATAACTACAACTGGGATTTTTTTTAAAATACGTATTTCTGAGGATTATAATTTTTTTTTCTCTGTTTCACTGCATTCCTTCTGCTTCTCATTTCTATAAAAATGTATTTCCCTCTTAAATGACAATCAAATAATTCTTGTATTAAAGTGATGTTAGTATGCATTCTATTTCTTTCAATGATCTACAACAACCACCTGTTAATTACTGTGTGATTTGTATGTGATCTGAGCCTAAGAGCAATTGTACGTTGTGCCAGTTATGTGCCTACAAGTAGGCCATCACATCCAATTTCTGTGACGCTTTTTATTTACTAGGTAGCTTCCCTAGAGCCTACATCAGTCGCCTTTTACAACATGCCTTGTAGGTCGCAGTGGTTCTATTCTTTGCTTCCCTATGCGGCCCTGGCATCACACGAGCAGTATGCATTCTATACCTTTAAAAAGTGGGCGAGCAATGGACCAGGCTTATATTCTGAATTCCCTACGGGAGAGAGGATGTGTAAATGATTCAAGTAATAGTTGTGAATCTACAAACCTAACCAGACTGCAAGAACTCCAAGTCAAATGTGGTATAGCTAGACAAGAGCACTATCCTGGTAGCCAAAGAAGAATAGTAAACCAACAGAGAACCGGTGTCCTTAGTCACCACATGTTGAGAGAGTACACTAGACTAGTATACATTCACTCATTTCATTTTCATAATTACATTTCTACAATACCTTTCCATATTCTTCCTGGGTCAATTTCCAAAACATTAAGGGCCATAACTAAAGATGTCAGACCGCAGTATGCTGGTTCATCTTGAGTGCGATACTGAGAGCACAGCTGTAGAAGTATGTTAATATATGTGTTGGAAAAGATTAAAATAGAAAAAAAACTGAAGAAATGGATAAAAGATAAATAAAAGCATAGCATGAAAGTTTTACAATGTACAACAGACAACCAAAGATCTTTATGAAGTATAAGACACACATAATGTCCCAAACACACAAAATAGCAGTAACCTCATCTCTTTTGTTCCCATATGGTGTCAAGATAAATATAAGGTGTGTGAGAGGGCCCTCTTCTACAACAGTAACATTACACTAATATAAAAAAGCACCAGTTTTAATACCATGTGGTATATTGGGAAATATGGTCTTATGTCTTTTTTTAATAAACGGCACACAGCTGGTGCATATACAGCACAACGAGTTCAAGAACTGTCACAGAGATCTTTCTGAGCATTAAAGAGATCGGAGCACACATAGTTATTCACCAAAGTGCAATGATGATGTTCCAATCAATCAGCTTTATGATTATTATAATGTTAATTAAGAACACATTGATTCTGTATGCAATTAAAGAGTGTCGCAATCAAGTATTTTTAATTTGTCAATAAGCTAATAATAATAAAATATACTGCAGGCATACAATTTTGCACAACCAGGAATGGGGTCGCTGATAGCAAAGGTGATAAAATGCTGCACTAGAGATCATGTTTTGTGGAAATTTCCGGGATCAAGGTCAGCTTGGTCCAAAAACTTAGTGAACACACAGTACGACTAGGGGAAACCCTGATCTTTTACAGTAGGGATCCAAATTACAAGTACCTCTGAAGTTTCAGTATGGCTTGCCTGAATCTTGAGGGACACTGCTGATAAATAAAGCAAACCTTAACGCAAAAATCAGCCAGAGGTGTCATATTAGGCGTCATGACTATGCTTACATTCATAGCGGGCGAACGAAGAAAAAACCAAACAACCAGGAATATACATATTGAACAATAAATTATCTTGCCACATTTTCTTCATTGCTATGAGACTAAAAAATAAGTGTGTGTACTCCAGCAAAAGTTTAGAAAACACGGACAACACTCTTTAAAAGCAGATGACATGGGTAGGACAAGTTATGAGAATTAATCCTGACATACATGCAAGAATGGATACCACTTGGACATTGGGAAGAAAGAGAATGAAAGAAGACCAATAAGAACTTTAAGATGCATGATGGAATAATAAATGAACATGGAATTCTATGGTGAGCGGCAGCAATAAAAAGGGGAACATGGAAAGTTCATGTAGAAGACTCATCTGTCACAGGGTATGCTAAGAATTAATTTTAGGTAAAGTAACCATCAAACAAACAGCCATCAGTATGAATACCATTGAATCTAGAGAATTATGTGCTTTATGAATATGCCCTTTATTACCTGTGCTCAGTCTCAGAAATACAGAGGTGACACTTCAAATTGCCCTGAGGAGACAAAACAGTAAGCGTCATTGATCGGTTATGAATGCTCCTAAACCGGAATAACCTCACTGAATCAGTAAAGTTGCAAAGCATGAACATGCTCTTTGACGCAGATCACACACATACTGCAATGAATGGCTGAAAAAATGATTGATAAAGAGTGACGACGTTCAGTGCTAGAGAAACAAAAGATGTCGGGGAATGCAAGGTCAAGCAAACCCATAGACTGGTCTGGTCTAGGGAAGCTGCCCTAATAAATGAAAAGTGTCACAGAAATCGGATGTGCTGGACTAGATTTGTAGGCGCTTAAATGGCACAACATACAATCGCTTTAGACACAAATCACAAAGAGTGGTTGAACATGTGGTTGGTATGGAGTGTACAAAGGAGAAGAATCTAGAGTGTGCACCTATGGGTTTACACTGTGAAGGGAGATCAGTTCCATTGCCCAATGACTATTCTTTACAATTTATTTTCCGAGGAGGAGAATAATAACAAAGATATACAGCAAAGAAAGCACAATGAAACATAAACAAAGCTGTTTTTTGTTGAACAGATATCTCACCTTAAAAAAACAATTCATTTGACCTGTAGCTAATGCCTCTGCAAAAATAATTTTTCCCTCTTCTGAAGCGAAGGCTATGCATGAAGATGGCAGCGGCGCTATAAAACTGAAGGTTCTGACTTTTGGCAGATCTGTTGGAAGCTTCACATCTACACTCTGAGCATTGCTTGCCATTCTTAATATCAGGAAAACCTTAGATCTTTGTGCTATAATGGTTTAAAATAAACAACAGATATATTCACTAAGGTTCATAAATTATAAATAATATGCATTTCTGATATTTATACCACCACTCTGAAAAAAAAACATACTGTGAAAATAAACTAAGTCAATATAAAATTTATTTTGATGTAATGAGAAAGATTAAACAACGTACAATCTCGCTATGTTAAAGAAGTGGTTTCCAACACTCTTACAGCCCTATTTTCTAATATTCAAAAAACCCCATATCTCATTTTTTAAAATAATTAATTGACAGATTATTCCAAAGATTGAATTGATAAACAATCACACCATTATGAGTTTTATCTACAAAAAACTAAAAATTATTGCTGTCACACAATTAAAAAAACCTGAAACATTTCCCCTCACTGATCATTTTGTCTGCTATATGATTATTGACTTAATCAAGTAGATTTCTTGTTACGGTAATTCTTCTTATTTGATCGTCACACTGCTACCGGGTTGTTGCCCAGTGTTGTGGTTTTGTTTTTGTCTTGCGCTGTTCTGGTGGCTTGGGTGATTGTTATTTTTGCTCTTCATCTATCCTTCTGCTATGCCATCTAACCTTCTTTTTTGTGTTCTTCCTATCGCCTTCTTTCCTGATGTTCTGTTGTAGAAGACTTTGTATACTGTGAAGTTTGGATGCATTCTTATTAAGTGGCGAACCACTTCCTTCTTTGTTTCTCAATGTAATTCAAGCAAGGTTCTGTGCTAACTTTCTTTCTTATGCTAATGACTCTGTCTTTTCTGGTTTTGTTGGTAACTTTTCACAGGCAGCACATTTCACATGTAGTTATTTTTGTGACTGCGCTTTGATCATTGTCCATGTTTGGCTCTGGTAACACAAAGTAGGTATGAAAATGCTGTTGATAATCTGTTGTTTAGCTGTCAGTGAACGGTAATTCATTTCCTTAACTAAATGTATCTATATTCTTATCCACAATATTCGCATTATAGATATCATCATCAGGTGCTGTGCCGGCTGGCGTAGGCGATCATGAATCTCCACAAATCTCTGTCGTTGGTGTTTGCTATCAACTCAGATGTTGACGCTCTACCGTGCCATGAAGTCAGGCCATCCAACATTTTCTCTCTCTGTCTTCCCCTGTCTTGTCTACCCTCGATTTTACCGGTTGTCACAATGTGTTCTAAACCTCCCTCCTCATCACATGCCCGAAAAATGATGACTGCCTCTTTCTTATATTGATGATAAGCTTTCTGTGTCTTGATCTCATTCAGCACCTCACATTAGTCATTTTAGCAGTCCATGGGATTCTCATCATTCTTCTATAAAACCACATTTCTGTGGCCCTCAGAGATTTTTCGATCTGTGTGTTCATTGTCCATGACTCGCATCCGTATGTCAGTATTGGTTCTATGTAGCACTGAATAACTTGCATTCTGATCGGGATTGACAAGGACTTGTTGCAGATAATGCTTCTCATTTTCAGGAATGATGTTTCCGCTTGTCCTATTCTGCTCTTTATTTCTGATCGGCATCTGCCATCTGATGTTACCAGGATTCTGAGGTATTTAAATTGTTGCACTTGTCTTAGATCAGTTCCATTTACTGTGATGGTGCATTTTGGCAAAATCTGCTTTTTGATATGATCATAACTTCTGTCTTCTTAATATTCAAACTGAGTCCTTTGTTGTTATTTTCTGTCACAACCTTATCAACTAATTTCTGTAGCTCCATTTCATTTCTTGCTATTAAGACAGTATCATCAGCATATCTCAGGTTATTTATGATATGTCCTCCCACAGCTATTCAGGAAAATCTTTTATAGACCCAAAAATGCTTTCACAATACAGTGAGAACAGGTCTGGTGATAATACGCATCCTTGTCTATTCTTATAGCTGCTGTTTGCTGCCAATATATGTTCTGAATGATTCTTAGATCTTTGCTGTCGATGTTTAAGCTCTCTAACATTTTGGAAAAAACTTGATGGTGTACATTGTGACGCCTTGGGGTAGTCTATAAAGCACAAGTACAGATCTGTTTTTACTTCTATTGATCTTTCTATTAGTGTTCTTAGGATATATATAGCGTTGCTAGTGCCTAGCCTTCAACAAACCCACACTGCTCATCACTGATTTCTGGTCTTATACTGCTTCTTATCCTTATCATTATCCTCAGTAGTATAAAACTGACGATTCAGAAAACAATTTAGAGACAATGCACATTGAAGGGAAATATTCGTAACTGTGAACAAATAAATACAAATGTATACATTTAGCTTTCACTTCTCTAGTGGAGAATCACAGCTTGCAGAATAGTAACTTTCAAAGCAAGATCATGGAGTGATGCTTGGATCAAGTGTTGGTGACACCCTACCACCTTATAATGTCCAACAGTTGATGCCCTTTTATCACTATAATGACAAGTATTAGAAATTGAAGCATCAGGATCAATATCTTCCTCATGATTAGCTATTACACAGTCTAAATATTCTATAGCAAAACCATACTATGGTCTTGATAAGGCCGCCTTCATGATGGTAGGTCTGACATTCTTACTGCGTGGCTATATCTCCGAGGCAGATTGGCGACCGTAGAATCCGTTATCCCATTCCTCATTGTGAGGGTTGTTGCACCATGTTGTGCGCCTTCGCCAGGAGCCTCCGTTTTCTGCAAGCATTTATTTCCGTTAGCATTCTCTAGCGGACACGTGCATCAGATTTTAGCCAAACCTCCATAGTCGTCTCTTACGACATGCATGGCAGGTAACAGTGGTTCTATTCTTTACACCCCAAATTTAGGCCCTGGTAACCACTCAGGCGCAAAGTCTTTCTAGTTTTACTTCTACTACTTTTTAACCTTGTTATTCTAATAGGCTGTCCAGTTTTCTTCAAATTAGTATATAATAAGATATATATATATGTATATGGCCCTTTTCATCTTTACAGACGGTCGATAGGCAAGTGTTTTACTGTGACAACTTCTGAGTTTTCGCTTTTCTCTCTTGTTGTTCAGCTCGTACATAAGTCTCTTCTCAAAAGACTCTCGCCCTTCCGTAATTTGGCTTTCCACACAACTCTGTCATCAGCTAATCCCTCCCATGTGCTGGGATCTATAGAAAAGTTTTCATTGAGGTTTTGCAGACATCTTTATATCTGAGCAGTGGTCTGCCCTGGTGCCTCTTCCCTCCGAAAGTTCACAGAACAACATTTGTTTTGGTATGCGATAAGTTTCCATTCTTCTCACATGTCCCAACCATCTTAGTCGTCTACTGCTGAGCATGCCCATGATGGAAGGCAGATTTGCACGTTGTAGTACTTCAGTATTGGTTATCTTGTCGTACCACCTGATGTTCATAATCTTGCGGAGACATCGAAGGTGAAAGATGTTAAGTCTCCTCTCGTGTCTTGAGTAGGCTGTCCATGTTTCTGAGCCATATAGTAAAGAACTAATTACACAGGCTCGATATATTTGAGTCTTCGTCTGCAATGTCAATTTTTATATATGTCAAGATATATATATATGTTTATTTATTGACGAAAAGTTATAATTTTTTAATTGTTTTTTAACCTCCCTTGAGTTAACTGTGTAAAACTGAAGAAATAACTGCATACGGAAAGAGTTAAGTACAAACCTTAAATATAAAATAGATTTTTGAAAATTTTAGATGCCATATCATAAATATACAATATCAATATAACAATTTAATTAACAAGATATATGATAATAAAAAACAAGAGATATGTGATTTTATTTGCATCATGTTACACATAGAAATCCTACCAACATGATTTATTTGGCATATATTGCCTTTGAATAATAGATTATGACATGCTAATCACCAATTATGACTGTTATAATAATGAGAATGAGTAAGTAGAAAGTAACAGACACTACTTGCACTGAATTTGTGAAACAGGACATGACTAACAAGCCAAAGAAAAATATTAAAATAGATAAATAGCAAATTACTGGAACAACATCAAGAATAATAAAATGTATGATTTTGTAAGACATAATTGAATGAACGAGGTAGAAACATGATTAACAAATAACAATACAGTGTACATTTTGCTTATTAGTATATCATCATTGTTGTCTAAGTTTGAGGAAGTAGTATTTCAAATACCAAATATTTGAAATACGGAATCACTAGAGAATATTTTAACAGAGGTCACTGAGCATACCAATGGCGGATATGAGACTAAAGATTAGGCCCTGACAGGCTTTTTGGATATGATGAACAGCTGATTTGTGTCTAATCCAGTGCTCACTCTAGCATGACGAAAAATCAGCAGTCAGTTATTGAAATGTTGAAATTGTTACTCATTGTAAATTTAGCATTGCAAATAATAATCCTGTTGCTATGACTAGTCACTAAAGATATTTCATATAACTATCTTTAACGTAGTATTACTATATTTAATACTATAAGTATATATTAATAACTATATAAGTAAAAGGGCTCAAGCTCTATATTTATAAGTATATGACTCGATTGTTATTTTTAAAATGAAAATGCATGCATACATTTTTCTTGGCTAGTACTCAGTTACAGTAGTACTCGAACAGGACTTGACAACTCACTCACTGCAATAATTTAATTATTAATTGCTGTTTTGTGAAACTTAAGTCTAAGTCGACTAAGTCCGACCTAAGACTAAGTTACATGTAAATTACTAAATAATATAATGTTTATAAGTTATTAACATACACAATAACACATCATGTCCTTAATTTGGCAATTACATATAATTGATAAGTAATTTTAGTTTAGACTCAACTTATAAACGAATTTAATACTTTAACTAATGATGAATGAACTCAGAACTGAATCAGTCAATGTTATTTATGTTTAACAAGACCTGTATTGACTATTGGTTCTGTGGGTGAGAATGTCAAACTCAGTCAAAGTAAGTGAGTGCCCTATTTTTGAAGCTAAAATAATAATTACGTCCAGACGACACAAAAAACTCTCTGAAGTGAATCAGTAGAGATGCTACTTACATGTTGATGATACAAGTAGAGTCCTCGCGCGGCAAATAAACATAGCTCTTGCTTACTTTACTTTTATAACCAATTAACATTGTAATCGAGTAAGATTCAGGATTTCGAGACAAGTGGACACTGTGTAGTGTAAAATAGCGATATGCGAATAGTAAGTAGGAATGTACGAATAGTAACTGTTCTTTTTTTCGATCCAGAAGCACTTGAGTTTTCAGCTCTTCGGCTCGGTGTCATGGACATCGTAACCCTTCGGTTCGGTGCCACGAACACCGTAAATCTGGGGAACCTGTGGCTTTTCTGCCAGCCCGCGGAATTGAACCCGCACTCACAGAGGGCTAGTCATCCGTGGTCCAACGCGCTACGAAGACGCTGGGCAGGCGGGCATAGTAACTGTTCATTACTCGATGAACAAATGTATCAAATTTTATAAGAAAGCGCCGCTGGAACTACATCGGCCACACACTTAGAATGGACGAGAGAAGACTCCTTTACCAATCCCTCATATGGACACCAGAGGGAAAAAGAAAACGAGGAAGACCAAGAGAGACTCTGCGTAGAACCATCACCAGAGAAGGCTCAACGATGGGCCTAGTAAACATTAAAGACCTAAAACAGATAGCAACGAACCGCGAGACATGGAGAACTATGACCTCTGCCCTATGCGCCGCCCACAGGCCCAAGAGGAAAGACTAACTAACTAACTCGATGACCTATTATTGTCTGTGTTCGAAAATACCGAAATCACCGTGCTAAACGTATTCGTTACTTTATCACTACTATTCTTCCTCCATCTTGTGACGTCCCAACATGAAATGTTGACTACAAATTGTAGTACAATGCTTTGGTTTTGCTGTAAAATTCTGTTCTTTACCCTCATGGTACTTACCTCTTGATGTTCACTTCCTAATTATATGTATGTCATATCAGGCAGAAATAGTGTAGCTGACTGACCCGATAGCTTCGGACAGTCGGTGTATCAGAATTTGTTGTTACCACATGTTCTCCCACCTTTTACTTTTCTGTTAAGTTCAAATTAGAGACTTTTATAACAGGGGCTGGAGATTGCACAAGTATCACTTGGCTAACATATACCGGAAATGAGAACTTTTAACAGGTTCTGAATTATAGCAATTCCTGTGTTCACAATTTAGATCAACTTGAACGTATTAAAAAATAACAAAGAATGGTGAACTATACGTCCTTTCTGTTTTGTTGGGAAATCCACCCTGTACATTAACTCAAGAGCCAGTCTGCTGGGTTACAATAATTTTCACACCTGGTGCTCGGTGCTTGTGAGTTAGTTTAGTAAACAGAATTGAGTCATAAAATGCACTTAATGGCAGAAAACAATGTGGCCTTTGTTTTTCCACGGGCAAACTACAATGAGAGAATTTGGTGGTCAAATTAAGGAGCCAATGACCGATTTGGGAAGTTTTCCCGAACCAAGAACACTTTAGTTTGCAACAAACATATATGTAGACTGGGGGCTTAAGAGACGAGGTCAGAAGAAAGGTAATTGAGATTAGACAGACACACAGAAGATCCGAATATATAGAGAGAACAAGGTCAGCTTCGGACTAGAATGGGATAAGTTTATTTGTAGAACTAGGTCGCATATCGAATACAAAAACTAATGATAGTAAAATAAAGAACCCAAATGAGAAGCAATTGAGTAAGAAGACTATTTCGTCGATAACATACATATCTACATATTTGTAAAATCAGACTGTAGGCTAAGTCTTTCTTCGAGATTTAACAATAGATCTATTTCACCGAGAACAGACATATCTACCAAATTTCTTGGTTCAGACACTAAGCCTATCTTATATGTTGAACATTTCTTATATAAGGACAATATTACTAACGAATATAGGAAGAAAAATAACAAGCTAAATTGCCATGTCAATGCCGCATTACAATCAACCAAGTGCAAACATTCAAATACTTAGGAATCATATTCACAGAAGATGGAAGACTAGATACAGAGATAGAGGCCAGATTGCAAAAAGCAAATGCTGTAACCTACCAGCTAACCCCATATTTAAAGCACCCAAATATCTCAATGACAGCTAAACACCAGATGATCAACAGCATTTTCATGCCTACACTGTGTTACCAGAGCCAAACATGGACACTGAGAAAGTAGAGTTGTAAAACATTAACTACATATGATATGCGATGGCTTCGAAAAATTACCAACAACTCTAGAATAGACTGACACCAACATCAGCACAAGAAAGAAAGTTGGGACAGAACCTTGCTTGAATTACATTGAGAAACAAAGAATGAAGTGGTTCGACCACTTAATAAGAATGCAACCAAACTCCACTGTATACAGAGTCTTCTACAACAGAACATCAAGAAAGAAGGCGCGAGGAAGACCATGAAAAAGAAGGGCAGAAGGTAAATAGTAAAAAAAGTAAATATAACAATATCACCCAAGACACTAGAGTCACTCAAGACAAAAACAGAAAACCTCCACACTAGGCAACCACCCGGTAACAGTGTGACGACAAAAGAAGAAAGAATATTAACAGTAGCTTACTGTTTACTAGAAGGTAGAACATTTTTTCAACAAATGCAGTGGTTTGGACATTTAATGAGAATGAAATACAACCAACCACTAATAACAGCATACAATAAAAGAGATCGGGTACTAGAGCTAAGAGAAGACCAAGAAAAAGATGGATAGACAATATCAAGACCATACTACATAAACACGGATATAACATAACAAGGGCGACTCATCTGGCCCTAGAACGCAAATTAAAGCTCCCATCCCTGCGCTTAACGGCAAGAGTGGACAACCAACTACATCTTCAATCTGGGAATAGACAATAGAATAGATAGAACATTTCTTATTATTAATTAATGGAGATAATTAGCATAGCATAGAGTTTTGATGACATGTTTAGACAAGGAGTCTTCACAACACAGAAACTTTACTGCTAGGAAAGACTCTTTCAATGCGTTAATAAGAAAGTTGTTTATACATGTTGTACCTTTGAGGAAAGTTAATAAATATAGAATCGGTTCTGATTCTCATATATCAGATATATAACGGTCGTTGAGTTTGAGCTGTATTATAGAGTATGTATGCCAGAGCACAGTCAACTCCAACTATAAGTTTATCTAGAGCTGGCTGTGGCTCTGGTCAGAGTGTACAACTGGGTGATAATAGTAACAAGGACGATAAGATAAATTGGCTATCAAGTTACACCAGTGTTTCCCAAAGTGGGCGGTATCGCCCCAGTGGGCAGCTTAAGCGTTCTAGGGGGCGATAATGAGTTCAGAAGAATTTGGTGGGTGTTCAGGCGATTAGGGGTCGATGGTTCCTTAAAGAAGAAATTAATAATACATATTTTAAAATAAATTATTTTCGTGATTTTGCGATTGAATAATTATTTAAAATTTGAATTCTGCATTTAAATTCATCTTACGCCCGTCTTACACGATCCATTTTATCATCAATTTTCTATTTCATGCATATAATTATTTGAAAATTGACCATGTATGACAGTAATATATATCAATTTTCTATGTCAAAGAGAAAATAGAGCATGTTTATATGAGGGGCCTGGCAAACTGTTATAATGTGGAGGGCGTTACAAAGGTTATGTTGTGCAAAGTGGTCGGTGGGCCAAAAAAGGTTGGGAATCTATGAATTACGCGTAAGCAGTGTGTACTTATGCGAATCGTCAATTTCGAATAGTAATTGTTAATTTGTAATAGTAGTTGTGACTCCTTTGTAATATAAGTGTTACAGTAAAGTCCTCGGTATATCATAGATAGAAAATGGAACAAATAGATATATTCAGTATTATCCAGAAAGAACACAAAATGTAAGAAAACTAGCTGATGTTACAAATAAGAATGAGGCAAATTGAAGTATTTGCGCGACATATAAAGAGACACGAAGAGATAGGGAAGATCATTATGGAAGGATAAAGAAGGGAATATGAAGATGGATTCTTATGCAGAGGCAGGACATCTGACTTAGGAGAGAGAAATTCCGAAAGACTTTCAGGGTGTCAAAGTTCTGCTCAGGACTAGCTGTAGGGAAGACGGGGCACAGGGGTAATATTTTTAAATAAATAAATGACGTTCTGAGAGTTCTTAAGATTTATTTAAGTTTATTGTACCAGTGCATAGGGTGACCACTTAGGTTCATAGTAAAAATATATTTTGTGTTACGCTAACAACTGTTAGGCATAAAATAAATTACCACTACCCTACCCCATGTGATCCGATGTACCCCAATATAGGAGCATAGTGGTTCGGTACTAGGGGCACAGTGGGTTAAAAATCAGCACACATGACAAGCTTCACAACAGATGTAAAAGTTGTTTTTTTTCTAACTTCTTACATCTCTCACATACATGGCTGTACAACATGGAGATTATCTGCATAACTGGAGAATAAAATAGGACAAATGCACATGAAAAATAAGCCGCTCTCACATTCTTTCAGATCCCACATGCTCAACAGGAGGCGGTAGTTTCATAAGGATATCATCTGCATCTATGACAAATTCCGTAATCTCACCAGGCATAATGAATGCCTTTTGTGTTATGTGATATTTCAAGTAATGAATCACTCATTCTTTGAGACAGCTGTAGATGGATACTATTGTTGTGATATTTCAAGTAATGAGCCACCCATTCTTTGAGACAGTTGTTGATGAATGCTATTTTTGTAGCATTATGAACTATTGACCTTTTGGTTACAAATTTGATTAACACATAATCTCCTAGTTTTAAATGATCTATTTCAGTCACTAAATTAATGTCATCAGATTCCAAAGTAGGCAGATCTGACACCTCTGATTCACTTTCTGAATTGAAATCCTCATCTTGTTCACTATTATAATCTTCTTGTGTATTACAAGGTTGGAACACAGAATCTTCTTTTGAATCTGGGTTAGGCCTATACTTTTTTTTTTAGATTTAGATTTCTCTAGTTTGGAAAGCAGTTCTGCTTCAAACAATTCTTTTACATGGGTATCAGTTAAGATAGTTGTTTTGACCCTCTTTCTACGCTGACTTAGTGTGGATGATTTTGAAACTGCTTGAGGATGTGGGGAAATTTGTCATGATGTTACTATAGAACTGTGTATCACTGTAGGCGGAGTACAAACAGGGGAACTTGTAGGCCTACCATCTTGTCCTACAGTCACAGGTATTGTAGGCCTACAATCAGTTTCACGATTTTTTTTTTTCACTGTGCTGGTAGATGCAATTGAAGTATGCTCCGTTACAGTTGAAGGTAAGAAATCATCCTCAGTAAAAATCATTCTGTTGAAGGGATAAATACCACAAGATATACAATACACACACACTGAAAATTGGAAGGAGTGAATGCTTGCACAAATGCATTTTCTCATGAGTTCTCCAACATCATAAATGGTAATTTCTGAACAAGAGGTCATGACCCACTGTGCCCCCATTGGTGTGACCCACCTGCCCCGCTACCACTCACCATGAAAAAAATGCTATAATTTTTCTCTTATGGTGAATACTAATTCTGTTCTTCATTATTTGCATTCCTAATACTACAAATAACACTAGAGCAATAACAAATAATGGATTGCTTACGCCAGTTGCAAATCTTAACAATTTTTCTCGTTATGTCAAAAATTTGGTTCAGACACATGAAACTAAACCTTAGCTGTAAAAGTCTTAGTTTCAACACTAAGTGTTCATAACGACAATGATAACATAATAAGAGAAGAGATGTAAGTCTAGAATATTTTGTATTGTTTTTCACTGATTTCTATACATAATTATCCCTAATGACCACTGTACCCGTGACCCATTGTGCCCCGGTCTCCCTTTATATGAGGACGAGTGATGATTCTAATACATGCACACGTATTGAATAATCGTTACAAAGTATTCGTTACGTAGATTATATAGCACTACCAATATCTCCATCGACAATCGCCCACTAAAACAAGTAAAAGATTTCACATTCCTGGGGAGCATTTTTTCAGCAAACGGAAGAATAACTAATGAAATTCAACACAGATGAAAGAACAAAATAAATCCAATGATAGGACAAACGGCGCCAATTTTAAGATGCACACATGTCACCATGAACACAAAAGAGCAATGTTCAACACAATCTTTCTCCCACATTATGTTACCAGTGCCAAAACTGGACACTGACAACAAATTATAGAAGAAAACTAGTCACGACAGAGATTAAGTGTCTACGCGGAATGCTGGGTGTAACAAGAAGAGACCGGTTGAGAAATGAAGACATCGGGAAAAAAGTGGGTACAACATCAGTATTAGACTTCATCAAGAAACAACAAATTAAATGGCTCGACCACGTAAGCAGATTACCAACAGACAGTGCACCTCAAAGAGCAATGCTGCTCCGATACAATGGGCACAAAGCAAAAGGCTGACCACGCAAAATATGGACCTCAGAGATAACAGAGGCGACGAAAGAGACTATCTTCGAAGCGCATACAAGGGCCCGTTTTCGAAATTTCTTGACCTGACGCTGTGAGTCAAACAGGATTGGAGAAAGAAAGAGACAGTCATAATTTTTCGGAGATGTGATGGGGATGGGAAGCTTAGAACACATTGTAGCAACTGGTAAAATCGAAGGGAGACGAGACAGAAGAGGACAGAGAGAGAGAGAGAGAACATTTTAGCCAGCCTGACTTCATGGCAAGGAAGAGCGTCAACATCGGATATGATAGAAAATGCCTGGTACAGAGAGTATGGAGATCCATGAGCGCCTAGGCCAGTTGGCACGGCACCTGGTGATATTTTCACGGTCCCTCGCATATACCACTTTGCTTTTATAACTGAGAACAGCGTACTAATTTACATTCATCATCTAAAACATTTCGATCGTTGACATCGTGTTTGTTAAACGAAAGCAACCTGATGTCAGAAGACGAGGGAAAGAAAATTGGAGAAAGATAATAGAAATTACTGTGACGGGGTACTCTGACCTACATTCAAATGGAGAGGATTGTTTGTTTGTTTAGTAGGGGATTAAAGCCTCTTTAAGCCGAGACACGCTCCTTTCAACCTAAGGCGAACATTTTGGTTATATCAGAGCGTGTAGGCCAACAAACGTGAAAAATAAGAATGAACTCCTTTCGGAGAATCCATTATTAAATGGAGAGGAAGTGTAAGAGCTCATCATAAATACGTCTTGTCATTCTAAACAAACATGACGACCCACATTCCTATTACTCTCGTTCTTGGAGAACAGCCAGCAACCCAGATTATAGCGATAGTCACTGAGGATGTTGAAACGTGTCGAATTGTATACGGTCAATTAGGAGCCAGTGACCACAAACCTGTGGTTATCACAATGAAAGGTCAAAAGGACAATCCAAAGATAAAACTCATTCACAACTAGAACTAGAATAAACCAAATTGGAACCTGTTTTCTCATTACACCTAGATGGGTCCAACAAAAATAAGAATGAAAGTACAATACATCTAAAACCAAATCTCTAAACATTCAACATTTTGGCTTTACATGCAGTCAAAACAAATGTTCCAAGACGGACGAGGAAATATTACCGACCGTTACTGGTTTTCAAAACTGGAATAACTTCATGCAAAATTCAATATTTTAAAGAAAAACAATGGAAAAAAAACCACACAGACCAAAAATGTATCCTACACAAGACAAAGTTTACCAAAGAAAAGCATGAGATCATGATAGAGATAGTTCGCAAGATAAAATCTGCCTCTCTCTACACACAGAAAAACAGACCCAAAGAATGTGGAATCTCACAACGGGAAGGACCAAAACACACTCCTGTACTGTAGCTGTAGCTCTGTTCATATTTTGAGTTGCTATTGCTTCTTTCCCTTCTAATTATGAGATGGACTGAAGGTTTATAACAGAATCCCCCTGCTCCAGGTTTATTTGCAAGAATAGTTGAGTTTGGACAAATAAGCTTTTCCAAAAATTTCTCCAACGTTTCTTTCTCTCCAGTAATCAACTTTCCATTATTATGGTTTCTAAGGCAAATTTAGAAAAGAGACTGCATTTTCTTTTCGTGTCTTGCTTATGTTATATGACGTCTTTATGTCATGTCAATTTTCCTCTCTTCCGCTTTTACTATATACCAGCATTTCCATATATGTGTACGTTCCTACAATGCCAACAGTGTATTAACTAAATTATGTGATTTCGTAAGCTTTTGGAAAACAGAAAAATTCAATACAACGCAAATAACTACAGGGTGTTCAAGATAATTGCAGCCCCATTGACAATTCGAAACTTGCCAGGTACACATTGAGTTGTGTTTATTTACTATTTAAACCGGTTCTGACTAGCTCGTCCTACGTCACATTTGTTCATCGCCCTTCCCGCACTACAATTACACACCGTCACACAATCTTGACCTATACTACGTCATAACTGAACCTTCTTATTTCCATACATATATGCCATATTAGCTCCATTCACGGGCTGCTTTTATGTTGAACACCCTGTATAATTACGTTCTCTTGATACTCCCAGCACTCTGTGTAGACACTGCGTAGATCTCTATCGTGACTAGTTGTCTTATGTCGCTTGAAGTCAGCGTCCAGGCTTGGGGCACTGATAGCATAATGTCAGGAAAAAGATCGTGTTGTACAATGTTCTTGTAGAGTTCATAGTGACATGAGATTTTTGGTAAGAAAAGTAAACAACATAAAGGTCTACTCAAGTGAGAACACATGGGACCTAATCAGTGCCGGATTAGGCTAGCGCGGGGCCCGTAGCATTTGCTACTTCTGCTACTAGGCTAATCCGGCTCTGGACCTAATTGAAGAAAGAAAGAACATGAAATAACAATCGTGGAAGTTATCTTTTTTAATGATCCAGCACCACTTTCAGTGTTACCAATCTAGCATTTTAAATGCTAGATCTAGCATTATTTTTTGCGATTTAGCATTAAAATGTGAATCTAACATTTAAAAAAAATAGTATTTTTAGCATTTCTTTTAGTTTGGTCGATGGATCAGAAAATCAACTAAAACAAGACGAACAAACACATACATTTTACTACAGCGAGATCCGGGTAATGAATTTCTCAGTGTGGCAAGCCACCAGCTTATGTATTTGCTCGCAGTTCACCAGTGACTGTTCTTAAGTGCTATAATCATTTCCAAACAAACGAAGGACTGTGTTAAAATCATAAAGTGAATCCCTCATTCAGCAATGAGTAAAGCTACATCAACGTATCCGCAAAAATTTAGAAAGGAATGGTTAAAAGATCCTGCTTTTGCAAAGTGGCTATTTGAAGTACCAACTGATTCATCTAAAGCTCATTGCAGGTGTTGTAGTTATGACATTTTAACTAAGTATTCTCTTTTACCAAGCCATTGTGAAACAAAGAAACAAACTTGCTAGTCCATGTCAAAGTGCTTCTCTTACAAGTTTCGTTGCGAAGAAAGCAAGTCATTGTGAAACAAAGAAACATAAACTTGCTAGTCCATGTCAAAGTGCTTCTCTTACAAGTTTCGTTGCGAAGAAAGTTGATAAGACATCTACACTTGAGGCCAATTTATAAATGTTTATTTGATGTCATTCATCATTCAATTCTTGTGATCACTTGGTAGACTTGTGCAAAAATACCATATCGAACAGTGAAATGGTAAATAAAGTTAGAGTGCAGCGTACAAAGTGTGCAAATATTGTAAAGGATGTCATTGCTCCTTATTTCAAAAAAAATTTGACTACTAATCTTGGGCAAGAAAAATTCTTTTTATTACTCATAAAAAGCTTGTCCTGAGCAGAACTCTGCCACACCAAAAGTCCCCCGGGAATTTCTCTCTCTCATAGGCCAGATGATCTGCCTCTGCAGTCGTAATATTCAAGCCACCAGTTACATCCTGAATCTATCTTCTCCGTGGTCCTCCTCCCCCTCTCCTCGGCATGCCTCCTTCCACGACGGTCATCTCCAGCCCTCCATGTCTTGTTATATGTCCAAAATATCTCCATTTTCTCTTACCCATCTGTAGCATCAGCCAGTTTTCCCTGACTTTTGAGTTCCCTCTGGATAGACCCATTTGTTCTCTTCTCTGTCCAAGATATACGGAAGACTCTTCTGCAACACTTATATTCGAAAGCGCATATATGCCTCTCCACTGCTTTATTATATGTCCACGCTTCACACCCATACGATGCCACTGGGAACATGTATGCTTTTAGTCTCTGATCTTTGTTTTCCCATCAGCTCGGTTCCATACTGTCTTTAGCTGTTTAATTTTTTGTAAAGCCTTGTTTGCTCTTCTTTCAATTTCCATCATCCCATTTCCATCTGCTGCTAGCAGTGAAGAAGACATTCAAAACTGTTCACACTCTCCACCTTCTCTCCGTCGACAAAAATATCTTTTGTCATGTTCATTTTATCTGTTGTCATTATTTTTGTTCCCGACCACATTGAGATATAGCTTTGTCTATCGCCCTATCTTTCACTTCCCTAATAACTTCTTTTATTACTGGATGAATCAAATTACATCACTGTAATGAATTATTTAGAATGTGTTATTTCATTTTTGCATCCAATCCTAAAACAAGTTCAAGAAGTGAACAAACTTTTTGAATCAAATATTGTTGATAAAACAAAATTGCTTTCTGATCTACCTCTTCTTATTACATCTATTGCTAATATATTAGTACTGCCAACAAGCAGCATTGATCCTATTGATCCTAACACTAACATTGAAGAATTTCTGGATCCAAATCCACAGCTGGGTTCTAGATTTGAGAAAAGGACTGGAGAATGGATAATTAGCCAGAAAATGCAAGCTTCTCAAGTAACTCACATCCGAAAAAGGGTACACAACATTTTGATTAGCCTGTACTCAGAGCTAAATAATCGTCTTCCAGAAAACATTGATATTTTGAAGAATATAAACTTGTTCTCAGGACAAAATACATTGACACATATTAAGAAACATATTATTCCCCTGCTGAAATTATTTAAGTTCCATGAAGAAATGAAGTCACCAAAGGAGATTCAATACAACATACATTTGGTTAAATGGACTGATATTGCGACCACTGAGAGATTTTGGTCTGAAGTTTTCAATTATACAGATTCTTCGGGCGATAACCCCTTCAAATAAGTTGCAACTTTCGTCCTAAGTTGATTAATGTTGCCAAATTATAAAGCTGAAATGGAACGGTTATTCAGTAGCATGAATATCGTAAAAAAAAGAAAATGAGAAAGAAAATGCAACTGCCCATGCTTTCAGCAATTCTTGCAGTAAATATGGTTTAAAGAGGCATATAAAGGCTGCAAAAACTTTGAATTAACTAACTAAAGATGTCACCGCCAAAATTGAAACAATGGACTCAACAAAAACTTTAGAAGTTGTGCATTCTGATTGCTCAATATGCCCTAGATGATATGTTGTCTCACTTCTCAAATTACGATGAAATACTATTCGAACTGTAATTAATACAACACAATTGGTAGGTAAAATATTTTTTGGTATTTTTTCTAGCATTAAAAAATATTTCTAGCCTTTTTTAGTATTTTCTCTCTTCTTCTTCTTCTTCTTCTTCTTTGCGTTCGTTCTTTACGACCAATTTTAATCACTCTTTGTGATAAGTTTGATCTTTGCCAAGAACGTGTATACGTTGCACATTGGTTTGGTAGGCCTCTAAACGCATAGACTTCTACACGTTTAGAACATGTGCATTCGATTTCAACCAAATCTCCTTAGCCGACTCTTACGACATGCGTGGCAGGTAACAGTGATTCTATTCTTTATACCCCAAATTTGGGCCCCGGTAATCACTCAGGTGATTTTCTCTCTAAAATCTAGCATTAAAAACCGAGTTACATTTGGCAACGCTGATCACTTGGTCTCTTTCCCTTCGTCCAAATGCCATGATGTGATTAGCGGGTCTAAAGCCCATGACTTCATTGCACCGGTGATTACCACATAAGACTCGGTCCCTCTCCGCAGAAATGGCACGCCAGCTGCAGAGTATTGCAAAACAAAAAAAAACACGAACTCCTTATCTCTGGCAAGAATCCTAGGGGTCATTGGAAAAATGCAACCGTAAACAAAACAGTACGGTCTGGATTCGAACCCATGACCTTCAGAAAGCAAGACAAAGGTGTAACCACAGAGACTTTATACACATGTACTTGTCAGTTGGTGTTTTGTTTTTAATATCAGAGACTTTATACACATGTACTTGTCAGTTGGTGCTTTGTTTTTATATAATGCGTTTCAATTATCTGACCTGGGGAGGGAGGAGGGGGAAAGACATATCTTCCCGACTTCATTTAACGTTTGGTACAGAAAAAGATGGTGGTCAACAGTTTCACGATGATGTGTACACAGCTGGTACTCTGAAGTGTGTTGTGGTTGGAGTCTGTTCATGTCATTATTAAGTAGTACCTCATAGGATCACAGTAGAAAGTGTGTGTTCGCATCGCTTCTTGTATGTTGTTTACCATTTTCATTGGGGGTTTGGATTAACCATGTTTCTGTACATCTCTCTTCCAAAGTTCCTCATGGCCTATCTCATCGCTGTCCGTCACGGCATCTGCTGGCGTCAGTGGAATACATCAATGGTGCTCTATATTTTTATTCCTATGGCTTTATCGTTTAATCAGCATTTCTAGGGGGACAAATGTGTTTCTGAATAATAGTATGTTTCAGTATTTTCCTACGCACAATATAAAAAAGAAATTATAGTCAGCAATAAGTTTTCATCTGTTAATAATTTTATTAATTGTACTATTAATATTGTTGAGTGCATATAGTTGAATGCATTTGAAAATAGATGTTTGCGAACAATAATGAATATAAAATGGAACGAATTCAGGAGAAGTGATGAAATCAGAGACATGTCTGGTCAACCAACCACTAGTGACAACTGTTATAAGAAAGAGAAAATGGAGATATGTTGGACACACCTTGAGGAGAAATGATCAACGAATATCAAAGCAGGCATTGAAGTGGGATGCAAAGGGTTCAAGAAAGAGGTCGACCTAAGGATGTACCAGTAAAAACGTTATATGATACAGTATACCAGTCTACTGACCCTTATACAACAAACGAACACTCCTAATTGCAACTCCATTCACCTACATCAATACACACTCTAAGAAATAAACAACACAAAAGAACTAACACCGTCACGATTCAAGAACAGTAATTATAAAGCATCTATTGTAGATTGAAAATTCACATAATCCTTATTCATAAACATAATGCACAATAATACAATATACATAAATCAACTTATTGAACATTGTCAAATTTAGCAGCTAATAATATTACATTAAATTAATCTCCTGGTTCGTATCCTTTGTCCTTCGTAGTACGAAGAGCCTCACAACAACAAATTTCAGTCTTGCAGAACTTTAGGATCACACAGTGGCCTAAACAGTACAAAAATCACGCTGTCGACATAAGACAGTGACTCATGACGATTTCAGTCTTGTAGAATATATAACATCACCCAGATGTCCAAAACAGAAACGACGTTGCCTAACCAAAAGGCAGTGACTCACGACGTTTTCAGTCTTGTAGAAAATATAACATCACACAGATGCAAACACAGTAGAAAAATATCACACTGATGCCAAAACAGTAGAAAACTAACATCATACAGATGCCTATACAGAAGATAACGACGTAGTCTAATCAAAGAAATCTATGACTACCGTCTTGTCCCGTATACATTTTCTCTGTCCGTCCTGCTGTCCAGTCCCAGCCTCCATCATAAATCGACTACCTCAACAGTAACTGCTCGCCGTACCGTTCCAGACTCAATGTACAATCTGCCTGGTCACTCAAAATATCAAAAACCCAGATTTCGTTTACAACTCAGGTAACCTCCGTGACAACTGATGAAAGGGTTTAGGACAACTGATGAGCTGTCATGAACTATCATCACAACAAAACAATCACAACAAAGGGAATAGATCAAAAGGGAATAAACAACTAAAATATAATCAGGAATTTATCCCCCTTATCCCCCAGGAACAGCAATACTGTTACAAGGAGACACTGAAACGAACTTTGCTGAGAGAGGCAAGAAATATCGGTCTCAGTTCCATGGATAAGATTGAGCGAGTTGCCCAGGACAGAGCTGTATGGAGAAATTACTAGCATCCCTATGTAACGTATAACGGTACGAAAGGAATTATTATTATTATTAATAATGCTTTATTATTATTATTAATATTGCTTTATTATTATTATTATTATTATTAGTATTGCAATTGCCACATGGCACCGGCGCCTCCACAGTTATTAGTAGGATATGCCCCAATATATAAAAACGATGGATAACACTGGCCTATCTGTTTATAAGAATTGCTGTGAATGGTTGTTTTTGTTGTTGATTTATTTTGACCTGGCTTGACTGCTTTATCATTTCCGTGTGTATTTGAATGTCAGGGGACGCTTTGTGTAACTTTTTTTGTGTGTGATTGACACAATTAGTACCGGACATTTCTTATGAATGTTTACAATCTATTTCTTCTTTGAACGCTCCATATCGACCACTTGTTAACCACTCTTTTGATTTTTAAGTGATCTGAGCCTAAAAGCGATTTGCACGTTGTGTAAGGTATGCTCCTATAAGTAGACCGGCACACCCGATTTCTGCGACGCTTTTATTTACTAAGGTAGCTAGCTAGGTTTACGACATTCCTTGTAGGTCGGAGTGTTACTATTCTGTGCTCCCCTTGCAAGCCCTGACAACACACGGGCGGAGAAACTAACAAACCCAGGTTGACAACTGATTAAAAAAATATATATATATATTTAAGTTGATGGTCGGAAGTTCACAGTAAATATTTCCTGGCTTAGGTCTATTGAGATATGTTTATATACAGGGTGTTCAAGATTAAAGCAGCCCCATTGACAAATCGAAAGTTGCCAGATAATCTATCGCGTTATGTTTATGTACTATTTAAACCGGTTCTGACTAGCTCGTTTTACGTCACATTTGTTCATCGCCCCTTCCCGCACTACAATTACATACCGTCACATAACCTTGACCTATACTACGTCATAACTGAACCTTTTCATTTTCATACATATATGCCAGATTGACTCCATTCACAGGCTGCTATTATCTTGAACACCCTGTATATATATATATAAAGATATAATGATCAGCAGTAGACGACTAAGATGGTTGGGACATGTGAGAAGAATGGGAACTTGCCGCATACCAAAACAAATGTTGTTCTGTGAACTTTCGGAGGAAGAGGCACCAGGGCAGACCACTGCTCAGATATAAAGATGTCTGCAAAGCCTCAATGAAAAACTTTTCTATAGGTCCCAGCACATGGTAGGGACTAGCTGATGACAGAGTTGTATGGAAAGCCAAATTACGAAAGGGCGCAGCGCAGAGTCTTTTGAGAGGAGACTTGTGTATGACAAGAGACTTATGAACGACAAGAGAGAAAGCGAAAACTCAGAAGTTGTCACAGTAAAACACTTGCCAATTGACCGTCTGTAAAGATGAAAAAGGCCATATATATACATATATATATATATATGTATACTCTTATTCTTCAGCTTTCCGAGCCCTTTATATTCATTGCTGCAGATATTATCCACCTCCATTTATCTCTGTTTTTAATCTTTTCTTTCCAGTTGTTGACCCCCAGTATTTTTAGGACCACTTCAAAGTTATTTCTCCAGCATTGTCTTGATTTAGATATATGTTTCTTAAAGCCCCACACTTTAATCCCAACCTGGAGGATCAGGGGGTCACTCTTAGTCTGTTTCTACCATTCGACTTGTCTGGCTTGGGAGGCCCTTCTGGTAATACTACTTACTCTTACGGTCATTGGGAAACTCAAGCTCTCCAATCTGTTTCTACCATTCGACCTGTCTGGCTTGGGAGGCCCTTCTGGTAATACTACTTACTCTTACGGTCATTGGGAAACTCAAGCTCTCCAATCTGTTTCTACCATTCGACCTGTCTGACTTGGGAGGCCCTTCTGGTAATACTACTTACTCTTACGGTCATTGGGAAACTCAAGCTCTCCAATCTGTTTCTACCATTCGACCTGTCTGGCTTGGGAGGCCCTTTTGGTAATACTACTTACTCTTACGGTCATTGGGAAACTCAAGCTCTCCAATCTGTTTCTACCATTCGACCTGTCTGGCTTGGGAGGCCCTTCTGGTAATACTACTTACTCTTACGGTCATTGGGAAACTCAAGCTCTCCAATCACATCAAGATGAAGACAGCTTAGAGAGAATATATATATATACATGGATATAAAGACAGCATGAAAGCTTAAAAACAAAACAAATGGAATAAATATAACAAACAAAACAAGCATAAACAAAGTAACAAAATACATGATTTCAAACATTTATTTAAAAGATTTTTTTATGCAGTTCTTCTTTATGTACAAATGTTCGTTTTGTGTTTTTTCCCTGTTTTAACTGTACAAAACATGTAGTAGCATTTGTTATAGATTGTAAATTAAGCATGAAAACTATACAAAGACAATATTACAGCAAGTCATGACTTTGAGAACCTCTCAATCACTGCGCTTGACATTGTAACCATCATCATTGTTCTGTGACAAAAAATGCAATTTTTGTGGGAGTACTTTTCTAGTCTTTTTGCAGGATAAACAGTTATCGTCATTACTATTATTATAGCGTTATAATAACAATAATTGTCATTAATCACAGTTAAATATATAATGGGATTCCTATTCTTGCTACAGTTTAAAACATTATATTATACATATAGACTGTAATAGTTACCTTAAGTAGAACTAGATTTTCTTAGATAATTGATACATGTTCGCCAGTGTAGTGCTGGGGCTTGCAAGGGAAGCAAAGAATAGTACCTCGACCTACAAGGCATGCCATAAGAGGCGACTGATGTAGGACCTAGGAAGCTACCTAGTAAATAAAAAGCATCACTCAAATCAGATGTGCTGGCCTACTTGTAGGCTCAGAACATATACAAATCACACAGGGTGGTTAGCAAGTGGTCGATATGGAGCGTTTGAAGAAGAAGAAGATATATGTTGCACCGCTATCCAAATAATACCTGTATGTAGGAATGATGAATAATATTTTAGATAATATTTAGTTTGATCTACTTTAACAACTGTCAGAAATCTGGCCAGAAAGCTACTTTGGTATTCAGATGAAACGCCATCTGGTAGTTAGTAGAGTAATAAATTTGTAAAAATTCATTAACCAAAACCAAGTATTTTTAAACTGTAAGAAATGAGCTCAAAACAGAATGAAATTACTGTTTCTCATCTCCCATTCTTCAAAGCTAATCTTAGTTGATACAATACTGAAATAGATAATACATATAATTTATACACATTTTATTCAACATTAAAATAGTTTGATGATAAAGCACTGCAATACAGAATAATCATTGTAAAACAATACACATACAAATGAATATTATGTAACAACTAGCGTTATTCAATGCTTTTTTCTTCTCTAGTAACATTCATATAGAAATCAATATTCTTCATCAAGAATACTAAACACAAACAAGATAAGGTTTTTAAGCATATATATATATATATATATATATATATATATATATATATAATATGCCCGCCTGCCCAACATGGTCGCAGCGCATTGGACGATGGGTGACAAGCTCCATATGAATGCGAGTTCAATTCCGCGGGCTGGCAGAAAAGCCACAGGTTCTCCAGATTTATGGTGTTGTGGCACCGAACCGAAGGTTACGATGTCCATGGCACCGAGCCGAAGAGCTGAAAGCTCAAATGCTTCTGGATCAGCAAAAAAAAATACATATATATATAAGAATACATAAGAAAAATACCAATTTACTATTCAAAAGAGAATTACATGGATTTTGAGTTTAAAAAATGATATTACAACAATGTTACAATCTTAAACACACAATATCTGAAAAAAGTGTACTGTTGTTGATAGCAGCAACCAATGACAGGAGCACAGTCTTTTTTATTTAAGGATGGCCAATTCTTCATCATAGGCAATGTTTATTTTAGTGTGTTTTATCTGAGAACAGGACTGTTGATGTAAAGGGCCAAGTTTGATTTAGCATAAAGAGGAATAAAGTCTCGCATACCTATAGATAGCTGTATTCAGTCAATCAATTTATCAACCTCAATGCCATGTTGTTAACTTGAGAGTGTCAACATTTTTGATAAACAGCAAATAAGAGAGGCAATACTTTTTAATAAGTTTGATGCATTAGTGCTGAAATTGTTCTTTTCAGTGGAGAGAGAGTCAGAATGTTTACTGATCATAATGATGAGGAAAGTGAATCATTATACACTCTTTATTGCTTTTAGCAGAGTCTATTTTAGATTCACAGTGTATAAGGACAGAAACAATTTCTTGTCCCAAGCCTAGATCCCAGGAGAACTATGCATGACCAGTAGGCAATTAGGGGTAAGGTATGAGTTAGTAGGAATGTTAAGTTGGTTATATTCAATCAAATGTTCTTCTGATAAGACAGCTAACTTCAATCAAGAGTAGACAGGGTATCCTAGTACTCAAGTTCTATAAAGAACTCAAGGGTGAGAGCCCAAATACAGTTGAAGTAATGACTATAGCTTAAGTGGTAGCGAGCTTGATAACAACCCAAGTGTAACTGAATCAAACTCCATGGCGGACAGTTTGGAAACAAATTTCTTCTAGTGCAGTTTTACAAATGGTAACAATTGACCACACCCTTCAGAGAGCAATGGCAAACTACTGAACGTATAAGTGGTGCCTAGAAAATCAAATATTCGTTTACTGTGGTTGATGGTGACATCCTGTAAAGTATATGCCACGATTTTCATTTTATTTTAATGACAATACATTTTGTTCATAAATTTCCATGAATCAGATTTGTTTTTCTAAAATGAAGCTGTTACATTCAAATGTCCGCATATTATTTCTGGATATGCATTGGACAGCACAAAATCTGACTCCCATGATAAGAATACATCAAATAAAGATGAAGAGATTGTATTAATGATATCATGAACACACATTATCTGGTGCTAAACCAGCATAATGTGCACAAGAATATCAAACATTGCATTCCTCATTACACTTCATGGACATAACATCATCATTGTCATCATCATCATCATCATGCAGAAGCTTGTCATGTGCAAAACTTTACAACTATAACGGTCTTTTAAAATATCTCTCTATCTTAGGCCAGATGTTCTACTTCTGTAGATTTCATGTTCGTTGACATAAGATACTAACCTAAATTACTTCACAGTTGCTCTCAGCTATTGACTGCTCACTGGTCACTCAACATTATCTGGCCACTCAACATTGCCTGGTCAATCCTCAACATTGCCTAGTCACTCCTCAACATTACCTGGCCACTCAACATTCCCTGGTCACTCAACATTGCCTGGTCACTCAACATTCCCTGCTCACTCAACATTCCCTGCTCACTCAACATTGCCATATTAATAAGTGTAACCCTCACCTACCCTCTTCATCAAAATGACAATTGGTTTAAATGTTGTCACAAAGTATTATAAGGCTATGACTCACATACAGTATACAACATAATGATATAACATCTAAAGACATAAACTCCACATGCATGCTATTTTAGATAGTGCACATTTCCTACTACACTACACAACAAACTTCTATATGGCTGTAGCACCTTTTTGAAATGCATTTGGAGCTTAACACTTAAGCTTCAATAGAAAATAAAAAAAAAATTTTCAGATACAAAATGTTATAATTAAGAGAAATGACTTATTTATGGATAAAATAGTTCATGGTATAAGGGATCGAAAATGAAATATAGCTAGTATTAGAAATACAAACGATATTATAAAAAAATGGAAGCGGAAAAACTTTAAAGGAAACTTAACTAGCAGCTATTTAGTTACCTTGGGGAAGTACTGCACACTTTGTAGCAAACAGATACTCTGTGTAATTATGTCTGTGTTATATGATTACTAAGAACTATGATGTTTCTTGATGAAAACATCCTGTGTTAAACCACTCAGTAGGGTAAAAAATAGATAAAATAAAACTGATGACCTGCACATGCATGGTGGCAGCTTCAGGTAAGCAGTCATTATTTCTCTGTCCTATAAAATCTCCAAATACTATGAATTGTCAAAACAAAATCAGCTTTTAAAAGCCTAAATACTATATAGAACTCTAAGTTATATAATTTTAATACTAAATTACAAGTTTTCAATTTCAATGTTGTCTCAATCCTAACGTGCAAGCAAGAGTTGAAAAATAACTAAAGAGAAACAAAATAATTTGAATGCATAAAAAAACGATGTCTGAAAAAAATAATGATCATAAAACAAATTCAGAAAAGGTGATGAAATTAGAAAAATATCTGGTCAACAAATGTAACAACTGTTATACGAAAGAAATGATGAGATATGTTGAGTATACTCTGAGAAGTAATGATTTAAGAATCCCAAATCAGGCATTGAATTTGGAGGCAAATGATTTAAGAAAGAAAAGACACCTTAAGGAAACTCTAAAGTGAACTTTACTGAAAGAGGCAAGAAATATCAAACTCAATTCCCTGGAAGAGACTGAACGAGTTGCCCAGTATAGAGGAGTATGCAGAAATTGTTTGAAGTCCTTATATAACATACAACTGTATAAAATTAATATAACAATACATTCCCCCAGTGAATTCTCAGAAATGGGAACAATGCACTGTGACTAACATTTTTTTAATGTGAATACATTTCAACTACAACTATTATTAGATATGAAGTCTCATTTTGTGCTTTATTTTTCAATTTTTAAAATTTCAATTGTTTTGTTAAGATGAAAGACTGTGTAATTTATATGGTTAACGGGGAAGGGATCAACCTTGTTAAAACAGTTGCCTAATCTTTCAGTGAATGGGCATATAGTGGATCCATGGTTATATAAGTGTCCTGTCTACCCCATTCTGAATAGGGGATGTAACTTCACAGTATTGCACACTATGCAAAGTCTGGGTACTTTATAATCTTGGGATCTCATAATCTCATTGCTAACTTATAACATAGCATTTTTCAACACATAATCTTTTTTTTAACAGATATATTTCAGAATTCGCATGGACGTGCATTTACTCATGCTAAATACAAGAGCTGAGTTTTACAACATATTAGTAGTATTACTGTTAACCCTTTCACTCTTCTGAGCTGCTATACTGGCTAGTGATACTATGTAAGATGAGTCATAGCCATTATACTGGCTAGTGTACTATACGTCGCAATATAAATGGATATAGTAAAAAAATTACGGATAGAAAAGGTTACGTTATTTTTTTCCCCCTTGAAATACAAATCTCAAAATCCAACATTCTCAGGCCATATTGATATGTAGCTATTCCCAGTATTAACTCTTTCCACTCTTTAAGTCGCAAACTGCACCACGGCGGAAGTCCGTTGCACGCTATTAGCCACACACTGCATCATAGAGTTGCTTCCCTATAAGAAGTCTTTCTAGTTTTACTTCTACTGTTTTACTTATACTACTTTTCAACCTTGTTATTCTATTAGGTTGTCCAGTTTTCTTCAATTTAGTATATAATAATAAATATATATATATATGTTTATTTATTGATGAGTAGTTGGGATCGTTTTTTTAACCTCCCTTGAATTAACTGCTTAAAATTGAGGAAATAACTCAACATGGAAAGAGTTAATTTTGTTACAGAATATATCAATTTCGTAAATTTCACATATCAACAAAGCTATTCATTCACAAAGTATACATAGATAAGATACAATATATATTCTTTGTTAACATGGACAGTGATTTTCTACAGAATGTAGATAATAGAGTTTAATAAGTGATGAAATGATTGTGCCATCTCAAAAACTGTCTCCAGTAATTAGTGAATTTTGAAGGAAGGGAATACAGTTTTATAATGCTGCTAAATTTAGTTAGATGTATTATTATTGACATATTGACAATAATAGACAAAAATTAGAAATGAAGAAATCAGAAACAGACTGGATGTGAAACCAGTCATGCAATTCATAAAAGAACAACAGATTAAATGGTTTGGACACCTGACAAGAATGCCCTGGTATCGCTTACCACCGAGAGCCACACAGAAAAAGTATAATGAGTACAAAGCAAGAGGAAGACCACGCAAAAGATGAAGCGGTGGCATCAAGAACAGCCTTACGAACATGAAAATCAGCTTACAAAGTGCCTTAAAACAAGCACACACACGATCACTCGTTCCCCCTCCCCCAACATTTCTATAAAGAAGTAAATTGTGGAAGAGAAGAAGAAGACACTGTTAATAAGTTTGATTAATCTGCAGGGTTGAAATGCATTGTCTGGAAAGAAAAAAATGACAAGTATGATCATGAAAAGATAAAATTGAGATTTTTTGAGAAAAAAAACCCCACTATAAAAATGGTGTGTGTGGTCTTATAAAGTAGTTTCAATAAAGACAATATTTTATTTATATTTGGTTAAAATATCAATAATTCCATAAACCTTCTAATTCTATGATAAATGGAGATGTAAGGCTTACATATCAACTGAAGAGATCGCTTACTAATGTGATTAAAACATGGAGAGAAGCAAAATATTCTTTGCCAGTGATAGTCCTGACAAAATATTAGTAAACAGAATTTATGAGACTATAAAACAAGCACATAAAAATAAAATCTTTAAAATTCCGTTTATATTGTTTACTTGTAAAAAATGTTATAAACAGTTGCAAAACATATGTTGTGAATCTTGGATAAAGAAACATTCTTACTTTGTGCCCTTAAAACAATAAAATCATGTATTAAGGTCACCATTAGTCTTTGAATATAAATTTAGAATACTCTATAAAAACATATGTTAATAATTTATAATGCTCTTTAAAAATCTTTGTATATTAATTTAGAACACTATGAAAACCTTTGTATATCGATAAAAAATGCCAGTTGTTTTTAAAAACTTTTTTTACATGATTTTCCTGAATTTTACATAATGTTCATTGTTCATTTAAGGATCATCTTCATAGCACATCAGATATGTTCATGATTGCTTGATCTCCTCCCAAGCATGTATCTCAGTGTGTTTAGGCTAACAACTCCTGTTCTGTGTTGATTTTTTTGTATATAATGTAAAACTGCTATCTACATGTTCATTCTTTTAGTCAGATCCTATCTAAGTAGGATACTTAACTTATGGCACTGCACACTAGACAGAGTTTTGAAGTCTTTACGGTAGGAACAAAAATCTCTAGAATAATCTACCTAGCTTTACATAAAACCAAAAAAATGAAAACCAGTAACTTACTTAAGGTTCCAACAGTTAAAGAATTAAACATGTTAAAAAGTTAACAATAATTGTGCATACTGACAAAATCATTCTCATGTGAATGTACACAGTTTTAAAGATTACATTTTGCAACAAACAAGTACACAGGATGCCATCTTTAAATGCAGCCAATTTGCAACAGAGTGACTGAACAAATGACATTTTGAATGTTAAACTAAAGGCATACATATAATCTAAAATATATGTTTATGTATGATATGATTAATGAATGTTTCATATCACAAAATAACAATTATATATATGAAAAGAAACTTAATGAAGTGATTTAAGTGGACAATTAGAAAAAAGAATTGGAAGTATAAACATTGAATATAAAATAGAAAAACTAGAAAGAGACTGGAAAGAAAAAAAGCAGTCCATGATCATTTTATGTGCAAATTAGAATAATGACAAATATACATAACAAATATATATTTATAATACATACAAAGTGTTGTGCACTTAATATATATTATATTACATTACAGAAATATGAAGATAAATAAGTTTTCTAATGGTCACAGATAATGAATTAATTTTCCATGATGCTTTCTTCACTACAATGCTTTGAAAGAACTCTAACGTTCCAAGAGATATAATAGTGGTACCATTAACTCAGTGGTTTGCTAGGGGTGTGCAACAGTATGCCCGGTGATATTCCTGGGCGCTTCCTAGGAAATCCCAGATTAGAAGTTGGCAACTCAGAGCCAGCGGACACTAGGGTAAAAAATTGGCTAGACACATCAGGCCCATGCTTCTCATAGACAAAAATTAAATAATGAATAAAAGTACATAGCATTTCCAGCTATTTCTGTATTTCTTTGAATCTTATTTATCGTTTTTGTGTATATTGTGCCTATGATTTTCTGTAGGACTTCAAGTGTGTCCTGACTTAACGTTTTTGTGTATAGTGCGCCTATGATTTTCTGTAGAACTTCAAGTGTGTCCTGACTTCAAAATAGTTTGAGAACCACTGCATTAAATATAAAAATATGTCTTGAAGTAAATTGCATGCAGAAAAGGAAACATACCGTAAGAAATGTCCCCCACGTGTAAATTGGACAAATTTGTATTTTTGGTAATTAGCAATAACAGGATAATGAAATATACATAAATAAAAGAATAGTATAATTTGGTGAAAATGAAAGCGACTGCAGTGAAGCAGAAATGTTTTTGGAAAAAAAAAAATGTAAAGTTAATCCTTTTAAATCTATTCTTCAAAGAATTGTTGAAATGAAAAGGAAAATAGGTCAACAGAAAAACAAATGGATTGACATCATAAAAAAAAGGATAGGTTTAATGATAGACATTTTAAAATGAAATCATAACGGACAAATCTACAAAAATAGCTAAGATTCACATAATCTTAAACAATGCTTTCTTAACACTTGTGTTAAGGAACAAAGCAGAAGAAGAAAGGTAATCCATAAAATATAATGCTGTAGGGATTTTGTTGTTTGTTTGTTTGCATTCATCCTTTACGATCAATTTGATCATTGTTATTGTGATATATAATTGATCTTTGCCAAGAATGACTATACATTGCACCCTGTTTCTTAGGCCCCTACATCTGTATGGTACCATACATATGTAAGACAGGGCATCCGAATTTTGGCCTTCGGGAAATGTTTTGAGTCTGTCTCGCTGACAGTCAGTCCTCACACTTCCCCTTCCTTCGTGTATTCATTGCTATTTAAAGATAATTTTTTGCAGTATATTTGGGCTTTATGATCTTTGCCTAAGAGTATGTCTACACTTTGCGCCCTTTCTGTCTATGGGAGGTCATTCCTATGCTGTAGAGATGTGAGATATTAAGAAATAAAATAGGCAAAACAAAATGTATCTGAAAGTTCTCTAAAAAAATAACACCAGTGAACAGAATTGAACACAACCAATTTCTAGCTGGCAACATCCCCTCACTACAAGTGGATAGAAAAATAATTCTTATAGAGATTTTCCTAGTACTTTGACAAACCTTTACAAATTCTTAGCAGAGTTTTTGTTTAATAGAATCTTACACAGTTCATAAATAAAATGTTAAACTACAGAAAGAGAAAAACTATTGAGAGGGAATGATCAGATAAGGGAAAGACATGGAATACACTGGGATGTTTTGTTTGATATTTTCAAATTGTGGAAGTTTGCAATGCTTAATCCTTCAGATGATACTATGAAAAAAAGCAAGATTAGATGTGAAGCACTGCAAATACAGCTTTATAAACACCTTGAAAACCAGTAGAAGAGAGAAAGATATAGTGACAGATGGTATGAAAAGTGCAAGATAACAAGGAGAAGAAAGAACTTGTTGATGTCCATAAAAGAAATGTTAAATTAATTATATAATAGAACAAAAAAAGATAAACAATATTTTGTGAACAAAGCAATCACTATAAATAGTGATTAAACAAAAACAAACAAAAGAACTTTTATCTTATCAGTTTATGACCTAAAACTACTTTTATAAGAAAGCAAAACGAAAATATAACATATTTTTTACTGTAGGTAATTAAGTTCCTTGGCCATGAATTTGGGAAACAAGAAACAGGTTATTAATCTCTATCAAGCATATCATATGAGTTAGGAGGGCTGTGCATGGACCAACAACTTATCTATCATGGCAAAAAATTGTTGTAAACATTGCTGCTATAACGGCACATGACTTGCTTTAGCAAGGTCTAATCTAAAATGGTCAAATGCTCTGAATTCTTACTATAAACATTAAGACTTGTTGATCTATATTTATATGGCAAGCTAAGAATTAATTCATTATTTAATAAATTGATTATTTATTTGTACTTGAAACATGTGTCATTGTCTATACTTGAAATATGTAACTAAAAAGCTAGGGATACAATTGACAAAACAAAACACAGTATGGTGTCCACTAGTAGAGTAGTTAAATTGTGAAATGTGATTAACTAAAGCATTTTGTACATGTTCTTTGTTTGAAAAAGAGTAGAATGCACAATGTAAAACATTTACTCAGTTATCTTCATTCACATTTGGTATTTGAAAGCAAAAATAAAGTGAAATCTATATATACATACATTACATTACACAAGAGTTAGACACGCTACATGTAATAAATATATAGCAGGGACATCTTAAATGAAATAACACAAGATGATAGTAGATGTTTTAATAATACATTCATCACAGCACCACTTTGACTTCAGTTTTTAACTCAGAGTTTAGGGTAAAGTTCAAAGTTCAATCCTATTGCAGTCTATGCTAATGTACAGAGAATGACTAAAATTAATGGTGGTAACTTTCAACACAGTAGTTAGCAAACTGATGACAACAATGTCATAATGTAGTAGATAGATTAACCCCTTTGTCCTTTTGAGCTGATAAACTGGCTCCCAGTATTAGTTAATAGGTTGCAAAGCCAGTATACTAGCTTATTTCATTACTTAATTGAAAGAATAATTTACAAATATAGACCCATTTTGTTTTTCTCAAGTCAAGTAATTAGCAAGTTGTAATAATTCTGTTAGCAGCTATTTAGAGTCATAGGGCATGCTGAAAAGTTTTAGTATCAAAGCTGCACAATTATTTTCTACAAAATCACCACATAAATCAGCAAATTGTTTTCCACAAATTAGTTTTTGAGGGCCGTTCATAAAGAAATCATTGTTTTGTTTTTGATACCTTTTCTTACTTCAGACTTCCCTCTACATCACAGCTTAAATGCGGGCACTTCAAGTGTTTTGTTAGTTAATAGAGAGGTAGAAATCACTTGGAGCCAGGTCTGGGCTATACACTGGATGGGGCAGCACTGAAATGTCCAGGCGTGGAATTACATCCATTGCTGCAGAACTTCTGTGATATCTGGAATGTCATGTTTAATAATTGTTTCATTTCTTCTTCCTATCCATCTGATTGTTCTTTCTAATGCAGTAAGAGTTTCAATGTAGTGTTCAGAGTTTATATGTTGTACCTTTTCAAGAAAGTTTTCAAGCATAAAACGTTGCAGATAAGTTCTTTCCCTCGATCTTGATGAAACTGATCACTTGCAGTCACAGGCCTTCCACGTTATACTTTGTCATTAAAATCTTGTTGACCAACTTCTCCATCTTTTAAACTCTTTACCCAACATTCTATTTCACTCAAATCAACACACTGATCACCATAAATAGTTTTCATATATCTGTGAATTTCATTTGCAGGAAGATATTCTGCTGTTAAGAATTAAATAGCACTCTGTTTGAACTGCACATCTGAAAACTGTTTTATTTCAATGCACACTGGGTAAGAAAATGTTAGCATCTCTGTGTACAAAGCCAGTCATGGTGGAGAGGAGATGCCATGCATTTGTAGAGAATCTATTTAATCTCGATATGTTCAATGTTACTAAAAATATTACAGTGTATGCAAAACATTTCAGCCCCCGTCCCTCATTTATATATATGTATATATAAGAATGGGGCAGTCATCATTTTTCGGGCATGTGATGAGGAGGGAGGTTTAGAACACATTGTGACAACCTGTAAAATCAAGGGTAGATGAGACAGAGGAAGACAGAGAAAATTTAGGATAGCCTGACTTCATGGCACGGTAGAGCGTCAACATCTGAGTTGAAAGCAAACACCAACGACGGAGATTTGTGGAGATCCATAATCGCCTACACAGCGGCACGGCACCTGATGATGATGATATATAGTGTGTGTGCAGTAAGCCTGGTTCTTCATAATACACTAACATATAACTATCTATTCTATCTGTATGTATATCTCTAAATTTATTGTGTGCACCAATTATGGTACATAAGGTAGAAATCAGTACTTTCCAGTGTAAACAATGTGACATCCGATTATGTATTTCTTCATTCTGTTCAGCTCTATAGTTTTGCCATTTCATGATCCTTCTACAAAAATTTTCTCTTAGTCTTTCTCTTTTTACTGTTGCCATTTGGTACCTACTCAAATAATTGCAGGTTTAATGTGTTGGTATTCATTCAGAATACTATCCTGATGTATGATCATCAATATTTTATCTGATAGTTTTTTGTCTGAATGAGAGAGTCTAAAATTGAATATAGAAAAAAAAGGGAAGAAATCATGAGGCAGGCTAAGAAAATGAAGGGAGATAACATTGAAGTAGATCAAAATTACTAGAAGTCCACAATTGGAAAGAGAAGGCTAAAAACAAATATGAATGGAGGCAGATGATGTGTTTAGCAATGAGTCACTAAGGCTCAGAAAGCTGAAGAACATGTTTGCTGATTGTAAGGTCTTTGCAGCCATTGTTTCCATTCTTGTTCACCCATAACAAATTCAGGCATAGTCAGGGTGCCTAATATGTCACATTTTACTTATTTTTGCATGAAGGCTTGCATTCCTTATCACCAGTATCCCTTGTCATTTAGGCGAGACTTACTCCAACTTCAGAGGTGAATTTGCGGTCATTATATTGAAACACTTTCTAAAACATTCATTTCAAAATGTGCTTAGTCAAATTATTTCCTCATGCCATTGCTATTTTTCAACTTTTCACTCCATAATATCAACAGAGTTTTGTATGTTCAGAGTTTTGGATTTGCGAATCTTTGTTAGTTGGTCAAGGGCTTCAGAGGCCAAGGCAATCACTTTCTATTGGAAGGGCACAATAGTGTCAAAGATGGTTTTAAAAAACTTGGTAAGGAAAGTGCTAGAATTAAACAATACTTTACAAACAAAATTAACTTTTTGGTTAGCGCAATGTTCCTACCTCTCAAAATTTCTTTTGCTAATCTATAAAACACAAGTATAGATCTGTTGTTACTTCTATTGCTCTCTCTATCTGTGTTCTTTATTTATATATATATATATGGTGTTGTTTGTATCCTCGTCTTCAATAATTCCACAATATACATCATAGTTTTCTGTTCTAAACTTGCATTGTACCCTTCTCATGATAATTCTTATTTGTAGTTTTGTAAAGTGGTTCACAAAGTTAATTATGCAGTGCATCTTGCAATCAATGGCTCCTCACCTCTATTCCATCTCGTCCACCTGTCCTACACTGCCCTTAAAAGCGGTACTACAGACAGTAATGATATAACCAAAAAAGACACATGTCTTAGGTTGAAAGAGGCAACCCCTACCAAACAAACAAACAAGTAACGAGTTGTTATTTCTCTTTTTATTTCTTTGTGTGTTATTTTTTTAAAGGCCTTTATTTATTTATGACCTGTTTTTGTGCTTGTTGTCCTCAGTATTTCAACTGCAAATAAAGATGTAAGTTTAACTAGTAGAAAAATGGAAGTCATAATCAAATCTAAGAAACATAATCCTGAAAGCAACATGACGGTGAAGGAAATGCTATTAAAACAAGTAAATAATTTTAAATATCTAGGTGCCGTGATAACATCACATGGAAGATACAGCACATATATAAGGAATAGAATAGACCAGAAAAAGGCATAACTACAGAAAATGAAGTACATACTCTGCAACAAATAACTGTCTATTCAAGCCAGAAAATAATAATATTTTAATGTTGTAAACATCCAATGATACATGATCGCCTACGCTGGCAGGCATGACACTTGATTTATTGACACATCCAATACTGACATATAGAAGAGAATCTTAGATAATAAATAAACAGGCAATGAAAAATCTGTAGGTCACATAGATGTGGTTTTACAGAAGAATATTAAGAATCCAATGAACTGTTTGTTTGATGGTTTGAACATGACGGTTGCAGAGGCAGGACATCTGGCCTATGAGAGAGAGAAATTCTGGAGGACTGTTGGGGTGGCAAAGTTCTGCTCAGGACAAGCTATTTGATGATGATGAATAAATTGCTTAAAGAACTAAAGTAAATAGCTTGAGATAGAAAAAGGAACTTTTTGACAAACATCTGAAGAAAGTAATGAGGAAAGTAATCATTCTATTTCACACACAATGCAAAAACAAGTTTTCGACCACATTGTTATAATGGGAAAAGTTAATGGGAAAAGAGATAGAGGATGACAGAGATAGAAGATACTGAACAGCTTAATATTATGGCATGGAAGAGTGTTAACAACGGAGTTAATTGTCAACACTGTTAAAACAGGGTTGTAAAGATCTCTGATATTAAATTCCACCTGCTGATGATTGTGTGTGTATCTTTGGAACTTGTAAGTTGTTGTAATCTGCAGTAAGATGTGATTTGACTTGTTGGAGGATCTACTTCTATTATTTATGATATTTAGAAGATATAAAAGAATCTGGATCTTCAATCATACATGCAATGGCGGCTCATGATTATTTTTGTTTGGTGGGGCCAGACAAAATTTGTCAGAAAAATCGTAGTTTTGGGTTAGTTATATTTTAGTAGTTACTGTTATTTCTACATCCGGAAGTTAATCGCCCTTTCTATCAATATACATCTGTATACGACAATGTACGTTTAAAAAAGTTGACGAGTTGGTACCTACTTATTCTAGTAAAAGGTATATGAAATAATAATTATGGACAATAAATTTTTTAAATAATTAATATACGTTACACGTTGTTTTGGGGCCAGCCACTGCTATAGTGATGGAAATCTTACTGTTAAATAGCTCAACAATTACAGTAGTTATAGAGGAAGGTCATATTAGTTTATTTATTTTCTAAAAGTACTAAATATTATGAGTAATACAATTATTCTCCAAACTCATGGAAAATCCCATATGCACTTTCCAGCATTAGAGGACAGTCAATTGTATCTATCAAAAGCTTGAGATTAATACTTTGCAATGTGGCTCGCCCGTGTGGTGCCAGGGTCTGCAAGGGAAGCAAGGAATAGTACCAATGCGACCTACAAGGCATGTTGAAAAAGGCGACTGAGGTAGGGGCCTAGATAAGATACCCTAGTAAATAGAAAGCATCGCAGAAAACGGATGTGCTGGCCTAATTGTTGGCACATAACTTGCACAACGTACAATCGTTCTTGGGCTCAGATCACATACAAATCACACAGAGTGGTTAACAAGTGGTCGATATGGAGCATTCGAGGAAGAAGCAATGTGACTAATGATGTTAGAGCGCGGGCTCCAATTCGGGAGACTTGGGTTCAATTCCGTGCCAACAAGTTATTTTCTGTTGGGGACATAAAGAAAAATTTTAACCTGAACAGTTTTGCAGCAACTGCACTAGACATGCGGTCATTAAATTCCACAGGCCTATATCCCTCCTGTTCTACATTTCACTAAAAAGCGGTATTACAGGCAGTAATGACAATAGTTAATGTGGCTGTGAAATGGGACATAACCACATAATACCTCCGCAAAATAAAAAAAAATAGTTTATGATTTGTTTAATTTTGAATTGAAGAGACATGATTAAGCAATTTTAACACCAGACTTCAAACTACCCGAACTGGAGAAGGAGAATGTGTAAATTTAAAAGAAATAAATAGAAAAACACATGCCGTAATTCTAATTTCAGTTTAGTTTCTATAGAAACTTGTTCCATCTTCACTCTATTTGATAATTAATTTAATTGTTACGACTATGGACATATAAGTAAACAGTATAAACATTTATTTTGATATATGTCTTCTTTGTGTCGCATTTGTCACTCAATTCCTTCACAAGAGATTTCCACTGTTGTCATTCTGTTACCATTCTATCAATTCTTTCCCAAAAAATGCCACAATGATTCTTTCAACTTTCTTTCCACAATTCTTCTCCATGTTTCCTTTAGATGTCCTGGCCTTTTTTTTGCCTGCACTCGTTTGACACTCAATTCTTTCACAAGAGATTTCCACTGTTGTCATTCTGTCACCATTCTACCAATTCTTTCCTCAACAAGCCACAATGATTCTTTCAACTTTCTTTCCACAATTCTACTCCATGTTTCCTTTAGATGTCCTGGCCTTTTTTTTGCCTGCACTCGTTTGACACTCAATTCTTTCACAAGAGATTTCCACTGTCGTCATTCTGTCACCATTCTACCAATTCTTTCCTCAACAGGCCACAATACTTTTTTCAACTTTCTTTCCACAATTCTACTCCATGTTTCCTTTGAATGTCCTGGCCTTTTTCCCCATTTAATGTCCACCAAAAAGCTGTCCTAACGAATTTCCCTACTAGCATACAACATACATGCCAAATCCATCTCCATCTTTGTCTTTTAATGATGGTCTCTAATGATGGTCTCTAATGATGTTTGTTTTAAATGCAATATATACATTTAGACATAAAAAAACCATGATTAAAGAAGCTTTTAATTATAATAAATTGTATTCAAACAAAGCAAGAATAAAATGTATACTTCAACTCGTTTCTTTGCAGTTGAAAAACTATACATACATCTCTTACATTCTCTACTTCAAATTACAGTACAATGTTGTGTCCGAGCTGATTTCATTTCAAAATGTTGAGACATCCATTAAAAAGAAATAATAATGTATTTTCATCACCAGTTTAAATTCCAATTATATTTAGGTCAACAAATATATAGTCACATTGACATACACAGATATATCCACATTTGTTTATCCGGACACATTTAGACTTAAGTAGACATTGTAAATATCCTTTTAGAATCAATGACACAGAATCAGAAGGATATTAGTTCATGTTAATAAATTTTATTTTCCATCTGTTAGTTTGTTTTCCAGATCTGTTTACAAATGAATTAATTATGAATGATTTCTCATCATTCATTATTCAAGCATTGCAATGATAGAAAACTCACTATGAGGAATATAGTTTTTCTATATGCAATACACATATGATTTACACGTAAACTTTTTAGTTTAATGTTATGTAAACAAACATATTACAACAAAATCGCTCTTTCTAATCCACCAAGCAAGTCTTTGGGATCTTAAACCACAAAAATTACATCATTTTGACCAGGTTTACATACAAATCTCATTCATAACATATTTGCAAACATGTCCATATTTAACATATCTGTAGATACTAATATACTGTTATAATCCTAGTGAAAGATAAACACAAGCACTATCTTCAGGCATTTTCATGACAATGTCCATATCATAACCAACTCCCATTGTCTTTTTCTAGCACAGCTGCAGCATCCATGCGACCCATAACTCTAAGAATGTTCATGAGGTCAGTAACAGCTGTTTCTTCTCTGTGTCGTGCCTCCCACAAATCTAGAATATGCTCTGTTGGTGATGACTTGGTAGCAAAAAAGTTGATGTACCTGTAGACAACAATCGTACAACAGTTCTGAGATATTATTTTCAATAATAATAGTTATAATAATTCCTCTCGTACCGTTATACGTTACATAGGGCCTGCAAGTAATTTCTCCATACATATCTATCCTGGGCTACTCGCTCAATCTCCATGGAATTGAGACCGATATTTCTTGCCTCTCTCAGCAAAGTTCATTTCAGGGTCTCTCTAGGTCATCCTCTCTTTCTTGAACCCTTTGCATCCCACTTCAATGCCTGCTTTGATATTCGTTGATAATTTCTCCTCATTGATCATTGATTATTTTCAGTGCAAACTATTTAATCTGCTTCTACATTTGAAAACACTTTCAAATATCAGTTTGAAGATGCTAAAGTAAGTAGTCATCAACCTAAAGCTGTTAATGTTTCTGAAGATCTTGCATGAGTGACATCAGTAATTAGACACATATATGGCCCTTTACAGACGGTCAAATGGCAATTGCTTTACTGTGACAATTTCTGAGTTTGTGCTTGTCTCTCTTGTCTTTCAGCTCATCCTAAAGTATCTTTTCAAAGGATTCTCTACCTTTGCTTAATGTTGTTTTCCACATAACTTGGTCATCAGCTAGTTTTTCCCATTTGTTGAGATAGATTGAAAAATTATTTTCTTTTTTTTTTTATTTCTTTCGTCTGCTTTCAACTCAAACGAAGTTCCATCTCTGAAACTGATTTTTGCGTGAAAATCTGTTTTCCAATTTCTTACAATGGCAGCAGCATGCTTGCTAAAGTATGTTAACCCAACTGAGCGAAATCTGTGCCAATGACATCGTAATTAGACTATTGCCCTTCAGCTCAAAGGCAATTTTTCTGGGCTTTTTAGAGGTACTTGTCTATCGTCTTAAGCCAGACTCAAAAATCTCGAAGAGTTCTCACCCTGCTAAAGTGTTCACATAGCAGGTCTCGAGCTAGTTTTCCATTGCTTTGAGAAGATTGAAAAATTCTTTGAGACCTTGCAGACATCCTTATATCTGAGCAGTGGTCTGCCTTGATGCCTCTTCCCTTCCAAAAGTTCACAGAACAACACCTGTTGCATATGCGGTCATTGTCCATTCTTCTTACATGCCCTAGTTGTCTTAGTTTTCTACTGCTAACCACGCTCAGGATGGAAAGCAAGTTTGCATGTTGCAATAACTTCAGATTTTATTATCTTGTCAATACAACCTGATGTAGTCACATACATTCTTTATTTCCCCATATTTCAGACATTTCTACAGAAAATATTTTGCAGTGATTTTCTCTGTTCATTAGAAGTTTTTAATCTTTGACTTATTAAAGTTTTCAAAATGTTGAATCTGTTTGTTACTGTAGCTACACAGAACAGTCCCTAAACTTTGTTTGCTATTTAATATTATTGAAGTATAACAAATAAAATACTACAAGCAAGTTCAATCACCAACCTGTCAACAGTTAATGCTTGGGCTAACATTCTCCAATCATTTCCTCTTGCATTTGGTGGGTCTAGCAGCATACATAGCTGTACTTTTATGTGAGATGGTAATCTGATAGAATGTGAAATAAAGGAAGACAACTGAGGCAAATTCTTGTAATATTAAAGTAACAATTTGAAAACAAGATTTGTTGCAGAAAGGTGCAGTGAGTAGTACGTGTAGAGTGTCCAGAGCAATGAAAGAGTCAGCAGACTTGCATCAACAGTATTGATTGTTGGGGAGTTGATGATGAATAAGGGGGTTGTTCTTTGACCTCTTTGATGACCTGTTGGATAAAGACACTAAAATTGATGTTTAATCTATCCAGCTGTTTAAGGAGTTTGGTATTACTCTTTGTATAAGTTGAGCTGGATGTCTGAGGAGCAGAGCTAAAAATGTCTTTAACCAATCAGCTATGGGAACCATCAGTATGCCTACCCTTTCTGCAGAAGACCCAAAACAACCTGGAGGAGATCAGTAGAACAAGAACTGAAAGAAATGAATCACAGATGGAACACAATACAGAGGACAGCCAAGAACAGAGAAGAATAGTGTGCATTTGTTGCTGCACTAAGCGCAAGGGTTGACATAGCTTGAGAGAGATGGCACTTATAATACACTTGTCTGCTGAAAAGAAACAGACATCCTTGGGGATGGGAGAATGTGGGGAGTTGTGTAAATAATAAAACACATTTTAAATACATCGAGGACCTTCACCAGTGCTACAGAGTTTGTGCTCACCGCTGAGATTTTCCTGTGTAAGAAAGAGATCGAAGCACCCATGGTACTCATTGAAGTGCAATGATGATGGCCAATCATTAATCAACCAATCAATCAATCAATCAACCTTCAAAGGAGGAAAACCACTATTGGAGCTCTCTACTTCTTCTTCTTCTTCTTCAGTGATCTCTGGTCATGCGCTTAATTTACTGTGAACCACAAACTGGGCAATCATCTTCAGAGCTCTCTACCTAAAGCAAGTTAACAGTTGAGAAAACCTGGAGAAAATGGTATGCAAGAAAGCAAATGAAATCATAATCTCCAGGATAAAGATAGTGAAGAGATCTTACAGTTAATAGTGCTGAGAAAACATATGCTTCAAGTTTTGAGTATAGTAGAGTTACAGCTATGAAGATTAGTATTCGAGCTTCTTCTGGTGAAATAAAATTTCTTCTTTTTCTGCCTCAAACAATTCATATCGACCACTTGTTAACCACTCTGTGTGAATTGTATGTGACCTGAGCCTCAGAGTGATTGTACGTTGTGCCAATTATGCACCTACAAGTAGGTCAGCACATCCGATTTCTGTGATGCTTTTTATTTATGAGGAGCTTCCTAAGTCCTACATCAGTCGCCTCTTATGACATGCCTTGTAGGTCACAGTGGTACTATTCTTTGCTTCCCTTGCAGGCCAGGCACCAACAGGTGGAAACAAAATTTAATAATCCTGAAGATAAAAATAATTAAATTTGTAATTAAAAAAATGATTGATTATTTCACATAACACATTTTTAATATTACAGTTTATCAATGTTTTGGTTACCATAGCGTGATACACACACACACACACACACACATATATATATATATTTTTGTGTGGACCAGAATATCAAATGTGTTGTTCATTCTTAGATATTAATATATTATATATTTTGTATGTTGATTGCAAAAGTATTTATATAGGTCTGACTCACCTGAAGACCTGAGCTGATGGATCTAAGGTAACCAAAGAATGGAATCCTGAACTTAGTGAAGAAGCTGCTGTATTAACTGTTGATGACCTTTGTTTCAAACTATTATTGGGCCCAGTGAAGCTTGGTGCATTCTATGAAAATGTAAAATATGAAAAACATATATAAAAAGTGCTTCATTTATTTTGTAATTTCTACAATAGTTTAGTTAGTTAGTTTGTTCCTTTCGTGCCAAGGCGGACATAGGAGCAGAGATTTTAGATCTCCATGGGATACGGTTCTTTGCTAGCAGTTGCAGATCTTGTATGGTTTTACATCCCAATAGTTTACTTTCTTGTTAACTGATAGTTGTTCACATTTTATGTCTTAATATTTTGGTCCCATTAAAGATCACAGTGGTTTAGAAAGACCATTAATAGAGAACATGGTTCCTGGAATACAAGGTAGGGAACTATCAAGATGATGATTGCAACAGGACATTATCAAAAGTTTAAACATGATAATGACCTACGACTAAAAAGTTTAAACATGATAACGACCAAGGCTAAAGAATTGGCTAAAGATTAAGAGTCTGTCAGATGGGCTATGATGAAAACATTGGTTATTTGTTATTGAACTGACGTCACAGCACTCCGGACAGACCCACAGGTGCTCTTTCTTCCCAACAGATGTCAAGGGGTATACATACTGATGGTGTCTGTGGTTCGCTGGTTAAATACACTCCTCTTTCTGCCTCTCAATCTCTACTTGTACAATGTGTCGTTCCATACTCCATTAATCGTCGGATTGATTCAATGTCATTTTAGTGTCCTCATCCCAAAAGTAGGTCACCAAGAGAATGAAGAACATCCCACTTATCCAATCCTAAACTCCCCAACAAATGATGCAAGCCTGTTCACTCTCTTGTTGCCACAAACTACTGCATGTTCATGACAGTAGATCCACATGAGTCTCTAGAGTTTGGACGCCAATGATGAAATCAATGTTTTGTAAAGGATATGATATCTATGGAATCTCTGTTCTGTAATTTTGGGACTCAACATAGCTCACCTTTTCCCTATACAAATCAGAACACTCTCCCTGCAAAAATTGGTCAACACTTGCTAGCTGCACTACTGAGAATCCTACAAAATGACAACATTTAGTTTTCAAGTGACTCCCTCTAAGAAGGAAGTATTGCCTTGCTGTATTGCACACCACACAGAGAGTTGGTCTTCTGAGCACTAAAGTAGGTTCTAAAATTATACTAACCCTAAATTAAAAAGTAAACTATACTATTACTTCATTGTGGATCCAAACAGTAATTACAGAACTCAAAGATAATAGTATTTAAAAGTGTAAACTATACTATTACTTCATTGTGGATCCAAACAGTAATTACAGAACTCAAAGATAATAGTATTTAAAAGTGTAAACTATACTATTACTTCATTGTGGATCCAAACAGTAATTACAGAACTCAAAGATAATAGTATTTATGAGGACATAAATTTGCCAATCATGAAAAAGTTTTTTATTTATTAACTGAAAACAATCAAATGTGAAATTAGGCAGATACTTCAAAAATAACTTGATTGAAAGACAAGAATGTTGATCTATAAAAAACGCAGAAAAAAAACTGTATAAAATATAATTTTTTATTTAAATATTATAAATAAACTAAATATTTTTTGGCAATGATAAATTGCCCATAAAAAAGAGCATCCTAAAACTTCACAACTGAAGGATTAAAAAAGCTATCAGGATTTGAAGCTTGTATTTCAACTAAGATAAATATATAGATAAAACAAACATGAGCATCAAGAATACTGCTAGCAAAAACAACATGCAATAAAAATGTGTTTAATCATTGTTTGGATGCTAAGAAAAAAAGCTATGACAACTTTGGCATATTATGACATATGATGTCATATCACTTTTCTACATAAAATATGACCCTAACTAAAACATATAGGAAAACAAAAATAGGGGAAAAAAACCAGAACACTATAATATGGAAGATTGTGTGAATCCAGTATATAGATATGATGACAGTTTGCAAGTTTCAATGCTATAAGAATTTTTATTCATGGAGTCTAATTTAAAAAAAATTGTAGAATTTTTCCAAAAGTTTTAAATGATGATAAACAGAAATCTGTGCAGGAAATATCTTCTGTTTGCGAGATTCATGGTAAATGACAATGATAATGAAGATAGTGATATATGAACAAATACAAATTTGCTTGATAACAGATATTTTATTTTTCAAATCCAGAAGCTCTTGAGCTTTCACCCTTTGGTTCAGTGCCACGAACACCATAAATCTGGAGAATCTGTGGTTTTTTTCTGCCAGTCCGCAGAATATAACCCGCACTCATATAGGGCTTGTAACCCGTCGTCCAACAAGCTACAAACACGTTGGGCAGATGGGCATAACAGATATACAAAAACAGATAAATACAATACTTTGAAAGTGAAGAATTAAATATGAGGGAACTCCAGCTTGAGAAATGGAACAGGTAAAGTAATGAATAGAATATGAAGAAGATAACAGGGAGATTCAGATTGCAATTCTTAAAAATTTTAAACTTTAAACAGACATACTTGAATTTGTTTTCTCTAGAGTGTTATATTAAGAAGAAGGAAAAATAAATATAACATATAATAATGTCATATGTTATATACGTAACCGAATAGTTATATATCATACAGCATGAATGAAGTTCTTTACTAGTATTACAGATGCTTTCATGTGGGAATATATACAAAATTCAAGATTGGCAGTTTAGCCATGTGTACATGTGGACAGGCACACCAGACTGCAGAGCACATACTTCAAGACTGTCCTGAATATGATACACTGAGACAAACTCACTGACCTAACGAAACAACACTTGACAAAAAACTACACGAACCTCTGTGTGAGCTACAAAAGACAGTGAAGTTCATACAAGAGACAACATTGAATGTAGAGACAAATTTCAAGCGAACGAAAGGAAGGAAGGAAGGATGTGGGAATAAACTCCTGATGCAATAAACTTAGATACTCCAAAAGGAGTTAATTCCTATTTTTCATGTTTGTTGGCCTAAATGCTCTGATATAACCAAAAGACTATTCACACTTAGGTTGAAAGAGCATGCCTTGGCTTAAAGAGGCTTTAATCCCTACATAACGCACAAACATTTGTCTACATGTGGGGTACTAGCTCAATTTTTTGGGCTAAGATCAAAGTGTAATGCCCACTTCGCCGCAGTCAAAGCGTGAGAACCTTCATAGAGATAATAGGCAACTAAATACATTAAAACAAATTCCGATCAACTCTTACTTAAAAGAATGACAAGACTCTGATTTTACATGTTTAACTGCACTCGGTCTACTTGTTGTGGTACTTCATGTTTAACTGCACTCGATCCACTCTTGTGGTACTTCATGTTTAAAACTCAGTCCACTCATTGTGGTACTTCATGTTTAACTGCACTTAGTCCACTCGTGGTACTTCCGAGTAGGGCCCAATTATAATAAAAAATGATACGCTAAAATCAAAGTGTAGTGCCTGCTTGACTGCAGCCAAAGGGTGGAAGTTTTCATAAATACACATGGGCATAAAACACTCTTAAAAACTTAAACAAGCTCAGAGTAGATCTTGTCCAAAAGAATAAGACACTCAGAGTTTACTCGGGTCCATTTGGTGTGGCACTTCCGGGTAGGGCCCAAAACAATAAATTATAGTTTACAAAATGAAAAGTAAGCTCAAGTGTTGTGCTAAATCTGTCTTAGACATCAGAAGGTGAACTATCACATATGGTGTTTTGCTCTTTGCAGGTTTGAGTAGAATTACAGCTTGAGTTTGAGAAATGCTGTCATCACAATTTCAGTTTAAAAAATTTGATCCCACAAATTTACTTAGAAAATTTTACAGAACCTTTCACCTGGCAATAATTTATTTTCAACATGATAACTTTTTAATTGTTAAAACACAATGGTTTGAACATACAGGCAGGTGTTTTTACAATCATTGAAACTATTGCTCAATACGTTCAATATTTAAATATCCTTACTTTTGCCATTTATGTGTTATTATATACATTTTGCATGGTTCGGGCATGTGATGAGACATAGCTCACTCTCTAAAACTATCCTACAGGGAACAGTTGAGGGTGGAAGAAGGAAAGGGGGGCAGAGAAATTCCTGGTTTGACAACATCAAGAGCTGGTCGGGGCAGAATTTCTCCACACTTGCTTGAGGAGTTGAAGACAGAGATTCATGGCGTGCTTTTTGTGCTGATGTCTCCACAGTGACACCCTACGACCTAACAGGTTATGGGCTTTATTATTTTTAAATTATTATATACATTTTATCTTTTGCACAAAGATTGTTTGGAATTTTTATAATAAATAAGACAAATTAAATATGATGAAGCTATGTCATATTAAATACTTTGAATTTAATCAATTTAAATGCATTCTGGTCTGATGAAGCTAAACTAGGATCACGTTACTGCAGAATATATTGATTGCAGTTGTTCTGCTAAACTTTCTATTCTTTGCTGAGTGCTACGCTCTGACTTCTTCTTGTTGAATGATTCAGCTGCACATGGGCTCTTGCCCTATAGTCCAACAACATGTTTTTGGGTTTTAATGTTAGGTTTGCCATATAATGTGTTCCATTTATCTGGTGCTGAAGGAAGAAGAATCTTTCAGACATTATCCAACGCTTGACAACCAAAGAGGTAGTGGTCAACAGTTTCATGATGATGATGTGCAAAAAAATGACACTCTAAAATGTGTTGTGTCTAAATTATGATCCTGTGATTATTAAATGGAAGGTGTTGGATTCAATCTAAAATGGTGCTCCTATTAAAGGGTTTTAAAGCCGAAGGATTGACTTCATTGCACGGGTTTCACCCATATGGCTTGGTCCCTCTCCGTAGAAATGGCATGCCACCTGCCGAGGGTATTGCACGAACTCCGTAGCTCCAGCAACAATAGGGCTCGGGAAAAAACTGCACCTGTGAACAGAACAGCGTGGTCTGGATTCGAACCCACGACTTTTGACTCACAAGGCAAAGGGCGTAACCACTTAGTCACAGAGACCCTCTGGTGCTCTTATTTCTCCTTGTAAGGCAGTTAATGTTGTTATTTGGGGTCGGGTTGACAATGTGTTTGTAAATCTCTTTTCCAATGTCTCACATGGCTAATCTGTTCAGCAAGATCTCTTTGTTGTTTTTAGGATTTGTTTTGTTGTATGGAGAATTGTTGCTGTGAATGGTTGTTCTTGTGTTGATCCCTTCTCAGTTAATTAGCCTGCATTATCATTTCTTGGCTACTATCTGACAATAAGTTACCTCCTACAACAACATCATCTTAATATTACATTTTCAGGTAATTCTCTACAAGAAATGCATTGTTGATCTGGATTCTGCATCCGTGTGTTGCCAGGGCTAGGAAGGAGAAAGAATAGTAACACTGTGACCTAGAGGCAATTATTAAGGTGACTGAGGTAGGAGCCTAGATAGCTACCTAGTAAATAAAAGCAGAAACGGATGTGCTGGCCTACTTGCAGGCACTGTGCAGAGCCACTTGTAGGCACATGTGCAATGCTCTTAGACTCAGATCACATACAAATCACAAAGAGTCGTTTAACAAGTGGTCGATATTTAGCATTTGTAGAAGAAGAAGATCTGGACTTCAAACGTATTCTCATGTCTCTTAAAGTCTGTTAAACAACATAGACAAATGTTACAAACAAAGACATGTGTTCACAATGCAGACAAGTAAATATTGTCATTAACAGATTACAAGCACATAACCTTGAGAGCAACATCATTTGTCACAAACAGCACTTACATCTTTCAGATTACAATTGATGAGGAGGGTCTGTCTATTACTTAGTATGGCCTTCTGGTAGACCTGAATCTTACAAGCAATCTTTGCTGCTGACCTATCCAGCAGCTCAAGGCTGAAAGAGCAGTGGAGGTTGTTCTGGTTGCCGCTCCAAATATGACGAAAAGGAATCTCCTGTTGGGAGAAATCATGACATGACAACTCTCTCCAACAAATATTCATAAAAAATGTTAGAGATGGTGAAAGAAGATAATGGAATTTTTAGACAAAGATGCCTTATCTTTGGTATGCTTCTTACACATGCAACATCACATAACTGATTAACTCTTAGTGGACCAGGGCAAAAGCCATGTTTTTACAAGCCCTTCATTTTTAGAATTAAAAATGCCCTTTAGTGTGGTTCCTGGTTAGAAAGGCATCCAACCATAAGCCACGTAGTGTGGAGTATGGTCCACAAGGAGTTAAGTGTCATTACTATGCCCCAAATTCATAACAGGTAAAGGATAAAAAAAAACATCCTAAAAAACAGAAGAATATTACGAATTTCATAGACTTCTAAAGCGAGTAATGTTGATATGTTCAAAGAGGTCAAAGTAAAGTTAATTGCATATCCTTTACAGGACTTTCCGAATCAAACTCAGCTTTTTAACGCTGTTTGTGATTTTCTAGGCATTATTACGTTCAGTAGTTTGCCATTGCTTTCTGAACGGTGGTGCTATCGTCCTTTTGTAAAATCCACGGAAACAATTTGCAACTAAACTGTCCTCAGTGTGATTCAAACTCAGAACTCAGAGCAAGGATCTGTCCCAACTTTCTTTCTTATGCTGAGGTTATTGACTGTCTTTTCTGGTGTTGTTGGTAACTTTATGTAGGTATCACATTTCACATGTAGTTTTTCTTTGTGACTGTACTTTGCTCATTGTCCATGTTTGGTTCTGGTAACGCAAAGCAGCAGGCATGAACATACTGTTTATCCTCTGTTGTTTAGCTGTCAGTGAGATGTTTGGGTGGCTTAACAATGAGACTACCTGATAGGCTACAGCATTTGCTTTTTGTAATCTAGCCCCCACTTCTCTGTCTAAATGTTGATATAATTGAGCCACAAGTTGTGTAATGTAACTTTTCTTACCTGGTAATTGGCTGCAAGTTTGCTCCTCCAGCCCGAGGAGAGCTCCTCGATCGTCAGGCACAAATTGTTGCCACCATCTTGGAATGGAATTTGCTTTGGTTTATCAAGTAGTTTACCGCCCAATTTTCTCTCCACCTGAATCACACCCTGATAAAAATAATTTTGTAAATAAGTTCATCAAATGACCATAATAAAGTATAAAAACATGTACTAACCCCTTTGTCCTTCTGAGCTGATGCACTCGCTTGCGATATTTTTTAAGATGTGATGCAAAGCCATTGCAATGGCTAACTCTGCACTTGCTAATTGCCCAACCCCCCAACCCTTCCTTAACGTATGGACGCCCATGGATAAGATATAGAAGAATATGTGCTACTAAAGCTAGTGGTGTTGTTGAGAATGAATGTACACTAAGAAGTCACATGGATTACATACTTAACTCTTTCTATGCCATGAAAGTTACTCAGTTCTGACCACAATTGTTTTTAGGACATCATAATTCTTAGGACAGAGATATTTTGTGTTTATATTTACAGTAGGTATCACATTAACACATACCATCAAAATTAAATTTAAAGTTAATTGTATATCCTTTACAGGACTTTGCGAACAACCTCAGCTTTTTTTAACGCTGTTTGTGATTTTTGTAGGCATTATTATGTTCAGTAGTTTTCCATTGCTTTCTGAATGGGTGGTGCCATCGCCCTTTTGTAAAAATCCACGCGAAACAATTTGCAACCAAGCTGTTTGCAGCGTGATTCGAACTCAGAACGCCAGGGTTAATAGACCGAGTCACTATCTCCTAGGCCACAGACGCCACCTCCATCAAAATTAGTACATATATATTTATTTTATTATTTATTCTTCTTCACCCTTTGCCCCTAGGGAAGCATAGGTCCGCAACAAAGACCTTCCAAGCCTGCCTATCCAAGGCCATCTTTTTCAGATCTCTCCCCTCTCTCCCCATTTTCTTGCATTTCATCTCCAACTCCCATCTCCAGGTGTTCCTGGGTTCTTCCCTTATCTCTATTGCCATGGGGGTTCCATCGGAGAGCTTGTCCTGTGATGCTTTATTATTTATAGTTATGATAAAAATGGGAAAGGTTAGGTATGAAAAGCACCTGTGTGTTGCTGGGGCCCACAATGGGAACAAAGAATAGTAACACTGCAACCTACAAAGTATGTCATAAGAGGTGACTGAGGTAGGGCCTAGGAAGCTACCTAGTAAAGGATAAAAGCATCACAGAAATCGAATGTACTGGCCTTCTTGTAGACGCATAATTAGCACAATGTATAATCATTCTTAGGCTCAGATCACATACAAGTCACAAAGAATGGTTAACAAATAGTCCATGGGGAGTGTTCAAAGAAGAAGTATGAAAAGAAAGACAATGCTCTCTGCAAAAAGCCACTATAGTGGTGGTTGGTGTGATTAGTTCCCGTTTGATGCCCAATAGTGGTGTGTAATATAAAAAGTAAATTAACCCTTTTTCCTACTTCGAAGTATATTGGGTAGTATGAGGTTAGGCATGTATTTTTTCTTAAATGTCAACACATGATCGGAAATGTGGTCAACATTACGCTGTCCACCTTAACTTTCCAGTGCTTATCCTTGGACCCAATTGTGGCTGGGTCGACTCGATAGCAGTTACTGTTGGAAAAATATTCCATGTCCACTGTGGAATTGAACTTAAACAGTACATCTAAGAAGCATGCTCCCTAACAACTGAGCTACTGCAGATTTGTGTTAATGATATGGAATGAGTTAACTTTGTTAAACACATCAAATCACTTACATCTAAAGCATCAATCGTGTCCTCAACTACATACACACGAATGCTGTAGTCTACTGATGGCGGCATCGCAGGAGCAAACGCTGCTAGTCTGTAGATCTTTAGGGCACGTCCGCCAGGCACTGATTCTCCAATGAGTGTGTAGCGGTTAAGGAACTCTGTCATTACATGACACTGGTTAGGATCCAGTTGTGTGTAGATTGGAGAGTTGATTGTCTCATGGCCAAGAACAACAACACGCTGATATTGTGAAAAGTTGAGATATTAAAATCTGTTATAACATACCTTACTGGCATAATTTTGCAGAATAAATTAGAAGTAGACATATCATATCTTAATTTACTAATAACTTATGGAAGTTATTAAAATATTTTGAAAGTTATACATTTAATGTTCATTTTGTCTTCTTCTATGATCCAACAGCAATTGGGCTCTTGTTTTTCTGTTCAGGCAATGTAGTAATGATATTGTACATAGCTCTCTGAAGAGCTGGAGCATTGGGCTCTCATCTTTCAGTTCAGGTCATGTAATAATATTATATGTAGTATTGATGAGCTGTGTGTATGTAGATGTTCTACCTATCCAGAACAGGGGCAAGAATTGAACAGCTCTAGCACTAGGGGGCTCAGTGTGATACTCCATTATACAGAAGTTAATGTAGGGCTCACTGTGCTCATTCCCCACCATCAGAATATCTGCTGGTCATGCTGAATTTGACTACACTTTTGAAAAATGTTGAAATATTCATGACACGAGTATCCTTACTTCTTGAGTTAATGTACCTTACTGATGGGTGTCAGTCTTAAGAAAACTGTGCATATTAGTTCTCTTTCCTCAGGAATAATCAGTATCGTTCTGTTTTGCTTGTCAATTGAAGAAAATGCTTGTATATTGTCCAATAAGACTCAATATTGTACAGATAGACAACTGAAAAGATTTTACAAAGATAAAACCTTACTTTATAGTACCACATCTATTGAGCTATATTGTTGCCTGGTGTTAGATATGATTGGTCAAAGGGAAGACCATCATATCTAGCTCATGCACATTGAGGAATATAGAGTGCAAATAAGAATGAAAAAAATGGAAGTATCTTGGACATATGAAGAGACACAAAGCGTTGGAGAAGACCATTATAGAAGGAGGCTTCCCGGCAAAGAGGAGAAGAGGAAGACCATGGAGAAATGGATTCAGGATGTAGCTAATGATTTAAGCATGGTGACTGCAGAGGTGAAACATCTGGTCTATGAGAAACCAGAAATTTCAAAGGGACTGTTAGTGTGACAAAGTTCTGTTCAGGATAAGTTATTTTATGATGATGTCTATCGAGGCAATACTTACTCTCCAATAAGGGGGTTCATCAATTGGTGATTCACTCTTGTATACAGACAACACCCAACCTCCCTGCCTCATGTTGGCACAATGCTGAAAGGATAGGATGACTGGTTTCAAGAGCTGGACACTCGGTGGACCAACCAGGATCACTGGGCTTAGAATAGTTTGATGTTCTGTTCAGAAAGATAGTATGCTTTAGGACATGTAATCTATATAGCTAGAAATAATAGTAATATTGCTGTTACTAATACTACTACCACTTTCACCACTTCTACTACCACTACCAATGCTGCTGTCAACATTTGCTACTACTTCGACTACCACTACTTTTTCTTTGGACCCTTACCCGGCACTACCGCAGTGGGTAGACCCAGTTACCAGTTACGGTTGAACGTGTACAAATTTCCAGCATCATCATTCTTTCGACGGAGAACTGCATGGAGTTTGTTTAAATGTATTTAGTTGCCTATTGGCTCTATGAAGATTCCAACCTTGGCCACGATCAAGTGGGAACTGTACTTTGATCTTAGCCAAAATATCCAAAAGTGATAAATCAAAGTGATATATTTTACTACTACTTCTATTACTACTACTACTATTACTACTACTACTACTACTATTGCTACTACTATTGATGCTGTTACTTATAATGCGATTACTGCTCCCACTACTACTACTATTACTACTACTAGTAATACTACTACTTATACTGCTACTATTACTACTACCACTACTACTTCTTCTTCATCTTTCAACTCCCAAAGGAACACAGGTCTTCAACAAACTTCTTCCAGCTCTTCCTCTCTCCTGCCATCCCTTCCAATTTTTTCCATGCTTTACCTATCCTTTTTTTAATATCACTTTTAATATCAGCCCCCAGCTCTCTTCTCTAGGTATGTCTAGGCCTTACCCTATGTCTCTTTCCCTGCAGGTTCCAAAATAGTGTCAGTGTTGCAATGCTTCCGGTCGATCTTCTCAATGTATGTCCTATCCATCGTCAGCATCTCTTCCTGAGCTCTTTCTCCACTGGTATCTGCTTAGTTTTTTCTCTGAGTTCTTCGTTCGTAATCTTATCATACCAACTCAGTCTCTCTATTCTAGGTAAACATCCATTTATGAAAGTCTATAGTTTTCAGGTGGTTTCTTTTGTTCTCATCCATGTTTCCGAGCCATAGAACAGCACTGACTTCACATTTGATTGAACGATTCTCAGCTTTGTGTTTGCTTTGATCTCTTTTGACTTCATATTTTACTCAATGCAAGTTTTCCCCCCTTGCTTTGTGTATTCTTATCTTTGACATCTTTGTTTGTTCCTCCTTCTGACTACTACCACTACTACTATTAATACTACTACTACTACTTGAATCGATATAATAGTTATCATTAACTTCTGATTCTACTACCACTGTCAATATTTTTTTAAAGTAATAAGTTTACTTACTGCTCTAGTTATTTCCCATTCTTAACGATCTAGATATACTCTCTAAAACTTGTCACAGATAACTTCCTACCTGTCAACTTTGGTCTGTCTTTGTCATCTCTACACACTGCCATGTACACCTCTTCCAGTGTCCTTCTTATGGCACTCAGGCTAGTCAACATCACACCTGAAAAGTAAATTTAAAGTTGCCCATGCATATACATTCAAATGTTCCAGATACACTAGAAAGACAAATATATTGAAGACACATAGGACAAGTAATGCTGATATCACACTGGAATTCAGAATGATAAAAATAACAGAACAGTTCACATATTTGGGTAACAGTTTTGACTGCACAGGAGATACTAAATAAGAAATTATGCTGACGAATTGTCAAAGTAACATCAGTTGATAAATGTTTAAATGAAATATAGAACTCCACTTTATACAGTTCTAAAAATAAATTTAAAATATTCATTTCTAATGTCTGAATCTAACATAAGCCAGAAGAGTTAAAAATAACTAAAGATATAAAAGTAAGTTAAATGCATTTGAAAATAGATGTATGCATAAAACAATTAACTAAATTGGAGGTGAATTCAGCAGAAATGAAAAATATATCTCCTGACAAACCTCAGTATGTCAATTTATCCAAGTCAAATGTTCACATTAGTAATTGTTAAGACATCTTGTAAAGCCTTAATGACAGAGAACGTTTGTTTGTCCAGAATAGAGAATCAATATAAGATCTAACGGAGACTGGAAGTTTATTACAGCTATGATCTTCTCATAGAGCACTGACAGCGTAGTGGTTAGTGACAGTGGTCTTAGGTTTGTGGACGGTTCAATTCTACAGTGGATGGAATTTTGTCCTGACGTAACAGCTCTCAAGTCGAACCAGCCTCAGTTAGGTACTCAGAAAACTGTGAAGTAAAGGTGGCTGATCGATGTTGACTCATATCACCTTCATGTTTCTGCGATATGAAGCGTTCATTTCTTTTCTTGACTTACTACTTAAAGTTTAGAACTTTAGAACATCGACTCTGAGTGTAACAATAGTGATCTTGTTTATTACAGTCCCAGAAAGTCAGTGGTGTGATATAGTAACTACTTCAAGGGGGTCTCTGTGGCTAAGTGGTCTTTTTTATTACAGTCTCAGAAAGTCAGTGCTGCGATATAGTAACTGTTTCAAGGGGGGCTCCATGTGGCTAAGTGGTCTTGTTTATTACAGTCTCAGAAAGTCAGTGGTGCGATATAGTAACTGCTTCAAGGGGGGCTCCATGTGGCTAAGTGGTCTTGTTTATTACAGTCTCAGAAAGTCAGTGCTGCGATATAGTAACTGCTTCAAGGGGGGCTCCATGTGGCTAAGTGGTCTTGTTTATTACAGTCTCAGAAAGTCAGTGCTGCGATATAGTAACTACTTCAAGGGGTCCATGTGGCTAAGTGGTCTTGTTTATTACAGTCTCAGAAAGTCAGTAGTGCGATATAGTAACTGCTTCAAGGGGCTCCATGTGGCTAAGTGGTCTTGTTTATTACAGTCTCAGAAAGTCAGTGGTGCGATATATTAACTGCTTCAAGGGGCTCCATGTGGCTAAGTGGTCTTGTTTATTACAGTCTCAGAAAGTCAGTAGTGCGATATAGTAACTGCTTCAAGGGGCTCCATGTGGCTAAGTGGTCTTGTTTATTACAGTCTCAGAAAGTCAGTGGTGCGATATATTAACTGCTTCAAGGGGCTCCATGTGGCTAAGTGGTCTTGTTTATTACAGTCTCAGAAAGTCAGTGGTGCGATATATTAACTGCTTCAAGGGGCTCCATGTGGCTAAGTGGTCTTGTTTATTACAGTCTCAGAAAGTCAGTGGTGCGATATATTAACTGCTTCAAGGGGCTCCATGTGGCTAAGTGGTCTTGTTTATTACAGTCTCAGAAAGTCAGTGCTGCGATATAGTAACTACTTCAAGTGGGTCTCTGTGGCTAAGTGGTCTTGGGTTCCGAAGGTCATAGGTTCAAATCCAGACCGCGCCGTTCTGTTCAGAAGTGCAGTATTTTCCAGAGACCCCTAGATCTGTTGACGGAGCTATGGAGTTTGAGCTTTGTGCAATACTCTTGGCAGGTGGAGTGACATTTCTGCAAAGAGAGACCGAATCATCATCATCAAATAGCTTGTCCTGAGCAGAACTTTGCCACCCCAACAGTCCTTCGGAATTTCTCTCTCATAGGCCAGATATCATCCTCTGCAGCCGTCATGTTCAAACCATCAGTTACATCCTTAATCCATCTTCTCCGTGGTCTTCCTCTTCTTCTCTTTGTCGAATCATACCTGGGTAAAATCCGGCATAATGAAGCCAATCCATCGGTTTTAGACCATTTAAACTACACAAACTCCTTATGCCGAAACGGAGATGTTTGTTTTAAAAACACCACTTTGCATAACCAGTCCTCTCATCAGACGGGATTCTCTGCACAGAGTTCATTCTTATTTTCTATGTTTGTTGGCCTACACGCATTGATTTATCCCAGAAAAAATAGTTCTAAGGTGACGTGCTCCGGCTTAACTCTTAGTATCATTATACCGAAACAACATTTTAAAATACAATTTGTACTGAGAGGTACTCTATAAATTCATATGCAGTATTCTAAAAAGAATTATATACAAACAGCACATCGATCTTCAGAATAATTTTATTGCTATTAAATGTTTGGGATAGTGAAGTGGCTTGTTGGAAAATTGATACAGTCAGGTCGGTTTGTCAAGAGGCTTCTCGTACTGTAAGAGTTAAAAAGACTTTAATCTCCAACACACCTTCTTCTTCTTCTTCTTCATCGAACGCTCCATATCGACCACTTGTTAACAACTCTGTGTGATTTGTATGTGATCTGAGCCTAAGCGCGATTATACATTGTGCCAGTTATGCACCTACTAGTAGGCCGGCATATCTCATTTCTGCGATGCTTTTTATTTACTAGGCTAGCTTCCCTAGGTCTGACATCAGTCGCATTTTACGACATGTCCTGTAGGTCGCAGTAGTACTATTCTTTGCTTCCATTGCGGGCCCTGGCACCACACGGGTGTCCTACATAACAAACAACCAGTCCTCCTCTGCACTCCAACCTATAATGCCAAACCTATCAGTATATAATGAGCGTCTGTAGCTCAAGCGGTAGTGAGCTCGATCACGAACCCAAGCGTACCTAGTTCAAACCCCACGGTGGGCAAGTTTGGAAGCAAATTCGTTTCTGTGGGATTTTACAAAAAGGTAAAAATAGACCTCACCGTTCAGAAAGCAATGACAAACTACTGGACGTATAAGTGGTGCCTAGAAAATCAACGACTAGTTTACTGTGGTTGATGGCTACGTCCTTTATTATATGCCATGATTTTCATTTTCATCAGTATATACAATCATGCTATTATCATCAACGTGGTAAGATAATATTTGTAAAGTGACATTAACTGTTCGACTATTACACCATTTCAAGGCAGTATATACCTTACGATGCAGACAATATATTAAACTATATTATCCGATGAACTATAAAAACTGACAAATTTATTTAGAATTTTGAGCGGAAAACTCACAATCTTTCAGTGCACTGATGACATTGATGAACTAGACTAGGGGGTAATAAAATAAAATTTACTACCCAAATCTAGAAACTTGACAGTATTAAAAAAAAAAAAGTATGACATTGAAACCATTTCAGAGAAAGTTTAAATTAATTGCACACAACCAGACCAGCATAAAAACACAAAAGAAGAAGATGAAATATGAACTGTTCCAACCATTGAAATATTTTTATAATCTGGATACAATTTTTTTCTGATGGGAGTTTTTAAGGGGAAGAGACAGTACTAAGAAAAAAAGCATTGGAAGGAGTTGCACTGGAAAACTAATAGAAAAGATTTGGAAGGAGTTGCACTGGAAAACTAATAAGAAAAGCATTGGAAGGCGTTGCACTGGAAAAACTAAGAGAAAAGCATTGGAAAAATGTGCATTGGAACAACTAAAGGAAAGCTTTGGGAAGAGTTGCAATGCGATGTGCGGAAGCCTACAAATCTAGTCTGGTCCGAGCGGATCAGATCAGATCGGGAGGTAACCGAGGGAGGCTGCTGTGATACGTAATAAATTGGCGTTTAAAGACAAAGACACGTATGTATGGTATCACATAAGCAAGTAAAAATTAATAGCAAAATGATAAAACTAACAAAAAATCAACGTTTCAGTTAGTATTCCTTGATTATGTTTGTCTTCCTTGATAAAGGTCCAAGAGTTGCATTGGAAAGTTTGTTTATTTTAGTCGACAAATAATCTTCACTGCACATAGAACCAATTGTGGACGTATAACAAGATATGATGGGCTGGAGAAAACCGGCAAAGAGAAGAAGAGGAAGACCACGGAGAAGATGGATTCAGGGTGTAACTGATGGTTTGAACATGACGGCTGCAGAGGTAGGACATCTGGCCTATGAGAGAGAGAAATTCTGGAGGACTGTTGGGGTGGCAAAGTTCTGCTCAGGACAATCTATTTGATGATGATGATATCGAAACAATTAGTCCATAACTGCTCCGATCTTCTCATTATGTCTCTCAGGGCGTGGCGACTAGCGACACCAGCTATATGTTGGTTTAATATTCTTCTTTGAATTTCATTATAGTGCTCTTGTCTATCTACATTGCATTTGACTTGGTATTATTGCAGTCTGGTTAAGGTTGTAACCACAATTACTAGAATCATTTACACGCCCTAACTTACAACTCTGACTTAAAAACAATAAAGAAAAGAGTATTTTATATTTTAAAAATATTGTAGTAATCCTAGCAAACGTGAAGAAAAAGCAGGAGTTTCCGCCCAAGTGGTTACCGGGGCCCAAGTTTGGGGTCGTAAGAGGCGACTAAGGAGGTTTGGTTGAAATCGGATGCATGTGTCCTAAGCGTATAGAAGTCTTATGCGTTTAGGGACCTACCAAACCAATGTGCAACGTATACACGTTCTTGGCAAAGATCAAATATATCACAAAGAGTGATTAAAATTGGTCGTAAAGAACGAACACAAACAAGAAGAAGAAGAAGAAGAGGCAGGAGTTTCGTTTATATTTTGGAGCGTTGTGTGCTGCTGAGCACGGCTGTTTGCTGCTGGGTACGGTTGTAACAACATTTTCTCCATTTTCCCATAAGTTAGTCACACAATGACAATGTCAAATAGAAAAAAAGAAAAGAAAATGCATAAAGAATTCTCTACTTTCCAGACAACATGAACTTATGAATTTATTCTATATTGTAATATCATGACTAGGGAAAATGAAGTATTTCGGTCATGTTAAGCGACAAGGTGGTTTGGAAAGAACAGTAATGGAAGGTATGATTCCTGGTAAAGGCGGAAGACCAAGATGAAGATGGCCAGGACATCAAATAAACATTGAACATGACGTTAAAGGCGGAAGAACTTGTGGATAAAGGTTTTTTTCAGGCAAGCTGTGATGAAAGCTAAGTTCTTCAGGCAAGCTGTGATGAAAGCTAAGTTCTTCAGGCAAGCTGTGATGAAAGCTAAGTTCTTCAGGCAAGCTGTGATGAAAGCTAAGTTCTGCAAGGGACATGCTACTGCTAGATAATATTGTAATAATCCTCTCCGTTTAATCCGTAATTAAAAAGTTTATGTTCTTAAATAATACAACATGAAACGCAATTTTCCTTTTTTTTCGACCCAGAAGCACTTGAGCTTTCAGCTCTTCGGCTCGGTGCCATGGAAATCGTAACCCTTCGGTTCCGTGCCACGAACATCGTAAATCTGGAGAATCTGTGGCTTTTATGCCAGCCAGCGAAATTGAACCGACACTCACAGAGGGCTTGTCATACGTCGTCACTACGAACACACTGGGCAGGCGGGCATGCAATTCTCCCTAAATAAATAAGAGCAATAGTTTCCTGGAGTGGTAAGGAATACAGACTAACATTACTCACTTAAAAGAAATATGTAGAAGGTCAGCAGAATATGTACCTCTGAAGTCGGCGAAAGCCCTCCTGCATGGCAAGGGACACCAGTCAAATGGTATAAGCAGGCCTTCACGCAAAAATCAGTCAGAAGCATCATACCAGGCGTCATGGCCAACGAATGAATTCATAACGGGCGAACATAGAAAAAGAAGAAGAAGCAGAATATGTTTTCCAATTAGATAAGTATTCAGAGAACGATGTCCGTGTAAGCTATCTCATTAGTGAGAAATTGCAAAGAGTTAGAAATAATTTTTCAATGAAGAAATGTTGCTAGTGTTTCAATGAAGCTGTGAAAGAGCTTTGATCTTATAAAAGCATGCTGTTTCTGTAAATAAGTTTTATCTCTCTGAACTGTCAGAAGATGCACGTTTGTGTATCTGAGCACAGCTGGCAGAAGATGTGAAAAAGAAACTTAAATAATAGGTGCGATAAGTTTTGTAGTATTCTCCTGGTCTATTGTCTTTCCCCATGTGGATGATAGAATTGGTTAACCGCTCTTGCTGTTAAGTGTAGGGTGAAGCTTTAATTTGCGTTCCAGTGCCAGATGAATCGCCCTTGTTGTGTTATATCCGTGTTTATTTAGTGTGGTCTCCTGGTCTCTGCGGTTAAATATTTAAGCCACTGCCTTGTTTTCCAGAAGACTTAGATTCGAATCCCGCCCGAGTGGTTACCGGGGCCCAGATTTGGGTGTAAAGAATAGAACCACTGTTACCTGCTACGCATGTCGTAAGAGGGGCTAAGGAGGTTGGGCGTGGGGCTAGCTACCCTACACCGTAAAAAACATTAAATGACTACAGAGAGCGAACCGAGTAAACGCTGGCTGAAACCGGACACAGCGCCGAAGGATAAGCACCATGGCTCCAAATGGTGCTGAAGATGTGACATAAAACACACCAATGCTAAAGCTGCATGAATCAGATTTCCACATGAATAGAATTTATGGGAGATCTGGTACATCGGTCTGGGCGGTGATCGCGCGAGAGAGAATTCGAATCCGCGTCACGCCGTTCTTTTCAATTGTGCAATTATATCCAGAGACTTGAATTGTTGCTAGCTCTAGTTGTTAACACTATGTGCTAGGGACCATGTATATGGGCAAATCCGGGTTTCGAAGCCAGCTTGGCCAAAATTCTCGGTGTGCACACACGGTAAAAGGTTAAACTACATGAGCCCGCTATCCTTTACTTGGGGATCTAAATTACAAGTATCTCTAGAGTCGGAATCAGGTTCGTCTGAATGGTGAGGGATACTGGAGATAAGGAAAGCAAGACTTCACACAAAATTCAGTCAACTGCGTCGTATTAGGAGCCATGACAGGGCCTGAATTTATAGCGGACGAACGAACCCTCCCCCAATCAATAATAGATTAATCTTAATACTAGGAAGATATTTATAGTTGCATTCTGTAAACACTCTAATATAAGTAAATATGCTCTTGAATGAGAAACCCCCCTAAAATGAGAGTAGTTGGGAGAGTCAATATAAACTAAACAAGTTCTGTGGAAGAGGATATCATTTTCACCAGACAGAACTGCATAAGATGCTTCTAAATATGATGCCATGAAGAAGTTGAAATCCAATATTCCATGGAAAACTAAATGATGGATGTAACCTAAATAATTGGACTAAAAATAGACTCAAGCTGGGAGATAAAAAAAACATGAGGATTGAATGACCGAGAAGGATGAATATGTAGAGCGGATACGATCAGCTCGTAAGTCATTTCCTGGTCTGGAAGTTTTGTACGTGATATTGAGAACGTACGTAGGTGATAATTTTGGTATCAACATTGATAACTGAGGTGTTATTATGTCAAAAATGTGGACATGAGATTTATTTTTTTTTTCAAATCAAATACAATGTTCGTTACTTTTTCAGCTTAGTCGAGTTGCTGAGACACATCGTCAGTAACTCCTTCGTTCAATGTTGCTCCACGAACATCGACGAGTCTGGGGAAGTCGTTGGTTTTCTTGTGTTACGAAGTTGATTTTAACAACAGAGGGCTAGTCACCCACAGTCCAACGCGCTACGAACACGCTGGGCACGCGGGCGTGGACATGAGATAAAAATGTGTACATGAGGTAAAAATGAAAGATGATATTTTGGAAGTCAAATACAATGATTCTGTTCACAATTGATAAATTAGAACTTAGATAGACGGAGTGAAAGCTGAACACACATACAGTACAAGTACAGTCTTTTCCTTTCTTTTCTCCAATCCAATCTTACCTCACAGCGTCAGAATAAGAAAAGGATTCTAGAACGAGCTTTTGTGTGCGAAGCGGTTAAGTGTTTGTCTTGTGTTACGAAGGTTGTGAATTCTAATTCGGACCGAGGTGTTCTGTTTAGTAAGTGCATTTTTTCTCGGGGATCCTTTAGTAATAATAGCTGTCAATCGCAAGCGACGATGACAACAGCCTCAGACGTGTGCTGCTGTACTCTCTGTGGTGCGGAGTTGACTGTAGAGCCACAGCCAACTCTAGATAACCAGGCCAGACAACTGGCTTGGTGTTCCCTGACCTCGATCAGAAAAGGGGGCCGGAAATATAGATGTTTGATAGAGCACTGCAAGCTTTTTTGCAATTTTACTCAATTCTTTGAGTCTGTGGTTATTATTGTGAAAAATATTCAATATTGATATTCCTTATTGTTAAACTTAACTTGTTGCATAATATAACTTCGAGTTAGCATTTTGTGGTGTTTTTTATGAATTCGTCTATATACACCAATACTGGAATTCGACCGGGTGTTCTGTTAGTAAGGCTTTTTTCACCTTAGTAATTCTGTAACGCAAGCGAGTCAGAAGGCCCGATGTCGTTTATAGTTGGCTTCTGTAGAGCCTAATTCTAGAATACAATCCCCTACCATCGGTGCGGCATACATGATCAAGATTAGGTATATTCGTGTTGTGTGATATGTCTTTTCGCGCAGCTCGCTTTATCTGCGCCTCAACGATTCTCAGCCATGCCAGTTCCTCTTGTGTTGTTAGAGCGCTCAATTTGGCAATCTTGATAACAAATTGATTATCAAGTAGTGTTCCCCCGTTCCATGTGCCTATGATGAGAGCCTTAAATCTATTTTTCATTGTGACTGTTGTGTGATTTCTAGTTATGTGTTGTTGTCTGAAGCTGGAATTTGCGGTGAATTTGGATTAAAGTGAAGAAAATTTGCGCTATACGTCAAACTCACTTTCTCGTCCAGGACTATTTTCAACACCGGTTTTACCCCATGTAACTCGATCCCTCTCCACAGAAGTGGCACTCCATCTGCCAAGAGTATTTTACAAAGCAGGAACTCCTTAGCTCCAGCAACAATCCTTGTGATTTCTTGAAAAAAAATACACAAGTGAACAGAACATCGCTGTCTGGATTCGAACCCACGACTTTCGAGACAAAAGACAAAGACTTAGTCACAGCGACCCCGATTTCTCATCATTGCTTCTTTTGGATAGTTCTTGATTATTGATTTTTATCAGATCATTTAGTTTTAAAATGTTTCTCTCAGGCAGGTTCGATGGAATTTTACAGTCTAAATGTTTCATTTGCTGTGTTGTTTCGCTTATCGTCTCATAAAACAGACAATGTGTATTATTGTATTGTGACACCACGAAAATTCATCTTTTATATAATCCTGTTTGCAGTAGAAAAAAAAACTATTTGCAACAGATTTCATATTGTGAAAACTAGATTTGTATTTCCTCTACATGTAAGTATTATCATATCGGCATTGAATGGGAAATTCCCTTCTATTTGGCTCAAATACAATTTAAAAATTTGAAGTAGTTGTAGTTCGCAAGGGCAAGATATACCTTTCATAAATCTTTGGGAAACAGGAATTAATTGAATATCGGATTATAGAATATTACAGAACATTGCGAGAGGTCTAGCCATCCAGTATTGGAGGCGACAGGCCTTCAGTAGTGAGGCGGCGACAGGCCTAGCCAGTAGTGGATTGTGTAGGGCGACAGGCCTAGCCAGTAGTGGATTGTGTAGGGCGATGCAGCCGCCAGTATGATTGCGGCGACAGCCTCCAGTAGTGGATTGTGCAGGGCGACAGGCCTATCAGTAGTGGATTGTGAGGGCGACAGGCCTAGCCAGTAGTGGATTGTGTAGGGTTCATGGATGAAATTATAAATCACAATAAACCTGATACCAATACTACATTTATCCCAACTTGGTGATACCTTTGCTAAAATTTGACACCCATCTCAAAGGAAAACAGGAAAATTACAACAACAGAAATGAAATGCCCGCGCAAAATAGTCGGAGTAACAAAAAGAAATAAGATTTAAAAAAAAACCGAAACTATTAGAAACATGATATAAAAAACACTAGTGCTAAAATAGAAATAACAAACTAAATGGTTCGGCAATGTAACACGATTATTGCCAAACAGTACCCCACAACAAGAGATACTATTCAGTCACAATGGTTTCAATGCCAAATATCATTTTAAATCATAGATTGGAGGAAGAAAAGTTCTGGAACCAGACAAATATTGCCTTTCATACAACATTAAGACGTGAAAAAAAAAATATTACATTCCGTCATCTGAAAACGCAACTATTTTTTTATTCCTACAGTTGACGCGCCACATGAAACGGCTGACCCGTAACGTGGAGTTAATCTATGAAACAAATGTTGAACGCTTGAACTGAAACAAATAACCGTTACATTATGGGAGAGATAAACAAGAAGAAGATGAGTTTTAGACCTTCAAATGAGATCAATATATTTCTTATTTTAAACTATAGACCGTGCATAGATTAATAACCTTTCTGACATGACCTTTACCTTCTTGGTGAAACAAAAAATGACGGAAGATGACAATGTGTGTAAATACGATTATACTTATATATATATATATATATATAGACAGCACTTTATAGCTTAAAATTGCTTAAAAACAACCCAAAATATAAGGTAATTGCGAGTGCAGTTTTTTCCAGAGAACCCTAGGATTGTTGCTGGAGCTACGGAGTTCGTGTTTTGTGCAATACTCTCGGCAGGTGGCGTGTCATTTCTGCGGAGAGGAACCGAGCCATATGGGGTAAAACCCGGAGCAATAAAGTCAATCCTTTGGCTTAAACCCTTTAAACGCACTAACAGTACTTATATTTGTTAGCAATGCTTCTCTCTCTCTTTTTTCTCTCTTCTATCTCTCTTCTCTTTCTCTCTTTCTGTGTGTGTGTCAATAGTGGTTGTGTTTGTTAACATCACATGTCTGCACTAACTGTTCTTCTGTGTGCTACAGTGTGTGTGTGTGTGTTTGAACAGTGCATGTGCGAGTTAACAGATTCTGTGTGTGTATAGTGTGTGTGTGTGTATACTAGCAGAGTGTGTGTGTGTGTGTGTGTGTGCTAACAGTGCCTATGCTGTTAACAGTGCGTGTGATGGTTAGATAGCAGTGCTTATGTTTGCTAGCATTTTTCTTGTGTGTGTCTAATAGTGCTTGTGTGGGCTAACAGTACTTGTTTGGGCTAAAAGTTCTTGTATGTGCTAACAGTGCCAATGTGTGCTAACAGTGCTTGTGTGGGCTAACAGTGCTTGTGTGTGCTGACAGTGCGTGTGTGTGCTAACAGTGCTTGTGTGCTAACAGTGCTTCTGTGCTAACCATACTTGTGTGCTAACAGTGCTTATGTGTGCTAACAGCGCATGCGTGTGCTAACAGTGCTTGTGTGCGCTAAAAGTACCTGTTCGTTCTAACAATTAATAGGTAAAAGATACTTTGCCTACCTGATTCAGGTAATACCAAACGTCCTCCAGTGTGATTAAATGTACTCCAGGTGACAGCTTCTGTATCCACATTCCCAGGCAACTGGACAGAGATGACCGACTGCCTACTATCCTGAAGACTATCACATTGAGACAGAGGTCTGCTCTCACATGATGATACTGATGAAGGTGGCGGCAGCCCGCTCTTATTGTCTTTCATCCCCACTTTCTCAACATTTGAGTTCAGGTTGTGGTTGATTGTGGGCTCAACCATGACTGTTTTGTTTCCAGTGGATTGCCCCATATTTCCAGAATGTCTTTGTGGTATTCCGGTAGAGCCCACAGCTCCGGATTTGTCATTAAAGAATTGCTGTGCTGTGTTTGTGGGGTAAGATGTAGGTCCACCTGACGTGAAGGACTGTGGAGATTGAGGTGTAAATTGAAGGTGACTGATTGGGGAATACGGTCGTCCAGTTGACATGTATTGTGAATCTGGGACACTGTATTGTGCAGCATCCATTGTAGACTGTGGGTAAATATTAGGAAGTTCAGGAACACTGTAGGATGGAGAACTGTCGTGCATGAATGGGGAATCAGCTCCATCACCTCCTGCGTATGTAGGAATCTTGTCCAAGGAGTTAACCAGATTGTTGTTGGGAGAGTCATTTGATCCTTGACTGCTGTTGTAAGTTTGGTTGCTGTTGCTGTGGTTATGGTGGTGATGGCTGTTGTGTTGCACTGTGACAACAACTGTCTGAGTAAGGTCCGGTTGAATAGACATCATATCTGAGTTAATCGTGGAAAAAGAAAAGAAAAATTTATACATATATTATTTATACTGTTAAATTTGTCAATGTTATTATATTAAGTTTCAAAGATTTAACCCTTTAGACGTGTATAAACGTTTTCCGCATTCACTGCTAAAGACGCGTTAACGCGTCTGTTATTATCTCTCCTCTATGGGCTAAAGACGCGTTAACACGTTATACATTTCTACTGTCACTGCTATAGGCATTCATTCACGTTTGTGACCTAGAAACAGAGTAGCTATTTTTAGATCTGTCTTTGGAAAGTATGTAGCAGCGAAAGAGTGCAGTCTTTCTAATCATCATCAGGTGCCGTCTCCACATCGAAGGTTGGCTGCAATGAATCTCCAGCATCAACTGTCTTTCGCCTTGGTGTTGCACACTGCCAGACTGTAACCTGTCCATTTCTTAAAGTTTCCTCCCACTTATCTCTCGGTCTTCCTCTTGCTCTTCCCCCTCAACTTTCCCTCTAGTAAATGTTTTATCATGGTGTCATGTCTTTTATGTGCCCAAAATACTTTACTTGTCTGAATTTTATTTCTCTTAATAATTGTTTCTTCATGCCTAGTTTTCCTAAAACTTTTTATTTGTCTGTTTTTCTGTCCATGAAACTCTGCCTATTCTTCTATATATCCACATCTCAAATGCATCAATTCTGTCTTCTAACTGCTTGTTCATTGTCCATGTTTCCGAGCCATACATTAATATAGGATATATATAGCATTTGATCACTTTCATTTTTAGCCTGTTTGTGATTTGTTTGGATGTCAGTCTTTCTACTATTCAGTCAAAATTAAGACTCTGTTACACCTGTAATTTTACATCACAGATGTCGGCACTGTTACCATGACAACTCTTTACATTTATGTTCTTCTTCTTCTTCGAACGCTTCATATCGAACACTTGTTAAACCACTCGCTGTGATTTGTATGTGATCTGAGCCTAAGAGCGATTGTACTCTGTCCCAGTTAAAGCAGGCCAGAACATTCCATTTCTGCGACGCTTTTTATTGACTAGGGTCATGACTCTTTCGACATGACTTGTTGGTCGCGTTGTTACTATTCTTTGCTTTCCTTGACAGCCCCGGCAATACACGGGCGAACGAAGTTGTTACTTCCTCCGATTGAGTTTTGTTTCAGAGAGTTGATTGTATAAGTCTGGCTTCAGTTGTTCTGAAACCCAAACTGTATCGATATATATATATGAGTATAATCAAAGACAAGAGAAAGAGATAGAGAAAGAGACAAACAAACACACCTAAAGTGAAAAGAAAGAGGAAAATAAAGTGCCAATGAGAACGAATACATCGTTTTTTTGTGTGGTACCAATCTCAGAAAGACCACGGCGATTTTTGATCTACACACTAAGGCATATTCGAGGACTATCATACCATAAGATTAGAAGATATATTACTAACATGACAATGATATCTCTCAAAAACTGCTGGAACATTGCATGAAAAATGAACAATTAGACGAGTGTTTCATCTTCTCAAAGTGCAAATGTTTCAAGAAGATCAAAAATATTCCCAGACACACAGACACAGAAAAAAGCAGCAGGAAGAAGAATGGCTTGTCAAAAAAATTGTTTTATCCCCAAGTCCAGAAATAGCGGTCACGGTCATTCTCGTCAAGGGAGACAACTCTAAAGAAAATTTTTCAAACAATGAACTTTAAAACAAGAGTTATCCGTCGTGAGAGATGTCGGTAAAGAAAGAGAAGGATAGGCATTCCATATGATTTCATGCACGCACATATTTCACTCACATTCCTTCATTTTATTGCAGTAATATATCGTTCTTCACATTTTTAAACTGAGTCACAACAATATAGAAGGAGGCAATTTTTCACACGACCTGAAAACTTAAATTTTAAAAAGAAAATGGAAGAAAGATGTATCACTCTATTTCCGGTAGAGTTGTAGTAGTGCGACTACCCTCTTCAAAATAGGGAAGAAGAAAACTCGCTTAGAGCGAGACAGCTGATTCAATTATTGTTTAACTTTTCTACGCGTTCTCCACTCATTTTCAGCTTTGTCTCACAAATACTAGACCAACGTTTGAGTAATTAATTCAAAAATATTGCGATTAATTCCACTGCACACTTTACTCGAAGATTCTGTCAATATTTGCTACTAGTTACATAACAGGGGGGTAGCTTTCCTTTCGAAATCTTCTTTAAAGTCTTCTTTATCCGGTTTCCATTTGCAGACCAGAATTCTCTTGCATCTTCAACGACATAATCATGATTAATCTAGAAACAATGAAATTTCACAATCTCGTTCCATCAACCATGGGGATGTAACCAGTGTTCTATCACTCTCACAAGTCGATGCTGGGTACACAAGTTCCGTTTCACTAAGTGCTCTCTCCCCTTCCCTTCGTGTGGTTCTCCTGACGGGAACAATTGATGCAGTGATTTAGTTCCCAAGTTAAAGAGAAGATTAAAAGAAACCTTTCAGAGATTCAAATGATGAAGATTAAATCATATCTTCAGCAGTTCTTGTTGTCCTGATGTATTCTTCATACATTTTATGTTTTCCTATTTCTGTATTCTTTATATATTTTATGTTTTCCTATTTCTGTATTCTTTATATATTTTATGTTTTCCTATTTCTGTATTCTTTATATATTTTACGTTTTCTATTTTGTATTCTTGTATATTTTAATTTTAAACTTTTTATTTTTGTATTCTTTATATTATTTTACTTTTCTACTAACGTATTTTCATACATTTTACGTTTTACTTTTCTGTATTCTTCATACATTTTACGTTTTCTACTAAAGTATTTTCATACATTTTACGTTTTACTATTTCTGTATTTTCATACATTTTACTGTTTACTATTCTGTATTCTTCATACATTTTACAACGGTTTACTACTTCTGTATTTTTCATACATTTTACAACGTTTACTATTTCTGTATTTTTCATACATTTTACGTTTTACTATTTCTGTATTCTTCATACATTTTACAACGGTTTACTACTTCTGTATTCTTCATACATTTTACAACGTTTACTATGACTATATGGAAACATTGATAACAGCAGATGGAAGATGTACAACAGCAATAAGAAGTAGAATAGCTCAAGCAGTTTTTATGATAATGAATAACAGATTGTGCTTAAATTCCCTACCAACGACACTGCGTTAAAAATTACCACAATGCTATATTGAACCAATACTTATGTATGATAGCGAATCATGGACAACGAACAAACAATCAATAAGATCGCTGAAAGTCACAGAGGTTTGATTTTACAGAAAAATGTTGAAAATCCCATGGACAGCAAACAACACAAATAATGAGGTTTTAAAACAAGGCATCCACAAACACATAAAAAAAACCTGATGAAAAGAAAAAGAATCCAACAATCAATGTTCTTTGAGCAGGTAATATAAAGAAGAGGTTTACATTATTTGATGACAGCAGGTAAAATACAGGAAAGAAGACATCGCTGAAATGGATGGTAGAAGATGTTGGATGGTTGTTGGATGGTTTAACATCGTGATTCGACAAACGAATGACGAAAAGATTATCTTCACTAGGAAGAGAGAGAGAGATAGATAGATAGAGAGAGAGAGAGAGAAGTTTTGTGTAGAGACATGATCGCCTATGCTGGAAGACACGCCACTTGATTGAGATCATTTCAATTCTGGTTATTTTCCAGGGTAGGAAGAAAATCCCCAGACACCTCAGTTCTTGAATATGTACAATGTACAACAGAAATACTACATGGCATTAGAAAGAAGTACAAGAGCCTATGCCTTGCTGTACCATAGAAGAAAAAGGACAGTTGTCCTAGTTGAAAGTTTAGAAAATAAAGAGTTTTAAAAACCACAAGGGAAGCACCGGAGTAAATAAATATGATCTATAAATAGACGGTGAACAAGGATTAGAGGCTTCTGGAAAAAAAAAAAAATTACCAAACACAATATTCGAACCAGAGAATCTTATTCCTACGGCACCCGTTGCCTAGAAAGTGGGACGAGCGTTTTTATGAACACATCCAGCTAGCTCTCCTGGTTTGGGTTTTCTTGACCTCTGTGTACGGCAGCAGTTGTTTGTAATCAGAGTGGACGTTTCCTGGAGAAGCTAAACAAATCGTTCGCTTTTCGCGCTTGAGCCACTTTATTGAGCATTGTCTGAGCTATCCTTACATTAGGGTATCAGTATCTTTCTTTGTGATCGCCGCCTGGTTTCGATTTCTTCCAATTTCTACAGTTCCATTCATTCCTTGTCCTTTGTTTCCTGTGTTCGAATAGAGCCCAATGTGGCCGCGTGTGAGAGTGATGGATGGTCGGACATTAATCTACTACTGACATGGTGGAAATCCAGATCTAATCAGATTGAGACACATCTGGAAAAGTGCTTTTTTTTTCTATTAAATGAACTGGAATTTTGGAGCTTGCTTTCTTGTGTCTTTAATTTTTCTGTGTGGATATGGTATCTGGTCTCTTGTATTTTTTGTCTGATTGGCTTTGTTTATAAAATTTAAACTGGAACGGTTTATTGCGGTGTGTCTCAAAGTGAGGCGTACACACAACACAATTGGGAAAGGGGTAATCGAATAATTTGGGGCGGGGTGTAATTAGATGATGTTATTATTACTACATGTAATATAGTTTTTAAAATCCACATTGCAGTCAATAAATTACGATGCTGAAATTATAACTTTCTGAAACAAAAGAAAGCTGGAAACACTAATGTTACCTCCCGAGTGGTTACCGGGGCCTAAATTTGAGGTGTAAAGAATAGAACAACTGTTACCTGCCACGCATGTCGTAAGAGGCAACTAAGGAGGTAAGGCTGAAATCGGATACACATGTCCTAAACGTGTACAAGTCTATGCGTTTAGGGACCTACCAAACCAATGTGCAACGTATACACGTTCTTGACAAAAATCAAACATATCACAAAGAGTGATTAAATTTGGTCGTAAAGAACGGACGCAAAGAAGAAGACTAATGTTAGATGCAAAATAAAAACTTGGAGGTATATATTTAATATTTTAAAAAAATTGCTTTACTGAAAGACATGCAAGAAATCGTCAGGCTGGAGTTGACTAAATTAGTAGAATCTTCTTCTTCTTTGCGTTCGTTCTTTACGACCAATATTAATCAATATTAATGAACTGCTTTTTGCAGATGATCAGTGCCTGATACATCAAAATGAACAAGATCTACAACATCATATTGACACTTGAACAATAATTGTGTGAAACATGACATGAAAATCAACAAAACTAAAACAGAAATAATGAATATGGGAAGAAAACATAATAATCTAGACATCCATGTCAATGGAAACTAAAATAAACCAAGTGAAAGAATTCAAATACTTAGGAAGCATATTCACAGAAGACGGAAAACTAGATAAAGAGATAGAGGCTAGAGTTACAAAAGCAAATGCTGTAACCTACCCGCTAGCCCCATTGTTAAGGTACTCCAACAATTTCACAGGCAGCTAAGAAACAAATGATCAACAGCATTTTTATACCTACTTTGTGTTACCAGAGCCAAACATGGACATTGAGCAAAGCGCAGTCACAAAAATAACTACATGTGAAATGCGTTGCCTGAGAAAAGTTACCAACAACACAAGAAAAGACAGAATCACCAACATCAGCATAAGAAAGAAAGTTGGCACAAAACCGTGCTTGAATTATATAGATAAACAAAGAATGAAGTGGTTTGGCCACTTAATAAGAATGCATCCAAACTCCACAGTATACAGAGTCTTCTACAACAGAACATCGGGAAAGAAGGCAAGAGGAAGACCACGGAAAAGATGGTTAGATGGCGTGGCAGCATCCTGTGAAAGAGCAAAGATAACAATCACACAAGCCACCAGAACAGCGCAAGACAAAAACAGAAAACCACGACACTGGGCAACAACCCGGTAGCAGTGTGACGACAAAAGAAGAAGAAGATTAATCACTCTGTGATATGTTTGATCTTTGCCAAGAACGTGTATACGTTGCACATTGGTTTGGTAGGCCCCTAAACGCATAGACTTCTACACGTTTAGGACATGTGCATCCGATTTCAGCCAAACCTCCTTAGTCGCCTCTTACGACATGCATGGCAGGTAACAGTAGTTCTATTCTTTACACCCCAAATTTGGGCCCCGGTAACCACTCGGGCGTAGTAGAATCATTGCCGCTAGATCATGGAAGAAGAAGGAAAATAGAAGAAAAAGAAGGAGAGGTTGAAAATAATAAGAAGAAAAGAATAAATGAAAATGTTAAATAAAACTATTTGTGCCAGACAACAAGCTCAAGGAAGAATGATGAACATTCTCTTGCATTTTATGTTCTCTAGTTCAGTTCTATTCATCTTCTTTATATCGACGGCACCGATAACGAAGTCGATAACATTCTTCTCTAGTAACCACGTGTCGTGCTAATTCCCGGGTTCGAGACCACCTTGGGCTAACCATATTTTCGGAGTACCTACGTGGGTTACAGGTTTTGCTGATCCTTTACGTGAGGATCTAAGTTACAAGTATCTCAGAAGTCGGAGTAAGGCTCGAATAGCCATTTGAAGTCGAAAGATAAAAAGAGTAAGCTACAAAACCGCTGTCCGTGCAAAATTCATTGACAAGTTAAAATAAAATTTCTACATCAAATTTTTACCACCTTCAAAATTACACCTGCAACATTCATTAGCGATAAGGAGTTAGTGGACTGTCCCTGAGATCTTACTGCGTGAAGGAAAGATTGGGAAACACATGGTTAACTACCAAAGTGCAATGATGGTGATCGTATCAATCAATAAATTATACTTATCAAGAACTTGGCAAACTATTCTGCTGGATGGGGGAGAGGGATGTTTAGTTTTTTTTACTTGTTGCTGAAGTCTGACATTGTACAAAAAAGGTTGAGAAAAGCTGTGCTAGAATTTTTGAACACAGTTAACGTGTCGACGAGGCATCGTATTGAACTCCTTTACGCGCACATCCTGCTTCGGGTGATTCCCAGGTCTATCCAACTGAAGCTGGATTCCAACTGTACAAGGTTTTTGACGCAGATAAGTACAGCTAATTTTAAGGGTCCGATTATTTACACATATGATTTCCCAGTGAGTGCATACAAGTCCATTCTATTTCATTCCCCCTTTTATTGTTGTTTATACTTAGTTTCTAACAATTTAATATCTTATTATTCCCCCATTTCTTGTAACACCATTTTATTTCATTAAAGAACGTCCTATTTAGTTTTCGTTTTTTCTTTATTACTGATTCTACGCAGTTTTAAAAGTATTTAATAATTTTTTTCAATTTCAATTCTAACCATTTTTATTTTTAATTTCTTTATGCAGTTAAATAATTATATCGATGCAATTATTGGTTAAGATAACTGAAATTTGATATGAAGTGGGAAGAATGAATGTTGAAGCTCTTCTAATAGTGTCTAGATTGTTCTAAGTTAAGCTGCCACTTTGCTGGAAACTTGAGTTATATTGTGAACAACCGACTCATTTTCTGCAACATAGGATTACATACTGGGTGGTCTTCTACCCTACAACGTAAATAGTGCAGTCTAACAGACGCACAACAGTGGAAAACATTGCCGGATCATTGTTTCTTTTATCACGTGTCCTTCAACATATTTCCACATCAAGATTTTACTGTGAAAATGTCAGGGCTGCACACACACACTCGGTCCAAACATAAACACACAAGCACGCACACATACACACATAAATAGGTGTCACATAAATAAGTCGAAACCACACGACTTGAGGTTGAACTGAAGAGAACGCGCTTATAAACAACTCGAGTTCGCTCAAACAAAAAAGGTCATAAACGTTTGAGGTTGACGATCACAATGACGGGTTTTTTGGTTGTACATTCACAAACGTTGTACAAAATTAAACTGAGCACGACAACATTGAACTAGCATTAACCCCTTTGTCTTTCGAAGACGATACACTGGCTCGTCATGTTTTTTAAGATTACGCAAAGCTAGTACACAAGCTCATCATCTTTATGAAGTAGCTTGTCCCTTCCGAAACTTGGCTCCCATGACAGCAATCCTGAAACTCTCTCTATTCTGTGCAAGTTGACCGACGTCAGCAGCAGTCATTCTCAGATCGTCAATGACATCTTGCACTCATTCTCTTCTAGGTCTTTCTCTCATTCTGTGCAAGTTGACCGGCGTAAGCAGCTCAGTCATTCTCAGATCGTCAATGACATCTTGCACTCATTCTCTTCTAGGTCTTTCTCTCATTCTTCTTCATATTGCAGTAAAATTGCCCATGTGGTGCCGGGGCCCGCAAGGAAGCAAAAATAACACCACTGCGACCTACAATGCATGTCGTAAGAGACGACTAATGTAGGCACTAAGAATGCTACCCTAGTAAATGAAAAGCAGCGCATAAATAGGATGTGCTGGCCTACTTGTATGCGCATAACTGGCACAACGTACAATAGCTCTTAGGCTCAGATCACATACAAATCACACAGAGTGGTCAATATGGAGCGTTCGATGAAGAAAAAGAAGAAGCAGTAAAATTGCGTCCAGATGTAAAAAAAATGTACGTACTGAAAGGGTTAAACAGTAGAAAGAAAACAAGACAGCTTTCATTTAGCTTTTTCTTTCTCTCCTGCAACGATCACAGAGGATGGAGTTGGTATGCATTACAACTTCGTTTGCGAAGCTTCCTGTTGTTAGCAAAAACGGAAGAAAGGCTAAACGACATTTTTTGATTAATTTATGCAGGGGTTTGTAGGCTGCCAGCTAAATAATTCAGGCATTGGCAAGAGGGAACCTTGGACTGACGTTAGCAGTAATGCCAACATTCCCAGGTCGTAAAACTCGCAGAAGATCTCAATACTTGACAGAATTAACGTTTGCATCCTTCCCGTCGGAACAGACAGGAAGGGGCGAGAATCCGTGGTGACAAATACCAGAGCTGCAGTCTCAAACAGCAGACGTGGTATTTCAGACACTGGTCTGTAAGTCTCTACGTGAGCAATGGACGCAAAGATCAGAATGCTTTTGACCGGAATAAAGTCACGTGTTCTCAGTTCGCGAAGAAATGAAAGTCCAAACAAATACGAATAACAAATAACAATGTAAATCAGAAAGGTGGATAGGTTTATGAAACAGCGATTTCTTTTTGTAGCTTACGTATGGTAACCAGAAATCGCTGACACAAGACTGTAAGAGATAGTCTATATTCATCTTGTTACTTATGCTCAGGGAATGCAGACGACTAGACAAAACTCTGTGTTTTATGTTTGTTTTATTTAAAAGAAAACGATTCTGCTAGAATTATTAGCAGATGTGACAGAAAAGGCACGCGAACAAAGGCTACCTGACATGAAAGGTGAAGGTCACATAGCTGTGAATTAGTTGGGGAAATCTTACGAATGCATTGAAAAGAAAGAAAAATAAAAGATAAACAAAACTGATGATTATAAAGATTAGTTAGAGGAGGCTAGTGAATGTATTGAAGGAGTTATAGCCGTGTGATTGTTTGTTTTGTAGGAGATTTAAGCTGATGCACGATGCTTTCAACCTAAGAACGAGGTTTTTGGGTTATATCAAAGAGTTGTAGGCCAGCAAACATTATATATGACTAAATAGCAACTGATACTAGACAGTATGGGTCCCAATTACTACGCTTCATTGACAACTGCAAGAGTGATCTAACTTCATGATCAGCATAGACAAAGATAACTACGAACGATTGGTTAGGTACAGGCAGACATGACGAGTAGCAATGAGGGATGGCATGAAAAGAAAAATAGAGAAGCGTCATCACATACGGAGGCAAAAGAGAGTGCAGATGATAGAGAGACCATTCTCTGCATCAGTTACAGTCTCCGGTTTCACTTGCGGCAACTGTGGCAATGATTGTCACTCCAGAATTGGCCATTCTTCTTCTTCTTTTGTCGTCACACTGCTACCGGGTTGTTGCCCAGTGTCGTGGTTTTCTGTTTTGTCTTGCGCTGTTCTGGTGGCTTGTGTGATTGTTATCTTTGCTCTTTCACAGGATGCTGCCACGCCATCTAACCATCTTTTCCGTGGTCTTCCTCTTGCCTTCTTTCCCGATGTTCTGTTGTAGAAGACTCTGTATACTGTGGAGTTTGGATGCATTCTTATTAAGTGGCCAAACCACTTCATTCTTTGTTTATCTATATAATTCAAGCACGGTTTTGTGCCAACTTTCTTTCTTATGCTGATGTTGGTGATTCTGTCTTTTCTTGTGTTGTTGGTAACTTTTCTCAGGCAACGCATTTCACATGTAGTTATTTTTGTGACTGCGCTTTGCTCAATGTCCATGTTTGGCTCTGGTAACACAAAGTAGGTATAAAAATGCTGTTGATCATTTGTTTCTTAGCTGCCTGTGAAATTTTTGGGTGCCTTAACAATGGGGCTAGCTGGTAGGTTACAGCATTTGCTTTTGTACTCTAGCCTCTATCTCTCTATCTAGTTTTCCGTCTTCTGTGAATATGCTTCCTAAGTATTTGAATTCTTTCACTTGGTTTATTTTAGTGCCATTGACATGGATGTCTAGATTATTATGTTTTCTTCCCATATTCATTATTTCTGTTTTAGTGTTGTTGATTTTCATGTCATGTTTCACACAATTATTGTTCAAAGTGTCAATATGATGTTGTAGATCTTGTTCATTTTGATGTATCAGGCACTGATCATCTGCAAAAAGTAGTTCATTTATTTCATCATTATCTGAATTCGACTCTTGAGTTATTTTATCCATATATGCGATAAAGAGTAGTGGTGAAAGGACACAACCTTGTCTAACACCTGATGTAATGGAGAACCAGTCGGTCATTCCTTCTGTAGTTCTTACTGTACTCTGGCTATCTTGATATAAGGCCATGATGTTACCTAATAGTTGTCCTTGGACGCCATATTCTTCAAGGATCTTCCATAGTTTGCACCTGTTTACTCTATCAAATGCCTTTTCTTGGTCTATAAATATAAGCTGTTTACTTTGATTGTATTCAATTGCTTGTTCGCAGATCTGTCTTAGTGTAAATATTGCGTCTGTGCAGCTCTTACCCTCCTAAACCCAAACTGGCTATTGCTTAACTGGGGCTCTAATATATGTCTTGCTCTTCGCTCCAATATTTTTGCAAACATTTTTCCTATTTGGCTCAAAGAGAGATACCCTGTATGTTTACATTCTCTTTTGTCTCCTTTGTTCTTCCATATTGGGACTATAATAGCTCTCTGCCAGTCATCTGGAACCTCTTGTGCCTCCCAGGCTATGTTAAAAATTCTGGTCAGCCATGTTATTGCTGTTGTCTTACACACAAGTAACATTTCTGTTGTTATACCATCTATCCCTGCTGCCTTCCTTCTTTTGCTTTGATTTAGTGCCATTTCAACTTCGGATTCTAAGATATTCAATTGTTGGTATTTTCCATGTTTCAATTGAAATGTTTCTGTACCTTGTGTTTCGCAGTTTAACAGTTCCGTAAAATATTCTTTCCATCTGTCTTTAATATCTTTGCTGTTGGTAAGAGGTTTCCTAGACTTGTTATTTATAATGGTGACTGGATTGAATTGTTCTTCTCTTAGCCTCATTGCCTTAATGCTTCTGTAAAATTTTCTTGGTGCCTTAGTGCATAGTTCAGCTAAATGTTCTCTATATTTTGCCCAAGATTCTGATTTTGATGACTTTACTTTATTTTTACTATACATTCTTGCTGTTCTGTATTTGGTGTAGTCTTCATCTAATTTTGACTTTTGCCACCTGTGAAAACACTTTTTCTTTTCTTGTATAGACCTTTTAACTGCTGCATTCCACCATGCTGTGTGTTTTCTGTGCTTATTTAACTTTTTAAGTCCACAATTTTCTTTCACTATTTCCATGATATTTGTTTTGAAGGTTTGCCATTCTTTAGTTATGTTGCTTACTCCTTCTAGGGTGTTAAAGGCTGATGTAACTGCTCCTTCAATTTGATTCCTAATTTCATTATTATTTAACTTTTCAATATCTATTATTTCAATTTGAATTGGCCATTACAGTCACAAAAGATGATATGTTTCAACACAGAAGAAAATACGTGACGCAAAATCTATTGTATTCTGATACAACTAGGCCGACGTAGGAGGCTAACAAACAAACAAAGTAACTATATGTTAAGATGCAGTACTATTATCGATATAGTGTCGAAACATTGCTGAGTATTGTTATTGTTTTTGCATTTGGTAAAACTACAGTAATTTGTTTTTACATGTTTCGCCTATGCAGTAATATAAGTAGTAGAAATCTCCCAATACTAGGTTGCAGCTGTTAGAAATAAGATGGTCAGTTCCTTTTCCCAATAAATATTTTCTTTTCTAACACAAGACGCTAGGTACTCATTTAAAAAAAATGATACTGAGATGGAAAGTGAGTGCCGTTTTTCTATTATATTATTCTACAGTGCTTATACCTTCTTCATGTTAATAGTTAGTACGAGTATATAAGGCGCTTACAAGTCAACACCATTGTTGCCTGTCTGCAGGATATTTTTTTTTCACGGTATCCTATGTCAGTCCCCACTTTTTTATTTCTTTCCCCACCGTCTTTTTCCAGATTTTCTCTGTCCAGCCTTGCATTATTTTTCTATTCATCGGAGAGATGTCTTTGCCACAGCGCCTAGAGACATTGTACACACATGTTCAATCTATCCTCTTCCTCTGACCGACCGTGTCTACTTATTCCGCTTGCTGTCCATCGCTGATATGTTGTTGCTCCAGATCCAGGAGACATTGCACACATGTCCAAGCCACGTTCTTCCTCTGACCGACCGTGTCTATTTCGCTTGCTGTCCGTCGCTGATATGTCGTTGCTCCAGAGCAAGGAGACATTGTACACACACGTCCAAGAAATCTTCTTCCTCTGACCGACCGTGTCTATTTCGCTTGCTGTCCGTCGCTGATATGTCGCTGCTCCAGAGCAAGGAGACATTGTACACACACGTCCAAGGAATCTTCTTCCTCTGATCGACCGTGCCACCCTATTCCGCTTGCTGTCACTCGGAAAACTGTCTTTGCTCCAGCGCACAGAGAAATTGTACACAAATGTCCAAAGTCATCTTCGTTCTCTGATCTTGGTTGTCAGTGATGGTCAAATAGTTTTGTTCCGCTGCTTCTTATTAGTGATCCTAACATGATTGCATAATGGAAACCAATAATACTTAATTAAACAGGATGTTTGCGAAGGAACTTGGTTACTTATACAAATCAGTATAGCACTAGAAAATGTAGAAACAAAGAACAAAGCATAATTCACAAAGAGTGATATAAAAATGCTTATATTAGAGAAAGCGAAGAAGAATACGTGAATATATTTAAAAATTGTCATATCAATCAGAAGATTGTAAAATGAACAGATACATCGAGACTAGAAGCCAAAAGACCTATGCAGTAACATACTATCTACCCCCACTGCTCAAACACCCAAACATAGACATAGCAGTCAAGCGATAACTGATAAATTTCTACCAACTCTCTGTTGGGAATGTCAAACATGGTCCATAACTATATTCCAAGAAAGTAAGGTCACAACATGTGAAATGAACTGTTTAAGAAATGTCGTTAATGTTACAAGACGGGATAGATTGAGAAATGAGAACATTAGAAATGTCGTTGGAACCACACTAGGAATTCAACATATTAGAAGGCATCAATTAAGTTCTTTGCCTTGAATGTCGTTGGAATCACACTAGGAATTCAACATATTAGAAGGCATCAATTAAGTTCTTTGCCTTGTGAGTTGAAGGTCGTGGGTTCCAATCCGGACCGCGCCGTTCTGTTCACGAGTGCAGTTTTTCCAGAGACCCTAGGATTGTTGCTGGAGCTACGGAGTTCGTGCCTTGTGCAATACTCTCGGCAGGTAGCGCGCCATTTCTGCGGAGAGGGAACGAGCCAGATGGGATAAAACTCGGTGCAATGAAGTCAATCCTTCGAAAAAATAAACTGGTTCAGTCACCTAATGAGATCAGATCTTTTACCATCTCGCACCTAAAACAACCGGCAACCGGGAAGCAGAACCCGAGGAAGACCAAGAACCCGATGGATAGATAATATCACAGATATCCTGCCAACTACAAATGCAACGCACCCGGGACAGTATAGAAAACTGATACTCCCCACGTCGCTTCACGGCACACATGGATAAGACAAAACAAGACAAGCCATATCAAACATAGTCATATTTTGTAATGGTGAGAAAGAAGTCTTGCGCTGTTGCGTAGAACACATCAAACCACGAGTTGTTGAGATACAAAAAGAGATATGAAAGTAAACTTCGCCAGAGTGGCTACCGGGGCCTAAATTTGGGTGTAAAGAATGGAACCACTGTTACCTGCCACGCATGTCGTAAGAGGCGACTAAGGAGGTTTGGCTGATATCGGATGCACGTGTCCACTAGGGAATGCTAACCCGAAACAAATGCTTGCAGAAAACGGATGCACCAGGCCGTAAGGCGCATAACATGGTGCAGCGACCACTCACAATGAGGAATAGGATATCGGATTCTACGGTCGCCAATCTGCCTCGGAGATTTAGCCCCGCAGTAAGAATGTCAGACCCACCATCACGAGGGTGGCCAAAACTTACTGCGGGAAGAGGTCGGCACAAACGGAGAAGCAGAAATCATAGGAATTATATCCTACAGAACTACCCCCAGTACACAGACTTGAGAAGACAAAGGTGGCCCACTTACACCAGCGTCCAAGACAAACTGTATGGCGTGGCTGATAATCTGATGCAGAAGGCTGCCTTTCTTAGAGAATTCTAAATCCCAATCTAGTGAGAACACAGAAGAAGAAAATAAGAAGTAAACTGTAACATCACTATTTCACTGGAACACGCTGGGAAAGAGAATAACTAAAAAGACAAAGTAATACTCGATGAAGATCAGTTGAAGAGGAAACTAGAGGGCGAAGTATAATTTATATGCATAAAGTAGAAGAGCCAGAATGGATATCGGAGATAAAAATTGCAGCCATTGTGTTCCATTGTGTTCCATCATTGAGGTTTGAGGAGGCTTAGCAGTAGTATTATAAGATTGTTGGCAATACAAATATTAAAATGACAGTAGAAATTAATCTGGATCTAAAAAAAAGGAGAGCCTGCGAAATCGTGTGTCAAAAGGAATGATTGAGAACGATAAAAGCAGTGGAGGATAAAAATGAAAGACCTGGGATGACATGACCAGATTGTTGAGAAAACAACAACGAGTATCTGACTCAATGAAGCTCTAACGAGACTGATGATTGTTGTGAGAATTGATTGTTCACACAACTAAGCATGGCATATAATGATATCAATCACCTGCACACTTGATATTTTTCCACTCCATGTCTGAGCGTCAAATATTACTTTAGCAATTCTGATTAGTTAATCAGTCTTGCATGCATTATTTTTAAATGTTAGAGATGTGTGCACATTTACAAGTACTCGATCAAGCAGTAGCATGTCCGTCTCTTTCATCACAACTCGCCTGAAAAAACTCTGTCTCTAGCAAATTCTCTCGTCTCCTCCACTGTCATGTTCAAGGTTTCTTTGATATCCTGCTGCCACCTTCGTCTTAGTCGTCCCCTGCCTCGTACTCAAGGAACCATGCTTTCCATTGCCAAAGATCGATATATATATATATATAGAGAGAGAGAGAAACGTTCTTTAGAATCTAGCTTCATGGCACGGTAGAATACCAACAACTGAACTGCTAGACTCAGGATATACGTTTATGAAAACCAATAATCGTCTACGCCAGCGTTTCCCAGACTGGTGTCTGCGGACACTCGGGTACCTCGAGATACACAAAGGGGTTAAATTCTTAGTGGATCAGGGCAAAATCAAATTTAGAGTAAAAACGTCACTTAGTGTGGCTCCTGGTCCACAAGGAGTTAAGCGATTAAAGAAATATTATGATCTTTGATATTTCAAACAGAAAAAGTAAATTTTTAAAACATGTATAAAACAGTGGTAAACTAGTTCCGCTGTGAAATTACAGGAGACGGACCAGACCGGAGTCTACATGTCTGACAGGGCAAAATGAAAGATCATTTGAAGTTTCATGCAGTCTGAGAACATTGTTTACTATTTTAACACACAGATAATTCATTCCTGTCAATTTTCATCTATAGAAACTTGTGGGGGGTCTGAGGCAACAAATAGTTTTTGTTTTTTTCCGATCCAGTAGCACTTGAGCTGAAAGCTCTTCGGCTCGGTGTCATGGACATCGTAACCCTTCGGTTCGGTGTCGTGGACATCGTAACCCTTCGGTTCGGTGTCATGGACATCGTAACCCTTCGGTTCGGTGTCATAGACATCAGTAACTCCTTCGAGTTCGGTGCCACGAACCACGTGTGTGTAGGGTGTCTGCAGACAGCAAAAGAAAAGTATTAAATAGTGGTCTGCGGTAATGCCAAGTGTGAGAACCGCTGGCCTACGCTATCCGGCACATGATAATGAATATAGAGAATTGACTATTATACAGGTTTAACTTCAATCAGTCGCTATGAACACATTCTCACTATAACTGACAGAATCCTATCAATCAAATCAAATAACATTACTTACAGAGTAACGACTTGTCCTTTTTCCCGTACATTTCCAAAATCTAATTCACTTAAGGAAATCTAAAAACTTCCTTGTATTTTAAATTACATTTCAATTAAGTCACTTGCTGTCTGTCTGGATTCTACCCAGGGAGAAAAGGGTAATGGTTTAATTAATTGAGTGAGACAGAAGAAGTGATCCTTTTCACGAGTAGAATGGTTTATTTTCCGGTCAAATAAATTGGGTTATTTTAATATGAAAAAGTGGATTACTTTCATCATCATCAGGTATCGTTTCGGCATCGAGGTTTGGCTGTAAATTATATTTTCAATATCCCTTGTATTTTGCCTTTAAGTGCCTGTTTAAGTGCCTTTTTTTTTCCGATCCAGAAGCACTTGAGCTGAAAGCCTTCGGCTCTCAGGACATCGTAACCTTCGCTCGGTCCACGAAAGGTAGAATTGGGGAATCCGGTAGCTTTTTCCAGTCATATTGATAATTAAAGAGGATATGTCATCATCTCGTAGTTTCCAACGTCGCTAAATAACACCTGGCAGCGGGCGTTTAAGTGCCTTTAAGTAAGTGCCTGTCACTTCAAATTTCTAGGGACTCGTATGCAGGAGGTAGAATGGTCAATTCTTTTTATCATTGTGATATTAAGGTACGGCATATGTTCATATGTACGGTTTCAACTTCACTGCAACGGATCACCACATAATTGCTTCGTTCCTGTGCCAACGAAAATCACACGAAATGCTAACAACTGTTTCCTGTGTCGTGAACTAATTGCAGAATGAAACACCCGTACCGCCACAAAAAAGCAACCAGCACCGCATAAATGTATATGGCTATCGCTGAAGTGTTCAACACATACGGAAAGTGTCTGTCTGACAGGACACCATGTACGTAAAGTGTCAAGATACGGAATGTGAACGCACAACATGTTTGTTTCCAATTCGAGAAACGAACATTCTACATATGACGAATTATTTATGTTACTAAGAAGAACCAAATGAATTTTTATGAGGAAAAAAATTTGATTTGAACTACACAAGTTATTAGGGATTATCTAAAATCACTATCATTGAACTCATTGATTAGATGCTCAGATCTTCTATAGGACAACTACTTCTAGTATGAGGATGGAGGTTGAGGCCATTACTGCTGCTCTCCATTGGATCTCTGGGACTTCATTTACTGGGACAGTTGTTGTATCTGACTCTCAGTCGATGCTTCACAAGATCCAGAAGGGCAGGTTTCGGTATGAGTGGATGTCGTCTATAGAAGTTTCTAACCTCCAGAGGCTTACGTGGATATACTGTTCTGGGCATGCGGTGTTTACGGTAATGAGAGAGCGGGCAGGCTTGCATCGACAGCATCAATTGTTGGGGAGTTGAAGATGGATAAGGGGATGTTCTTTGGTCTCTTCGCGACTGTCTGTTGGATGAGACACTAAAATCAATGTTGAATCGATCAAGCGATTTAGGTAGTTTCAGTTACCCGTTGTACAAGTAGAAATGGATGCCTGAGAAGCAGAGTGAGAGGTGTGTTTAATCAGCGAGCCACGGGAGCCATCAGTATGTATACTCTTCGATATCTGTTGGGGGAGACTGAGCCCCTATGGATCTGCCCGGAGTGCAATGACGTAAGTTTAGTAACCAATAACCAATAACCAATAACCAATAAGATCTTCTCCTCAACACATCCCTGTCGTAACCTGGTTTAGATGACATCAGCTCTAAATGCCTGAGATGTCCAACGTCTGTCGCAGTCATACTTAACTCGTCTATGACATCCTGCACCCATCTTCTTCTTGGACTTCCATTTCTTCGAATCTCCATGCCTGGTATTATATCCTCCAGAATGATCATTTTCTTTAGAAAATAGTTTCGTTTTATATGTCCAAAATATTGCATTTTATCTTTTTTTTTTAAATTAACCTTTTCTCTTCAATATTAAGCTGTATTCTGAGTATTCTTCTGTAACACTTGCATTCAAAAGGAATTAGTCAATGTTTCAGCTATATTCTGATATACTGAAGATAATCACAGTCTATTCAAGCTATTGATGCTGAAATCTGAATACTGACAGAAGAAAGAACAAAAAGATACATTTATTTAAATAAACTTAGGAATTACAAATCAAGAAGTTAAACACAGTGAAGAACATGTGGCAAAGCACCAGCAAGATGATAAAAAAAAAAATATTGAGAACATGCATTTTTCCAGTGGCTACTTATGGTTGTGAATCATGGACCATTACAAAAAAAACAAGAACGAAAATTCAATCCTTTGAAACTAAATTCTACAGAAAGATCCTACGAATACCATGGACAGAAAAAGAAAGAACACTGATGTCCTGAAAGAACTAAATGTTAAAGAGAATTGGTTGATAAACAACATACTATACAGGCAAATTAGATACTTTGGTCACATTAAGTGTCACGATGGCCTGGAAAGAACAATACTAGAGGGCAGGGTTCCAGGACGCAGAGACAGACCAAGAAGAAAATGGCTACAAGATATTAAAGAAACATGAATATGACCATCGACGAAGTGGGTGAACTGGCTAGAGACAGAATGAATTTCAGATGCGCTGCAGAGAGCAACGCCCTATAAAGGATACGCACCTTGATGATGAGGAATTACAAAAACATGTTCTGTTTATTTCTGATCTTTTTTGCTCGCTGCTGATTATATTAATTTATTCAGCCATCTATTTAAAGAAAGTAACAATAACTGGGTCTTCCTGTTTCCCATGTACAATCCATCCACTGTTTACATACCTCCATTTTTCTGTTTCTTTTCGTCTTCTGTTAGAGACTGTGTGGCGTCTGGGAAGAAATTATAAAGAGATTTGTAAAACGAAATAAAGAAACAAGAAAATCAATACACAGTTTACAGAGTTTTTTGCTAATTTTTCTTATTTATCATTGTCTTCTTTGCAACTTCTTCCCACATTTCATGTAGAAACAACTCAAATTTGCAATTTTGTGAACAAGAGAAAAGTCATAGCGTAACATAATGCCAACAAGAAACTTACATGTAAAAATATATCACTCTTGTCTCCGCTTTACTGCATCTCAATAGTGATCTATAGCGCTACAATTTCTCGCATCATTTCCTTGATGAGATCTCAACGAGCATTGTTCGTGAAAGGAACGTACAGTTGTACAATATTGTTTGCGTTCAATAGCTTGTCTCTGAGAGTATATCAACAATGGTATTTAACAGCTGGAAATTTGCCGGGTTGAAACTCATGCAGTACGGGATAATTACTGCCATGAAATTCTTAAAAGAGCAAACATCTGGACGTTATTTTCTTGTTTATTATTCCTTATATGAATTGACTTATTCCTCTAGGCTCATCGTGGAGCAGAGCATGACTGGACATAGAGAGTAGTTTGCTACTTTTCCCGGTCTCTGGCTATTTTCCTTATGGCTTCCCAGGATAGGTCCCTTTCAGTTCCTCACGAAGACTCCCCCTCTAGATCTGGTTAGGTCGTCCCTTTTCCGTTTTCCTTGCGGGTTTCACTCAAGTGCTTGCCTAATGACACTGGACTGTGTCTTCTGTAGAGTATGTCTGACAGATCACCATTTTCTCTTCGTAACTTGAGCCATCATTGGTTTCTGCCCTGTTCTTATCTACAGGTCTGTGTTTGCAACTCTCTCATACCATCTCAGTTTGAGAATATCAATTGTGCTCTGATTTCTTCTTGTAATGTGGTTGATGCTGTCTTTGTGGATTGGGTTGGTTATCTGTAGTTAGATCGCTCTTCCAGTGTCTCCCATGACCCTATTCCAGACCAGAAGTCATACTGTTGTTGCTGTTACGTTTAAGTCACCTATTACCTTCTGTATCCAACTTCACTTTGGTCTTCATTTTCTCCACTTTCCTTGAATATCTTTTCTATTCACAACTGTGTACTACTACTACTACTAGTACTACTATTACTACTGCTGCTGCTGCTGCTGCTACTACTACTACTACTACCACTACTGCTACTACTACTACTGCCACCACCACTATTGCTACTAACGTCACATCAACCGCCACTACCACTAATATCGCTACCACTACTACTACCACTAAACTACTACTACTACTACTACCACCACTACTACTACTAATGCTACTACGCTTTGTTTCTTGTGAAGCATAGGTCTAGCTAACTCAGAACACTTTCTGAGCCACCCTGTTCAACTCAGTCCATAAAAGCTCGACCTCTCTGACCACCACTTCGACTATTCTTCGGCATGTGTTCTATAGCTCACCTCTTTGTCTCGTTCCTTGCAAGCTCCAATCAAGTATATATCTGGTTACATTTATTTAGTTGTTCAGAATATATAGTCTTAACAACAGACAAGAAAATGATTCAATATATACTCTGCATCCAAACACAGTTCTCCACGGATACATAAGATAATCATCACTGTCAGAAAGAAACAAGTTTTGGTGGAGGATTGATGGACACGTTTACTGAAACTCAAATCCTTTAAGTAAAAATCTAGCACAGTTGGACTCCAATATCATTTCTCTCTCCTCGTGACGATGAAATTGACTGAAAAAATAATGAACACGAAGAAGCGTATTTTCCCATCGTTCCAGCGTTACATAAATCATTAGCAAGAATGAGGACTTCAAAGAGGTTAAACCATGTTGACAACTTTAAACGGAACTACGTTTTCAGCGGCTGGTGCATCTCCCCCGTCGTTTCTCAAAACAACTTTTGACTCAGCAATTACCATTAAAAAATTCACAAACTTGCTTCTGCACATATGTCCTCAATTTATTTCGCTTCCTTTCCTCTTGAAAAAAAACGGATGGACTTATTCAACTAAAATGTGATTATATTTTTGAACGCCTGTGATATTATTAAAATCTATATGTTAGTGCATGTGTTCTCGTCCGACAACGTTGTTACATGCACGGAGGAAAGAAAACGAAAGTATAACTCAATCAATTTTACAGTAGAAAACACACACACACACATATATATGAGATGTTTACATGGGCGTTAACACTTTAAAAGGCAAGGAGGGGAAGGGTAAGTGCATCCCCTTCTGGAAAATGACTTTTTTGTTTTGATATAACAGAATTATGGGGATTTGGTCTTATACATTTCTGCACATTAAACTATTAACTACAATTTGTAAAAGTACATATATATTGGAAGTTGTCGAATGGCGAATTCTAGACAAACCAACTGGCGAATTCTAGACAAAGTAAATGGTGAAATCTAGACAAACGAAATGGCGAATTCTAGACAAATGAAATGGCAAAGTCTGTACAAACGAAATGGCGAATTCTAGACAAACGGAATGGCGAATTCTAGACAAACGAAATGGCGAATTCTAGACAAACAAAATGGCGAATTCTAGACAAACGAAATGGCGAAGTCTGTACAAACGAAATGGCGAATTCTAGATAAACTGAATGGCGAATTCTAGACAAACAGAATGGCGAAGTCTATACACACGAAAAGATTAATTCTATAAAAACGAAATGGTGAATTCTAGACAAACTGAATGGCGAGTTCTAGACCAACTAAATGGCGAAGTCTCTACAAACGAAATGGTGAATTCAAGACAAAGAAAATATCGAATTCAAAACAAAAGAATGAATAAATTCACAACAAATGATAAAACAAAGTCTAGCCAAAGTAAATAGAGAATTCTAGACAAAAGAAATGACGAATTTTAGACAAACGTTGATCATATATCATTTAACAAGCATCTGTCTGCAGTGTCAGACCGTATGTGGATCTAACATCTAACAGACCGTGAAGATCCCTAAAACTATATGTATATATTAGTATGCCATTCTTGATTTCCCAGACCCTTCTCTGATCTAACAATACGTGTGCATCTGCCGTGAACGTATTAACGTCGTAACGTAATTGAAGTGAATTTTTTTACGTCATATCACACAGAGAAAAGGAGAAAACGTATGTCGTTTTTGTGCTTTTTTGTTTGTTAAAGAAGTGAAAGTTTCTTTTTAAGTTCAGACACGCCCATTTTATCTTAAAAACATTTTTGAAATTTTTATTTTTTTCTGATCCAGAAGCACTTGAGCTTTCAGCTCTTCGGCTCAGTGCCATGGCATCGTAACCCTTCGGTGCCACAAACAATTTCAGGGTGTGTTGGAAAATGAACAGAAAATATTACTCAACTTTTCAGGGAGAATTATATCCAATCTCTCTTCTTCTTCTTCTTTGCGTTCATTCTTTACGACCAATTTTAATCACTCTTTGTGATATGAATGATCTTTGCCAAGAACGTGTAAACGTTGCACATTGGTTTGGTCGGCCCCTAAACGCATAGGCTTCTAAACGTTTAGGACACGTGCATGCAATTTCAGCCAAACCTCCTTAGCCGCCTCTTACGACATGCATGGTAGGTAACAGTGGTTCTATTCTTTACACCCCAAATTTGGGCCTGGTAACCACTCGGGCGTTATGTCAAATCTAATACTAAAACACCGCCCGAGTGGTTACCGGAGCCCAAATTGGGGTGTAAAGAATAGAACCACTGTTACATGCCACGCATGTCGTAATAGGCGACAAAGGGAAGGTTGGTGTGGGTCCCACACCGTAAAAAACACTAGATGGCTACAGAACGGAGAGCGAACCGAGTAAACGCTGGCTGAAACCGGACACATCGCCGAAGGATATATACCCGAGCTCCAAATGGTGCTGAAGATGTGACGTAAAACACACCAATGCTAAGGCTGCATGAATCAGATTTCCACATGAATGGAATTTATGCGGAGATCTGGTACATCGGTCTGGGCGGTGATCGCAAGAGAGATATATACTAGAATACATATACTAGAATACATATATTAGAATACATAGTTCATAGTTCATAAGTACGGTTCCACTTCACTGCAACGGGTCACCCCATAATTGCACCGTTCCTGTGCCAATGAAAAGCACACGAAATGCTAACAACTGTGAAATGTTTCCTGTGTGAACTAATTCCAGAATGAAACAGCCGCGTACCGCCACAAAAAACAACATGCACCGCATAAAATGCATATGGCCGTCGCTAATGTAGCAACACAAAACTGTTCATCACTTGAATTACAATTTTGTCGAAGGAACATCAATCATGACAAAATCCAGCTTTCTGCACTCGCAATATAACTGCATACGGCAGATTGAGCTTGTTCGTCATAACCGCTGTCCGCCATTTTCTGAATACACACAACAAACGCACGGTTGACACAGCAAAATATACTATACATATACTAGAAGACATATATTAGAATACCTATAATAGAATACATATACTATGGTCAAGAGAAGGAGTGATATAGTATAGAGAGAGAGTGGGGGGAGTGATATAGTCAAGGGAGGGAGTAATATAGTCAAGAGAGAGAGAGAGTGATATAGTCAAGGGAGGGAGTAATATAGTCAAGAGAGAGAGAGAGAGAGGGAGTGATATAGTCAAGAGAGGGAGTAATATAGTCAAGAGAGAAAGAGAGAGAGGGAGTGATATAGTCAAGGGAGGGAGTAATATAGTCAAGAGAGAGAGAGAGGGAGTGATATAGTCAAGGGAGGGAGTAATATAGTCAAGAGAGAGAGAGAGGGAGGGATATAATCAAGGGAGGGAGTAATATAGTCAAGAGAGAGAGAGAGAGAGAGAGTGAATAGTCAGAGAGAGAGATATATAGTCAAGGAGGATTAGCAAGAGAGAGAGAGAGGGAGTGATATAGTCATGAGAGAGAGAGAGGGAGGGATATAATCAAGGAGGGAGTAATATGGTCAAGATAGAGGAGTGATATAGTCAAGGAGAGGAGTAAATGGCCAAAGAGGAGGAGAGAGAGGGAGGATATAGTCAAGGAGGGTAATACCCAAAGGGGAGAGAGAGAGGTGTATAGTCAAGGGAGGAGTAATATAGACAAGAGAGAGGAGTAAGAGGGAGTGATAAGTATGGAGGGAGTAAATAGCCAAGAAGAGAGAGGAGTGATATAGTCAGAAGGAGGAGTAATATAGTCAAGAGTGAGAGAGAGTGATATAGTCAAGAGAAAGAAGCCAAGAGAGAGAGAGGGGAGTGATATGCAAGGGAGGATAATTTAGTCAGAAGAGAAGAGGGAGTGAATAGTCAAGGGAGGGAGTAATATAGCAAGAAGAGAGAGGAGAGAGGGGAGTGATATAGTCAAGAGAGAGAGAGGAGTAATATAGTCAAGAGAGAGAAGAGAGAGAGGAGGATAGATATAGTCAAGAGAGATAGAGAGGGAGTGATATAGTCAAGGAGAGAGAGAGGTAATATAGTCAAGAGAGAGAGAGAGGAAGGGAGTAATATAGTCAAGAGAGAGAGAGAGAGGGAGTAATATAGTCAAGAGAGAGAGAGAGGGAGTGATATAGTCAAGAGAGAGAGAGAGAGAGAGAGAGATATATAGTCAAGGAAGGAAGTAATCGTAACAAGCTATTTGATGAATGATGAGCAACAGTAAAGAAAGCCAGGGGCGAGATAACTTAATACCATTCTCTCTCTCGTCCGCTCTCTCTCTCTCGATCGTTCTTTTTGGCCATTTTTATCATTCTTATTGTAATATATTAACATCCTCTGCCAAGAACGTTTGTTTTACATCACAATCTTCAGTACCATTTGGAGCTCTAGTCCTTGTCCTTTGGCGACGTGTCCGATTTCAACCAGCGTTTACTGGGTTCGCTCTCCGTTAGCCTTTGACTGTCCCCATCCAACCAAACAAGGCAGCAGGTGCACTACCATTCACATTCCCCCACCTGATTCAATTAATACAAACACATGTAACACTCACCTGGACCCATATCTGTGAATGCCCTGCGCCGTAGACTGTGCGTCCGACAGATAATGACCACGATGATAAGGACGATGAGAACAACTGCAACGGAGACACACACCCCTATGTACAGAGAGACGTTGTCGTCTTTGCCGGCTGTTGTTGTTGCTGAAATGAAAACTTACATTTATAGGTATATGTACCATGCACGCACGAATGCACGCACAGACATACATACATACATACATACATACATACATACATAAATATATATGAGTTTGTACGTGTGTGTGCAAGTATGTGTTTGATGTCCAGTCTATTATAAAGAAACAAATGCAATATGGTTACATAGTTATTACGTTTAGCAGCATCCCATTCGGGAGACCTGGATTCGATCCTCGGTAACGCCAAGGAGTTTGTTTTTTTCTGTCGAGGACGTAAAGAAAAAATCCTAAGCAACTACAGTTTTGTGGCGACTGCTCTATCCATGCGGACATTACATTTCTCAGGTTCATGTCCACTTCTGTCTTACACCGCTCTCAAAAAGTGGAAACACAGGATGTAATGAAAGCTTTTTCCAACTGTTAGTGGATCTCGTTCGAAGTGGTTGATTCCCTTGCGTTCTGGAGTTGGGTTGCATACAGTTCACAGTGTATTCCGATACGTTGTTTGGTCGCCCTTTGTGTTTCAAATTGTCGCTGTTTGTTCGTTTGCTATAAAGCCCTTGTTGGTCAAACGTTGCTGTATTGTCATTGTTTTGTAATTTGTAAAACTACGTTGTATTCGTGTTATTCCGGATAGCCATAGGATTGTTGCTGGAGTTACAGAGTTCGTTCGGAATCCAAATATTTTGAATTTAAAAACAATTCTCAAGAATTGTAAAAAAATAGAGCTTTTAGATACTTCTGGATTGTATCATAAGATAAGCAGCTTTTATAAAAATGAAGAACACACTATGCGTGAACTCACAACAAATGACATTGCGAAAACGAGTACTGCAGTGCTATATTGAACCAATACTTATGTATGGCAGCGAATCATGGACAATGAACAAACAATCAATACGATCATTGGAAGCCACAGATATGTGGTTTTACAGAAGAATGTTGAAAATTCCATGGACTGCAAAGAAAACAAATGTGGAGGTTTTAAATCAGGCCTGCACACAAAAAGAAACCTTATCAAGAGAATAAGAATCCAACAATCAAGGTTCTTTGGGCATATAATGAGAAGAGAAGGTTTAGAACATTTGGTGACTACAGGTAAAATTCAGGGAAGGAGAGACCGTGGAAGACAAAGGGAGAAGATGTTGAATGGCCTGACATCATGGTTCGACAAAATATCGACGTCAGAACTGATTACATGCACCAAGCAAAGATAGTTGTGGAGAGACATGATCGCCTACGCCGGCAGGCACGGCACTTGATTGATTGATCATAAGATATGAAGATATCATAGTCGGATCAGAAGGTGGAACTTATATAGCCATTTCTTCTTTGAGAGACCTATTTATAACTTCTAGACCAGTTACACATTGGTCGTCATTGTCTTGTCCCCAGGGTGGATGATGGCATTGGTTGTCCACTCTTGCTGTTAAGCGTAGGGTGGGAGCTTTAATTTGCGTTTCAGTGCCAGATGAGTTGCCCTTGTTACATATTGTGTACAATGAAAAATACAACATTTCCGCTGAAACGTCTTCGAGATAATATATCGCACACCAAAAGATATACAATTTGTTTCCCTTTACAAAGGAGTAGATTTATACAACGGGTTAAGTGCAGATTTATGCAACGGGTTCTGTGTAGATTTATCTGCAAAGACGTTCTCTGCTTAAATTTATCTATCTTTTGCTGATACAAAACTGAGAGATGTCAAGAGGTCAAGAGATAACTCTTGATAGCAAGTTGTTATTCTAGGAATGAATTTCTGAAGCCTTTGATGAGAATCTTAAACATTACTCAGGATTGCGTCCCATATTTGAAAAAGAAAAAAAAAACATCGGCTTGTTCTAATATTGTTTACTACAGAGATGTATGTAACATGGTAATCTGTTTTAATGATTTCTGGGCAAGTTTAAAGTTTTAGATATCGTTTGAGGAAATCACGACGCCAGCGGATAAGTTATGTATCATGGTAGTACATGAAGATACGCTATCCAGAACGTCCCGTCACTGTGGTCCTCTGTCCCGTCTTGCATTGATTTTGTTCTTACCATGAGGTTTAATCGGTCTTTTAAGTAAAAATGGTGCTATGCTCAATTGCGGTATGGTTACCCAAGCCGGAGAGATACAAAGAGAGGCCAGACTAAACGTGGCCTCCTGGTCCTCCAAGTTGGGAGTTGTTTGAGGTACTAACTACTCATTCATTAAAAAAAAAAAAAGACAAAGTTGTCTATTGTCTATTCCCAGGTGGAAGATGTAGATGGCTGTCCACTCTTGCCGTTAAGCGTAGGGATGAGAGTTTTAATTTGCGTTCTAGGACCAGATGAGTCGCCCTTGTTGTGTTATATCCGTGTCTATGTAGTATGGTCTTGATATTATCTATCCATCTTTACAGTGAACAATGTTAAATAAACCAAAAACAAATTGTTCAAAACTAACAGCTCGAGTCTTGGACGGACAAGGGCTTCACGTTGGAGACAGACGACGCTCATCAGCCAAACCTGCAAGGGAGGTAGAGTTTCCTTAAGGAACTGAGGGGTGCTGGACTATCCTTGGATGTCGTAAAGGAAACAGCCAGAGATTAGAAAAAGTAATGAACAACTGTTGAGACCCTATGCTCCACGAGGAGCGGACAGGAACAAACATGTTAAATTAACCTGAGTGTTATAATTTCTCTTTGAATATCCATGCAAGTGTTAAGAAAGCTTCACAAATAGGGGATTAACCGCACGAGTGGTTACCGGGGCCCAAATTTGGGGTGTAAAGAATAGAACCACTGTTACCTGCCACGCATGTCGTAAGAGGCGACTAAGGACGTTTGGCTGAAATCGGATGTACATGTCCTAAACGTGTAGAAGTCTATGCGTTTAGGGCCTACCAAACCAATGTGCGACGTATACACGTTCTTGACAAAGATCAAACATATCACAAAGAGTGATTCAAATTGGTGGTAAGTAACGAACACAAAGAAGGAGAAGAAGAGGGGATTAACAACACAAATTAAAAAGGACATTTGTGGTTATTTTCCATGAGATTGTAAGATTCGCTTCTGCACAGATATGATCTCAGCGATTCTGTTCCCAGCGGGGACAGCATTCATGCTGAGACAGTAACAGATTGTCTTCTGTCAATCATGAACTGAACAAAGAGATAGAAGAGTTATCTGCATGTCAGTGGGACAATCACGCACAAATATATGCATACATATTGCATTAAAGGATTAAAGATATATGAGAAACAATGAACACACTGATTAAATTCAGTAATTTTTTAAAACGAAATTATATATATATTTAATCAGGGGCGGCTCGTGATTATTTTTATTGGTGGGGCCAGACAAAAATTTTCGGAAAAATCATGGTATTGGGTTAGCTTATATATTTGTATTTACATATTAGTTATACATGATTTTTGGTGGGGTCTGGCCCCACTAGCACTTAATGACGAGCCGCCACTGTATTTAATGCTGCTGATAATGTGAAGATTTCGAACAAAGAAGAGCAGTAATCCTAAGAAAATAGAAAGAAAGTATGCAAAGAATACATTATACAAGGGAAAGAAAGGAATCAGAAGATCTTTAAAAGAGATTGAAAATAGACAATGGGAGGTGTGTCAGGGGGCTTAAAGTTGGATCATGAATCGTTAAATTGAAGAAAAAACTATTCTTAACACAGAATATTCAAGCATTTTTTCTAATGGTCGTATCAAAGACAGAACACTGTGTTCGTATCTTCTATAGCTGTTCCTAGCTGGTGGTTTTTTTGGTACTCATAGTGTAATTATTTCATACGTATTTAGACAGTATGCCCCAAATTATTGAGTTAGTTTTCCATATCGAGTTTTCCGCGTATATTAAACATGTTTTCCATATCGAGTTTTCTATACCGAGTTTTCCGCGTATATTAAACATGTTTTCCATATCGAGTTTTCATACGAGTTTTCCGCGTATATTAAACATGTTTTCCATATCGAGTTTTAAATATCGAGTTTTTCATATCGAGTTTTAAATATCGAGTTTTTCATGTCGAGTTTTCCATGTCGAGTTTTCCGCGTATATTAAACATGTTTTCCATATCGAGTTTCCCATATCGAGTTTTCCATATATCGAGTTTTCCGCTTACATTAAATATGTTTTCCATATCGAGTTTCCCATATCGAGTTTTCCATATCGAGTTTTCCGCTTATATTAAATATGTTTTCCATATCGAGTTTCCCATATCGAGTTTTCCGTATCGAGTTTTCCATATCGAGTTTTCCATATCGAGTTTTCCATATCGAGTTTTTCGCGTATATTAAACATGTTTCCCATAACGAGTCAGTTTTTCAAATGTAACGATGCTAAATAAGAACTTACCTTGATCTCTGCTGGAGTAAGCTGGGTCTGCAGTATTTGGAACTTCTGCAGAAAGATAGAACATATCATGAACAAAGCTAGAAGGAAACGTAACATAATTGGTTACTCTGAAGTCACTATCCCGTGCAGAATTGGTTACTCTGAAGTCACTATCCCGTGCAGAATTGGTTACTCTGAAGTCACTGTCACGGGCAGAATTGGTTACTCTGAAATCACTGTCAGCGGCAGAATTGGTTACTCTGAAGTCACTGTCACGGGCAGAATTGGTTACTCTGAAGTCACTGTCACGGGCAGAATTGGTTACTCTGAAGTCACTGTCACGGGCAGAATTGGTTACTCTGAAGTCACTGTCACGGGCAGAATTGGTTACTCTGAAATCACTGACACGGGCAGAATTGATTACTCTGAAGTCACTGTCACGGGCAGAATTGGTTACTCTGAAATCACTGGCACGGGCAGAATTGGTTACTCTGAAGTCACTGTCACGGGCAGAATTGGTTACTCTAAAGTCACTGTCACGGGCAGAATTGGTTACTCTGAAGTCACTGTCACGTGCAGAATTGGTTACTCTGAAGTCACTGTCACGGGCAGAATTTGTTACTGGAGTCACTGTCACGGGCAGAATTTGTTACTACCTGAAGTCACTGTCACGGGCAGAATTGATTACTCTGAAGTCACGGTCACGGGCAAAATTGTTACTCTGAAGTCACTGTCACGGGCAGAATGGTTACTCTGAAATCACTGGCACGGCAGAATTGGTTACTCTGAAGTCACTGTCACGGGCAGAATTGGTTACTCTAAAGTCACTGTCACGGGCAGAATTGGTTACTCTGAAGTCACTGTCACGTGCAGAATTGGTTACTCTGAAGTCACTGTCACGGGCAGAATTGGTTACTCTGGAGTCACTGTCACGGGCAGAATTTGTTACTCTGAAGTCACTGTCACGGGCAGAATTGATTACTCTGAAGTCACGGTCACGGACAAAATTGGTTACTCTGAAGTCACTATCACGTGCAGAATTGGTTACTCTGAAGTCACTGTTACGGGCATAATTGGTTACTCTGAAGTCACGGGCAGAATTGATTACTCTGAAGTCATTGTCACGGGCAGAATTAGTTACTCTGAAGTCACTGTCACGGGCAGAATTGGTTACTCTGAAGTCACTGTCACGGACATAATTGATTACTCTGAAGTCACTGTCACGGGCAGAATTGATTACTCTGAAGTCACTGTCACGGGCAGAATTAGTTACTCTGAAGTCACTGTCACGGGCATAATTGGTTACTCTGAAGTCACTGTCACGTACATAATTGATTACTCTGAAGTCACTGTCAGGGCAGAATTGGTTACTCTGAAGTCACTGTCACGGCACTGAATACTATCATCGTATCAAGTCACGCCCTCCTATTCTTCTTCTTCTTTACCGTTCACAACAAGAGAGACACAGGTCCGCTATCAATATTTTCCAAGCTTTCCAAGTTCAACTACATAGTGGTGCCCTAAACAAGTTATGTCTCTACATAGTGGTGCCCTAAACAAGTTATGTCTCTACATAGTGGTGCCCTAAACAAGTTATGTCTCTACATAGTGGTGCCCTAAACAAGTTATGTCTCTACATAGTGGTGCCCTAAACAAGTTATGTCTCTACATAGTGGTGCCCTAAACAAGTTATGTCTCTACATAGTGGTGTCCTAAACAAGTTATGTCTCTACATAGTGGTGCCCTAAACAAGTTATGTCTCTACATAGTGGTGCCCTAAACAAGTTATGTCTCTACATAGTGGTGCCCTAAACAAGTTATGTCTCTACATAGTGTTGTTCATACGGCTCCGTCCCTGTCGGCAAAGATGACATGCCACCTGACAAGAGCATTGTATAAAAACACGGATTCCTTAGTTCTGGTAACAATCCTAGGGATCTCATGAAGAAATTGTCCATGTGACTCGGTCCGGATTCGAACCCATATCTTAGGGTCGACAGGTAAACGACTTAACCACTTCGTAATTGAGACCCTTCTGTCTCTACATATTGCTGTCATAACAAGTCCCACCCTTATATATAACTATGCTGACGCCTCTACTCTGTAGAAACAAACATATTATCTATATATATATATAAAGAGCATCAATTTAATTTGTAAGTATATTAGTAAAATAAATGTGGTTAGAAAAACATCAACTTCTTAATTCCCGTTCAGATCTATGACTATGTCGGATTTTCATCCCTGCCGCCAGTAGGAAGTCCATTGTCTGAAAGAAGTCGAGACTGTTTATGTTATACATCCTCCCTCAGATCAGAGCCAGCTATAAACTTATGGGCCTGCGAACTCAGGTAAGAATTATGAGAAATCAGACCCCAACTACATCACGTGACCTCGCATTTCAGTATTGGTGTATATAGACGAATTTATTTTAAAATCAACGCAAAATGCTAAATCAAAGTTATATCATCCAACAAGTTAAGTTTAACAATAAGGAATATCAATATTATGAATATTTTTCATCAATAAATAACCATAGACTCACAGAATTGAGTTAAATTGCAAAAAAGCTTGCAGTGCTCTATCAAACATCTATAAATTCCAGCCCCCAATTTGATCTAGGTCAAGGGTTTTCTCGTCAGTTGTTTAGCCTAGTTATTTACAGTTGGCTGTGCTCAGGTCTAGAACCTCTTCTCATATCGTTTCATTTGTTATTGTGAAAAGCACACGTTCAACAGTCTGAGTATCTGTTCTACCAGAGAGCATTGGTGTGTGTTTGAAGCCCTAAGTAGGTACAAAGAATATCATCGATTTGAGATCAAATAATTACATCTATTTTCATTCGGTCTTGAAACACATAAGGTTGGTTCTACAATTTAGTGAATTATCAATACCAATCCTACTCCTCTTTTTCTACGGGTTCTAAAACTGTGCGTGCACAAGCAATACATCTGGGCTGTCTGCTCAATTTGTGTTCTATCCATTGTCATCGTCTCTTCCTTAGCTCTTTGTTTTCCACCGGTATCTGCTTAGTTCTTTCTCTGAGTTATTTCATCGTTCGTAATGGCTGAAAGAAGTTTGTTGAAGATCTGTGCTCCGTTGGGGGTTGAAAAGGGAAGAAGAAGAATGTAACTTTAAGGGAAAAGCACGCTTGAATGTCGCGGACTGGTCATAAGGGAAGAAAGTCTTCACGCAAATATCAGTCAAATGCGACCATATTAGGTGTCATGACTACGCCTCCACTCCTAGCGGGCAAAAAACCCAATTTATTATCTAAATTAGACCAACTATCTATTTCATATGTACATGCATGGTATCTACATTTCTAAAGCATAGCATTGTCTTTAAGTCGTTGAAATATTTATATTTGGTTTCTGTTGCCTAAGACGGGAAGCCTTTCCAAAAAAAAATATCGTGCATGCATGATAAGACAACCCGTGCATTTTATTAGTTTTTAGTAAGTGCGATTACCATATCTGGAGTTATTTGCCCTGAATGGGTTAACAGCACATGCAAAATTGTTGCAATCTTGCACAATAATATATAGATAAGTATATAAAAGGTGTATTTTCAATTTAAAATTAGAAATAAATTTTAGTAGAGTAGTTAGTTCACAAGAAGAAGAATAATTAAGGAAGTATGTATGTTGTAAGCTAAACGATCGTTCAATTGATACAACTGTATCATTGAGATTGTAGGTTGTAACTTGTGTATCATTGCGCGTATGTAGTAAACTCGTGTATCATTGTTCGCTTGTAAACTATTGTCTATTATCTGTCCCCAGGTGGATGATGGAATTGGTTGTCCACACTTGCCGTTATGTGTAGGCTTGAGTGCTTTAATTTGCGTTCCATGGCCAGACGAGTCGCCCTTGTTGTGTTATATCCGTGTTTATTTAGTGTGGTCTTGATATTGTCTATCCATCTTTGTCTTGGTCTTCCCTTAGCTCTAGTACCTGATCTCTTTTATTGTATGCTGTTATTGGTGGTTGGCTGTATTTCATTGTCACTAAATGTGCAAACCACTGCATTTGTTGTTTTTCGATCTAATAAATTCACTTTCATTAAACAAAATATTTCTAAATGTTAAAATAACAAAACTAAAAATATAAATATATTAAACACACTATTAACACAATTGCATCACTTCATTATAACTACACGAATCTTATATTTCGTTTATAAACAACAATAACTTTTTTTTAAAGTTAGGTACATGAAAAATAACAACCAAATCAAGTGGAAACGAAACAATTAAACTTGTTAGCTCTATCACATGCGCACACATTATATTAGCGTTATCTATCTAAATTCACACACTGTGTTAGTGTTCAGGGATGCTATTGTTATTATTTTCAATATGGTTATTATTAAAAGTGAGTTGAAAATTCTGCAAGTAAGTAAAAGGAAAAACAGTGTTATCTCTTCAATAAATGTTGTATCCTTTGTTAATTGTTTAGTTGAATCCTCATGCTTCTCTTACCATTCGTTGCAGTTTCTTGTGAGGATTTGTCTGAGTCCTCGAGTAAGTTGTCAGTTGTTGGTATTTGTTTTTTGTCTGAAATTCGACATTATGAAAAAAAGAACGACTACTTAGTTTAATTTGTTAACAGTTATTTGTCAACATGTTTCAGTTATTGGTTACTGGTTACTAAACTGACGTTATAGCACTCCGGGCAGACCCATAAGTGCTCAGTCTTCTCCAACAGATATCGAAGAGCATGCATACTGGTGGTTCCTGTGGCTCCGATGTGTTTATACAGGGTGTTCAACTTAAAAGCAGCCCCAGTGATAAATTTGCCAGGTACGCATTGCATCTCGTCTATTTACTATTTAAACCGGTTCTGACTAGCTTGTCCTACGTCACATTAGTTCATCGCCCCTTTCCGCACTACAATTACACACCATCACACAACCTTGACCTATACTACGTCATAACTGAACCTTCTCATTTCCATACATATATGCCAGATTAGCTCCATTCACAGGCTGCTTTTATCTTGAACACCCTGTATTTATATTTTCTGTAGATAATAGACTTCAACCTCTTGGTATGACAGAAAGTCAACAACTCACTAGCTTATTAACAATAGAGATATATATTGATTTGTAAGTTTTGATGGTCTGCTTCAGTACATGGCATATTAATAAATTATTTTTATTAGTTATTGGTAATTAAACTGACGTTATTGCACTCCTGGCAGACCCATATGTGCTTAGTCTTCCCCATCAGATATAGAAAAGTATGCATACTGATGATTCCTATGGCTCGCTGGTTAAACACACTCTTCACTCTGCCTCTCTGGCATCCAGTTCTACCTGTACAACAGGTAACTCCAAACTGCTGAAATCGCTGGATCGATTCAACATTGATTTTAGTGTCTTCATCCAACAGACAGTCGCGAAGAGACCGAAGATCATTCCCATTATCCATCTTCAACTCCCCAACAATCAATGCGGTTGATCTAAGCATGTCTGCTCACTCCTTGCCGCAAACACATGCATGCCCAGAACAGTAGATGCACGTAAGGCACTGAAAACTAAAGACGATATGAACCTTCAGTAAACTGATATCATGATTACAATAATATAGATCTTTCTATTACTGGCACAATGTACATAACTTCTCTATAAATTATTTATCAGTGATACAATTTAAGTTACTTTATGATTGGCACAACGCGAATTATTGTATTATTTATATAATGTAGATGATTGTATCGCCCAAGTGGTTACCGGGGCCCAAATTGGGGTGTAAAGAAAAGAACCACTGTTACCTGTCACGCATGTCGTAAGAGGCGACTAAGGAGGTTGGTTAGCTACCCTACACCGTAAAAACACTAGATGGCTACAGAACGGAGAGCGAACCAAGTAAACGCTGGCTGAAACCGGACACATCGCCGAAGGATAAATACCCGAGCTCCAAATGGTGCTGAAGATGTGACGTAAAACACACCAATGCTAAAGCTGCATGAATCAGATTTCCACATGAATGGAATTTATGCGGAGATCTGGTACATCGGTCTGGGCGTGATCGAGAAGAGAGAGAGAGAGAGAGAGAGTGTATTATGGACATAACATAATATATGTTATGATTGAAATGTATGTTCAATTAGGATTGACAAAATATATGACATTTGAGGATTGTCTTAATATACTCTATTTTATGATTGACATAATATATGATATGTTATGATCAATTGGCTTGATTGCTCTGTGTGATAACTTTAATATAGTAATTGATCAATAATATGATGATCTGAAAGCGAGAAAAGCAATTCAGGCGATCATCATCAAATAGATTGTCATGAGCAGATCATTGCCACCCTATGAGTCTTACGGAATTTCACTTTCTCCAGCCTCTACATCTGCCATACTAAAATCATCAGTTACCTCCTGAATCTATCTCACGCCAGAGTGGTTATTGGGGCCCAAATTTTGATGTAAAGAATAGAACCACTGTTACCTGCCCTGCATGTCGTAAGAAGCGACTAAGGAGGTTTGGATGAAATCGGTGGCTTCTGTCCTAAATGTGTAGAAGCCAACCTGCTGCCTTGCAGGACGGCTGGGGACAGCCAAAGGCTAACGGAGAGCGAACCCAGTAAACACTGGCTGAATCCGGACACATCACCGTAGGATAAGCACCAGAGCTCCAAATGACGCTGAAGATGTGACGAAACCCATCCATGCTAAGACTGCATGAATCAAATTTCCACATGAACGAATTTATGGAGAGATCTGGTACATCGGTCTTTTAGGTGATCAAGAGAGAGAGAGAGAGAGAGAGAGAGAGAGAGAGAGAGAGAGAATCTATCTTCTTCTTGGGCTTCTTCTCTTTGCAGAAATGTCTCCCTCTTTAATTGTCTTTCCAAACTATCATGTCTTTTTATATGTTCAAAAAACTTCAATTTTCACATTAATTCATGAGATACCAATATATATTCTAAAGTTTGAAAATATTTGAACAAAAATGCAGTCTAGAAAGCGATAGACAGACCATTAGAGAGAGTGAGAGAAAGTGAGAGAAAGTGAGAGTGACAGAGAGATAGGAAAAATAAAATATAAACCAGACGCAACATTTAAAAAAATAAAATGGATATCGTTTTTAACAGACCAAGATGACAGTTCAGAACTCTCAAAACAAAGAACTCCCAAAATAATTACACTTCCGGCTAAATTCAGCTACAGCGGCCTTGACACGCCATTCTGGCCACGCATCGATGACACAAATTAGCAGCGACATTTAATGACGTAATTTTAGGTTCAAGTTACTCGTGGTTACTGTAGGCCCCCATTTGAAATATCCTGAATAATTTAGCCCTCGAAATAGCCTCCAGGAGAGTTGTGAACTTAACAGACGAGGGATAAGGGAGGTAAAAATCCTAGAGTAGCCCAATGTGATAGCGTCCCTTTGACAATTAAACTTCGTGACGACCAAATATATATTTTATTAGCTTGAGATCAGGAACCACAAAAACATTTAAAAAAAACAGAAACTTGACTTTTTTCCAGACAAGTTATTATTTGTCACGAAGAAGATAAAACATAGCATTTTTTTCTGACATTTTGTCATGTCTTTGTTCTGTCTCCCCATTTGTGACTGGTTTCACGAAATTTGTTGTGTTGTTCTAAAGGTTGTGTGTTAAAAGTTGTATTAAATTAGAGCGAAAAATAGAAAGGAAAGTAGTTTCAAATTAAGTAAATCACACACTCATCTCTTCTCTCTCTCTCTCTCTCTCACATACACACACATCTTGGGGTCACTGTGGCTAAGCCCTTGTCTCGCTCCCTGAAGGTCGTATGTTCGAATCCAGACCGCGCCGCCTTGTTCACGAATGCATCACTTTTCCAGAGACCCCTATTATTGTTGCCGGAGATATGACGTTCATGCTTTATGCAATACTCTGGACAGGTGGCGTGTCATTTCTGCGGAGAGGGACCGTGCCATATGGGGTAAAACCCATGCAATGAAATCAATACTAATGATTTCGACACATTAGTTGAATCACTGGAGCCTACATATGTATTCGTAGAACCCACATCTAGTCTGACACACAGTCGGAAAGAAATAGCACGCAAAAATAACAAGTAACGTACAAAATAATATTTAACATTTCACGTTTATTAACTTTATCCTCAATGTCCAACAGATTGTTCCAAACAGTACTTTTACTACCCTAAAGTCCAACTGAAATTATTTTTTCTTTCGTAGACCAGAGGTCCCGCCTCCGATACTTCTTTTATTTTGTCGTCCCACTGTTACCGGACTGTCGCCCAGTGTTGTGGTTTTATGTTTTTGTTTTGTGCAGCTACAGTGGCTTGGGTGATAGATATGTTTGCTTTCTGACAGGATTCTTCTATACCGTCTATCCATCTTTTTCGTAGTCTACGTCTGGCCTTCTTTCCTGATGTTTTGTTGTAGAAGACTCTGTAAATATTACAGTTAGGTTGTATTTTTGTTATGTTGTTGAACCACTAAATTCTTTGTTTCTCAATGTAATCTTTGTTTCTCAATGTAATCTTTGTTTCACAATGTAATCTTTGTTTCTCAATGTAATCTTTGTTTCACAATGTAATCTTTGTTTCTCAATGGCATCTTTGTTTCTCAATGTAATCTTTGTTTCTCAATGTAATCTTTGTTTCTCAATGTAGTCTTTGTTTCACAATGTAGTCTTTGTTTCTCAATGTAATCTTTGTTTCTCAATGTAATCTTTGTTTCACAATGTAATCTTTGTTTCTCAATGTAATCTTTGTTTCTCAATGTAATCTTTGTTTCACAATGTAGTCTTTGTTTCTCAATGTAGTCTTTGTTTCTCAATGTAATCTTTGTTTCACAATGTAATCTTTGTTTCTCAATGTAATCTTTGTTTCTCAATGTAATCTTTGTTTCTCAATGTAATCTTTGTTTCTCAATGGCATCTTTGTTTCTCAATGTAATCTTTGTTTCTCAATGTAATCTTTGTTTCTCAATGTAGTCTTTGTTTCTCAATGTAATCTTTGTTTCACAATGTAATCTTTGTTTCTCAATGTAGTCTTTGTTTCTCAATGTAATCTTTGTTTCACAATGTAATCTTTGTTTCTCAATGTAATCTTTGTTTCTCAATGTAATCTTTGTTTCACAATGTAATCTTTGTTTCTCAATGTAGTCTTTGTTTCTCAATGTAATCTTTGTTTCACAATGTAATCTTTGTTTCTCAATGAATCTTTGTTTCCAATGTAATCTTTGTTTCTCAATGTAATCTTTGTTTCTCAATGTAATCTTTGTTTCTCAATGTAATCTTTGTTTCACAATGTAATCTTTGTTTCTCAATGTCATCTTTGTTTCTCAATGTAATCTTTGTTTCTCAATGTAGTCTTTGTTTCTCAATGTAGTCTTTGTTTCACAATGTAATCTTTGTTTCTCAATGTAATCTTTGTTTCTCAATGTAGTCTTTGTTTCTCAATGTATCTTTGTTTCCAATGTAATCTTTGTTTCTCAATGTAGTCTTTGTTTCTCAATGTAATCTTTGTTTCTCAATGTAATCTTTGTTTCTCAATGTAGTCTTTGTTTCTCAATGTAGTCTTTGTTTCTCAATGTAATCTTTGTTTCTCAATGTAATCTTTGTTTCTCAATGTAATCTTTGTTTCTCAATGTAATCTTTGTTTCTCAATGTAATCTTTGTTTCACAATGTAATCTTTGTTTCTCAATGTAATCTTTGTTTCTCAATGTAATCTTTGTTTCTCAATGTAATCTTTGTTTCTCAATGTAATCTTTGTTTCTCAATGTAATCTTTGTTTCTCAATGTAATCTTTGTTTCTCAATGTAATCTTTGTTTCTCAATGTAATCTTTGTTTCACAATGTAATCTTTGTTTCTCAATGTAATCTTTGTTTCTCAATGTAATCTTTGTTTATAATGATATTTTGTGTTTTCTACATTTAGTGACTTTGTTCGCATGTAGCTGTTTCAAGCTAATCTTTGATTTGCAATGAATCTTTTACGCTCAAAATTTGAACCCTTTGTTTCTCAAGGTAGAACTTGATTCTCACATAGTAATCAATTTGTTTCACAAAAGTAATCTTTAGTTTTCAAGTGAATCTTTGCCAATGAACTCCTAGCTTTCAATTAATCTTGTTTTCTCAATATAATATTATGTTTCTCAATGTAATCTTTGTCCCCAAAATTGTTTCAATGTATTGTTTCTAGTAATCTTGTTTCCAATAATCTTTGAATTCAATGAATTTTGTTTCTCAATGTAATCTTGTTTCTCAATGTAATCTTTGTTTCACAATGTAATCTTTGTTTCTCAATGTAATCTTTGTTTCTCAATGTAATCTTTGTTTCTCGATGTAATCTTTGTTTCACAATGTAATCTTTGTTTCTCAATGTAATCTTTGTTTCTCAATGTAATCTTTGTTTCTCAATGTAATCTTTGTTTCTCAATGTAATCTTTGTTTCTCAATGTAATCTTTGTTTCACAATGTAATCTTTGTTTCTCAATGTAATCTTTGTTTCTCAATGTAATCTTTGTTTCTCAATGTAATCTTTGTTTCACAATGTAATCTTTGTTTCTCAATGTAATCTTTGTTTCTCGATGTAATCTTTGTTTCACAATGTAATCTTTGTTTCTCAATGTAATCTTTGTTTCTCAATGTAATCTTTGTTTCACAATGTAATCTTTGTTTCTCAATGTAATCTTTGTTTCTCAATGTAATCTTTGCATTCCATACTCCATAGCACCGGCGAGGGTCCCGATGAAATTTAGAAGATAATGAAGATATTTTGTAGGGATTTTATCTTTACATTTTTCTAGTGACTTTTGCGCAGGCAGCGGCTTTGCAGCCTACTCTTCTCGATTTGTAACTGTCAATGATTCTTTTACGCGCTCAAATTGAACACGTTTTATCGCCCGTATCTGATAGGGATAGGAACATGATCTCACCTACACTGAGATGAGAGATCTCTGGACAAATATATAGATGGCTTGACGAGAACGTGAACCGAGTACTTTTGGAACGAGAGGTGAGCATCTACCTCTACGCCACTGAGACCTCCAAGCTTTACTAATTTATCTTGCATATTTCATTCTTTATATATATATATATATATATACATTGGCGGCTCGTCATTAAGGGCCAGTGGGGCCGGGCCCCACGAAAAATAATGTATAACGTGTATTTATTAGTTAATAAATTAAAATATAACCTAACCTAAAATCATGATTTTTCCCGATAATTTGAGTCTGGCCCCACCAACAACAAGGATCACGAGCCGCCAGTGTATATATATATATATATATATATATATATATATATATATATATATATATATATATATATATATATATATATATATATATCTGTGTCAAATATAATTTTAAAATCAATTATATATATGGATTTCCTATGTTTAAAGCGGTGAACATCATGATCTATTCAAATAATTGCTGTAACAGACGCGAATATATCTATCTATTCTCGAATCCTGTATTGCCTTTTCAACGTCAGGTCGAAAAAGGAGACACATGAAGCGAGCCTCTCAATGCACATTGTCTTTCTTTTTGTTCTTCAATCCTGATTTTAGGACCGTGCGGTATATTTTCTCAGTATGATGCAAATCTTCGAAATGCTGTCCCTTAAATCTTTTTTTTTTTTTCCCCATCCAGAAGCACTTGAGCTTTTCAGCTCTTCCGCTCGGTGCCATGGACATCGTAACCCTTCGGTTCGGTGCCACGAATACCGTAAATCTGGGGAATCTGTGGCTTTTTCTGCCATCCCGCAGAATTGAACCCGCACACACAGAGGGATAGTCACCCGTAGTCCAACGCGCTACGAACACGCTGGGCAGACGTTAAAATAACCTACAATTTTAATTTAGATTTTTCTGTTTATGCCGCCCCCATTATGGTTCCGCCTGATACGGCTCCCTCTATGTATCATAGCACGGCACAGCCCTGCCTGATTTTACTAACAGCTTCAGGGTAAGGAGAGATTTCTAGCACGGGCTTTTGTGTGTGCTTCATAAATAGTGTCTTTCATCGCCTCTGTAACCTCTCTGAGGTTTACCTTTTGTGTGTGCTTCATAAATAGTGTCTTTCATCGCCTCTGTAACTTCTCTGAGGTTTTGCGTGAGCGGTCTTTTGATTTGTATCCACTGTATGGGAGTAACATTGCTCTTCGTGGCGCACTGCCTAATGATAATCTGCTGATGTGGCAGTGTTCAACGCAAAGTAAATCCCACAAAGATGTTTCCTTTGAAGGATCATAACAAAGTAGGTAAAACATAATGAGATGTGAAGCCTAAGTCTGCTCAGTAACTGAACGTTCTCTATCGTCCCAGGCTCTCAGCCGTAACTCAACACTCACAAACTGTGTATCCCAATTAAAAGGTGTTCCAGGTAAAGCAAGTACTAGAAGGAAGAATATAGTCAAACAAGTCTGCATACCTTCACACGTCATTGCTAGTAAACCCTAGAATAATTGACACAGGTGAGAAGAAAATCTAGTGGGATTTAGTATAATCAAAGATCTTTCCATAAAATAAACCAATTAGTTAGTATATGTGCATTTTATAGTTTGTATGTGAGATTTGTATTTCTATTTGTTATTTCCAGAGATTTGGTGGAGTGTCTGGCATAATGGAGTAGAGCGCGGCTCTCAAGCAGGAGATCTGTGTTCAATTCACGGTAAGGTCAATAATTTTTTTTCTGTTGTGGGCATAAATGAAAAATTCTAACCTGAATAGCTTCACGGCAACTGCCAGAGCCACGCGGCTATTAATTTCCTCTCGTTCCACTTGTCCTTCTTCTTCTTCTTCACCCTTCGCCCCTAGGGAAGCATAGGTCCGCAACCAAGGCCTTCCAAGCCCGCTTATCAAAGGCCAACCTTTCCAGATCTCGCCACTCTCTCCCCGTCCTCTTGCGAGTCGGCAGCCCGATTTTCTTTCGAATTTCACCCTCTACTTTGGGGTCCCTCTTCTTCCTCGGGTGGCGAGCTTTGAATTTTCTTGGTTGTGGTTTCTGTAGCGATCTGGTGTTTTTACGGTGTGGGGTAGCCAGCCCCACGTCCAACCTCCTCAGTCGCCTCTTACGACATGCATGGCAGGTGACAGTGGTTATATTCTTTACATCCCTAATTTGGGCCCCGGTAACCACTGGGCGTTCCACTTGTCCTACACCGCCCTAAAAAGCGGTACTACAGACAGTAACGGAAGTTTATTTCCAGCGACATAAAGAAAAATTGAAAGAGATAATTCACTTTCATTGTGTTTTTATTTAACTTTTCTGTTGATAATACAGTTCAGCTTCTTGGTATGACAGAAAGTCAACAAGTCTCATACTTATCAAGTTTAAAAAACAAAAAGTTAATTGCATATCCTTTACAGGACTTTGCGAATCAATCCCAGCTTTTTAAAGCTGTTTGTGATTTTTCTAGGCATTATTACGTTCAGTGGTTTGCCATTGCTTTCTGAACGGGTGGTGTCATTGTCCTTTTGTAATAATAATAATAATAATTCCTCTCGTACCGTTATACGTTACATAGGGCCTGCAAGTAATTTCTCCATACCGCTCTATCCTGGGCCACTCGCTCAATCTCCTCCATGGAACTGAGACCGATATTTTCTGCCTCTCTCAGCAAAGTTCATTTCATGGTCTCTTTTCCTTTTGTAATAATCCACACGAAACAATTTGCAACCAAACTGTCCGCAGCGTGATTCGAACTCAGAACGTCGGGGTTAATAGACCGAGGCACTATCCCCTAGGCCACATACGCCATACTTATCAACAATAGAGACATATACTGATTTGTAGGTTTTGATGGTCAGCGTCTGTACATGACATATATAAGAGATCATTTTCATTATATATATTATATTCATATAATATTAGGGTCTGTAGCTTAAGTGGTAAGGATTCAAACCCGTGGCTTGCATTTTGGGAAGCAAATTTGTTCGTGTGATTTTTACAAACGGTAAAGTAGACCTCATCGTTCAGAAAGCAAATGGTAAACTACTGAACTTATAAGTGGCGCCTAGAAAATCAACGACTCGTTTACTGTGGTTAATCGCAATGTCCTGTAAAGGACATGCTATGGAAATCCATACACATATTAATAAAAAGTCGGGATGGATAATTTTGAAGTTAACTAAGTTAATATTTTAAGTATAATCATGCAATGACATGTAGTAACTTCAAATATATATATATATATATATATATATATATATATATATATATATTATATATATATATATATATATATATACAAGGGTGTTCAAGATATAAGTAGCCCGGTCAAGTGAACCAATCTGGCACATACTTATGAAAATGAGATGGTTCAATTATGACGTAGTATAGTTTAAGTGAGCAAGTCTTTTTGTGGTATGTAATTATGGTGCGGGAAGGGGCGGTGAACAAATGTGAAGAAAGGACGAGCTAGTCAGAACCGGTTTAACTAGTAAATAGACAGAATGCAATGCGTACAGTACCTGACCACTTTTAATTTGCCAATGGGGATGCTTTTATCTTGAACAAACTGTATATACAACTCCCATTGTTATCAGCAGAACTCATTGTTATCACACTTTGTCTCTCATTGTTACGAGGCGTGTTCAAATGAAAATGGGACTTGTGGATTTATTTAAAAAGTATCATACGCAAATTAATAGTTTCAACGGAATTAAACAAAGCAACCACTTGTGAATAAGAATGCACCTGGGTTCATCAGAAAAAATCTCCGTATGCATTTAGGCAAGCATCCCACTGTTTAGGTAGACGTCGAATGCCGTCCGAGAAAAAGGTGCGTGGCTGCTCACTGAACCATGTGGTCACCGCTGTCTTCACGTCTGCGTCGCTGTTAAATCGCTGTCCCTTTAGTGCTTTCTTCAACGGTCCGAACAAATGGAAATCACACGGGGACAAATCGGGACTATAGGCTGGGTGATGAAGAACTTCCCAATTCTTCTTTGCCAATGTTTCCTGCACAATTTTTCGACGTGCGGACGAGCGTTGTCGTGGAGAAGAATCACACCTTGAGAAAGCTTGTCTAAAGTGTCTTTATAATGGGCGGCATTGATGTTGACACCAGGTTCTTAAAAATCGTCCAACAAAAGCCCTTCATGGTAAAAAAATTCGTTCACCATAACCTTACCAGCAGAAACATGTGTCTTGAATTTTTTGGTTTTGGTGAACCTGGATGTTTCCATTGCATGCTGTCAATTTTGCTGCTCGGTTCATAGTGGTGGCACCACGATTCATCACCTGCCACAATGCTCAACAGAAATGCATCACCCTCTGTCCTGTAACGCATCAAGTGGTTCAAATTCCACCCCATCCGTTCTTCCTTATGGTGGTCAGTCAACATCCGTGGGACCCACTGTGAACACACCTTCCGATAGTTCAATTTCTTCCGAACAACCATGTGGGCTGTCCCAATTGACATATGGAATTCTTCTGCAAGCGAACGAATGCTCCGACGACGGTCAGTCAGTACTGCTTTATCAAGCAAGGCTATGGCTTCTTCTGTTGCAACAATATGCGCCTGACCTGGCCGTGCAAGATCTGCTGACAACCCTCGTCCGCACGTCGCAAAAATTGTGCAGGAAACATTGGCAAAGAAGAATTGGGAAGTTCTTCATCACCCATCCTATAGTCCCGATTTGTCCCCGTGTGATTTCCATTTGTTCGGACTGTTGAAGAAAGCACTAAAGGGACAGCGATTCAAGAGCGACGCAGACATGAAGAGAGCGGTGACCACATGGTTCAGTGAGCAGTCACGCACCTTTTTCTCGGACGGCATTCGACGTCTACCTAAACAGTGGGATGCTTGCCTAAATGTATACGAAGATTTCTTCTGATGAACCCAGGTGCATTCTTATTCACAAGTGGTTGCTTTGTTTAATTCCGTTGAAACTGTTAATTTACTTATGATACTTTTTAAATAAATCCACCAAGTGCCGTTTTCATTTGAACACGCCTCGTATCACATTAGGACTCTCATTGATATCACATTATAACTCTCATTGATATTCCATTAGGATTCACAACGCTATCACACTATCTTTCTCATTGTTGCTAACACTCTCATTGTTATCATACTAGGACTATCAACGCTATCACATTATGATAACAATATGTATTATTTACAGCAAGACTTGACTCATTGTACATCTGTCATCAAAAAGTTATACTTTCGAAAGCGTGTTGAAATGTCCCTCCCTTGTAGCGTTCACAAATAACCTTTGCATTGAATCCCAAAGTAGCTGTTACTGGGTGCCGCAAGGTTATTCATTAATATATATTTCATGAGTATGAACGGAGACACAATGTGAATTGCAATTTGGGAATCGTCCCAAAGGAAAGATAAATCCTACCCATGTTTCAAGTAGAACAAAATGGAAGGTCTTAAATCAAACTTTTACATGTCCTTGACCGATTATGTTTAAAATACTAACTTGGTTAACTTGAACATTATCTGTTTCTCATATCATTATCATTACCTCTTTGCGACTTGGGAAATTTATTAAGTTATGAGAAGGTCTTGTCTTTAGAAAAGTGTCGCCTCATTAAAGTCGGATTAAAAAAATATATACGTTCTCTATTTCCTCATCCACCTACTGTACTTTAACGATCTCTCCTTCTCTATTATGCAAAACAAACCGAGTACTTTGTGGAAAGTAGTTCCATTTTCGTGAACGCCAAGTTGAATGCAGTTTCTCTTGTATATTGACCCGTATAGTTACTGAGCTACGACGCAATCTCATGCATATACGAGTATAGTAAATAAAATATGATAAAACTATGTTATGGATATGTCTTTTTTCTCCTTCCTCTCTGATCTCAAATGGAACAAAGAGCTGCAATCTGACACCAATATTTATATTAGTTTACCAAATCAGACTTTTTTAATGAAACATCCCGTATCAAATATTATAAGGAAACGAAGGTGGCAATATTTAGGTCTTGTTCTTAGATCAGACGAAAAGAGATTAAATCGACAAGTCCTTATGTAGTCACCAGTTGAGAAAAGAAAACGTGGAAGACCTAAGACCACTCTTCGAAGAACAATCCTACAAGAAAGTAAACTATTGGAATGTAAAACCATACAAGATCTTCAACTGCTAGCAACGAACCGCATTACATGGAGATCTAAAACCTCTGTCCTATGTGCCGCCTTTGGCACGAAAGGAACAAACTAACTAACTAACTAATGTAACATAATGCTGAAGTCGGACCTAACACTATATCAGTAATTCTTTCCAGATTTTATAACAGAGCCATTTGATAGATTTCACTTGTTAGTTCTAACCGAACCCACGATATTCGGAAATAATATTGAGCAACAGGACACACATTTTACACACCTCTCTCTCTCTCTCTCTCTCTATTTCTCTATCTCCGGTACCTTTTAAACTCCGGTTGATGCAACGGTACTCAACCACGTCTTTTTATCTTTAACTGTCTCTTTCAACTTTTTCCAGCTTTCCAAATATATGATGTCTCCAGTGGCGGCTCGTAGCTATTTTTGTTGGTGGGGCCAGACAACAATTTTCGGATAAATGGTTTTATGTTAAGTTATATTTCAATTTATAAATCAATAAATACACGTCACACATTATTTTTGGTGCGGTCCAGCCCCACTGGCCCTTAATGACAAGCCGCCACTGGATGTATCTCTCCTAGTTAGCAGTTCGCTTCTTCATAATATTTCTAGACTTTCCTTTCTTTCGCTTTCCATTTGTGTTCCATGAAAAGGACCTTCTTATTATATTTCCCTCGCATTTTCTCAAGGTATGTTCTATCTAGCACCAGCTACTATTTTCATCTTTTGTTCGGTGGAATCTGTCTCCTTCTCTCCATACACTCCAAATTTGAACACTATTCATACAATGGGTTAGTGATTCGACTTTTACAAACATATAACTATACTTTACCACATCTACTTAGTTATACTGTTACATGGTGTTAGATATGATTTGCCATGATATATCATATCTATGATCATATATATATAAGGGAAGACTGCTGTAAAAACTATTAAACACAATGTCGAAAGAGGTAAAAGCAAAGTAATGTAGTTTTACAAAGTACACAAACAATGTACATCGACGTTTCGATCAAAAGGCCTTTATCAAGCAAAGGATACAAAAGGAGCGACGAAATTTAGACGTCCTATACGCCAGCCAGGTGGCGTCTGTGGCTTAGAGAATAGTGACTCGGTCTATTAACCCCGACGTTCTGAGTTCGAATCAGGCTAAGGTTTCAAATTTGTTGAAAATTGCTTGCAAATTGTTTCGCGTGGATTTTTCCACAAAGACGATGGCGCCACCCGTTCTGAAAGCAATGGCAAACTACTGAACGTAATAATGCCTAGAAAATCACAAACAGCGTTAAAAAGCTGGGGTTGATTCGCAAAGTCCTGTAAAGGATGTGCAATTAACTTAAACTTTATACGCCAGCCATAACATATAGTCAGATAATACGTAACGGCCCTAAAATGAAAATATGTGACTAAAAACGGAATAATAAATTAAGGAATTTTCTTAAAGAAAAGGTTAAAAAGAAGTTAGAGCAAAAAAATATATTCATTAATGACATCAATTGGTTACAGGTCTCTTTCCATCTTCACACACAAACAGCGCACATCTACTCGTTCATTTACTCACTCACTCACTCACTCACTCACTCACTCACTCACTCACTCACCACTCACCACCACCACACACACACACACTCTCTCATTCCTTCGCCCACTCACACTCACACACCACTCACTTCTACAACTCACACACTCACACCACTCACACACCACTCCTCTCATTCCTCGCCCACTCACTCACCACTCACACTCACTCACTCACTCGACTCACCACACACATTTATTTTGACTACACTCTACTCACTCCACACACACACTCTCTCATTCCTTCGCCCACTCACTCACTCACTCACTCACTCACACACACACACTCTCTCATTCCTTCGCCCACTCACTCACTCACTCACTCACTCACACACACACTCTCTCATTCCTTCGCCCACTCACTCACTCACTCACTCACTCACACACACACTCCCCATTCCTTCGCCCACTCACTCACTCACTCACTCACTCACTCACTCACACACACACACTCTCTCATTCCTTCGCCCACTCACTCACTCACTCACTCACTCACTCACTCACACACACACTCTCTCATTCCTTCGCCCACTCACTAGCTCCCACACACCAACTTACACGTTCTACAACGTGTCAAAAGCACGTCCCAATTATAAACACCACACACACCATCAACCAGAATCAAGCACATACATCAGCTCACTCGGCCGTCTAGACCACACAAATTGTGTTTAGAGGACAGTTTGACAGGTACGCACACACACAAACACACTCACACATTCTACACTAACCACAGAGCCTGCAGTTTGTTCCAGACTACTCAGCTTCAAACTAAACTCTACATATATATTACCAGTGTTTGCAAAATGAACGTCTATCCCAAACTTCCTGTGCAACTTATACTCCAAAATATTGCCAAATCAGACATAAACAATTAACGCTGATGGCATTTCTTATCAAAATTTATGCAAGAGTTTCTCTATAAACAAATAAACATTCAAATAAATGTCAAATTTTCACTAGTATTCTCGTGTTTTCTTTCTCTTCCTTAGTTTCTTGTATCGTGTTGCTTTTTTTTCCTATCTCTGTGTTCCTTAATCATTTATTTAAGCTCCATGTGAGCGCGGGTTCAATTCCGCGGGCTGGCAGAAAAGCCACAGGTTCACCAGATTCACGGTGTCCGTGGCCCCGAACAGAAGGGTTACGATGTCCACGGCACCGAGCCGAAGAGCTGAAAGCTCAAGTGCTTCTGGATCGGTTTAAAACAAAAAACAAAAAAACACACAAAAACAACATGTATTTACCTCATTTTCTAAGTCCAAATACTTAGTTCTGTAGTTGTCTTTCGATGTCATTTTCTACCTATAATTTTCTTCTATATTTTTCTCTATCTTACATAATTTAGCTTCTCCACAGAAGTTAATCTTTTTCATGTTGTTGGCCTACATGCTCTAATATAACTTAACCGATTCGTTACGGAGTTTTTACACCTCTAAATCTAAAAATTCATAGTTTTATTTTAGTTACAGGATATCCTAGAATGAATGGGAAACTCCGTTTAACTACTTCTTCTAGCATAAGCCACGATGATATGTATTCGTTATCGTTTTCACTTCACTTTTAAGTATTTTCCAGTTAATATAAAAGTTCAATAGGAACGGAAAGTAGTGGAAAAGCAACGAAATGTGTCCAATTTTTAAAACAACGATTCGTCCTTGTGATAAGCATTGTCCCAGAAAAGATTGACGTCGGGTCAGGAGTAAGACAAGGTTGCGTACTATCCCCGCTGCTGTTCATCACGATTATTGACCACTTTGTAAAATAGCTAACACCAGCGAAAGAAACAACCTCGGAGAGCTCTTAAATGAATTTCTTTTGCAGATGATCAGGCAATCATATCAACAACAGAAGAACAGCTACAACAACACATCAACAGACTCCAGCTAGCATTTAACGAATACAACATGAGAATAAACATCGACAAAACAGAAGTAATGACATTCACCAGAGAGAAAAGCATTACCAATATCTCCATCGACAACCGCCCACTAAATCAAGTAACAGACTTCACATACCTGGGGAGCATTTTTTCAGCAAACGGAAGAATAACTTTAAAGAAATTCAAAACAGATGCAACAAAGCAAATCAAATGATAGGACAAATGGCGCCAATTTTAAGATGCAAACATGTCACCATGAACACAAAAGAGCAATGTTCAACACAATCTTTCTCCCACATTATGTTACCAGTGCCAAATCTGGACACTGACAACAAATGATAGAAGAAAACTAGTCACAACAGAGATGAAGTGTCTACACAGAATGCTGGGTGTAACAAGAAAAGACCGGTTGAGAAATGAAGACATCAGGAAAAAGTGGGTACATCAGTACTAGACTTCATCAAGAAACCACAAATTAAATGGTTCGGCCACGTAAGCAGATTACCAACAGACAGTGCACTTCAAAGAGCAATGCTGCTCCAATACAATGGGTACAAAGCAAAAGGCCGGCCACGCAAAAGATGGAACCTCAGAGATAACAGAGGCGACGAAAGACACTATCTACAAAGCGCATACAAGGACCCGTTTTAGAAATCTCTTCTTGACCTAACGCTGTGAGGCAAACAGGATTCGAGAAAGAAAGAAAGAAAGAGAAGAGATAAACCTTGTGGATCTTTAAAGCGATGACTCGAACGCAATCTCAGTTAAATAAAACACCTTCTTAAGTTGAACTTAGCGTACGACGGCTTAAATAGACTTTAGTCTTCTACTTAACAAATAAACAATCATGTCTTACTCTTTCCTTGCTTCAGTTATTCTCTCTTTAAATTTATTAATATCGCTCGTCATCCTATCTCTCTCTCTCTCTCTCTCTCTCTCTTGCTGTGTGTCCGTTTCTCGTTTTCTCTCTTATCTCATCTCGATACAACTGTATTCGCTTTGATAGTTGTGCTGTCCTTCGCTATATCTTTCTCATGATCATGCTTCCTGTCGTTTTCTACCTACTTCTAACTCCCCAGAAAATAGCAACTCTACCAGCAATCTATATACATGCTCGCGTATGACAGTTTACCAACACACATATAAGTGCACACACGTATACATATACGCACCAATACAAACACGCGCTAACACACCCACTAATATGCGCATGTATACGAACACACGCGCGCAAATCCACCTACACTTTACGGGAACACACATACACACTCCACATCCACACTTTTTCAGGAGCACACATACACACGCGCGCATACACATCAACAAAAATGATGCTTTTTATGTAAAACTAAAAAAAAAAAGAAAATCTACTCCTGTCAAATCTCTTCAACACCTGGCTTTAGTAATCTACCTTCCATCCACCCATCAACACCCTCTTGACTTTCAGTCCATCAACTAGCAACATAGTTCTCCTTGGAGTACTAACACTTTCCAGGAAATCCTATTAGGCGGTCTATTTATTTGCTTTGTAGTGGATTACACACTCATTAAGTAAATGCAGGCCTTTTCAACCCAAGACAAGAGTCTTATTTGTTGTTGTATCAGGCAGCGTAGGCCAACATACATACAACAGAAAATAACTACTTTCCGAGAATCGTTTTAGAATAGTTAGATTAGGCTGTATCAGTGGCGGCACGTGATCATTTTTGTTGGTGGGGCCAGACATTTTTTCCCGGATAAATCATGGTTTTTGGTTTGCTATATTTTAATTTATAAAATAATAAATAAAGGGTTATACATTATTTTTGTGGTGCCCGGCCCCACTGGCCCTTAATGACGAGCCGCCACTGGCTGTATATAGATTCAATTTTGTTGTTGTTTTGTTTGTTTTGTTATCTAGATGATTACATTAAAAAAAAACTGTCCTTACTGAGTGTGTAATACCGCTTTTTTAGGGCGGTGTAGGACAGGGAGAAGGTGGAGGAGGGAGGGACGTGAGCCTGAAGAATTTAGTGACCGCATGGCTAGTGTGGTCACCACGAAACTGTTCAGGTTATTATTTTTATTTATTTATGCTCCCGACAGAAAAAAAAGTCATTGACCTTACCGGGAATAGAACGCGGGTCTCCTCCGGAATGGGATACAGCGCTCTATTCTATAGACAGACGTTCTTCCTATGTACTAGATTAAAACTTCTTAAGAGTCAAAAGTCTAAAGCCTCTTTAGGCCGAGCCCCGCTCTTTCAACTTAAAGTCGAGTCTTTTGGGGTTATATCAAAGCGTGTAGAGACCAATAAACATTTAAAAATAAAAATGAACTCCTTGCTAGAATTCGAAGATACTTGTACAGATCAATACTTGAGATTCGAAACTACAAGTACCTCTGAAGTCGTGGAAGATGTGCCTGTATGACGGGGAGAAACTGATAATAAGGAAAGTTTCGTCACGCAAAAATCAGCAAGAAGGGACATACAAATCCACCTGATTACGCATGAATTCATAGCGGGCGGACGCAGAAGAGAAAAATATTTCATGTTGCTGCATATTGAGTTTTCCTTCAAGAACTGCTGTTTAATAATAATGTTTTTCGAGGCAAAATTTATGAGAAAGCATTCTTGCTTCTTCCCATACCATGTCAATTTAAAAAATAATAATTGAAATTATTTTCAGACAGAATTTTACAACAAGAAACACATTTTTTATAATGTAAAAATGAACAAACTTTCATGTTGTGTAAAAACTGAAATTATAAAATTTTGACTAAAAAGAAAAAACACAAACTTTTCTATTTTCAGATGTTTATAAGCATTGACGTTTACATTCGTCGTTGCACTAATATCGGGTTGAAGCCAAGTGTCGGGGTCTTCTGTGTTTATATTGAGTTTCTTTCATGGCTTTTGTGATGGATTTCCTCATTTCTTGGCTGAATTCAAGTTTACACGGTTCCAACTCCAAGACGGGCAGGTTGGAAGCAAATTTGTTCTCGTGAGTTTTTACGAACGGTAAAAATAGACTTCACGGTTCAGAAAGCAATGGCAAACTACTGAATATATAAGTTGTGCCTAGAAAATCAACGACTCCTTTACTGTGGTTGTTGGCAACGCCTTTTAAAGAATATGCAACGATTTTTGTTTTTCTATCCATGAGCCCGTTGTACCGTAAACATTGACCATAAAAAGAACTCAGATCGAATTAGGAGATGTAAACTTTAGAAGCTCCTTTAATAGAAATTAAGTTAATGTATTCAAATTTATGCAGGTCATAACAGCATGAGGTGGTATCTGTCCGAAAGTTAAAGATACAAACTTCTGAACAGTGTCTATCTATTGTCTATCTCTGTGGTACATTTCACAGTATGAGAAGTGTTCATGTATACAACTCTTAGTGTCCTTTGTTCCAGCTCCTCACTTAGCCTTAATGATAAATTCGTTTCCTCAAGATTTCGTCTCTTTGTACTTTGTTCTATTCTTAACGTGGCCCCCCTTATTCATAAATGTCCTCGAGTGTGCCTCGTGTTTACTGATCGGTGTGACTGTGGTAAACAAAGTAATTAAGTATTAAACAAACAATAGACAAATTTGTCAGGTATTAAAAATTTGGGAAAAATGTATGTGACTATTACTAATATAACTCAGTCACAACAGAGATGAAGTTTATACGCAGAATGATGAGAGTATCAAGAAGAGACTGGTTGAGAAATGAAAACATCAGAGGAAAGTGGGTACAACATCAATACTGAACTTCATCAAGAAACAACAAATTAAATGGTTTGGCAACATAAACAGATTACCAACGGACAGCGTGTCCGAAAGAGCAATGCTACTCCGGTACAGGGGATACAAAGCAAAAAGCCGTTCACGCAAAAGGTGAACATCAGAGATAACAGAAGTGAAGTAAAACACTGTTTACGAAGCGCACAGAAAAGCCCGTTCTTATACTGACGATGTGGGGCAAAACAGTTTAGAGAAAAGATGCTGACCAGTATTTTCTTTGAGAACATTCCAGATGACGTCTGAAAGAGCATGCAGCAAAAGAAAGAAACATCTATTTTTCCACATAAAGAACAAACATTTCATGTGATAAAATATTTCTGTAGAACTGTTTCACTTTTATGTTGGTTTTTTCTGGCAAAATATTCCGCCTCCCACAGTTATTTTTATTTAACCCTGAGAAAAAAGACTCTTTTAAAGCTAAAATTGAATAGGAAAAAAAGTAAACATCCGTGTATCTTGAGCATTCCTTTTTTCCTGCTGCTACTTTTTTTTCAACTTGTTTTTGATACATTTTAAACTATTTTGAAAAACGTAATTCAAGCTCAAATCTATTTCATCAAGTTCTAAGCAAAGATTATTTATTTTACTTTAAGGAAAAAATAAAATAATGCACTGTAACAACTTTTGCTAAAGTTTCCGTCTGTCCTCCTTTCTAGTTATTCCCTCGGTTTCATGCATGCACTTTCAGGGATGGATTTCAGGTAAATAGGTAAGGAGATCGTGGATTGAATATTCAATGCATGGTCTAGTCATCTTTCAGTGCAACATATCTCATACTAACACTTGTCTCTGCTGCTCATATCTTTCAAGTGATAAATCTTTACAGTTGTTTCTTGTCTAATGCAGTGTTTCCCAAACTCGGGTCCACGGACCCCAGTGTCCGCAAGGTACTCACAGGGGGTCCTCAAGCGCTTGGAGAAATATTATGATCTTTAACATTTCAAACATAAAAATACATTTAAAAAACATGTATAAAAACAGTGGTGAACTAGTTCCGATGCGAAATCAAAGGACCCAGACCAGACCGCTCTCTAAATGTCTGACAGGACAAAATTAAAGATAATTTGAAGTTTCCTGCAGTCTGAGAAATTGGAGCCAGCTTGACTGTTGGTGTGGTGTAATAATAACTCCATCGCTAGAAGATTTTCGTATAAAGAAACTTTTATGAGTTGCGGCAGCAAAACGTATTTGAAAGAGTGTCCGCGGTAATGCAAAGTTTGAGAACCGCTGGTCTAATGTATTTGTTTCTCACTTGATTTCTGTGTTGATATTTGTTTTGCGATCAAATGTTGGAAGAAAATAAAGGGATCTATTAAATTATAATAGATTAGGTTTCGTTTCAAGGTTTACTCACATTCTTCCAAATATTAAATAACTTTTTCTGCCTGCACATATTAATTCTCTACATTTCTATTCATTGTTCTTGTTTTAAATTGGGGGTCTCAATGACAAAGTAGTTAAGTCGTTTGCCTGTTATACTGAAGGTTGCGGGTTCCAATCCAGAACGAGAGACATGTGCAAGTTTTTCATGAGGTACGGAGTTCGTGCTTTGTGCAATGCTTTCGGCAGATAGGGGCGGAGTCATATGGGGAAACTCGGTGCAATGAAGTCAATCCTTTGCTGTTGGGCCTATTTGGATTTTAATTACGGCTATCTACATAGAAAAAGTGTAAAGCTAAAGGATTGATCTAATGCACAGAGTTTTATTCCAAATGCTTGGATCCTTTTCCGCAGAAATGGCACGTCGTTTGCCGAGAATATTGCAAAAAAAGCAAGAAGTCCATAACTCAGGCAACAATACTAGAGGTCTCTGAAAAAAACATGCACTAGTGAACAGAACGGCGTGGTTCGGATTCAAACCCACGACCTTTAGAACGAAAAGCCACAGGCTTAGACACAGATACCTTCTATATATATATTCCCTGTCAGGAAATATCTTCAAATTATTAGCTTTGTTTCTTCAAGGTTTTTTTCTTAGCTCGTTCTAGTATATATCTGTCTTTATCCTGTTTGATATCTGTCTCTTGCTATCCTGTTTGTATATCTGTCTTTATCCTGTTTATATCTGTTTTATCTGTTTGTATATCTGTCTTTATCCTGTTTGTATATCTATCTGTTTTATCTCTGTTTTACGTATATCTGTCTTATCCTGTTTGTATATCTGTCTTTATCCTGTTTGTATATCTGTCTTTATCCTGTTTGTATATCTGTCTTTATCCTGTTTGTATATCTGTCTTTATCCTGTTTGTATATCTGTCTTTATCCTGTTTGTATATCTGTCTTTATCCTGTTTGTATATCTGTCTTTATCCTGTTTGTATATCGTTTTATCCTGTTTGTATATCTGTCTTTATCCTGTTTGTATATCTGTCTTTATCCTGTTTGTATATCTGTCTTTATCCTGTTTGTATATCTGTCTTTATCCTGTTTGTATATCTGTCTTTATCCTGTTTGTATATCTGTCTTTATCCTGTTTGTATATCTGTCTTTATCCTGTTTGTATATCGCTTGACACATACAACTTCCACAAGAGATTTCCACTGTTGCATGTCTGCTACCTTTCTACCAATTGTTTCCCAAGTCAGGCTACACTCTTTCAGCTTCCATTCTGTAAGTCTTCATGTTTCCTTTGGAATTCCATCCCGTGTATTGCCAGGGCTCACAAGGGGAGCACAGAATAATAACATTGAGACCTACAAGATACGTAGTAAGAGGCGACTGAGGTGGGGCCTAGGGAAGCTACCATAGTAAATACAAAGCGTTTACAGAAATCGGATGTGCTGGCCTACTTGTAGGTGCATAACTGGCACAACATTCAATTGCTCTTAGGCTTGGATCATATAAATGAAATGAAAATCCTGGCATATCCTAAAGGACGTAGCCATCAACTACAGTAAACGAGTCGTTGATTTTCTAGGCACCACTTATACGTTCAGTAGTTTGCCATTGCTTTCTGAACGGGTGGCGCCATCGTCCTTTTGTTAAAATCAACGGAAACAATTTGCAAGCAATTCGCAGCGTGATTCGAACTCAGAACGTCGGGGTTAATATACCGAGTCACTAACCCCTAGGACACAGGAATCATATACAAATCACAAAAAGTGGTTAACAATTGGTTGATATAGAGCGTTCAAAGAAGAAGTTTGGACTTCCGTGTATTTTTTGTTCATCCACTGTCTATCAAAGAGATTACCTAGCCAATGTCTCTGCTGACATACGACAAACATACCCTAATCTATCTCCATCTGCGCTCTTTAATTAATGGTCAACAATAAAACACAGTTTGTTCGTTTTTAAAGCTCTTTGTTTGATATATATCATTTGATGTTTGGTTTAGAACATAGTGTAACAACTGGCAAAATCTAGAGTAGACGAGACAGACGAAGACAGAGAGGAAAATTTTGAATAGTCTGACTTCATGGCACAGTAGAGCGTCAACATCTGAATTGATAAGCAAACACCAAAGATAGAGATTAGAGGAAATCCATGATCGCCTACGCCAGTCGGCACAGCACCTGATGATGATGCTTGATATAATATTTGAGAAGAATATTTGCAGGATACTTCTGAAACATTTTTTAAAAATATCTCCAACTTGTGTATGATCTTGTGTATCATTTTTCATCACTCACTTCTGTACAATAACATTCATAGTACGCTGCTTCATTATATTTACAATTTTGTTTTAAATTGTATTGGTTAGATTTCCATATTTTATTAAGAATTGCGAAAGTTTGACTTGGTTTCTTGATTTTTTTCAAAGATGTCCTTTTCAGAATCGCTATCCTGCGATATTTTGATTGATTGTTTGATAGGGCGATCATCAACAAAACCAACCTTAAATAATGACCATCATGAAACAAGATGATTTGGATAATGCACACAAAACATACTAATCGTCCTCCTTCCCACCGACAATTTACAAAATTAAAAGACGGAAGAGAAGAAGATGATACTGTTTTACTGCCCAGTTTGCACACTTGACCGTGACCTCCGTGTTTGTGGTTAATCTCCAGTAGGACTAGACGCTTGACCTGATGTCAAAGATTGCTTTGAAGGGGCGTAGAAAGAGTTTTCGCTTAGAAATCAAAACGAGCTCCCAAGCTTCAGTGCAGATGGACAGCGTCTAACCTCCTCGCTAGAGGGACAGCAAGTTTCAATTCTATTATATCACTATGATCAGTCACTGTCGACAGTTAAGCAGTCCTTAATTTCTGTTAAGCCATCTACGGTTCTCCAGTCATAAGAGAGTGACTACTTTAGTCACGATCGTTGAATCTGCCAGCTTTGGTAGAGAATTGACTCAAACGATCAGATGGAAGAACGTGTCAATCAGTGAGTGTTAAGAGACGTCGTAAGAGGGTAAATATCTCATTTTTTAAAAAGCATCCTCTCATTCTAGTTCTATTTCTTCCAGCCCTTCGTCTTCCAGAAATAACTTACACAAACCGATCGTCTACTCACTTAATGCGAAAATTCCCTACCTTGTTTGTTCTGTATCCGGTTTCTCCCTTAAATTTTTCATCTAATTTCGTGAACTTATTTCTATTTTCTTGGTTCTCAAACCGTTTTCTCTTGATTATCTCCCTTATCCTAGCTTGCCATTAATTATCTCCCCCGTTCACTAAGGAAAAAAGAAAGTAATAAAAGAACACTATCTTCTATTGGTGAGCTGCAGCTATGCAGGATCACTTCGTTCTAACCAGTCTTCTGTGACACGACATTTCCCGGCACGCGAATTCTAAATCCTCAACTCTCTCACATTTTACTCGCTCTCCTGTGGCGCTAACTCTAGAAGCAATTTTTGTAAATTAGCGTTTAACTGAGAATAGTGTTTGAAAACGGAGACACATAACAAGGAGTGGATGCTAGCAGTTCTTACAGAAGCTGTCAAGTCGCTCAAGTTAGATTTTTCTTAAGGTATAAAAACGACCGCTTAAAATATAAACAGGAGGATGCGTACGCATTTTGTATGATTCATCTTCTAGTTGTGAACTGAATTCCCAACTGTCATTCATGTTACAAGACGTAAGAGAAATGTGGAGGAAAGGTGGAAAGGTTAAGAAATGAGTAGGAAAGTTGAAAAGTTAAGAAATGAGTAGGAAAGTTGAAAAGTTAAGAAATGAGTAGGAAAGTTGGAAAAGTTAAGTAATGAGGAGGAAAAGTTGGAAAAGTTAAGAAATGAGGAGGAAAGTTGAAAAAGTTAAGAAATGAGGAGAAAAAGTTGGAAAAGTTAAGAAATGAAAGGAAAGGTGGAAGAGTTAAGAAATGAGGAGAAAAAGTTGGAAAAGTTAAGAAATGAAAGGGAAAGGTGGAAGAGTTAAGAAATGAGGAGAAAAAGTTGGAAAAGTTCAGAAATGAATGAGAAAGGTGGAAAAGCTGAGTAATGAGGAAGGGCGTTTTAACTTTTTCAAACTAAGAAATGAGGAAGAAAGTTGGAAAAATTAATAAATGGTACAGAAAGTTGAACAAGTTAAGAAATGAGGAATAGAGTTAGAAAAGAAATGAGAAGGAAAGTAGGAAAAGTTGATAAATGAGGAGAAAAGCTGGAAAAGTTAAAATTATAAAGAAGTACAAAGTAACGAAAATTTGAGGAAACGAGTTTATCATGAAGGTTAGATGATAAGTTGGAATAGAGAAAAAATAAAAGTTGTATCCCTTATTTAAGATGAGCACAAGGAGTTTTCTTACAAGAACCCCAGAGGAAGCAACGGAAGTAACGAATATGATCAACAAATAAACCTGTATCTGTTTATTTGTTGATCATATCCCTTATTTAACAAATAATATTGGCATAAATTGGTTGAAGGTCTATGTCCAAACTTTGGTCAAAAAAAAACGGACACAAGAGAGAAAAAAAAGAGAGAGAGAGAGGTAGAGAAGAGAGGCAACAAGCGTGAACAGAAGAAATATTAAAGAATAGATGCAACATTAGAAAGTAGATTAAACAGGGAAGAATAAAAAACAAACAATGGAAAACACGGAAACATTATAAAAACAAAGATAGCAAGACAGGGTAGACATAAATAATAGTGCAGGAAAAACACGGGTATAGTAAATGATCAAGACCACGACCAAAAAGACTGAAGGGTGGGGGAGAGAATGAGAGACACATAAAACCATCCGAGATCCCACAAACATAAGAAATATTGTCCATCTACAACAAAAACCTCAAAATCAGAATCTATAATGAGTAACGATATGTTAAACTATATAAATAACAACTGTTATAAGAAAGAGAAGATGGCGATATTTTGGACACTCCTTGAGAAGAAATGATCAAGGAATATCAAAACATGCATTGAAGTGGGGTGCAAAGGGTTCAAGAAAGAGAGGATGACCTAAGGAGACCCTGATTCGAATTTTGCTGAGAGAGGTAAGAAATATAGGTCTCAGTTCCATAGAGGAGATTAAGCGCGCTGTCCAGGATAGAGCGGTATGGAGAAATTGTTTGCAGGTTCTATGTAACGTATTTTAAAAAAAAGTTAGTTGCATATCTTTTACAGGACTTTGCGAATCAACCACAGTTTTTAACGCTGTTTGTGATTTTTCTAGGCATTATTACGTTCAGTAGTTTGCTATTGCTTTCTGAACAGGTTATGCCATCGTCCTTTTGTAAAAATCCACGGAAACAATTTGCAACCAAACTGTCCGCAGCGTGATTCGAACTCAGAACTCGGGGTTAATAGACATAGTCACTATCCCCTAAGCCATAGACACCGCAGATAGTGGTACAAGAGGAATTATTATTATATTAAATCATATCAGGCAAGGGGATTTAACACAGAAACAGAACGTTATGACTGACGTGGGGATAGACAAGATTACCGTCAAGCCAATTATAAATGTTTAACATGCAGGATAAGGTTTCAGAAATGTTTGGCTTTCCATGTTCGTGTGGTATGTTATTGTCTGTGTAACTGTTCAGTGTTCTCATAGTATGTCTAGGGTTCACGTTGTATGTGACTGTCTGTTTCATTGTCTAGGGTTCATGTTGTATGTGACTGTCTGTTTCATTGTCTTGGGTTCATGTTGTATGTGACTGTCTGTTTCATTGTCTAGGGTTCATGTGTATGTGACTGTCTGTTTCATTGTCTAGAGTTCAGTTGTGTGACTGTCTGTTTCATTGTCTAGGGTTCATGTTGTATGTGACTGTCTGTTTCATTGTCTAGTGTTCATGTTGTATGTGACTGTCTGTTTCATTGTCTAGGGTTCATGTTGTATGTGACTGTCTGTTTCATTGTCTAGTGTTCATGTTGTATGTGACTGTCTGTTTCATTGTCTAGGGTTCATGTTGTATGTGACTGTCTGTTTCATTGTCTTGGGTTCATGTTGTATGTGACTGTCTGTTTCATTGTCTAGGTTTCATGTTGTATGTGACTGTCTGTTTCATTGTCTAGAGTTCACGTTGTATGTGACTGTCTGTTTCATTGTCTAGGGTTCATGTTGTATGTGACTGTCTGTTTCATTGTCTAGTGTTCATGTTGTATGTGACTGTCTGTTTCATTGTCTAGGGTTCATGTTGTATGTGACTGTCTGTTTCATTGTCTAGTGTTCATGTTGTATGTGACTGTCTGTTTCATTGTCTTGGGTTCATGTTGTATGTGACTGTCTGTTTCATTGTCTAGGGTTCATGTTGTATGTGACTGTCTGTTTCATTGTCTAGGGTTCATGTTGTATGTGACTGTCTGTTTCATTGTCTAGAGTTCAGTTGTTGTGACTGTCTGTTTCATTGTCTAGGGTTCATGTTGTATGTGACTGTCTGTTTCATTGTCTAGGGTTCATGTTGTATGTGACTGTCTGTTTCATTGTCTAGGGTTCATGTTGTATGTGACTGTCTGTTTCATTGTCTAGGTTCACGTCGTATGTGACTGTCTGTTTCATTGTCTAGGGTTCACGTCGTATGTGACTGTCTGTTTCATTGTCTAGGGTTCATGTTGTATGTGACTGTCTGTTTCATTGTCTAGGGTTCATGTTGTATGTGACTGTCTGTTTCATTGTCTAGTGTTCACGTTGTATGTGACTGTCTGTTTCATTGTCTAGGGTTCATGTTGTATGTGACTGTCTGTTTCATTGTCTAGGGTTCATGTTGTATGTGACTGTCTGTTTCATTGTCTAGTGTTCATGTTGTATGTGACTGTCTGTTTCATTGTCTAGTGTTCATGTTGTATGTGACTGTCTGTTTCATTGTCTAGTGTTCACGTTGTATGTGACTGTCTGTTTCATTGTCTAGGGTTCACGTCGTATGTGACTGTCTGTTTCATTGTCTAGTGTTCATGTTGTATGTGACTGTCTGTTTCATTGTCTAGTGTTCATGTTGTATGTGACTGTCTGTTTCATTGTCTAGTGTTCATGTTGTATGTGACTGTCTGTTTCATTGTCTTGGGTTCATGTTGTATGTGACTGTCTGTTTCATTGTCTAGGGTTCAGTTGTATGTGACTGTCTGTTTCATTGTCTGGAGTTCATGTTGTATGTGACTGTCTGTTTCATTGTCTAGGGTTCATGTTGTATGTGACTGTCTGTTTCATTGTCTAGGTTTCATGTTGTATGTGACTGTCTGTTTCATTGTCTAGGGTTCACGTTGTATGTGACTGTCTGTTTCATTGTCTAGGGTTCAGGTTGTATGTGACTGTCTGTTTCATTGTCTAGGGTTCATGTTGTATGTGACTGTCTGTTTCATTGTCTAGGGTTCACGTTGTATGTGACTGTCTGTTTCATTGTCTAGGGTTCACGTTGTATGTGACTGTCTGTTTCATTGTCTAGGGTTCATGTTGTATGTGACTGTCTGTTTCATTGTCTAGGGTTCATGTTGTATGTGACTGTCTGTTTCATTGTCTAGGGTTCATGTTGTATGTGACTGTCTGTTTCATTGTCTAGGGTTCATGTTGTATGTGACTGTCTGTTTCATTGTCTAGGGTTCATGTTGTATGTGACTGTCTGTTTCATTGTCTAGGGTTCATGTTGTATGTGACTGTCTGTTTCATTGTCTAGGGTTCATGTTGTATGTGACTGTCTGTTTCATTGTCTAGGTTTCATGTTGTATGTGACTGTCTGTTTCATTGTCTAGGGTTCATGTTGTATGTGACTGTCTGTTTCATTGTCTAGAGTTCATGTTGTATGTGACTGTCTGTTTCATTGTCTAGTGTTCATGTTGTATGTGACTGTCTGTTTCATTATCTAGTGTTCATGTTGTATGTGACTGTCTGTTTCATTATCTAGGGTTCATGTTGTATGTGACTGTCTGTTTCATTGTCTAGGGTTCATGTTGTATGTGACTGTCTGTTTCATTGTCTAGGGTTCATGTTGTATGTGACTGTCTGTTTCATTGTCTAGGGTTCATGTTGTATGTGACTGTCTGTTTCATTGTCTAGGGTTCATGTTGTATGTGACTGTCTGTTTCATTGTCTAGAGTTCACGTTGTATGTGACTGTCTGTTTCATTGTCTAGGGTTCATGTTGTATGTGACTGTCTGTTTCATTGTCTAGTGTTCACGTTGTATGTGACTGTCTGTTTCATTGTCTAGGTTCATGTGTAGTAGTGACTGTCTGTTTCATTGTCTAGGGTTCATGTTGTATGTCTTTTACTTTCTTTCTTTTCTCCAATCCTTTTTTATCTCACAGCGTCAGGATAAGAAGAAATTTCTAGAACGCACCCTTGTGTGCACTTCATAAATAGTGTTTCTCGTTGCCTCTGTTATCTCTGAGGTCCACCTGTTGAGTGGTCGGTCTTTTGCTTTGCTTCCATTGTATCGGAGCAACATTGTTCTTTGAGGTGTACTGTCTGTTGGTAATCTACTGATGTGGCCGAACCATGCTGTTTCTTGATAAAGTTCAGTACTGATGTTGTACTCACTTTTTCCTGATGTCTTCTTTTCTCAGGAAAAGTGGTCATCAGTTGTATGTTATTGTCGGTTTTTGTCCAAGGTTCATGTTGTATGTGACTATGTTCAAGGTTCATGTTGTATGTGACTATGTTCAAGGTGCATGTTGTATGTGACTTTGCGTTTCACTTCCTGGGTTTATGTTGTATATTATTGTCTGTTTTGTTGACCAGCGTTCATGTTGTATGTGACTGTCTCTCAGATTACAAATGTGCTCCGGTGGAACATTAGATAAATTGTAGTTAGAGGTAGAGGTAGAGAGAGAGAGAGAAAGAGAAGAGAGAGAGAGAGAGAGAAAGTTAGAGAGAGAAAGTGATAGAGAAATGAGACAACGATGAATATAAACTATAGACCTGTCATCACAGTGATTTGCTCCCACTTCTGAGAGCACGGTATGAAATTATATAGGACACAGGAATTAAGGATGTTTGCCCGAAGCTGTCGACACGCATGTGCAACTAATCGGTTTTATTTTCTACTCAACTGGCACCATTACTACCACACCCAAAGATCAAGATGGAAGTGAAAAGACAGATGATAAAAAGTATTTTCTACCAACACTTTGTTACCAGTGCCAAACTTGGTCTCTTACAGCAACACACCACAAAAAACTTACCACATGTGAAATGAAATGCGAGAGGAAGGCGGCAGGGATCACCAGGAAAGATTACGAAACGAGGGCATTAGAAACAGAGTGGGCACAACTTCGTGCACCGAATAAATTGAAAGATAACAAATGCAGTATATTGGACATTTAATGAGAATAGAATACAATCAACAGCCAACAATAGCGTAAAATAAAAAGAGACCAGGTACTAGAGCAAAGGTAAGACCCAAAAAAACGATGGATAGACAATATAAAGACCACACTAAATAAACACGGATATAACACAATGGCGACTCATCTGGCTCTGGTACGCAAATTAAAGCTCTGACCCCTACGCTTAACGACAAGAGTGGACAACTAATTTCATTATTCACCTTGTGAAAGACAATATGCAAATAGAAAAAAGTGTTGACCTTATCGAATTGTTGAACACCATATATTTCCATCTTGAAGCGCCGCGCTACCACGTTTCTCAAAACTTAGGACATATGAACAACATCTTAACATGCAGTCTTAACTAATAGATCCTGCTATTCCAGGTTGAACTTTATTTGCATTTGTAAAACAGATTTCAATGTCACACTATATGAATGTAAATGTAATTTTTTAAGCTTGTTAAGTTCACGATCCAAATACCAAGTTGTAGATAATACTTCAAGTCCTTGAACTGTCAACGAGACGGCATGAATCCAACAATACTGTTTCACAAATATTCTCTTCATCTGTCGTCCGTGCCCATCACAAAAGCTTCTTTGTACGTGTAAATGCAAAACATCCCTGGTTTTAACTGCACGGAACAATAGAAGCAATCTAGAGTTACTGCTGTCATATTTGGTCACGCATGATTTCATCCCAGTAAACTGAATTATCGCCATCTAGTTATGAATTTTACTTAACCGTACGCTGACGTTGCGAGGTCAACGTACGGCCGTTTTTAATCTTTGAAGCATCGATAGAAGGGAAGACTGCAGTAAAACTATATATGTAGCAATGGCGAAACACGTAAAAACAAAGTACTGTAGTTTTACAAAGTAAAAATACAATAACAATACACAGAAATGTTTCAACGAAAAGGTCTTTATCAATCAAAGATACCAGAAGTGTAGAAATTCATTTTTATACGGCACACAACTTATAGAATCAGACAATAAACTCATAAAGTCCCTAAAGTGAAAATAAAATGTGACTAAAAAATGAATAAAGAAATAAATGCAAGAAACTAGTAGTTACTGTGTATTGTTATTGTATTTGTACTTTGTAAAACTACAGTACTTTGTTTTGACTTGTCTCTGCATAATCTCATAGCAACGCGTGCTTTCATCAATCTATAGAGGAGCAGAATCAGTACCTTTAGAACTAGGGTGAGCATCTAGCTTCTACGCCACGGAAGAAATGAAAAATAACAGAATACAGGGGTAGCTATTTGAGGCGTGCTTACTATCGATAACTGGAATGGCTATGCAGATCGACTGCTGTAGAATAAGAACGTGTTTAATATCCCGACGCCCGTCTGCCCAGCGTGTTCGTACCGCGTTGGACTACGGGTGACTATCCTCTGTGTGTGCGGGTTCAATTCCGCGGGATGGCAGAAAAAGCCACAGATTCCCCAGATTTACGGTGTTCGTGGCACCGAACCGAAGGGTTACGATGTCCATGGCACCGAGCCGAAGAGCTGAAAAGCTCAAGTGCTTCTGGATCGGTAAAAAAAAGAAGGAAATATCCGATAGTTCCAGTGGGAACGAATCTAATATCAATGGAGCTAGAGGCAATCACTTTATATCTATCTACCCCCCAGAGACCACCATTAATACATTTACCAGCGCTCAAGTTTCATGACATAATATATTTCATTGAGAATCTGAAATGTTGGCAGTGCGGTACATTATCCAGAACGAAGTTAATGTTTAATATCATGTTTTGATATATAGATTAATTTTTAAATAAAATCGTTTGACTGGTACGAAATGGGCATACGTCAAAACCGTGGCTATAAACTTATACTATTTGAAATACTCCATTCATCGTAAACACTTCAATGTGACATACATCCACTTACAACATATTTGTTCCTGTGGAACGATCCTCAACGTTCGAATAATTTACTGCAGAGAACAGTGTACACATACAATATGATTATGGCAAGACCGACGATAGCTCAGTCATAAACATCTCCCAGGTATAATCCACCATATCACGAAGAAAGCACATACATATATGTTTCACTGCTTAACCTTTCAACAAAGGGTCTACCTGGAGAGTCCTTATCAAAATGTCATGATTGCTTTCGAAATGGTTTTTAATACAGGATTGTATACATCTTCAGTCTCAACAAATAGTCAAGCAAGGACAATAGTAACAATAATTAATGATAGCTCATATACCTGTCGTTATGTGTTTGATAACTTCCTTCTTATCGAGTACCGTACCGTACTTCCCTCAATAAAAGCGATGTATAGGAATGCTAGCAATTTATTCCCTTTCTTTTATTAGGAATTTTTATTGATGAAAAATGAAGTGGAAAACAAGTGTGTGTTGATTGTAGACCAAACAAAGCAACTGTTGGTGGACGTACCGACAGAAGGTGAAATAAAACAACAATTTCAGTAGGTAAACATGATCTTTGATACCATTTTCTATTGCAAAAATTAAAAAATGTACTATTAAATATATTTTATTGCGGCAAAAAGGAATGGGGTGGGGGTGTCGTAGTTGAAAACTGAATTAGTGACGAGTGCTGTGGAAACTAAAAGGTTCGAATCATCTTGGGTAAAAAGTTATAAGTGTGAACACTGTTGACTATACGAGACCCTGATGATTTCTTATACTTGGGAGTAAGGCTTGCCTAAATGGCTAGGAAAATTATGATTTGCAGCCCAGCCACTCCACGAAGCTGATGAACGTAAGTGAACAACATCGCCGGAGTTTGGCACTAGCAGAAGTTGTCAGGGCGTCACTGAAAGCAATGAAAGACTGACTGCATATGGACATTACATTCATCGAGATTCTTAATCTCGGGATTTACTCCCATTACCTTCCCCATCAGAGGGTATGGCTGCGAGGCAGTTGTGACTATACAAACACGTGAAATCTTATACAAGGGAGGTAAGAATTTCCAAGACAACACTAACATCATTTAGTTAAATACCATGGGAAATAAGAATTTCCAAGATGGTTGAATCGGGGGCTCCAGCAACATAGACCGACTAGCCAGACGGGGAAAACGAAATTTCATGCTTAATGGTGGGGCGCTGCTTTTGTATATGTTGATAAACACTTTTGTCTTTTTTGCAACTTTACAAAATTCTATGATTCCTGGTTATTTATTGCAGAAAAATTTAATATTGATATTCCTGAGCTTTTAAAAATGAATTTCTAACATAATATAACCTGATTTAGTATGTTAATAATACTGATATTCCTGAGCTTAAACTGAATTTCTAACATAATATAACCTGATTTAGCATGTTAATAATACTGATATTCCTGAGCTTTAAACTGAATTTCTAACATAATATAACCTTGATTTAGTATGTTAATAATACTGATATTCCTGAGCTTTAAACTAATTTCAACATAATATAACCTTGATTTAGTATGTTAATAATATTGATATTCCTGAGCTTTAAACTGAATTTGTAACATAATATAACCTTGATTTAGTATGTTAATAATATTGATATTCCTGAGCTTTAAACTGAATTTCTAACATAATATAACCTTGATTTAGCATGTTAATAATACTGATATTCCTGAGTGTTAAACTGAATTTCTAACATAATATAACCTTGATTTAGTATGTTAATAATACTGATATTCCTGAGCTTTAAACTGAATTTCTAACATAATATAACCTTGATTTAGTATGTTAATAATATTGATATTCCTGAGCTTTAAACTGAATTTGTAACATAATATAACCTTGATTTAAAATGTTAATAATATTGATATTCCTGAGCTTTAAACTGAATTTGTAACATAATATAACCTTGATTTAGTATGTTAATAATATTGATATTCCTGAGCTTTAAACTGAATTTGTAACATAATATAACCTTGATTTAGTATGTTAATAATACTGATATTCCTGAGCTTTAAACTGAATTTGAAATAATATAACCTGATTTAGATGTTAATAATATTGATATTCCTGAGCTTTAAACTGAATTTGTAACATAATATAACCTTGATTTTAGTTAATAATACTGATATTCCTGAGCTTTAAACTGAATTTGTAAATAATATAACCTTGATTTAGTATGTTAATAATATTTATATTCCCGAGCTTTAAACTGAATTTTAAATAATATAACCTTGATTTAGTATGTTAATAATATTGATATTCCTGAGCTTTAAACTGAATTTGTAACAAAAATAACCTTGATTTAGTATGTTAATAATACTGATATTCCTGAGCTTTAAACTGAATTTGTAACATAATATAACCTTGATTTAGTATGTTAATAATACTGATATTCCTGAGCTTTAAACTGAATTTGTAAATAATATAACCTTGATTTAGCATGTTAATAATATTGATATTCCTGAGCTTTAAACTGAATTTGTAACATAATATAATCTTGATTTAGCATGTTAATAATATTGATATTCCTGAGCTTTAAACTGAATTTGTAACATAATATAACATTGATTTAGTATGTTAATAATATTGATATTCCTGAGCTTTAAACTGAATTTGTAAATAAAAAATAACATTGATTTAGTATGTTAATAATATTGATATTCTGAGCTTTAAACTGAATTTGTAAAATAATATAACATTGATTTAGTATGTTAATAATATTGATATTCCCGAGTTTTTTAAAATGAATTTGTAAAATAATATAAAATTGATTTAGTATGTTAATAATATTGATATTCCCGAGCTTTAAACTGAATTTTAAACATAATATAACCTTTTATTTAGTATGTTAATAATATTGATATTCCTGAGTTTTAAAAATAAATTTGTAAATAATATAACCTTGATTTAGTATGTTAATAATATTGATATTCCTGAGCTTTAAACTAAATTTGTAACATAATATAACCTTGATTTAGTATGTTAATAATATTGATATTCCTGAGCTTTAAACTAAATTTGTAACATAATATAACATTGATTTAGTATGTTAATAATATTGATATTCCTGAGCTTTAAACTAAATTTGTAACATAATATAACCTTGATTTAGCATGTTAATAATACTGATATTCCTGAGCTTTAAACTGAATTTGTAACATAATATAACCTTGATTTAGCATGTTAATAATACTGATATTCCTGAGCTTTAAACTGAATTTGTAAATAATATAAAACCCTTTATTTAACATGTTAATAATATTGATATTCTGAGCTTTAAACCGAATTTGTAACATAATATAACCTTGATTTAGTATGTTAATAATACTGATATTCCTGAGCTTTAAACTAAATTTGTAAATAAATATAACCTTGATTTAGTATGTTAATAATACTGATATTCCTGAGCTTTAAACTGAATTTGTAACATAATATAACCTTGATTTAGTATGTTAATAATATTGATATTCCTGAGCTTTAAACTGAATTTCTAACATAATATAACCTTGATTTAGCATGTTAATAATACTGATATTCCTGAGCTTTAAACTGAATTTGTAAAATAATATAACCTTGATTTAGCATGTTAATAATACTGATATTCCTGAGCTTTAAAAATGAATTTGTAAATAATATAACCTGATTTAGATGTTAATAATATTGATATTCCTGAGCTTAAACTGAATTTGTAACATAATATAACCTTGATTTAGTATGTTAATAATACTGATATTCCTGAGCTTTAAAATAAATTTGTAAAATAATATAACCTTTTATTTAGTATGTTAATAATACTGATATTCCTGAGCTTTTAAACTGAATTTGTAACATAATATAACCTTGATTTAGTATGTTAATAATATTGATATTCCTGAGCTTTAAACTGAATTTCTAACATAATATAACCTTGATTTAGCATGTTAATAATACTGGGTATTCCTGAGCTTTAAACTGAATTTGTAAATAATATAACCTTTATTTAGCATGTTAATAATACTGATATTCCCGAGCTTAAACTGAATTTGTAACATAATATAACCTTGATTTAGCATGTTAATAATATTGATATTCCTGAGCTTTAAACTGAATTTGTAACATAATATAACCTTGATTTAGTATGTTAATAATACTGATATTCCTGAGCTTTAAACTAAATTTGTAACATAATATAACCTTGATTTAGTATGTTAATAATACTGATATTCCTGAGCTTTAAACTGAATTTGTAACATAATATAACCTTGATTTAGTATGTTAATAATATTGATATTCCTGAGCTTTAAACTGAATTTCTAACATAATATAACCTTGATTTAGCATGTTAATAATACTGATATTCCTGAGTTTAAAAATGAATTTGTAACATAATATAACCTTGATTTAGCATGTTAATAATACTGATATTCCTGAGCTTTAAACTGAATTTGTAAATAATATAACCTTTATTTAACATGTTAATAATACTGATATTCCTGAGCTTTAAACTGAATTTCTAACATAATATAACCTTGATTTAAATATGTTTAAAAATATTGATATTCTGAGCTTTAAACTGAATTTGTAACATAAATAACCTTGATTTAGCATGTTAATAAACTGATATTCCTGAGTTTTAAACTGAATTTGAACATAATATAACCTTGATTTAGTATGTTAATAATACTGATATTCCTGAGCTTTAAACTGAATTTGTAACATAATATAACCTTGATTTAGTATGTTAATAATATTGATATTCCTGAGCTTTAAAATGAATTTGTAAATAATATAACCTTGATTTAGTATGTTAATAATACTGATATTCCTGAGCTTTAAACTGAATTTGTAACATAATATAACCTTGATTTAACATGTTAATAATATTGATATTCCTGAGCTTTAAACTGAATTTGTAACATAATATAACCTTGATTTAGTATGTTAATAATATTGATATTCCTGAGCTTTAAACTGAATTTGTAACATAATATAACCTTGATTTAACATGTTAATAATACTGATATTCCTGAGCTTTAAACTAAATTTGTAACATAATATAACCTTGATTTTTTAAAATGTTAATAATATTGATATTCCTGAGTTTTTAACTGAATTTGTAACATAATATAACCTTGATTTAGTATGTTAATAAATTGATATTCCCTGAGCTTTAAACTGAATTTGTAAAATAATATAACCTTTTATTTAGTATGTTAATAATATTGATATTCCCGAGTTTAAACTGAATTTGTAAATAATATAACCTTTGATTTAACATGTTAATAATACTGATATTCCTGAGCTTTAAACTGAATTTGTAACATAATATAACCTGATTTAAATGTTAATAATATTGATATTCCTGGGGCTTTAAACTGAATTTGTAAATAATATAACCTTGATTTAGTATGTTAATAATATTGATATTCCTGAGCTTTAAACTGAATTTGTAACATAATATAACCTTGATTTAGATGTTAAATATTGATATTCCTGAGCTAAACTGAATTTGTAACATAATATAACCTGATTTAACATGTTAATAATATTGATATTCCTGAGCTTTAAACTGAATTTGTAACATAATATAACCTTGATTTAGTATGTTAATAATATTGATATTCCCGAGCTTTTAAACTGAATTTGAAAATAATATAACCTGATTTAACATGTTAATAATACTGATATTCCTGAGCTTTAAACTGAATTTGTAACATAATATAACCTTGATTTAACATGTTAATAATATTGATATTCCCGAGTTTAAACTGAATTTGTAACATAATATAACCTTGATTTAGTATGTTAATAATATTGATATTCCTGAGCTTTAAACTGAATTTGTAAATATAATATAACCTTGATTTAGTATGTTAATAATATTGATATTCCCGAGCTTTTAAAATGAATTTGTAACATAATAAACCTTTATTTAACATGTTAATAATATTGATATTCCTGAGTTTAAACTGAATTCTAACATAATATAACTTGATTTAGCATGTTAATAATACTGATATTCCCGAGCTTTAAAAATGAATTTGTAACATAATATAAACCTTGATTTAATAGTTAGTAATATTGATATTCCTGAGCTTTTAAAACTGAATTTTTAAAATAATATAACCTTGATTTAAATGTTAATAATATTGATATTCTTGAGCTGAACATAATATAACCTTGATTTAACATGTTAATAATACTGATATTCCTGAGCTTTAAACTGAATTTGTAACATAATATAACCTTGATTTAGTATGTTAATAATACTGATATTCCTGAGCTTTAAAACTGAATTTTTAACATAAATAAACCTTGATTTAGTATGTTAATAATATTATATTCCTGAGCTTTAACTAAATTTGTAACATAATATAACCTTGATTTAACATGTTAATAATACTGATATTCCTGAGCTTTAAACTAAATTTTTTTAAAATAATATAACCTTGATTTAGCATGTTAATAATATTGATATTCCCGAGCTTTAAACTGAATTTGTAAATAATATAACCTGATTTAGTATGTTAATACATTGATATTCCTGAGCTTTAAACTGAATTTGTAAATAAATATAAATTTTATTTAGTATGTTAATAATTGATATTCCTGAGCTTTAAACTGAATTTGTAACATAATATAACCTTGATTTAGCATGTTAATAATATTGATATTCCTGAGCTTTAAACTAAATTTGTAACATAATATAACCTTGATTTAACATGTTAATAATACTGATATTCCTGGGGCTTTAAACTGAATTTGTAAATAAAAACCTTGATTTAACATGTTAATAATATTGATATTCCCGAGCTTTAAACTGAATTTGTAATATAATATAACCTTGATTTAACATGTTAATAATACTGATATTCCTGAGCTTTAAACTGAATTTGTAACATAATATAACCTTGATTTAACATGTTAATAATACTGATATTCCTGAGCTTTAAACTGAATTTGTAACATAATATAACCTTGATTTAACATGTTAATAATACTGATATTCCCGAGCTTTTAAACTGAATTTTTTAACATAATATAACCTTGATTTATCATGTTAATAATATTGATATTCCCGAGCTTTAACTGAATTTGTAAATAATATAACCTTGATTTATATGTTAATAATATTGATATTCTGAGCTTTAAAACTGAATTTGTAACATAATATAACCTTTTATTTAACATGTTAATAATATTGATATTCCTGAGCTTTAAACTGAATTTGTAACATAATATAACCTTGATTTTAGTATAATAATATTGATATTCCTGAGCTTTAAACTAAATTTGTAACATAATATAACCTTTATTTAGATGTTAATAATATTGATATTCCCGAGCTTTAAACTGAATTTGTAACATAATATAACCTTGATTTAGTATGTTAAAAATTGATATTCCTGAGTTTAAACTGAATTTGTAAAATAATATAACCTTGATTTAACATGTTAATAATAATTTATATTCCTGAGCTTTAAACTGAATTTGTAACATAAATAACCTGATTTAACATGTTAATAATATTTATATTCCTGAGCTTTAAACTGAATTTGTAACATAATATAACCTTTTATTTAGTATGTTAATAATATTGATATTCCTGAGCTTTAAACTGAATTTAAAAATAATATAACCTTGATTTAGTATGTTAATAATATGATATTCTGAGCTTTAAACTGAATTTCTAACATAATATAAACTTGATTTAGTATGTTAATAATATTGATATTCCTGAGCTTTAAACTGAATTTCTAACATAATATAACCTGATTTAAATGTTAATAATATTGATATTCCCGAGTTTAAACTGAATTTGTAAAATAATATAACCTTTTATTTTAAAATGTTAATAATATTGATATTCCCGGGGTTTAAACTGAATTTGTAAATAATATAACCTTGATTTAACATGTTAATAATATTGATATTCTGAGCTTTAAACTGAATTTGTAAATAATATAACCTGATTTAAATGTTAATAATATTGATATTCCCGAGTTTAAACTGAATTTGTAAATAATATAACCTTGATTTAGTATGTTAATAATATTGATATTCCTGAGCTTTAAACTGAATTTGTAACATAATATAACCTTGATTTAGAATGTTAATAATACTGATATTCCTGAGCTTTAAACTGAATTTCTAACATAATATAACCTTGATTTAACATGTTAATAATATTGATATTCCTGAGCTTTAAACTGAATTTGTAACATAATATAACCTTGATTTAGTATGTTATCAATACTGATATTCCTGAGCTTTAAAAATGAATTTGTAAATAATATAACTTGATTTAACATGTTAATAATATTGATATTCCTGAGCTTTAAACTGAATTTGTAAACATAATATAAAACCCTTTATTTAGTATGTTAATAATACTGATATTCCCGAGCTTTAAACTGGGAAATTTTTACATAATATAACCTGATTTAACATGTTAATAATATTGATATTCCTGAGCTTTAAAAATGAATTTGTAACATAATATAACCTTTATTTAGTATGTTAATAATACTGATATTCCTGAGCTTTTTTAAAATGAATTTGTAACATAATATAACCTTGATTTAGTATGTTAATAATATTGATATTCCTGAGCTTTAAACTGAATTTGTAACATAATATAACCTTGATTTAAAATGTTAATAATATTGATATTCCTGAGCTTTAAACTGAATTTGTAACATAATATAACCTTGATTTAACATGTTAATAATACTGATATTCCTGAGCTTTAAACTGAATTTGTAACATAATATAACCTGATTTAAAGAATAATATTGATATTCCTGAGCTTTTAAACTGAATTTGTAAAATAATATAACCTGATTTAGTATGTTTAAAAATACTGATATTCCTGAGCTTAAACTGAATTTGTAACAAAAATATAACCCGATTTAACATGTTAATAAATTTTTTATTCCTGAGCTTTAAACTGAATTTGTAAAATAATATAACCTTTTATTTAGTATGTTAATAATACTGATATTCCTGAGCTTTAAACTGAATTTGTAACATAATATAACCTTGATTTAGAATGTTAATAATATTGATATTCCTGAGCTTTAAACTGAATTTGTAACATAATATAACCTTGATTTAACATGTTAATAATATTGATATTCCTGAGCTTTAAACTGAATTTGTAACATAATATAACCTTTATTTAAATGTTAATAATACTGATATTCCTGAGCTTTAAACTGAATTTGTAACATAATATAACCTTGATTTAACATGTTAATAATATTGATATTCCTGAGCTTTAAACTGAATTTGTAACATAATATAACCTTGATTTAACATGTTAATAATATTGATATTCCTGAGCTTTAAACTGAATTTGTAAACATAAAATAACCTTGATTTATATTAATAATATTGATATTCCTAGCTTAAACTGAATTTGTAAATAATATAACATTGATTGATGTTAATAATACTGATATTCTGAGCTTTAAACTGAATTTGTAACATAATATAAACCTTGATTTAACATGTTAATAATATTGATATTCCCGAGCTTTAAAAATGAATTTGTAACATAATATAACCTTGATTAACATGTTAATAATATTGATATTCCCGAGCTTTTTAAAATGAATTTGTAACATAATATAACCTTTGATTTAGTATGTTAATAAATATTATATTCCTGAGCTTTAAACTGAATTTGTAAATAAAATAACATTGATTTAGTATGTTAATAATATTGATATTCCTGAGCTTTAAACTGAATTTGTAACATAATATAACCTTGATTTAGTATGTTAATAAATTGATATTCTGAGTTCAAAATGAATTTGTAAAAATAATATAACCTTGATTTAGATGTTAATAATACTGATATTCCTGAGCTTTAAACTGAATTCAACAAATATAAACTTGATTTAGTATGTTAATAAACTGATATTCCCGAGTTTTTTTAAATGAATTTGTAACATAATATAACCTTTATTTAGTATGTTAATAATATTGATATTCTGAGCTTTAAACTGAATTTCTAAATAATATAAACTTTATTTAGTATGTTAATAATATTGATATTCCTGAGTTTTTAAAAATGAATTTCTAAATAATATAAACTTGATTTAGTATGTTAATAAATTGATATTCCTGAGCTTTAAACTGAATTTTTAACATAATATAAACTTGATTTAGTATGTTAATAATATTGATATTCCTTATATTTAAACTGAATTTCTAACATAATATAAACTTGATTTAGTATGTTAATAATATTGATATTCCTGAGCTTTAAACTCAATTTCTAACATAATATAAACTTGATTTAGTATGTTAATAATATTGATATTCCCTTTTATTTAAACTGAATTTCTAACATAATATAAACTTGATTTAGTATGTTAATAATATTGATATTCCTGAGCTTTAAACTGAATTTCTAACATAATATAAACTTGATTTAGTATGTTAATAATATTGATATTCCTTATATTTAAACCAATTTCTAACATAAAAATAAACTTGATTTAGATGTTAATAATATTGATATTCCTGAGCTTTAAACTGAATTTCTAACATAATATAAACTTGATTTAGTATGTTAATAATATTGATATTCCTGAGTTTAAACAATTTTTAACATAATATAAACTTGATTTAGTATGTTAATAATATTGATATTCCTTATATTTAAACTGAATTTCTAACATAATATAAACTTGATTTAGTATGTTAATAATATTGATATTCATGAGCTTTAAACTGAATTTCTAACATAATATAAACTTGATTTAGTATGTTAATAATATTGATATTCCTTATATTTAAACTGAATTTCTAACATAATATAAACTTGATTTAGTATGTTAATAATATTATTTCCCGAGCTTTAAAAATGAATTTCTAACATAATATAAACTTGATTTAGTATGTTAATAATATTGATATTCCTTATATTTAAACTGAATTTCTAACATAATATAAACTTGATTTAGTATGTTAATAATATTGATATTCCTGAGCTTTAAACTGAATTTCTAACATAATATAAACTTGATTTAGTATGTTAATAATATTGATATTCCTTATATTTAAACTGAATTTCTAAATAAATAAACTTGATTTAGTATGTTAATAAATTTATATTCCTGAGCTTTAAACTGAATTTCTAACATAATATAAAAATTGATTTAGTATGTTAATAATATTGATATTCCTTATATTTAAACTGAATTTCTAACATAATATAAACTTGATTTAGTATGTTAATAATATTGATATTCCTTATATTTAAACTGAATTTCTAAAAATAATATAAAAATTGATTTAGTATGTTAATAATATTGATATTCCTGAGCTTTAAACTGAATTTCTAACATAATATAAACTTGATTTAGTATGTTAATAATATTGATATTCTTTATATTTAAAAATGAATTTCTAACATAATATAAACTTTATTTAGTATGTTAATAATATTGATATTCCTGAGCTTTAAACTGAATTTCTAAAATAATATAAAACTTGATTTAGTATGTTATAAATTGATATTCCTTATATTTAAACTGAATTTCTAACATAATATAAACTTGATTTAGTATGTTAATAATATTGATATTCCTGAGCTTTAAACTGAATTTCTAACATAATATAAACTTGATTTAGTATGTTAATAATATTGATATTCCTTATATTTAAACTGAATTTCTAACATAATATAAACTTGATTTAGTATGTTAATAATATTGATATTCATGAGCTTTAAACTGAATTTCTAACATAATATAAACTTGATTTAGTATGTTAATAATATTGATATTCCTTATATTTAAACTGAATTTCTAACATAATATAAACTTGATTTAGTATGTTAATAATATTGATATTCCTTATATATAAACTTGATTTAGTATGTTGTGTTGTTTTTAAAAATGAATTAGTCTATATACAACAATACTGGAATGTAAGGATCACGCGACAGTTGTGGTCTTACTTCCTAGAATTTTTACCTGAGCCCTCCGGCAGTATCTTATCGTAGGCCACGGTTGAATCTAAAATAAACTTTAAGAGATCAACCATCTGATAAAGCAGAACCCAGCTACGAGACAAACAAAATTGAAAAAAACTGATCAAAATTGTATTTAAAAACAGAGATATATATTCATTCACTTCAAATTTTTTTTATTATCTATTCTGTTTCATCAAATACATTCATTGCTGAAAAATGGAATTTATATCCTTAATGCTGCATCAAGATTGCATCTTTCCTTGAATTTTACACTTCAACAGGTGAGTTGCAAAGGTGGAAAAAATATTATAGCAATAAATCTTTCACACAAAAATCACCTCCAGGTGAAACACCATTTGACTGTGACAACTTGACAGTTAATAAAACAACTAAACGAAAAACGCATATGGTGAAATGTATCATTTGAGAAAAATGGTGAAAATTGTTTTAGACTTTGAAATTTAATATCTTAAAACGTAGAGTTTTTAGAACGAGTGAAGAGAAAAAAACAACCGTAAATAAATTTGATCTTGAAATGTGGAGAGATGCTGGTATACACATATCATATAATGATTTGGACATGTGAAGGGTTACAGTTCCTACAGTTCTGTATCTGAGAATTTTGTGAAGAAATAAATTGATGAATGTTTTTTTGCTATCTTCTAGTTTCTGACTCGAGAATGAACGAGGCAACAAGTTACTTCTGTATAGGTTAATGTTAACCATGAGTGTCTGGTTCAACCTCCGCGGTAGGAAATTTAGAAGCTGATTCTTGTCCATGGATTTTGTGACTGTAAAATTAGACCCCACCGATCAGAAAGCAATGAGAAACTACTTAACGTATAAGTGGTGCCTAGAAAATAAATGACTTTTTTACTGTGGTTGATGGATTAATCTTGTAAAAGATATGCCACGATTTTCATTTTTCGTAGGATAATGTATGGGGTTCGTTGTAACGTGGAGGCAAAGTGTTTGTTCCAAGGGTACTCGTTCGTTCCTCGAGTGGAAGGATAGAAAGATTTGTTTTTTTGCAGAGATCGCTGATTTCAATGTCGTGAGAGAAAGTTCATAGTTATATCGGAGACGGACGATAAACGTAGGCCCTGATTTCAAGTTGAATACGTACAAAAATCCATGGCCCTGATTTCAAGTTGAATACGTACAAAAATCCATGGCAGAGGAACATCAATAAGAGCAGGCTTCTAGTCGGGAAACATCAATAAGAGCAGGCTTCTAGTCGGGAAACATTAATAAGAGCAGGCTTCTAGTCGGGAAACATTAATAAGAGCAGGCTTCTAGTCGGGAAACATCAATAAGAGCAGGCTTCTAGTGAGGAAACATCAATAAGAGCAGGCTTCTAGTCGGGAAACATCAATAAGAGCAGGCTTCTAGTGAGGAAACATCAATAAGAGCAGGCTTCTAGTCGGGAAACATCAATAAGAGCAGGCTTCTAGTCGGGAAACATTAATAAGAGCAGGCTTCTAGTCGGGAAACATCAATAAGAGCAGGCTTCTAGTGAGGAAACATCAATAAGAGCAGGCTTCTAGTCGGGAAACATCAATAAGAGCAGGCTTCTAGTGAGGAAACATCAATAAGAGCAGGCTTCTGAGTCGGGGAAACATCAATAAGAGCAGGCTTCTAGTCGGAAACATCAATAAGAGCAGGCTTCTAGTCGGAAACATCAATAAGAGCAGGCTTCTAGTGAGGAAACATCAATAAGAGCAGGCTTCTAGTCGGGAAACATCAATAAGAGCAGGCTTCTAGTCGGGAAACATCAATAAGAGCAGGCTTCTAGTCGGGAAACATCAATAAGAGCAGGCTTCTAGTCGGGAAACATCAATAAGAGCAGGCTTCTAGTCGGGAAACATCAATAAGAGCAGGCTTCTAGTCGGGAAACATCAATAAGAGCAGGCTTCTAGTCGGGAAACATCAATAAGAGCAGGCTTCTAGTCGGGAAACATCAATAAGAGCAGGCTTCTAGTCGGGAAACATCAATAAGAGCAGGCTTCTAGTGAGGAAACATCAATAAGAGCAGGCTTCTAGTCAGGAAACATCAATAAGAGCAGGCTTCTAGTCGGGAAACATCAATAAGAGCAGGCTTCTAGTCGGGAAACATCAATAAGAGCAGGCTTCTAGTCGGGAAACATCAATAAGAGCAGGCTTCTAGTCGGGAAACATCAATAAGAGCAGGCTTCTAGTCGGGAAACATCAATAAGAGCAGGCTTCTAGTCGGGAAACATCAATAAGAGCAGGCTTCTAGTCGGGAAACATCAATAAGAGCAGGCTTCTAGTCGGGAAACATCAATAAGAGCAGGCTTCTAGTCGGGAAACATCAATAAGAGCAGGCTTCTAGTGAGGAAACATCAATAAGAGCAGGCTTCTAGTCGGGAAACATCAATAAGAGCAGGCTTCTAGTCGGGAAACATCAATAAGAGCAGGCTTCTAGTGAGGGAAAAATCAATAAGAGCAGGCTTCTAGTGAGGAAACATCAATAAGAGCAGGCTTCTAGTCGGGAAACATCAATAAGAGCAGGCTTCTAGTCGGGAAACATCAATAAGAGCAGGCTTCTAGTCGGGAAACATCAATAAGAGCAGGCTTCTAGTCGGGAAACATCAATAAGAGCAGGCTTCTAGTCGGGAAACATCAATAAGAGCAGGCTTCTAGTGAGGAAACATCAATAAGAGCAGGCTTCTAGTGAGGAAACATCAATAAGAGCAGGCTTCTAGTCGGGAAACATCAATAAGAGCAGGCTTCTAGTCGGGAAACATCAATAAGAGCAGGCTTCTAGTCGGGAAACATCAATAAGAGCAGGCTTCTAGTCGGGAAACATCAATAAGAGCAGGCTTCTAGTCGGGAAACATCAATAAGAGCAGGCTTCTAGTGAGGAAACATCAATAAGAGCAGGCTTCTAGTCGGGAAACATCAATAAGAGCAGGCTTCTAGTCGGGAAACATCAATAAGAGCAGGCTTCTAGTCGGGAAACATCAATAAGAGCAGGCTTCTAGTCGGGAAACATCAATAAGAGCAGGCTTCTAGTCGGGAAACATTAATAAGAGCAGGCTTCTAGTCGGGAAACATTAATAAGAGCAGGCTTCTAGTCGGGAAACATTAATAAGAGCAGGCTTCTAGTCGGGAAACATCAATAAGAGCAGGCTTCTAGTCGGGAAACATTAATAAGAGCAGGCTTCTAGTCGGGAAACATTAATAAGAGCAGGCTTCTAGTCGGGAAACATCAATAAGAGCAGGCTTCTAGTCGGGAAACATCAATAAGAGCAGGCTTCTAGTCGGGAAACATCAATAAGAGCAGGCTTCTAGTCGGGAAACATTAATAAGAGCAGGCTTCTAGTCGGGAAACATTAATAAGAGCAGGCTTCTAGTCGGGAAACATTAATAAGAGCAGGCTTCTAGTCGGGAAACATCAATAAGAGCAGGCTTCTAGTCGGGAAACATTAATAAGAGCAGGCTTCTAGTCGGGAAACATTAATAAGAGCAGGCTTCTAGTCGGGAAACATCAATAAGAGCAGGCTTCTAGTCGGGAAACATCAATAAGAGCAGGCTTCTAGTCGGGAAACATCAATAAGAGCAGGCTTCTAGTCGGGAAACATCAATAAGAGCAGGCTTCTAGTGAGGAAACATCAATAAGAGCAGGCTTCTAGTCGGGAAACATTAATAAGAGCAGGCTTCTAGTCGGGAAACATCAATAAGAGCAGGCTTCTAGTGGGGAAACATCAATAAGAGCAGGCTTCTAGTCGGGAAACATCAATAAGAGCAGGCTTCTAGTCGGGAAACATTAATAAGAGCAGGCTTCTAGTCGGGAAACATTAATAAGAGCAGGCTTCTAGTCGGGAAACATTAATAAGAGCAGGCTTCTAGTCGGGAAACATCAATAAGAGCAGGCTTCTAGTCGGGAAACATCAATAAGAGCAGGCTTCTAGTCGGGAAACATTAATAAGAGCAGGCTTCTAGTCGGGAAACATCAATAAGAGCAGGCTTCTAGTCGGGAAACATCAATAAGAGCAGGCTTCTAGTCGGGAAACATTAATAAGAGCAGGCTTCTAGTCGGGAAACATCAATAAGAGCAGGCTTCTAGTCAGGAAACATCAATAAGAGCAGGCTTCTAGTCGGGAAACATTAACTAAAAAAAGGTTAGAAACCCAACACAAATATTTTTCAAATTTAAAATTGCATCATTGACCCTCGCCAGGGCTAATGAGTTCGTGTACTGTCGCTAAGATCATCATGTGTAAGAAAGATCCTCGACGAGGCTAAAGAGTTCGTGTACTGTCGCTAAGATCATCATGTGTTAGAAAGATCCTCGACGAGGCTAAAGAGTTCGTGTACTGTCGCTAAGATCATCATGTGTAAGAAAGATCCTCGACGAGGCTAAAGAGTTCGTGTTCTGTCGCTAAGATCATCACGTGTAAGAAAGATCCTCGCCGAGGCTAAAGAGTTCGTGTACTGTCGCTAAGATCATCACGTGTAAGAAAGATCCTCGCCGAGGCTAAAGAGTTCGTGTACTGTCGCTAAGATCATCACGTGTAAGAAAGATCCTCGACGAGGCTAAAGAGTTCGTGTACTGTCGCTAAGATCATCATGTGTAAGAAAGATCCTCGCCGAGGCTAAAGAGTTCGTGTTCTGTCGCTAAGATCATCACGTGTAAGAAAGATCCTCGACGAGGCTAAAGAGTTCGTGTACTGTCGCTAAGATCATCATGTGTAAGAAAGATCCTCGTCGAGGCTAAAGAGTTCGTGTACTGTCGCTAAGATCATCACGTGTAAGAAAGATCCTCGACGAGGCTAAAGAGTTCGTGTACTGTCGCTAAGATCATCATGTGTAAGAAAGATCCTCGTCGAGGCTAAAGAGTTCGTGTACTGTCGCTAAGATCATCATGTGTAAGAAAGATCCTCGTCGAGGCTAAAGAGTTCGTGTTCTGTCGCTAAGATCATCATGTGTAAGAAAGATCCTCGTCGAGGCTAAAGAGTTCGTGTACTGTCGCTAAGATCATCATGTGTAAGAAAGATCCTCGCCGAGGCTAAAGAGTTCGTGTTCTGTCGCTAAGATCATCATGTGTAAGAAAGATCCTCGTCGAGGCTAAAGAGTTCGTGTACTGTCGCTAAGATCATCATGTGTAAGAAAGATCCTCGCCGAGGCTAAAGAGTTCGTGTACTGTCGCTAAGATCATCATGTGTAAGAAAGATCCTCGACGAGGCTAAAGAGTTCGTGTACTGTCGCTAAGATCATCATGTGTAAGAAAGATCCTCGCCGAGGCTAAAGAGTTCGTGTTCTGTCGCTAAGATCATCATGTGTAAGAAAGATCCTCGTCGAGGCTAAAGAGTTCGTGTACTGTCGCTAAGATCATCATGTGTAAGAAAGATCCTCGACGAGGCTAAAGAGTTCGTGTTCTGTCGCTAAGATCATCATGTGTAAGAAAGATCCTCGACGAGGCTAAAGAGTTCGTGTACTGTCGCTAAGATCATCACGTGTAAGAAAGATCCTCGACGAGGCTAAAGAGTTCGTGTTCTGTCGCTAAGATGATCATGTGTAAGAAAGATCCTCGACGAGGCTAAAGAGTTCGTGTACTGTCGCTAAGATGATCATGTGTTAGAAAGATCCTCGACGAGGCTAAAGAGTTCGTGTACTGTCGCTAAGATCATCACGTGTAAGAAAGATCCTCGACGAGGCTAAAGAGTTCGTGTACTGTCGCTAAGATCATCATGTGTAAGAAAGATCCTCGCCGAGGCTAAAGAGTTCGTGTTCTGTCGCTAAGATCATCATGTGTAAGAAAGATCCTCGTCGAGGCTAAAGAGTTCGTGTACTGTCGCTAAGATCATCATGTGTAAGAAAGATCCTCGACGAGGCTAAAGAGTTCGTGTACTGTCGCTAAGATCATCACGTGTAAGAAAGATCCTCGACGAGGCTAAAGAGTTCGTGTACTGTCGCTAAGATCATCATGTGTAAGAAAGATCCTCGACGAGGCTAAAGAGTTCGTGTTCTGTCGCTAAGATCATCATGTGTAAGAAAGATCCTCGACGAGGCTAAAGAGTTCGTGTACTGTCGCTAAGATCATCATGTGTAAGAAAGATCCTCGTCGAGGCTAAAGAGTTCGTGTTCTGTCGCTAAGATCATCATGTGTAAGAAAGATCCTCGTCGAGGCTAAAGAGTTCGTGTACTGTCGCTAAGATCATCATGTGTAAGAAAGATCCTCGTCGAGGCTAAAGAGTTCGTGTACTGTCGCTAAGATCATCATGTGTAAGAAAGATCCTCGTCGAGGCTAAAGAGTTCGTGTACTGTCGCTAAGATCATCATGTGTAAGAAAGATCCTCGCCGAGGCTAAAGAGTTCGTGTACTGTCGCTAAGATCATCATGTGTAAGAAAGATCCTCGTCGAGGCTAAAGAGTTCGTGTACTGTCGCTAAGATCATCATGTGTAAGAAAGATCCTCGCCGAGGCTAAAGAGTTCGTGTACTGTCGCTAAGATCATCATGTGTAAGAAAGATCCTCGACGAGGCTAATGAGTTCGTGTACTGTCGCTAAGGTCATCATGTGTAAGAAAGATCCTCGTCGAGGCTAAAGAGTTCGTGTACTGTCGCTAAGATCATCATGTGTAAGAAAGATCCTCGTCGAGGCTAAAGAGTTCGTGTACTGTCGCTAAGATCATCATGTGTAAGAAAGATCCTCGACGAGGCTAAAGAGTTCGTGTACTGTCGCTAAGATCATCATGTGTAAGAAAGATCCTCGCCGAGGCTAAAGAGTTCGTGTACTGTCGCTAAGATCATCATGTGTAAGAAAGATCCTCGCCGAGGCTAAAGAGTTCGTGTACTGTCGCTAAGATCATCATGTGTAAGAAAGATCCTCGTCGAGGCTAAAGAGTTCGTGTACTGTCGCTAAGATCATCATGTGTAAGAAAGATCCTCGCCGAGGCTAAAGAGTTCGTGTACTGTCGCTAAGATCATCATGTGTAAGAAAGATCCTCGCCGAGGCTAAAGAGTTCGTGTACTGTCGCTAAGATCATCATGTGTAAGAAAGATCCTCGCCGAGGCTAAAGAGTTCGTGTACTGTCGCTAAGATCATCATGTGTAAGAAAGATCCTCGCCGAGGCTAAAGAGTTCGTGTACTGTCGCTAAGATCATCATGTGTAAGAAAGATCCTCGCCGAGGCTAAAGAGTTCGTGTAATGTCGCTAAGATCATCATGTGTAAGAAAGATATATTTTAATGCAAATAAATCTCAGCGGCAGTGCATGAAATCCGTTGCACCGGTGAGGGTCAACGATGTAATTATAAAGATGGTGGAATGTTTTTTTTTAAAGTTTAATTTTGTATAGTAATTGCGTTTTACATGGGCTGTGGCTTTGCAGCTGCCAACGGTTCTTTTACGTACTAAACTTGAACAGGGGAACTATGTTTTACAATCCGTCTAGAATAGGACTAGAAACTCGATTTCACTTACAATAAAAAAATATCCCTGTCGCTTCACGAAGGAACGAATATCGTAACATTTGGAGTTAGAGGCGAGCACCTTACCTTCCCGATTTAGCTTGAGATAAACTTTATTTTGCTTTTAACTAGAACATTACATTTATCCTTATCTATGTTTGTTTATTTGTGGATACATTATAAAACATCTATAAATAGCTACTTTTGAGACTTGACTACAACAAGATTCGTTTGTAGTATAATTGTGACATAAACATAATTTCTTTCATATGAGAAAGATAATATTTTTCATATATGTTTATTACCCTCTTGTATAAGATATTTTAATGCGTGCATCTGTCTGTCGTCCTTTTGGCTAGCGGGCATACGTCTATCGCTTCATGTCCTTTTGTCTAGCGTAAATCTGTCTGACATCCGTCTATCGCTTCTTGTCCTTTTAGATAGAGTGAATCTGTCTATCGCTTCTTGTCCTTTTGTCTAGCGTGAATCTGTCTATCGCTTCTTGTCCTTTTGTCTAGCGTGAATCTGTCTATCGCTTCTTGTCCTTTTGGCTAGCGGACATCCGTCTATCGCTTCTTGTCCTTTGGCTGCGGACATCCGTCTATCGCATCTTGTCCTTTTGGCTAGCGGACATCCGTCTATCGCTTCTTGTCCTTTTGGCTAGCGGACATCCGTCTATCGCTTCTTGTCCTTTTGGCTAGTGGACATCCGTCTATCGCTTCTTGTCCTTTTAGCTAGAGTAAATCTGTCTATCGCTTCTTGTCCTTTTTGCTAGCGGACATCCGTCTATCGCTTCTTGTCCTTTTAGCTAGAGTGAATCTGTCTATCGCTTCTTGTCCTTTTGGCTAGGATCAGAGTGCAGTGTTCAACGCTTAATCGCTACTAGAAGGTGGGCGCATTCAAATAGCCAATTGGCACTCCCATATAAACAATAAACAAGCTCCGAGCACTCCTCTTCGACAGGATGAGACACTATAAGTATTTTGGTCATCTCGTACTGGATCCACCCGTTGCGACATTGCCGAGAAGAGCCCAAATGAAAAAAAAAACCCAATCCATCTATGTTTGCTCCCGAGTTAGATATATATATATATATATATATATATATACACACACGCACACATAAATAACACACTCTTATGGAGACAGACACACGCACATACAGTTCTTCTCGTGAGCTTACCTGGGCAATTTTTGATGCAGGTAACCGATTGCTGCTGATCACCATCACATGGAAGGCCTCCATTGTAAGGAGTTGGTTCTGTGCACGCTCTCGATCTTCTATGTTTGCCTTTACCACAACTCACTGAACATTCTGACCACTCACTCCAAGCTGACCAGCCTCCGTTCACTGAAGAGGAAATAAAAAAATCACATTACATCATATATCCAACGCTATATATGCTATCAAAGAATTAACTCATAGTCACAAGAAATAACAGAATTATCTGAATATAAGATACATAGTGAAGATTTAAGAAAACCTATGGTACAGGGTCGCTGTACATTCATCATCATGTGCCGTGCCAACTAGCACAGGCGATCATGAATATCCCCAAATTCCTGTCTCTGGTGTTTGCAATAATCTCAGATGTTGACGCTCTTCCGTGCTATGAAGTCATGCTATCCAACATCTTATCTTCTGCCTTCCTCTGTCTCGTATCCCCTCTAATTTACCGGTTGTTATAATGTGGTCTAAACCTTCCTTTATCACCACATGTCCGAAAAATGATAACTGCCTCTTTCTTATATTGATAATAAGCTTTCTATGTATCTTGACCTCATTCAACACCTTCATATTCAACATTTTCACCTCCCATTGTAAAATACAATTTCTTTTTATTCGTCTTTGGCAAAAGCTTAACCACTTAGCTACAAAAACCCCAGAACCCAAGAGTTTTTTTTTTTTTTTTTTTGGGAACCCTTTCATACCTCGTGGTATATAGGTCAATACAGTGTTAGGCCTGTATTTTCATTGACCATCGGCACACTATGGGTGATGTGGTCAGCATCACGCCGGCCGCCTTTACTTTCCCAGAGCATGTCTGGTACCCACTTGAGGCTGGGTCGACCTGAGAGCCGTCGCGGTCGGGAAAAATTCCACGCACACTGAGGGAGTTGAACCCAGACCACCAGCCTTGCGAAACGAATTCACTAACAACTACGCTACCGCGGCTCTCGAGCCCAAGAGTACTTCGTTCAAACTCCGAGACAGGCAGCTTGGAATCAAACTCCTTCCCGTGGATTTTTACTAACGGTAAAAATAGACCTGACCGTTCAGATAGCAATGGCAACCTACTGAACTTATAAGTGGTGCCTAGAAAATCATTAACTCGTTTACTGTGGTTGATGGCGACATTCTGTTCTTCTTCTTTTTCCTCGAATGCTCCATATTAAATAACTCTGTGCGATTTATATGTGATCTGAGCTAAGGGCAAATGTACGTTTGCCAGTTATGCGCCTACAAATAGGCCAGCACTTCTGATTTCTGCGACGCTTTTTATTTACTGGGGTAGCTTCCCTAGGCCCCTACATCAGTCGCCTCTTGCGACGTGCCTTGTAGGTCGCAGTGGTACTATTCTTTGCTTCCCTTGCGGACCCTGGTACCATACAGGCGGGTGACGTCCTGTAAAGCATACGCCTTTATAAAGCATTATTTTCCTTTCATTTCCATCTCATTATATACATCTATAAACATAAACTCTGAGAAACGTGCATACCTGTGTCGCCACCGCTAAAGATTTGGATTCCATCTATACCATTTTGTCATACTTTAACTTTCAACGTATTTGACAAGACTAAATACATCCCTAGGCCATTACTATACTCAAGTTGACACTATACACCGCCCGAGTGGTTACCGGGGCCCAAATTTGGGGTGTAAAGAATTGAACAACTGTTACCTGCCACGCATGCGTAAAGGCGATAAAGAACTTTGGCTGAAATCTGATGCACTTGTCTTAAACGTGTAGAAATCTATGCATTTAGGGACCTACCAAACCAATGTGCAACATATACACGTTCTTGGCAAAGATCAAACATATCACAAAGAGTGACTAAAATTGGTCGTAAAGAACGAACGCAAAGAAGAAGAAGACACTATATAAATCAATACATTAAAGTGTTGAAATATAAAAAAAGACAAAAAGAACAAACACAGAATATTATTAAACCGATTTGTAAAGGGCGAACTCTGAATGTGAATACAAAAGCAGAAACCGGCGTAGCAACTCAATAAACATGAACCACATCTCCAAATTAATGGTTTGTGAATAGACTCAAGCGTTGCTAGAGAACAGAGAAATACTATTCACACAATAATTATTGTTAAAGGTATACGACATATGAGAGATAAAATTCTATTTTTTGTTTCTGGTTTTAGAAGTTTCCTGTAAATAGACACTGCAGCGATAGAAAACTATAGAGCCCATAAATGTCATCGTTTAACTGTCATCTCGGGAAAACGATCAAAGACCAGAGAAAACTGAATGTTATCATATTTAGATGTCTTGGTCTGGATTTTTTCTTCTTCAAATTTAGCAAGAAAGAAGAAGAAAAAGAACATTTATTGTGCGTGGGTTGTAAGGCGAAGCTCGTCACGGACAAATCTTTAAAAAAAAATAAAATGTTACAAAATATTATGTTCATAAATTTTGCAATGTTAAAAATCTGTTAAACATTAGGTAGAAAAAATGGGCAGTCTTAGGATTTGTTAAAATTTTATTTGTTGTTAAAATGTTATATGAAGTGTGAGGACATTTACAGTAAAAAAATGCAGTAAAATATTGAGAGAATAAATTTAGTCTTGTTGTCAAATAATATGTGAACCTATTTAACAATGTTAAAAAATAAACAGAAGTAATGACATTCGCCAGAGAGGAAAGAACTACCAATATGTCCATCGACAATCGCCCACTAAATCAAGTAAAAGACTTCACATACCTGGGCAGCATTTTTTCAGCAAACGGAAGAATAACTACTGAAATCCAACACAGAAGCAACAAAGCAAATCAAATGATAGGACAAATGGCGCCAATTTTAAGATGCAAACATGTCACCATGAACACAAAAAGAGCAATGTTCAACACAATCTTTCTCCCCACATTATGTTACCAGTGCCAAACCTGGACACTGACAACAAATGATAGAAGAAAACTAATCACGACAGAGATGAAGTGTCTACGCAGAATGCTGGGTGTAACAAGAAGAGACCGGTTGAGAAATGAAGATATCAGGAAAAAGTGGATACAACATCAGTACTAGACTTCATCAAGAAACAACAAATTAAATGGTTCGGCCACGTAAGCAGATTACCAACAGACAGTGCATCTCAAAGAGCAATGCTGCTCCGATACAACGGGCACAAAGCAAAACGCCGGCCAGGCAAAAGATGGACTTCAGAGATAACAGAGGCGACGAAAGAGACTATCTACAAAGCGCATACAAGGGCCCGTTTAGAAATCTCTTCTTGACCTGACGCTGTGAGGCAAACAGGATTGGTGAAAGAAAGAAAAAATGTTGGCAAATATTATGTGAAGAAATTTAAGAATGTTAAAAAAAGTTGGCAAATATTATGTGAAGAAATTTCATCTTCTCTTTGGGTTTGCTTTACAATAACCACTTACAAACCACTTTGTGACATTGTGTAAATGAACATAAGTTGGTTATAACGTTGGTTTACAGCGGCGTACCCACGATATTTGTCTCTTTCGAGTTAGCATATTCGTGCTGGAATGAGCAAACACACATTGAACCAAGCAATTCAAAGAAATGAAGAGTAACTGCAAATATATTTGTAAACGAATCAGTCATAAATAAGGGTCATGGGTTCATTTTTGCACCCAACGTTCCACAAGTGAGGAAAGAAATTGGCCATCCTACCTTCTTCATACTTTAGACTAGAAATGTGAAATGAAAGGTTCTTCATAATCTACGGTATGAATAGACTACGGGACAATTTTATTCATATCCGTTGAAATCTGTTCATATCTTTCCAATTATAAACTAATACTTCTTTCTAAACAGTGGCGGCTCGTGATCATTTTTGTTGGTGGAGCCAGACAGAAATTTTCGGAAAAAACATGGTTCGGTTAGGTTATATTTTAGTGTATAAAATAATAAATACACGTTACACCTTATTTTTGGTGGGGTCCGGCCCCACTGGTCCTTAATGACGAGCCGCCACTGGGTTTAAATTACGCCACCAAAGTTTCAACAGTGTGAAAAGTTGTTGAGACAGACAATATACTTTATACTACTCATTAACTAGTTTTTATACTACTAGTGCTCTGATAATAAACAAGTTATATGTATTCATAATACAATATATTCTGTGTAGGCTGCAAAAATCTGCTGCCAGGCAAAATTCATTTAAAGCATTAAATACAATTTCTACAGCATTTTCATAATCTTCAAAATTACATCGGTTCCATTGCTGCTGACATCTGTGTAAGTAAGAGATTGCAGCACACACGGTTATTCACCTAAGTGCAATAATGACGGTCCAATTAATTAATTAATCAATTAAGTAATATGTTTGCCTGAGAGGTTACCGGCGCCCAAATTTGGGGCGTAAAGAATAGAACGAATGTCACCTGCCACACATGTCGTAAGAGGCGTCTAAAGAGGTTTGGCTGAAATCGAATGCACGTGTCCTAAATGTGTAGAAGTCTATGCGTTTAGGGGCCTACCAAACCAATGTGCAACGTATACACGTTCTTGGCAAAGATCAAAAATATCACAACGAGTGATTAAAATTGATCGTAAAGAACGAACGCAAAGAAGAAGAAGAAGAAGCAATATGTTATGTATATTTAGATTTTCTAAATCTTGCGCAGTGACATAAGTTTGTTTTTTTAAACTGCGCTGATATAAATTCAGACGTAACCATAGCTTCTAATATGGCCCATTTGAATGACTTTTGCGTGAGATCTTGCTTTCCTTATCATCAGTGTCCCACGCTATTCAGGCGAGTCTTACTTCAACCTCAGAGATACTTGTAATTTAGATCCTTAAGAAAAGGATCACGGCTACCTGTTGCACAAACGCGTACGGGTGTACACACCGATAATTTTTAACCCAAGTTAGCCTTTAACCCTGGAATTCCCGTGCCACGCGGTGACTAGCGCAACGTGTTATCAACTTCTCTATCTGTATGTAACCGACTAACATGAGTTTAACATTTGTATAAGAATATTTTTTACTTAATATTTATTTCTCATATGTAATTGAACAAACAAAACTATTTTCCATACCGTGTTAAGACTGTGGCAACGTTTTATATGTTTGATGTGTTTTATATGTTTAATGTGTTTTATATGTTTTATGTGTTTTATATGTTTGATGTGTTTATATGTTTTGTTTTATATGTTTGATGTGTTTTATGATGTTTAATGTGTTTTTGTTTGAATGGACATGTTGAATGTTATTTTCTATCATCTTTATTGTTTTCTGTCAGCACAGAAAAATATTTGTTTCGTAGTCCATGAACACATCAATAAGACAAATATTTGTTTACGTAGTCCATGGAACACATCAATAAGAACATATATGACACATCGAGAGATATATGCAGAAGCACATCAAAGAAGAAACAAATTGAACACATCCCTAAACATATCAAGAAAGCCACAAAGATGAATATAAAGGCATCCAAATACACACACACGAAAATAAAAACATAAAAAATACACCAACAAAAAACACATCAGTGTATGTATCAAAGAAAACACCAAAAACATATAACGAACACAACACACACACAAAGAAGAACACAGTAATAAACATTTAAACCCACAAAAAAAAAAAAAACTACATATCAAGAAATGCATCACTAAACATATCACATGGCATCACAAGAAATGCATCACTAAACATATCACATGGCACATCACGAAATTCATCACTAAACATAGCAAATGATACATCACGAAATTCATCACTAAACATAGCAAATGATACATCACGAAATTCATCAAAACACTAAACATACAAATGATACATCACGAAATTCATCACTAAACATAGCAAATGACACATCACGAAATTCATCACTAAACATAGCAAATGACACATCACGAAATTCATCACTAAACATAGCAAATGACACATCACGAAATTCATCACTAAACATATCAAATGATACATCACGAAATTCATCACTAAACATAGCAAATGACACATCACGAAATTCATCACTAAACATAGCAAATGATACATCACGAAATTCATCACTAAACATAGCAAATGACACATGAAGAAACACCAAAAATGCAACACATTAAGAATGATGACCTTTGTCAAGAGATGTCTTCAGAGGATTCTCAGACTGAGATCGTATTACAGAGTTGCAAACACAGACTTGTGGATAAGAACCGGAAAAGAACCCCTGATGACCCAGGTTAGGAGTAGAAAATGGCGATGGTTCGGGCATATCCTACGGAAGACTCAGTCTAGTGTCACTAGAAAGCACTTGAGCTTAACCCAACTGGAGACAAAGTCTTCTTGAAGAACTGACAAGTGCTTGACTATCCTGGGAGACCATAAAGAAAACAGCCAGAGACCGAGAAAAGTAGTGAACAACTGTTGAGCCCTATGCTCCACAAGGAGCGGAGAGGAATAAGTAAGTAAGTATTAAGAATGACATCAGAAAGCACATCACGACCTTTCGCTGTTATTTTTTTAATCGAAGACAAACATGTCTTAATACCAACTGTCTTATCACCACAGCCACAAGACGTTGCTTGAACAAGACTCGGATTTTTTTGGCAACATTCAGCTGATTATATCTTTACTCACAGCTGAAGCCTGAAGGCAAGCTTAAGGTACAGCATTTCTATGTTGTTTAAGAAGGTGTGTTTAAGAAAACGCTGAGGGTGATACTTATACATTATGCAGGCTGCTTGAGGCTGGAAGTAAAAGACTAATGGACTGAGAAAAAGAATAATTGACTGAGGCTTCAAGTAAAAAACACTAACGGATTGATGAATGAGGTTAAAGACTAGCGGAATCAGTCTTGAAGTAAAACATTAAAGTCTTAAAGTAAAAAAAAAACTAACGGACTGCGGCTGGAAGTAGAAACGTAACGGACTGGCTTGAAATAGATACGTAACGGACTGCGGCTGGAAGTAGACGAGTAAAAGACTGAGGCTTAAAGTAGAAGAGTAACGAATTGAGGCTTGAAGTAAAGGACTAACGGACTGAGGCTTAAAGTAAAAAAAAACTAACGGACTGAGGCTTAAAGTAAAATTAACAACGGATTGAAGCTTGAGGCAGAGGCTGAAGTAGAAAACTTGTTCAAGCATGACTCAGCAAAATGGCAGAGGAAGCAAAGAAAGAATTGCACGAGGGAGTGAGAGAGGGAGAAACAAAACCAAGAGGAAAGAAATGTATCATCAGTGACAAAAATGCGTTCAGTAAGGATGATATTTACTGAATATATATATATATATATATATATATATATATATATATATATATATATATATATATATATATGATGCTCGTCCATCACGGGTGATGATGACCACACACATTTTCATCCAAGGGAATGTAGTTGCGCTATGTTTGTCTGTGTGTGCGTAGATGATTAACCCTTTAGCTGCTAAGGACGTATATATACGTTTTCCCCATTCACTTCTAAAGACGCATTAACACGTCTGTTGTTATCTCTCCTCTGTGGGCTAAAGACATGTTAACATGTTAAACATTGATACTGTCACTGCTATAGATGTACATTCACGTTAGTGACCTAGAAACAAAGAGTAGCTATTTTTAGCTCATCCTTCAGAAAGTATGTAGCAGCGAAAGGGCTAGTGAGCCCGATACGTGCTTGAAATGTTCTTGTACAGTGTGGGCAAGGTATACTTGCACTTGTGGGAAGTTTTACTGCCTTTCTGTTTTGACGTCTTTGCTATATATATATATAGGAGGAATGTGAAGTGGGAAGTCCATCTAAAACTGGAACTCAGAAAAGGAAGGGTGATTCTATTATATTTTTAATTTTGAAGGTGTTTGGTAAACATTGTAATTGAATGCTTTATGAACGGAAATTGAAAATAAAAAATATATAATTTTTGAGTGTGGTCGTCTGTAGATTAGCAGTAGCGAGCTCGATCACAACCCAAGAGTACCTGGTTCAAATTCCGTGGCGGGCAGTTTGGAAGCAAATTTGTGCCTGTGGATTTTTACGAACAGTAAAAATAGACCTTACGGTTCAAAAAGCACTGGCAAACTACTGAACGTATAAGTGGTGCGTAGAAATCAATATCGTGTAAGAAAAGCAATTGCGAAGATATGGAAAACGCAAACAATAAAAAGTATTTCAAGACATGTCAAGGTCATAGCTTTACAGGAAGTTGAAAGGTAGCAAAGAAAATGAATCATATTTTTCTGCAACGTTTTTGTTGATTTTCTTCTCAGGAACTCACCCTTCTTCCACGCGCATTTAGTTTTGAATACATCATTCTCAAAATGGTAAACTAAATATAGACATCCTCTATGCACTTAGGGCTTCCTTATAGGTGCTCAGTCCCTTTCATCAGCTAAAAATTTAACATAGTCACCACGTCAACGATTTCGCAGTTTCACGAACATAATGTTTTGGCACCACTTTGCGTCCAGAAAGCAATGGCAAACTACTGATCGTATAAGTGGTACCTAGTAAATCGACGACTCATTTACTGTTGTTGATGGCTACGTACTGTAAACAGGATATGTTTACAAAATAAATGAGACTGCAGTAAAACTATTTGATTGGCAAAACACGTAATCACAAAGTACTGTAGTTTTACAAATTACAAAAACAATGACAAAACAGGATATGTCACGATCTTCATTTACCATTTTGAGCTAGGTGAGCAGAGAATGGAATATCCTGGGAGCCGAATACAATACGTTTGTGTGCAAATGCAGCTCGTTGTCACTGCTGCACGTCCACACCCTAAAGTTGTGTGTGAAAACGTATCTTTAGCAACTTGATATATTATAGATGCAGCGCTACATGTAACTTGTCTTAGCAACATGTGGAATGCGTTTTACGAATTCATGAATAGATTGCATTATGTTGACAGAATAAGACAAGCTTGAGAAGGTAGTGGAACCAAGAAAGCAAGTTCTAATGTTACAACGTGCTATCTAACGCGATAACATTCTTCTGCAAAGAATGACATCTGTGCCTGCATTTTCCATTGCCCTTTGAGAACCGACATGCATCGTTCTCATATTTTTGGTTACAATCTTTAGATCCGCCCATTGAAGACAAAGACTCTCTCACAGACAACAAAGACACTTTCACTGACCACGAAGACACTCTCACTGACCACGAAGACTATTACTAACCACGAAGACACTCTCACTGACCACGAGGATTCTCTCAGTGACCATGAAGACCTCACTGACCACGAAGACCCTTACTGACCACAAAGACACTCTCACTGACCACGAAGATCCTTCAGTGACCATGAAGACGTCTCACTGACGACAAAGATTCTCTCAGTGACCATAAGACGCGCTCACTGACCACGAAGACACTCTCACTCGAAGATAAAGACACTCTCACTGACCAGAAAGACACTCTCACTGACCACAAAGATTCTCTCAGTGACCATGAAGACACTCTCATTGACCACGAAGACACTCTCAGTGACCACAAAGATTCTCTCAGTGACCATAAAGACGTGCTCACTGCCCAGAAAACTTTCACTAGCCAGGATGTATATTAGTAGGTTCATCAATCAAAATCGATCTATTACGGTTAGTCGCTGGACGCTGTTGGAGATATTTCGAAGGCGATCGGAGCATCTATCGACATGTCCAGAGTGTAATGAAGATATTCCAAACTGAAACTTTCCCTGGCCACGACCATTGAACACGAAGATTCACTCACTGGCCACGAAGAGAATCACTGACCATGAAGACACCCTCACTGACCACGAAGACAATCACTGACCATGGAGACACCCTCACTGACCACGAAGTCTCTCTTACTAACCTCAATGACAGTTCCTGTCCCAAAGACTATATCTCTCTCTCTCATTGTCTTTTTAACCCGGATTGGGGTTTATGCCTCAACCAACTCATGCCAAGTCTTCCTATCTCTAGCTATCTCCTGCAGCTTCCTCCAGCTCTTCTTTATATTGTTGATCTCTGCCTCCAAATCTCGTATCCGTGTATTTCTCGGCCTCCCCTTCTTTCGCTGTCTTTGCAGGTTCCAGGCAAGGACCCTTCTTGTTATATTCCCTCCGGTTTTCGCAAAGTGTGGCCTATCTAGCGCCAGTGAAAGACTTATCTCACTGACCACGAAAAGGCTCTCACTAGTTACAAAGACTATCTCACTGACCACAAAGACTCTCTCACTGACCACGAAAACACTTTCGCTGACCACGAAAGGATATCACTGACCACGAAAAAGCTCTCACTGACCACGAAAATACTCTTACTGGCCACGAAAACACTCTCACTGACCACAAAGACGCTCTCACTGACCACTCTTCTTCTTTACACATGTGTTTTAAGTGCAAAAACGAATCGTGATTTGTTCAAGATATCAGAGACACACCTCCATATACACAACATTACAGACAAGAGAAATCTGACATTGTTTTGTCTGGAACAATTATCTCTGGAAGTAGTGGAATGTTATTTCTAAAATGTCACTTTATCACATCCTGCATACATTATTCTCCTAACCAGTTCTCTTGCCTCTTCCGTCTTGTTCAAAGATTCCTTAGTGTCACATTGTCACTGTAATTTTAGTCGTCCATTGTGTACATTTCCAGAAACCAGTGAACCCATTATTGTTCCCTCTCTCTTCTTCTTCTTCTGCGTTTGCCCGCTATGAATGTAGGCGTAACAATGCGCCTGGTGTGGCGCTTCTGACTCATTTTGCGTGAAAGTTTGCTTACTGTTTTATTGGTTTCCTCGCTATACAGGCGAGCCTTCTCTGACTTCAGAGTTGCTCTCTCTCTCTCTTTCTCTCTTTCTTTCTTTCTCTACCGATCTCTATCCAAGCCACTGAGGCGTTTAATGAGACCACTATATTCCAGTTTCGGACATGATATTATCGTTGAGTAAACTTTTCTTCAAGATACGGTCTTATATAATGTAAAAAAAAAAAGTAAAGGAACCCTTTCATACCTCGTGGTATATAGGGCAATACAGTGTTAGGCCTGTATTATTCATTGACCGTCGGCACACGATGGGTGATGTGGTCAGCATCACGTCGGCCGCCTTTACTTTCCCAGAGCATGTCTGGTACCTAGTTGAGGCTGGGTCGACCTGAGAGCCGTCGCGGTCGGGAAAAATTCCACGCGCATTGCGGGAGCTGAACCCAGACCACCAGCCTTGTGAAGCGAGTTCACTAACAACTACGCTACCGCGGCTCTCCTTATATAATGTATGTATATTTATTCTTCTCTATCATGAACTTTCTAAGAACTTTTCTGTAGCGTTTTGTATTTTAAAAAATTGTTTTCTTTAATTATTAGTGTTTTCGTCCGATTCACATCTTACCAGACAAAATGCATGCAATCAGTGTTCATTTGCTTGTTTTATACCATATGTTCTTCATACTATTCAACCTCTTCTGAAATGATCAATCTTTATCTGACTACTTTCTTCCCAGCGTGTTCGTAGTGCGTTGGACTACGAGTGACAAGCTCACTGTGAGTGCGGGTTCAATTCCGTTGGCTGGTAGAAAAGCCACAGGTTCTCAGATTTACGGTATTCGTGGCACCGAACCGAAGGGTTACGATGTTCACGGCACCGAGCCGAAGAGCCACAGGTTCTCCAGATTTACGGTATTCGTGGCACCAAACCGAAGGGTTACGATATCCATGGCACCGAGCCGAAGAGCTAAAAGCTCAAGTGCTTCTGGATCGGTAAAATAAAAAAAATAAAATATGACTACTTTTACAATAAATGTATTTTATTTTTGGACACAATAATCATAGCGGACGTTAACTGCTTAAATAAAGATATTGTATCTTGTCTCTGCTGTGTATATGTCTACATAACTCTACCCAGAATGCACCTGGTAGACTTGTATGAAGATCTAACAGAACATCAGAGAAAAGACGTGCATTCTTTCAGATTCCTGGTTTGAAAGCTCAGCTTTTCTCTGTCAAAAGAAATTTACTTCTAATCTCTCTCAAATTGGCGTCCTTTCTCTTTTGTAAAGGGGTTACGCAGTTTGCGTTGCGTTTTAAAGGTCGTGAGATCAAATCCGGACTGCGTCATTGCGTTCACGTCTACATTTTTGTCCAGAGATCTCATAACATATTTGAACATGCTGCCTTACAGATAGGCTGGGGATAGCCAAATTACTGACGGTGAGCAAACCCAGTAAACGCTGGCTGAAACCGGACACGTCGCCGAAGTATAAGCACTAGAACTACAAATGGCGTTGAATGATGTGACGTAAAAAAACGTTTATATCTCACAATAAGAATGATCAAAATGGCCAAAAAGAACGATCGATAAGAAGAAGAAGAAGATAAGATAGTTGCTAAAGCTACGGAGCTCGTGCTTTATGCAATAATCTCGGCAGGTAATGAACAATTTCAACGAATAGTGACAAGACAAGGAGGGGGGTACAATTTGACCAATGTGAGAACCGTTAGTTTCTAATACTATATATTCTAAGACACATTATTTTCTGAAAGGCAAACTATACCGCTTCAGAATAACTGTTGCGTTCTTAGACAAACACGTGACCCATATAATCTTTCTGGAATCCATCATCAACATTTCTTTTCTTGGCACCAACTTTTAAAAACTAACAAAGAGATGGAAGTCTGCACACACAAAAAAAAACACGTATTTACAAGATGCATGCATTTGCTAAAAAGAATCAATGAAAAGTTCAACAAAGACTTGGCACAGTGAGCACATTCTTGCTGCTCCCCTACCTGTTTATTGATAAGCGTACAGATCTTAAAGACAACACAAACAAGGCAAAATGATTATAAATGAAAAGCAGGTAAGAAATATAATCTGGTTAGATAATATAAGCAGGTGGTTTATGTTCCAGACGGTGAATCTGTGCAACTAATAACAATGAACACAAGTTATGACTGAACATAATAAACAATAAGGCATACAAGGCTTCTTCTTTCAACGCTTCATATCGACCACTTATTAAATCACTCTTTGTGGTGTGTATGTGATCTGAGCCTAACAGCGATTGTACGTTATGCCAATTATGCGCCTACTAGTAAGCCAGCACATCAGATTTATGCGATGCATTTTATTTACTAGGGTCACTTCCCTATGTCCTTACTTCAGTCGCCTCTTACTGACCTCGTAGGTGGCATGGTTACTATTCTTTGCTGCTAATCCGTCTTTACAAAATGATATATTTATTCTGTATTTTTGTATAGTTGAAAAACATGTGCAAGGAACAAGTATTTGGAAGACAGAATTAATACCTTTGAGATGTAGACATACAGAATAATAGGTCGCTTTTCATGGAAAGAAAAACAAAGAAATAAAGAAGATCTCGAAAAACTAACAATGAAGAAAGAATTACTAAAGGTAACAAGAAGAATACTAATACAATATTTCGGAAACAAAAAGGATACATGCTACATTGAATAGAGGGGATATTTGAAGGATGACGACCAAGAAGATCAGAACATAAGTGGGAGAGAAAACTTCAAAAGATTGGTAAATTACAGCCTGGCAGAGTTCAACATAAAGGAACGAGTCGATAGATGTTGGAGGTCCATTGCAGTAAGCATTCGTCTTCTTCTTCTTTGCGTTCGTTTTTACGACCAATTTTAATCAATCTTTGTGATATGTTTGATCTTTGCCAAGAACGTGTATACGTTGCACATTGGTTTGGTAGGCCCCTAAACGCATAGACTTCTACACGTTTAGGACACATGCATCCGATTTCAGCCAAACCTCCTTAGTCGTCTCTTACGACATGCGTGGCAGGTAACAGTGGTTATATTCTTTACACCCCAAATTTGGGCCCCGCTAACTACTCGGGTGGTAAGCATTCAATGCGGAGACGGCTCCTTATAATGATGATTAGGAAGTAAAGAAAAAAACAAAGATGAGTTTAAACTGATGAGTTTGCGGAGGATGGGGTAGATTCAAGATCTAAGCTCAAGGGATCAGGTAAGATATATTTTACGTCCATTAACCATTCGTTTACAAAAATATATTTTCCAGTGTATCTTGTTCTCAATTTTTCTCTTTTCCCGCATCCTGGGGGCATTCAACTGGCAAGAAAATATAACAGCTAAAGTAGAAATAAAAATAAAATAATAAGTAAAAAACGTAGAAGAAATAAAGTTAAAGGCTTAAAAAAAAATAATAACACAACGTGATGGGGGCAGGACAGCCCTGCGTTTATACAAGATTGAAACTTAAGATAAAGCGGACGAGAAGGAATGCAAAGAAAACAGTAAAAACATTTTTTTGTAAAGAAGGATACGTTTTCTGGTGTATGTTGAAGGAGAGTAGAGAGCAGGCTGAGAGAAAAGAAAAGGTGAGATGAAAAAATAGACAAACACAAAGTAAAGAAATGGACTGCTTCAATGGAAGGATAAAGTTGGCAGTTCTAGTGTTAGTAGGCATAAATGGATAGTTCTTATAACAGTAATAATGAAACAGTTCTTATATAAGTAGGAATAGAACAGTTCACATAATAGTAGGAATGAACAGTTCACATAATAGTAGGAATTAATAGTTCACATAATAGTATGAATAGAACAGTTCACATAATAGTAGGAATTAATAGTTCACATAATAGTATGAATAGAACAGTTCACATAATAGTAGGAATGAACAGTTCACATAATAGTAGGAATAGAACAGTTCACATAATAGTAGGAATGAACAGCTCACATAATTGTAGGAATTAATAGTTCACATAATAGTATGAATAGAACAGTTCACATAATAGTATGAATAGAGCAGTTCACATAATAGTAGGAATAGAACAGTTCACATTATAGTAGGAATGAACAGTTCACATAATAGTAAGAATAGAACAGTTCACATTATAGTAGGAATAGAACCGTTCACATAATAGTATGAATAGAACAGTTCACATAATAGTAGGAATGAACAGCTCACATTATAGTAGGAATGAACAGTTCACATAATTGTAGGAATTAATAGTTCACATAATAGTAGGAGTAGAACAGTTCACATAATAGTAAGAATAGAACAGTTCACATAATAGTATGAAAGAACAGTTACATAATGGTAGAAAGGAGCAGTCTCACATAAAGTAAGAATAGAACAGTTCACATAATAGTAGGAATGAACAGCTCACATAATAGTATGAATAGAACAGTTCACATAATAGTATGAATAGAACAGTTCACATAATGGTAGGAGTAGAACAGTTCACATAATAGTAGGAATGAACAGTTCACATAATAGTATGAATAGAACAGTTCACATAATAGTATGAATAGAACAGTTCACATAATAGTATGAATAGAACAGTTCACATAATAGTATGAATAGAACAGTTCACATAATAGTATGAATAGAACAGTTCACATAATAGTAGGAATGAATAGTTCACATAATAGTATGAATAGAACCGTTCACATAATAGTAGGAATAGAACAGTTCACATAATAGTAGGAAGTAAACAATTAGCATGACAGTAGAAAGGAGCGGTCTGCCTGGCACTAAGAACACAAACGTTTTACCTAACAAAAAGAACGAAAACTTTCGCACGACAGTGAGAAGGGGCAGGTCTACTTAGCAGTAAGAAGGAAACAGTTTACCTGATAGTGGGAATAAAACAGTTCTCATGATAGGGAGAAGAAAAACAAAGAATAACTTGGAAATCGAATGTATCGACCATAACTGGAAAATTGTATACACATGAAATAACTGGAAAGAATTATCGTGAATGATTGGGAAAGAATTACCGGGAAAAACTTGGGATTAATAGACCGATGTATAACTGGGAAAAATGTACTATGAAAAATTGGGGATAAACATACCTGGAGAGACTGGGGAATAGAATGTACCGCGAATAAATGAGGATTGATATATAGAAAATTATTAGAGGAGAATATGCCGGGAACAATTGGGGAAGAATGTGCTGGAAATAACTAGAGAATAATGTGCTAGGAACAACTAGAGAAAAATGTGCTAGGAACAACTAGAGAAAAATGTGCTAGGAACAACTCGGGAAGAATGAGCAGCGAACGACTAGGGAATCAAATAGGCCGAAATGACTGAGAAAATGAGTTTGTGAAGAATAGCTAAGAATCGAATATACAAGGAATTGAACACATTATATTGGTAATCGAGACTGGTTAAAAATAAGAAATACACGTTATGCTTTATTTTTGGCGGGGCCCGGTCCCACTGGCCTTATTGACGAGCCGCCACTGAATCCAGTCCGTTCGACTGAAGCTGGTTCTCTGCACAAAGAGACATGAACCATTCATACTTACCAGAAACAGTTAACAAAGCTGATGTGCTAGTACGACGCTGCGCTATGTTGCTTGCCCCACAGGTATAGTTTCCAGTGTCACTTTTCCTGGCCTGGTTGATAATGAGGTGGCCTTCACTGGTGATGATGAAGTTCACGTCGACGTCAACATTTATTTCAACATTGTCTTTGAGCCAAAACACCTGGATTTTGGAAGAAACAAAAGACAGAATGTGAGAACACAGGTGTATAATTAGAACCGAAGTGACGATAGATTTAGTGCTAGGGTAACTAAAGAGAATCGTTATGTTAGGTGGTCCAGCTGAATAAAGCTGGTAGGTAGATACATGTGGGGTAGATTTATATTTGTCTGTCGGCCTACAAGTAAAGGTGCGCGGATAGGTATGCTTCAAACGGAGATCAAAACATTATGCGATAGCTTTGTTGAGCAATGTGGAGCAAACCAAAGGTGTAACAGAATAGATATGCTCACTCAAAGAGATATGGAAAGACATGCAGACGACTAAAGTTAGCTAAAGAGTAATCGGAGAGGGACGAAGAGCGGGGGAGTCATTGCTGATATCGCAAGATTATCTTGTCCTAAGTAGTGTCCCAACGATATCGTTACATTTCGAATCGCCAACAAGGCATACCGATAATATAGGAGAGTCCGATTCGCAGTACATAGTTGCAAATCTGACCTATTTCACTAAGAAGGCGTTGAGAAAGGTACATTCAATTTATAGTTATTTAAAACTCTCAAAGAGGAATAAGTAGTGTAAAGTTCAAGCGTAGTGATATATTATGTACGAGATTAGGGTGACAAATGACGTTGTCGTTCATTTCCTGCGCTAAGCAAGTTCTAATTGCTTAAACAACTTCGGCAAAAGATAAATGAATTTGACAGAGTTATAATCGTGTAAGAAAAAAGTCGTATTCAAAACAATCTGATACGATCATTCAATTCCTACTCGCATTTTATTATTTACTGAAGCGATTACTATTATTTCACGTAAAAACTAACGCTACAACCAAACTAAATTAACTGTTAGTTTTTCTTTAAATTAAACATTTTTCATCTGCAATTTTTGTAACAACTGTTATAAGAAAGAGAAAATAGAAATATGTTGAGCATACTCTGAGAAGAAATGATTATAAATGCAGGTATTAAAGTGGGAGGCAAAGGGTTCAAGAAAGAAAAGACTCACTAGGAAACCCTGAAACGAACTTTATTTAAAGAGGCCAGAAACATCGGACTCCGAGTATACTCCCAGCGTTTTCTTGATACATAATTAAAGATGAGTCGACCTGAAAGCCGAAGCGGTCGAAAACATCCAACTCCATCTGGGAATCGAAACGATACCATCCGTCTATGAAACTAGCGCACTAACCACTGCGTTAACTTTGCGATCATAAAGGACAAAACCACAGTATAAATATAAAACAAAATTGTTTGTAATTTTTAATGATGTTTTTCAAGAGCTTCTTAAAACAAACATCAAGGCAAAACATAGATGATTTTTATCGCAATCGTTAGAAATGTGATTTACATATTGATTCTGTATCAACAGTATCAACGTTTACATGGAGGATATCGAAGTGTACACAATTGGTACAGGCAATTTATTTTCACATAAAAGTCTACAGTTCTCAGTTCTATCAGAAACAGCGTCTGCTAATGTTTTTGATTGATGTTATTTAATGGCAGTAGTTTCAATTACACATCAGTTAACCTAGACTTTCATTGAATATATATGAGACCTAGTACAACAAAGTGGACTTATAATTACTCTTTTGACCAGCGTACTCTCAGAAGTTGTCGTTTCATTGATGGTAATTAGATTATATAAAATGTAAAAGAACTGACATTACACAGCAAAGGATCGAAAAAAACGACATTACACAGCAAAGGATCGAAAAAAACGACATTACACAGCAAAGGATCGGAAAAAACGACATTACACAGCAAAGGATCGGAAAAACGACATTACACAGCAAAGGATCGGAAAAACGACATTACACAGCAAAGGATCGGAAAAACGACATTACACAGCAAAGGATCGTAAAAAACGACATTACACAGCAAAGGATCGGAAAAACGACATTACACAGCAAAGGATCGGAAAAACGACATTACACAGCAAAGGATCGTAAAAAACGACATTACACAGCAAAGAGAATTCGGAAAAATGACGACATTACACAGGAAAGGATCGAAAAACGACATTACACAGGAAAAGGATTGGAAAAACGACATTACACAGGAAAGGATTGGAAAACGACATTACACAGGAAAGGATTGCCTGGGTTAGAGCGTGGCTCCCATGCAGGAGACCCGTGTTCAATTCAAAGTAAGGTATACAATTTTTTTCTGTCGGGGGCGTAAAAGATAAATGCTAACCTGAACAATCTACCAGCGACTGCACTAGCCATGCGGTAATTAGATTCCCCAGGATCATATTCCCCCCTTCCTGTCCTACAGCACTAAAAGCGGTATTACAGGTGACGAGAGTGTTTTATTTTTATTTTTTTGAACACTGCAAAGTGATAAAAAAAGAATAGCAAAATGATAGAAACGAGCAATCCTGCTTTACGTGTTTAAAGAAAATGACTGAGATGTTGACCGTAAAATTACATACTTCTTCTTCTTCTCTTCATTCATTGTACCTGAGCCGCCCGAGTGGTTACCGGGGCTCAAATTTGGGGTGAAAAGAATAGAACCACTGTTACCTGCCACGCATGTCGTAAGAGGCGACTAAGGAGGTTTGACTGAAATCGGATGCACGTGTCCTAAACGTGTAGAAGTCTATGCGTTTAGGGGCCTACCAAATCAATGTGCAACATATACACGTTCGTGGCAAAGATCAAACATATCACAAAGAGTGATTAAAATTGGTCGTAAAGAACGAACACAAAGAAGAAGAAGATTGTACCTCAGCTGAGATGTTGAGAGAAGATGTAAATATCTTCTGTACGTCTTGAAATAACAAACAATAGAATTAAAACTGAGTTACTGAGATCTGAAAAGCAATACTTTAGAAAAATGTAGATACAAAAATTATTGATAAAAAAAGTTGTGAAAGAGATGAATGTCTTTTAATGTGAGTGCTACAGGAGAGTACTCGGAATACCAACGGGAAAAAGAACAAACAGGTATATTTTTCAGACCTTAAAATTTAAGATACATTGTTCATTAAGAATATTTAGAATTTGAAACAATTATGGATATATAACGACAAATGTCTGAGAGACATCTGAAAACAAACATGGAGAACATGATACAAGGAAGACGATGGAGAGAAAGGCTAAGGAAAAGATAGGTGCACTATGTCATAGACGAGTTGAGCATGATTGAGGCTGTCGCCGGGTAACTTGCACAGTACAGGGAGATATTTAGAGTTGATGCCAGGAAAGCCAAGTTCCGAGAATGGACATTAGAAGATGATGATGAAGATGATGATGAGATGCAAGTTCGAAGATGATATTGAAGATGATGATGAAGATGATGATGAAGATGATGATGATGATGATGATGAAGATGATGATGAAGATGATGATGATGATGATGAAGATGATGCAGATGATGATGAAGATGATGATGAAGATGATGATGAAGATGATGATGAAGATGATGATGAAGATGATGATGAAGATGATGATGAAGATGATGATGAAGAAGATGATGATGAAGATGATGATGAAGATGATGATGATGATGATGAAGATGATGATGAAGATGATGATGAAGATGATGATGATGATGATGAAGATGATGCAGATGATGATGAAGATGATGATGAAGATGATGATGAAGATGATGATGAAGATGATGATGTAGATGATGATGAAGATGATGATGAAGATGATGATGAAGATGATGATGAAGATGATGATGAAGATAATGTTTTTTCTTCTTCTTCTGTGTTCACCTGCTATCTTCTTCTTCTTCGAACGCTCCATATCGACCACTTATTAAACCAATCTTTGTGACTTATATGTGATCTGAGCCTACGTGATTTACGTTGTGCTAGTTATGCGCCAACAAGTAGGATAGCTTATTATTTTCTGCGATGCTTTTTATTTACTAAGGTAGCTTTCATTGGCCCCTACCTCAGTCGCCTATTACGACATGCTTTGTAGGTCGCTGCGTTACTATTTGTTGTTCCCCTTACGAGCCTCAATAACACATAGGCGGCCGCCTATGAATTCATTCGCAGGCGCCTGAAATGGCGCTTCTTAATAACTTTACGTGAAAGCCTGCTTTTCTTATTTACCAATGTCCACCTCCTTCCGATACAGGCATGTCATCTCCGACTTCAGATGTAGATGATGATGATGATGAGATGATGTAGATGATGATGAATCTCTTATATGAAGAACTTCACGTTTCAGACCTAAGTTTTGCTGTGCATGTTATACAGTGCAGCTCGTCATTAATGGTCAGTCGGGCCGAGCCCCACCAAAAATGATGTATAACGTGTATTTATTATTTTATAAATTAAAATATAGCAACCAAAACCATGATTGTTCGAAAATGTCGGGCCACCAACAAAATGATCACGAGCCGCCACTGAACCATGATTGTTCCGGGAAAAAATGTCTGGCCCCACCAACAAAAATGATCACGAGCCGCCACTGATGTTACACGTATAGAACTGATGTACACTTACGTAGAGGGGATTGAATATATTAAAAATCTATCACGATTTTAAGAGCTAACACTCAGTACACAATCGTCTTCAAAGACATTTCTGAGCACCATGAAAGTATTACCACGAAGATTATTTATAAAACAGCGTTTAAAAAGCAATTTACAGCCCGGAAATAAGGACAAAGTTATTAGTGCCAGCAGCGATCGTACTTATTTTGAACAAAAATATTAATTTTTTTTTAAAAATGTCCTTTCGTAGTTTATGTCGTACCCTTTTAAATTCGGCATCGCCAGGCATCACTGACCCTTACCTTGGTAACTCTTTCAGAATAATCCTCAAATCAGATTAGTGTACCGCATAAGTCTATTGAGTTATATTTCTAAAGACGAAAAATTGACTTTCCCTTGCACCGGGATTTATCCCATATGGCTCGATCCTTCTCTGCAGAAATAGCATACAACTTGCCGAGAGTATTGCACAAAGCATGAACTCCGTAGTTCCGTCAACAGTCATAGAGGTCTCTGGAAATATGTACTTGTGAAAAAACGGTGCGGACCGGATTCTAACCTACCACCTTCGGAAAGCAAGGCAAAGACTTAACCACATAGTCACAGGAAACCACCAAGTCTATTGATCTATTTTGTCAGTGATTTATTTATATTTGCAGTGGCGGCGCGTGATCCTTTTTGTTGGTGGGGCCAGACACACATTTTCAGAAAAATCATGGTTTTGGATTAGGGTATATTTTAATTTATTAAATAATAAATATGCGTTACACATTATTTTTGGTGGGGCCCGGTCCCACTGGCCCTTAATGACGAGTCGCCACTGTATATTTGTATTGATTACTATGTAACTATATCATTTCTGTTAACAAAGTCGGAATGATTAAAAGGATAGTTTTTGGGGGAATACTTGAGTGTTTTCTCATTTATATCGACCCACTTACGACCAGAGCTCACATAAAGCGATATTTTACGGAGTTTTCTCAACGAACACAGTCTTATCAGGCGCTGGCTGATATGCAAATATACTAACTTTGCAAACAAGAATACAGGTTTGATGCTGTGTCAGTGCTCACTAGCTTCTACATTTTTCATCTTTTCTCTTGTTCTCTGCATTTTTTGTCGTTAGGCATAGCAGGTTTAACTGATGATCGGTTTCCGAGATAGTGCACGCTCGGTAGCTTGATATGTTGTAGTATTGTGGAATTTTAAGATGTTTGTAACTCTATCAATCCAACTTTTTCTTGGTCTGCCCTTCCCTTGATGATTTCATTTTCAGATTGTACGCTCTTGCAACTGGTGTACTCGGGTTCATTCGCACCAAGTGGCCAAACCATTTGAGACTCTGTTTGTCAATAAATCTAATAGCAGGTGTTGTTCCGACTGTTCTTCTAATTTCCTCATTTCTTATATGGTCTCTTCTTGTTTTATTTACTGCTTTCCTCAAGTATCTCATTTCACATGTGATAATTTTCCTTTCTTGTTCTTTTGTCAGTGCCCATGTTTGGCACTGATAGCACAGTGTTGGTATAAAGATTGCATTTATAATCTGTCTTTTAGTCTCTACTGGAATTGCTGGGTGTTTCAAGATTGGGGTATGTTGGTATGTACTGTTGTTGGCTTGCTGGATTCTGGTTTCGATTTCTATTCCCAGTCTACTATCAGATGTGAAGATACATTCTTAACCCTTTCGCTGCTACATACTTTCTGAAGGCTGAACTAAAAATAGCTACTCTTTGTTTCTAGGTCACAAACGTGAATGCATGTCTATAGCAGTGACAGTAGCAATGTATAACGTGTTAACACGTCTTTAGCCCACAGAGGAGAGATACTAACAGACGTGTTAATGCGTCTTTAGAAGGGAATGGGAAAAATGTATATATACGTCCTTAGCAGCTAAAGGGTTAATGTACGTCCCAAATTATCAGAAACAAAAGTGTACTAAATAATATTTTATATACGAGTATATACATGTACCACACAATATAAACAAAAGTTATTACATCAGGCAGTACTAGGGGCATACACTGGTATACACAATTAGGAGTTAATTATGAGTTACGTTTGGACTAGCCAGACAGTATCGTCTTCTCATGGGTACACTCAGAAAATGGATTTTGGGATGGCTGTTACAGCAGAGGACAGAGCAGCATGGGAATGTCCAATGTGCAATGACGAAGATCGCGTAACATAACATAACTGGTAGCCACAAATCACATTCCCTCTATACAAACAAGTCCCAGATGGAAATATCGGTAGTAATTGGAGAGGGCAGTGAACTACCAGTAACGACCTTGCGCTTATCAGGATGGTACTCACTTATCTAGTAAGTCTGAAAGCTAAAAGATATTTCTCGAGCTAGAAAGTAAATTACTTCAAAGGTTGTGTATTAGTGAAATGGGTTGTCTAGACATGAGTGTAGTACTCGTTTCAGCATACACGTGCATGAGTTTTCTAAATATTTTAATATATAAATATGAGAAGGCAAAAAATCGTTTTTCTAACCTGTGGTAGATTGAGGGTTATGCCAGTCAATGTCTTTCTTCTTCTTCTTATTATTATTATTCAGAACGCTCCATATCGAAAATTGTTAACCACTCTGTGTTATTTGTATGTGATCTGTGCCTACAAGCGATTGTGCGTTGTGCCTGGTATGTCCCCCTACAAGTATGCCAGCACATCCGATTTTGCGGCGCTTTTTTTTATTAGGTAGCTTCCTAGGCCCCTACCTCAGTCGTCTCTTAAGACATGTCTTGAAGATCGCAGTTTTAATATTCTTTGCTCCCTTGCAGTACCGGCAACACACAGGTGATTTCAATCTAAGTTGCATTATTTATTCTTTCTTATTGACTGTGTTTGCTAATAGTAAAATCATTTCTTTTAAGATTCCTTAGTTAACAATTGTTTCTTTCGAGCTGTGTGCGTGTTACTAATAATTCCATATCATTTCAATTGTTTTGTTTGTTACTTAATTCTAAGAGGGAAGACTACGCCTGGATGAAGTTACAACGTGTTTATATTTCAACCACTACATTCATGCATGTTTCTTAGTAATATAAAGGAATGTATAAAATAATATGGGAAGATAAGAAAATATAAGGGATTGAGTAAGGTAGTAAAAGAAGTAGGTTAAGCGGTAGAGATCTCAAATCCTAATCCAAGGACACCTGGTTCAAACTCCGCGACTGGCAAGTTTGGAAGCAAATTAGTCTCCTTGGATTTTTACGAATATAAAATAGACCTCACCGTTCAGATAGCAATGGAAAACTATTGAACGTATAAGTGATGCTTAGAAAATCGACTAGTTTACTGCTGTTAATGGCTAAGTCCTATAAAGATAGCACGATTTTCGTTTCGGTAAAGAGAGAAAAAGTTGGACACACCTTGAGGAGAAATGATCAACGAATATCAAAGCAGGCATTGAAGTGGGATGCAAAGGATTCAAGAAGAGAGGTCAACCTAAGGAGACCCTGAAACGAACTTTGCTGAGAGAGGCAAGAAATATCGGTCGCAGTTCCATGGATGATATTGAGCGAGTTGCCCAGGATAAAGCGGTATGGAGAAATTACTTGCAGGCCTATGTAACGTATAACGGTACGAGAGGAATTTAAATTTTTATTAAAAGAGAGAAACAAATAGACTAGACCAGAATTTTCCAACCTGCATCATCCTTAGTGGGTGATACATTCATTTTCAGGGATGCGAGCAAGACGGAGATTTACTGTATGCATATTAGAAATCAGGGGAACTGATAACGATTCGCTTATAATAGGAGTTACGCTATCAGTAATCAAACATTTCCTATTGGTGAACGGATACAAAAGGTTGAGAACCTCTGAGCTAGATGAGTATTCACTATAGAAAAAAAAATTATGGTGCTCCAAAATGGCCATAAATGAAAATATGGTCAAGAAAACATTAGACGTGCATGAGTAAGATACAATTGAGGAAACATCTAGGATATTATTAACCATGCTTTTAACAGCAACTCTAAAACCGAAATGAATGTAGACATTTGTAGTTGTAACGAATGTAACTTCAATAGTTTCATTATCGTTCTAACCTTCAACCACCGCTTCAAAAGACTCACAGCATGTGCATGCATCTCAGACTCAGCGCCTGCCATTCTCTGCCATGTTTCTGCTGATTGCTTTGGGCGGACTGAAATTGTAGCAAGTTTTCCATATTATAGATTAAAATGTCACAGTCCCTGATAATATCTGTAACCTTCGTTTCCCTGGGTTAGATAATTGAGACGAAAACGAAAGAGCAAAGGAGTGCCTATAGCATTTCTCTGCGCACAATGTTACATGACAACTTGGAAATGACAAAAGATTTCTTAAGGGTGAAGCCAGTATACAGATAAAAGTGCGATGCATCATACTCAGTGTTCATTTGTACTATAACATTTTCGAATAATATGTGTTTCCCATTTTCAACCAGATTAGACATGGAGAAGAAGAATAGAGAATGTGTTTGAGAGAGAGAGAAAAAAGAGACAAACAAAACGAAACGTAAAGAAGGAAGATGAGATTTACAATTTAGTTTTCAGCGTTTTATTTATTGCGTTTTATGTTTCAATTCACCTCTGAAGTTGGAGAAAGCGCGTCTGAATGGTGAGGGACATTGGTAAAATGAAAAGCAGGCCTTCGTGCAAAAAATGAGTCATTAGTGCCATATCAGGCGCACTGACTATGCATGAACTCGTAGCGGACGAGCGCAAGAAGAAGAAATAGAATGTGTTCGTTTTTCGCACGTAAGTTCAAAGTTCATTTCTAATTTCTAATTGAAATGATTTCTTGCTGTGATATGTTAAAACATCTGTCAGTCTCAAAGAGTACGAGACTGCTCACATGAAATAGAAATGTTCTGTCACAAGTATCACTGCCAAATCGACTGTCCTTACATCAATGTCCCTAGATCTTGAAAACTGAAGGTATTTACATTGAAACAATTAGTTTTCTTTATTTGCTTTTAAGATAAGATACAATTAGATTTTTTTTTTTTTTAAATCAGGACCTTTCCTGCAGTGTCGCATCAGGTGGCCGTGTTTATGTTCGAGTATGCTCCGGGTGTATCATCATGTTCTGTGTTTAGTTCTACATCTAGCAGAGTTAGAGGTTGGCTAGTCTTTCTTAGGAAAGAAGAAACGTTAAAATTATAATGTGTTGACAATCCGTATAACATACAAGCCAATCCCACCTCCCGGTGGTGTAGACCGGAAACCTTTGACCGCAAGAGGCTCTGGCTTTGCTTAGGAGGATGGACTCCCCTAGGCTGTATTTTGTGTTTTGTCTTAAGTAGGAAAGCGAACACAAATTTTAAAAAAGACATGCAGTAGCTGGATGAGCTGTTCTACAAGTCTGTAGATGCTTAACTGGCACAAGTATTAGGAGCTTCAAAAAAACATTACTAACCACATGATTTGAACTTACTCTTACTCTTATTTATTACGGCGCCCATTGCCTAGCCTAGCAATGTGAGCGTTTTTATGAACACAACCAGCGAACCAAGGTGTGTTCGTAAGAACGTTCGTATTGCTAGACTAGGCAATGGGTGTCGTAAAAAAGGAAAGTGGTTGTGTTTGGTAATTTATTTTCAGAAGCTCTAATACGTGTACACTTATCTTTTATTGATCATATACAAAGAAGATACTGTACTGGGCATGCGGGTGTTTACGGTAATGAGAGATCGGACAGGCTTGCATCAACAGCATCGTTTGTTGGGGAGTTGAAGATGGATAAGGGGATATTCTTCGGTCTCTTCGCGACTCTCTGTTGGATGAGGACACTAAACTCGATGTTGAATCGATCAAGCGATTTAAGCAGTTTGGAGTTACCCGTTGTTCAAGTCGAACTGGATGCCCGAGAGGAAGAGTGAGAGGTGTGTTTAATCAGCGAGCCCCAGGAACCATCAGTATGCATACTCTTCAATATATGTTGGGGAGACTGAGCACCTATGGGTCTGCCCGGAGTGCAATGACGTCAGTTTAGTAACCAATAACCAATTACTATTGATCATATTTATTGCTTCTGTTGCCTCCCCTGGAGTTCTTACAAAAACTCCTTGTTCTAATCTAACTATCACAAACGAACTCTAGCTAGAAGGTGCAAGTCACATAAAGACCACAAACGAACTCTAGCTAGAAGGTGCAACTCACATAAAGATCACAAACGAACTCTAGCTAGAAGGTGCAAGTCACATAAAGACCACAAACGAACTCTAGCTAGAAGGTGCAAGTCACATAAAGACTACAAACGAACTCTAGCTAGAAGGTGCAAGTCACATGAAGATCACAAACGAACTCTAGCTAGAAGGTGCAACTCACATGAAGATCACAAACGAACTCTAGCTATAAGGTGCAACTCACATAAAGATCACAAACGAACTCTAGCTAGAAGGTGCAACTCACATAAAGATCACAAACGAACTCTAGCTAGAAGGTGCAAGTCACATGAAGATCACAAACGAACTCTAGCTATAAGGTGCAACTCACATGAAGATCACAAACGAACTCTAGCTAGAAGGTGCAACTCACATGAAGACCACAAACGAACTCTAGCTATAAGGTGCAACTCACATGAAGATGACAAACGAACTCTAGCTATAAGGTGCAAGTCACATGAAGATCACAAACGAACTCTAGCTAGAAGGTGCAACTCACATGAAGACCACAAACGAACTCTAGCTATAAGGTGCAATTCACATGAAGATCACAAACGAACTCTAGCTAGAAGGTGCAACTCACATAAAGATCACAAACGAACTCTAGCTAGAAGGTGCAAGTCACATAAAGACCACAAACGAACTCTAGCTATAAGGTGCAACTCACATAAAGACTACAAACGAACTCTAGCTAGAAGGTGCAAGTCACATGAAGATCACAAACGAACTCTAGCTATAAGGTGCAACTCACATAAAGATCACAAACGAACTCTAGCTAGAAGGTGCAACTCACATAAAGATCACAAACGAACTCTAGCTAGAAGGTGCAACTCACATGAAGATCACAAACGAACTCTAGCTATAAGGTGCAACTCACATAAAGATCACAAACGAACTCTAGCTATAAGGTGCAACTCACATAAAGACCACAAACGAACTCTAGCTATAAGGTGCAAGTCACATGAAGATCACAAACGAACTCTAGCTATAAGGTGCAACTCACATAAAGATTACAAACGAACTCTAGCTAGAAGGTGCAACTCACATAAAGATCACAAACGAACTCTAGCTAGAAGGTGCAAGTCACATAAAGACCACAAACGAACTCTAGCTAGAAGGTGCAAGTCACATGAAGATCACAAACGAACTCTAGCTATAAGGTGCAACTCACATAAAGATCACAAACGAACTCTAGCTAGAAGGTGCAACTCACATGAAGATCACAAACGAACTCTAGCTATAAGGTGCAACTCACATAAAGATCACAAACGAACTCTAGCTAGAAGGTGCAAGTCACATAAAGACCACAAACGAACTCTAGCTAGAAGGTGCAAGTCACATAAAGACCACAAACGAACTCTAGCTATAAGGTGCAACTCACATAAAGACTACAAACGAACTCTAGCTAGAAGGTGCAAGTCACATGAAGATCACAAACGAACTCTAGCTATAAGGTGCAACTCACATAAAGATCACAAACGAACTCTAGCTAGAAGGTGCAACTCACATAAAGATCACAAACGAACTCTAGCTAGAAGGTGCAACTCACATAAAGATCACAAACGAACTCTAGCTAGAAGGTGCAAGTCACATGAAGATCACAAACGAACTCTAGCTATAAGGTGCAACTCACATGAAGATCACAAACGAACTCTAGCTAGAAGGTGCAACTCACATGAAGACCACAAACGAACTCTAGCTATAAGGTGCAACTCACATGAAGATGACAAACGAACTCTAGCTATAAGGTGCAAGTCACATGAAGATCACAAACGAACTCTAGCTAGAAGGTGCAACTCACATGAAGACCACAAACGAACTCTAGCTATAAGGTGCAATTCACATGAAGATCACAAACGAACTCTAGCTAGAAGGTGCAACTCACATAAAGATCACAAACGAACTCTAGCTAGAAGGTGCAAGTCACATAAAGACCACAAACGAACTCTAGCTATAAGGTGCAACTCACATAAAGACTACAAACGAACTCTAGCTAGAAGGTGCAAGTCACATGAAGATCACAAACGAACTCTAGCTATAAGGTGCAACTCACATAAAGATCACAAACGAACTCTAGCTAGAAGGTGCAACTCACATAAAGATCACAAACGAACTCTAGCTAGAAGGTGCAACTCACATGAAGATCACAAACGAACTCTAGCTATAAGGTGCAACTCACATAAAGATCACAAACGAACTCTAGCTATAAGGTGCAACTCACATAAAGACCACAAACGAACTCTAGCTATAAGGTGCAAGTCACATGAAGATCACAAACGAACTCTAGCTATAAGGTGCAACTCACATAAAGATTACAAACGAACTCTAGCTAGAAGGTGCAACTCACATAAAGATCACAAACGAACTCTAGCTAGAAGGTGCAAGTCACATAAAGACCACAAACGAACTCTAGCTAGAAGGTGCAAGTCACATGAAGATCACAAACGAACTCTAGCTATAAGGTGCAACTCACATAAAGATCACAAACGAACTCTAGCTAGAAGGTGCAACTCACATGAAGATCACAAACGAACTCTAGCTATAAGGTGCAACTCACATAAAGATCACAAACGAACTCTAGCTAGAAGGTGCAAGTCACATAAAGACCACAAACGAACTCTAGCTAGAAGGTGCAAGTCACATAAAGACCACAAACGAACTCTAGCTATAAGGTGCAACTCACATAAAGACTACAAACGAACTCTAGCTAGAAGGTGCAAGTCACATGAAGATCACAAACGAACTCTAGCTATAAGGTGCAACTCACATAAAGATCACAAACGAACTCTAGCTAGAAGGTGCAACTCACATAAAGATCACAAACGAACTCTAGCTAGAAGGTGCAACTCACATGAAGATTACAAACGAACTATAGCTATTAGGTGCAACTCACATGAAGATCACAAACGAACTCTAGCTATAAGGTGCAACTCACATGAAGACTACAAACGAACTCTAGCTATAAGGTGCAACTCACATGAAGACTACAAACGAACTCTAGCTATAAGGTGCAACTCACATGAAGACTGCAAAGAGTGGTTTAAAAAATGATTGATGTAAGACGAACGTAGAAGAAATAGAAAACATTAAAAAAACACACACTTTGTCCGCACACTTACACACCCAGATTGAGTTTTTCAACAATATTGAATTTGTTATTGTCACTGAATATTAATATTGAAGTTTTCAAGCAACCACGTCTCTTTCTACTACACTGCTCTTTATTCAAATCGTTGTCGGTTCCGATTGAAGTTGTGAATGGTTCAAGCCAGAAATAAATATCGTTTCCTGTAGATGTAACTCAGCAATTATGGCAACGGGCGGAGAAAAGTATCAAGGGAGTTATATCATGGTACATGAGCACAGCTGGAGTTTGAGAAAGTAACACGAAGATAGTGCTTTGAAGTGTTATAGGCATAAGTGTTGTCATATTCTTTCTTATTTTTATTGCTAAGTATTTAAACCGTGTGCTAAGGTTTCCTGACCTTTTTTTTAATAATTATATTCCGATCTCTTGGCTCCCTGTTAAATAAAAAGCAGTTGCTTCGCATACATTTTTATTTTATAGCTTGTTTGCTGATTTATTCAGAAAGAAAAGATCAAGTTTCTTTGGTTTTATATATTGTTTTGAAAATCTATTCCGTATTTCATTTTTTCTGTCTTTATAAGTTAGTCTGCACTTTCTATTTGTCTAATTTGCTAATCTCTCATATAACTCTCTCTCGATCTTCTTGAACTCAAATGCAGTGGCAGTTCGTCATTAAAGGCCAGTGGGCCGGTCCCATAAAAATAATGTATAACGTGTATTTATTAGTTAATAAATTAAAATATAACCTAACCCAAACCATGATTTTTCCGAAAATTTGAGTCTGACCCCACCAACAAAAAGGATCAAGAGCCGCCACTGCTCAAATGTATTTTTTGAATGTGATGAAACCATTCATGTCATGATTATGTGAAGATGTTTATGGGCGTAATAGTAATGTAACTGTTACGCTGCTCATGATGGTTATAAGTTCAATAACGAGTTCTAGGTGAAACGATGACACTTACCTAACCTGTTTTCGAAATTTGGTGACCTACCAACCAAAGGACAAGACTGCCACTGCAGTCAAATGTATTTTTAATTGTGATGAAAACCATTCATGTCATGTATTATTTGATTTTTGAATGTATGTTTATTGTGTGCGTATTGCGTAATGCGTAAGCGTTTGTCTATCGACTAGGACTCATGATGGTTATAAGTTCAATCCAACACTCGACGTTCAATAGGTGAAGAACAGAATTGACACTCCTACCTCCTGCATACGAGGTTTTATAAATATGAAGTGATAGACACTTTATACCAAGGTTTGAAAAGGTTACAGGAAATTTTATTCTTTGATATTTCACCCATCTGTTGCCGGGGCTTGCTAGGGGAGCAAAGAATAGTACCACTGCCACCTACAAGGTATGTTGTAAGAGTCGACTGAAGTAGGGTACTAGGGAAGCTACTCTAGTAAATAAAAAGCGTCGTAGAAATAGGATGTGCTGGCCTACTTGTAGGCGCATAATCGTCATGAAGTAGTGTAGGGGTTTCGTTGGTGTACCTCATGGTAGTACGGATAGAGTACGTCTTGGTAGTGCGGGTGGGGTACCTTTTGTTGAGGAGCCTAAGAGCTGAGGGTGGTGGTTAGTTCAGCAGTGACACTGGTCTTTCAATGGTATGGCGTTCTATACCATGGATACATTAGAGCTTGGTAGTCTGGTTTCCGTGGTCTGAGGCTGATTACATGTTGTTATCATATTGTAACTAAAGACAAGTCCATTATGTTTGACACACAATGAATGCACTTTACAACGTTAAATGTTGACAAACTAGTCGTGAACTAACGGATGCAATAAGGTCTTTAATACATGAGAGTTGAATACAAGGATTACATCACCTGACCGAGAATAGCTTTTGGGTAAAAGAATCGACAGTGACATGGTTCTCACTTAGGCGGCCATCTTGTCTCTACCTCTTTTTTTCTAACCTACGTCAAAGTCTCATTTTAGCGTTGCTATCTGCTTATAATGAGCAGATGCAGATTTGGTGCGCACACACTACAGTCAACTATATCTACCAACTATACTATAAACTAAAGCTACTTGTCTGTACCTCAGCTGCCACCTGGGAGGGGGAACTGGCCATCCTCTACAGTCACAACGTACAATCGTTCTTTTAGGCTCTGATCACATAGAGTGGCTTAACAAGTGGTCGATACTGAGCACTCAAAGAAGAGGAAATACTGGCCTAACACTCTTAACACAGTATTCCACATAATATATCTTATAGTATGAAACAAATGTTCCTCTATATACTTTCCTTACAGACTTCGTTCGAACACGTTCGAACATTCACATCTCTGCTGTTTGTATTAGACTTCCAATTATGAAAATTGATGTTTAGTTTTGTTTCACAGATCTATACTTAGTCAGATACTATGCATGCAGCTCAGCTCGTCTGTTGGAATAGATCTGAGACCTTAATTTGACGTTTACGTTAACATTATAACTCTGGAATTGCTTCAGAAATGTTCATAATATTTATGTTTTTCAACCTTCTGTTCGTTTCATCATGTCTAAATAGAATGTTGGGAGATAAAACATTTAAACATGTCTCTGAACTGTTATTTTTTCTTTTGCATTGCATCTTCGTATTTCTGAAGCATTCTGTAGTCTTTTGATATCCTCCCCTTCATCTAGTAGCTTGTTTTGTCCAGAATTTTACCACCATAACAGCCCTTAAGAATTTCATAATATTTTAGAGCGTATTTTTGGCCTCTCTTGCTGTCATTTAAATGCATCTATCACATGCTCGCACGTCTTCGTCTCGGACTTCCTCTTCTCCGCTTTTCCATAATATCTTATTCCGTAATTGTCTTTTCCAAACTTCCGTGACTTTTCCTGTGTCCAAATTACCAAAACTTTCTCAATCTTAATTTCCTTACCAATCAAATCTTTTCAATTCTGAATTTCTTGTTGGAAAGATCTGTTTGTTTTTTTCTCTGTCCATGGAATTTTGGCAAATCTTTAATAAAGTTTACATTTCTCTGCTACTTTAGATATACGTTTAAAAAAATAATGTTGGTTTCGATGACCACAGCGGCGTGATTACACAACAGCGGCGTAAGTGCACAACAGCGGCGCCAGTACACCATAGCGTGTAAGCCAGTGCACCACAGCGGTGTCAGTGCACCACAGTGATGTCAGTGTATCACAGCGGCGTCGGTACACCATAGCTGCGTCAGTTCACCAAAGCGGCGTAGGTACTAGGTAAACCACAGCTTGTCGTACTAACTGCGGCATCAGTACACCACAGTGACAATTATCTGAACTAGTGCGCCATGACACGTGTTTACTCAAGGACAGTCTATTCCGTAGTCTGTACTTTTGAAAATGGTACTCCGGCATTCTTAGTCGACGCAGGATAACGAAATCATTGCTGAAGCTGACAAGTGACTGTTCACATATTGAAAGAGCTAGAGCCGTAGGGATGAAGTGAGTAGACTAACAATTTAACCAGTGTTCCGGCAGAAATTTGAACGTACATGATGTAAGTGCATAAGGAAGGGAAGGCATTATCGGTACAAACCAGACAGATCACAAAGAGTGGTTAGCTTGATTAATACAAATGAATGCAAACAAAGAAAAAAATCAATTTTCCAGTCTTCTTACAAGGTACGACAATTAGTTATTAGAATTCTCCAAATCCCGTCTCTCTGCATGAAAGCAACACAGATTTATGCTTGTTTTAAAAATTGTATTAAAACATCAGGAAAGAAGACGCGAGGAAGACCCTGAAAAATATGATTAGATGGCATAGCAGAATCCTGTCAAAAAGTAAAAATAACTATCACGCAAGCCACTAGAGCAGCGCAAGACAAAAACAGAACAGAATGACAGCGGATAACAACCCGGTAACAGTGTGACGACAAAAGAAGAAAAGAGGATTTTTGTCCAATCTCCATTGTCTCCCATCCCAACCATCTTGCAGATGATGTTCTAACGAGAATAATGCTAGAAGTTTGTTAGTAAAACTCGCAACGCCTAACTTTTGTTTTCAAACTCAGATAATATAATGCAACTATAAATGTCTTCTAGTTGTGATGGCTCAGAGTGTTATTTCCTGTTTCCACTCCTGCTGTCTCACCAGTCATTGTTCTCAGATTTTACAACACAGAATGGCCTTCTGAAGTGACAAATGATGCAAGAATCTTTGTGGAAAAAATCTGCATTCAAGGCATATTTGTTGAAGAATGCTATTGAAATCCAGAACAATTTGCAGTTTATATAACTCATTTCAACAATGCAGAAAACAAACCTGTAAAACTTGAATAGAATTGAACTTGGGCGTAAAAGGTTTGAAAGCCGAAGGATTGAATTCACTGCACCGGGTTTTACCCCATATGGCTCGATCCCTATCCGTAGAAATGGCACGCCACCTGCCGAGAATTTTGCACAAAGCACAAACTCCGTAGCTCCAGCAAAAACCCCTAGGGGTCTTTGGAAAAACTGCACTCGTGAACAGAACGGCCCAGTTCGGATTCGAACCCACGACCTTCGACTCACAAGACAAAGGGCTTAACAACTTAGCCAAAGAAATCCCCAGAAGATTCCACAGGCCCCCAAAATCGAACTTGATGCACTCTCCTATACTATATTAAGTGCTTATATAGATGCCTGGTTGCAATAAAGTATATGAAAATGTGGGAAGATGAGCTGTTACACAGTAGCTCCGGCGACGAATCCGATTTTTTGCTTACCTAAAAAAAAAAACTAGGATACCAGAATTTATAGAAAAACAAAATGTATATATATTTCAATGCGGTAAAAATAACACTAATGATAACAAATAAAACACACGACAAAGAATTTTGTTTTTCTCAAGGGAGACAAAATATACAATGCAAACGGTTTTGAATGTTTGGATGTTTCACTGTTAACAAAGGATTGAAATGGGATGAGGGAAATAAAAACGAACACACAATGATTGACAGAAACTTAAACATCTAAGTGACACTTCAAAGGGTTTACGAGGAACCACAAGATGAAAATAACGAAGCTTGTTTTTAACATGTATTTATATATATTATTTCTCTCTCTCTCGTTCTCTCTCTTTCCTGACTTCGACTTTCCTTAATTAATATCATTTCGACATTATATTAGTTTATAATTGATTGATTGATTGATGGAAAGGACCATCATGATTGAACTTCGGTGAGTAACCGTGTGTGCTCCGATCTCTTTCTTACACAGAAATATATCATCTGCAGTGCATAAACTCTGCTGTGTATCGAATTAAGTAATTTATAGAAGACTTACAATATGTAAGAGTTGTGTGGTCATCAATATTGAAGTTGATAACTGTATACGTTAGCGACCACGGGCCGTGGAAATGCATATTGGTTCTCTCTCTCTCTCTCTCTCTCTCTCTCTTTCTTTCTTTCTTTCTCTCGCTATCACCGCCCATACCGATATACCAGACATCCCCATAAATTCTATTCATGTGGAAATCTGATTCATGCAGCTTTAGTATTGGTGTGTTTTACGTCACATCTTCAGCACCATTTGGAGCTCTAGTGCTTATCCTTCGGCAATGTGTCCGGTTTCAGCCAGCGTTTACTTGGTTCGCTCTCCGTTCTGTAGCCATCTAGTGTTTTTACGGTGTGGGTTAGCTAGCCCCACTCCCAACCTCTTCAGTCGCTTCTTACGACATGCGTGGAAGTAACAGTGGTTCTACTCTTTACACCCCAAATTGAGCCCGGTAACCACTCGGGCGGCATGGGTTCGAGGCCAGCTTAGGCTAAAAACTCTCAGTATGCACATGGTACACTGTTGGACTACAAGAAACCCTGATCCGTTACTTGGGGATCTAAATTTTAAGTAACTCTGAAGTTGGAGTAAAACTTGTCTGAATGTCAAGCGACACTAGTGACATGGGTGACCATATGTTAAGGCAAGGTAGGGAAGAGGGAGAGGAGGGGCAAGTGCCCCCTCCTCCTTAAAATACAGATTTTTGATAAAACAGTTTTATGTGAGTCTGGTCTTTTCCATTATCACGTAGTAAACTGCGAACTAATGGGTTTTTTTTCCATTTTGTCCCTCGTTGGAGTAACATCTACGGACGTCCGCGATTAGTGATAAGAAAAGCAAGCTGACTATTGATAAGAAAAGCAAGCCTTGACGGAAAAATCAGTCAGAACTCCATATTACGCGCCATGACTATGCATGAATTCATAACGGTGAAAGCATCCTTCCACTTCTTGATTTTCTTCTTTTGTCGTCAAACTGCTACCTGGCTGTTGCCCACTGTCAGCCCTTTGTGTCCATAACTGTTCCAGGTCCATTCCCTGTGATATAAAGCCATACCTTCCGTCAAACAATGAATATAACCTAACCAGTTGCGGCTCAGCATTAGGGCCAGTGGGCCCCAGTGGGGCCGAGCCCCACCAAAAATAATGTGTAACGTGTATTTATTATTTATAAATTATTTCTTCACAATTATTACTTTTAACGTGATACTGATTAGATTTCAAAGTTGAATATCTTTCCGGAATAGACAATTAATAGTAAATACTAAAATATAACCTAACCCACAAGCAGGATTTTCCGAAACTTTTGTCTGGCCCCACCAACAAATATGATCACTAGCCGCCACTGAATCTACCGTAATCTGAAACCCATGAATAATTAATTATTCGTTACAAATGCAACTGAATACATTTAAAAAACAAAAGCATGACAGATTAACCTGGAAAGATAAATGTTTAGAACAGCTGAACGGAATTCTTGTAGACAAACACAAAATTAAATTGAAATTTGAAACGTGAAAACCTTGTCATAAGTTGTTAGGAATATGTTTATGTTGAGACAACCTGATAAGAATTGCTTTATTGTTGAACAAGAATATAACAGGTGAATAAGCACTTAGTTAATGATGTAGGTTTTTATTTCACTTCACAGATGCAGAACACCATTTTCTACTCCTACATCTCCTGTGATAGAAGTACATTGCTTCCTACTTCTTCTTCTGCGTTTGTTGTATATAGCTTTTTATACTTGTATGTTGGTAGTATAGTTTTCCCTTTTCTGTGTTGGTAGTAAATAGTTTTCCCTTTTTCTGTGTTGATAGTATATAGTTTTCCCTTTTCTGTGTTGGTAGTAAATAGTTTTTCCCTTTTTCTGTGTTGATAGTATATAGTTTTCCCTTTTCTGGGTTGGTAGTTAAGATTGCTTTATTGTGACAGAAATACAGGTAAGCTAGTTAATGAGGTTTTTCCTTTTCTTGATGCAGAACACCATTTTCTACTCTCATCTCCTGTGATGAGTACATGTTTCCTACTCTTCTTCTGTGTTGTGTATATAGTTTTTTTTTCTGTATGTTGGTAGTATATAGTTTTTCCCTTTTCTGTGTTGGTAGTAAATAGTTTTTCACTTTTCTTGCTGGTAGTAAATAGTTTTTCCTTTTTCTGTGTGGTAGTAAATAGTTTTTCCTTTTCTGTGTTGATAGTATATAGTTTTTCCTTTTCTGTGTTGGTAGTATATAGTTTTCCTTTTCTGTGTTGGTAGTATATAGTTTTCACTTTTTCTGTGTTGGTAGTATATAGTTTTCACGTTTTCTGTGTTGATTGTATATAGCTTTTCACGTTGGTAGTAAATCGTATATCACCTTTCTTCTTATGTTATTGTAGTACATAGATTATTTTTACTTTTTCTTTTGTGATAGCAGTACATCTTGAAGTAAAACACATATCCAACAGCAATATCTTGATCTAACAAACATATAAAGAAACAAGACCTTGATCTAACAAACATATATGAAACCAAGGCCTTGAGCGTCTTCTTTTTGTTCTTTCTTTACCCAATTTTAATCCTTTATCTTCTTCTTCTTGCGTTCTTTCTTTACAACCAATTTTAATCATCTTTGTGATATGTTTGATCTTTGCCAAGAACGTGTATACGTTGCACATTGGTTTGGTAGGCCCCTAAACGCATAGACTTCTACACATTTAGGACATGTACATCCGATTTTAGCCAAACCTCCTTAGTCGCCTCTTACGACATGCTGGCAGGTAACAGTGGTTCTATTCTTTACACCCAAATTTGGGCCCCAGTAACCACTCGGGCCAGGCCTTGAGCTAATTAAAGTATATACAGAAACCAAGGTCTTGAGCTAACAAACAAACAGAGAATAGTAAACTTAAGAATTGACACGCATATATAGAAGAAAAAGAAGTAAAACCAACAAGAGAAATAAATAAATCTACTTGTCACTGCATATTTACTTTCAAGTGAACAACTCTTCTGAGCTTGTTCAGCTCCCACTCTAGCTTTTCACTGCTCTTACATTTAATCTTATGCTCGAAATTCCGAAGATTCAAATCCGCCACTTACCCATTCACAAGACTTTAATTTCATTCTTAGCTGTAAATTCCAACCACTTCTCCAACTCTATCATGTCTTAACCCCTTCTCACAAGGTGACAGCGTTAGTGTCTTTCTTTTAAGTGATCACTGGAGACGTTTAACGCTGGGGGAGTTTGTTTAAAGAAACGTTAAAGGGGGTCAGTAGTGAAACCGACTCAGCATTTAACGTTTTTCAGATTTCCATTCCGAATCTAGTTTCACCTGGAGATGAGCTCATTAGACGTTAGAAGGACGTAATCATGTCGTTTTAATTACATTCAGTATTCGTTATGATGGCGTCTGTGGCTTAGGGAATAGTGATTCCGTCTATTAACCCCGACGTTCTGAGTTCGAATCACGCTGCGGACAGTTTGGTTGCAAATTGTATCGCGTAGATTTTTACAAAAGGATGACACCACTCGTTCAGAAAGCAATGGCAGACTACTGAACGTAATAATGCCTAGAAAAATCACAAACAGCGTTAAAAGCTGGGGTTGACTCGCAAAGTCCTGTAAAGGATATGCAATTAACAATTCGTTGTGAATGTGTGAACGTATGTAGTTCAAGCACTAGTTAGCACGATCCCAAACCCAAGCGTATCTGGTAAGTTTGGAAAGAAATTCATTTCCGTAGGACTTTTCTGTAGCTTTAGAAAGTACAAAAGCAATATACATCAAACAATGTACTGCAATGTTTCGACCAAAAGGACTTTATCAAGCAATAGATACACAAGAAGCAAAGAAATTCAGACTTTACAATGTAGACGGAACATATGTAGTCAAACAATAAATTCTAACGCCTCAAAAAGAAAATATAAAGTTTCAAGAGAAAGTATGAATGTTAGTTATAAACATTTGTTATTTTATGATAATTTTACAATGTTATAAGTATATTTTATGATAATTTTACAATATTATAAGTATATTTTATGATAATTTTACAATATTATAAGTATATTTTATGATAATTTTACAATGTTATAAGTATATTTTATGATAATTTTACAATGTTATAAGTATATTTTATGATAATTTTACAATGTTATAAGTATATTTTATGATAATTTTACAATGTTATAAGTATATTTTATGATAATTTTACAATGTTATAAGTATATTTTATGATAATTTTACAATGTTATAAGTATATTTTCACTTTCATTCTCAGGGTCGTCAATAGCAAAGTTGATGGCACGTTGACGACTAGACAACGTGACCTGAAATTTCGGGGTTCGAGGTTAGATTGGGCTAACAATTCTTGGAGCGCACACGGTAAACGGTTATACTACATGAAACCCTGATCTCTTACTTGGGAATTTAAATTACAAATATCTCTTAAATCAGAGTAAAATTCGCCTGAATAGCGAGGGACGTTGGTGATAAGGAAAAGAAAACTCACGCAAAAATCATTCATAGTTGCACTTTAAGGCGACATGGCTAAAATTCATACCGGGCGTACGAAACAAAAAATCAGCATTCTCAAAACCAAAAAGCACATTGTAAATGTTTTCATAAATATATTTTTTTTCACAAGTATTTCTTAGTAAATACTTCCGAATTATTTTCTTTGTGTTATTAAATAGTCTTGTGGAAAGACATAACATTTGGATCGCTACAATGAAAACATTATTGTTATGTCAATAGCTGAAAAGTGTATCGTGTATGTCTCTTATCTAAGTTATGATAACACTTTGCAACTGACCATTCATTTTATATATCTCACATCATTGATGAAAATAACAAAGAAGATGAAGATAATGAATACTTACTGTAGGAAAACTGAAACATAGGTAGCGGTGATGGAACCTTTTTACACTGATATAAAATTCTACTCAGAATGAAACACAAATAAACAAATGACAAATGGTTGAATTCAGTAAGATTTTGAATAATAAAAGAAAATCAAAGAATCCGTTTTCATACCACGCAGTCTTATATTTCTTCTTCTTTGCGTTCGATCTCCTCAACCAAGTTAACCACTGTTTTTGTGATGTGTAATTTGCGTCAAAAAACGTGAATAAGTTGTGCTACAGTTCATAGAAGCCTACAACATGTAAACCAGGCGCATATCATGCAATATATTGGGAAATATAGCGCTAAAAATGTATTTTTCTTTGGCTAACGACACTTTAAAGCTCTGTTTCCCAACGTGGGCGCACGCCCACAAGGGCATTTTCATCGTTTAGGGGGCAATGGGCTCGTTCAGAGTTTAACTAATTTTCATGATGTTGCAAAACCGATAAATCGACTTTTGGATAAAAACGAATGTTGCTTCAGAATCACTTTACTGAAGTTTAAAAATCTTCAATAAACGGAAAGTACTTATATCTAGTTACATTTTTACCTCCTTTTAACAAAGCTTTGAAAGAGGAAAAGCATGTGTTATTGTTTTAAAATCGAGTCATATTTAAAAAAAAAAATGTAATGGGTCCAACATTTGCCAACCTTGTCATGAAGACCGAAATGAGTTTATATAGTGCAATCTTGAGTATGTAATAGTATTGGACAGAGCAACGCATATCATATTTAAGCTATAGAAAGCAGGTCCGAAGTTTGATTTGACTTTGAATGTTAGGTATGATGGGAAAAGCAACCAAGAAACATCAAAGGAGTTTGATTCAAATACAAGTTATGGGCCATTAGTCTGATTACCAGAGTAATGGATACTCACTGTGTAGCTGGATTATACAGGTGTCCTTAGAGAACCATTTTGTAGTTGTATAGTTAACGAAGGAGCATTTATATATGGATTACAGTAAAATGTCATGAGATCTTGTTTTCCATGTTTAGCGACAGATTGAGAATGCATGGTTGGGACATCAACTTTTAGACAATGACAGAAGAATATCGATAGTCAAAGTAAGATGAGTCTTTTCCAAGAGAGTAGCAGATGTGGGAAATCGCAGTCCTGAGAACAAAGTTTTGGAATAGTAAAGTAATAGAATATTTACCCATATATATACACGATGGACTTTAAGAAGATGAGATAATACCGCAGATAGAAAGCCAAACACAAATCAACTTGTCAGGTAGCTAGAATGAAAAACAGAGAACTAGACACAGAACAGCTAAAGTACAGGACTGTTAGGCCAGATTATACGAGAAAAGCAGAAGAGAACCGAAGAGCTTCACGTAAAAGATATAATTATTGGAAGTTCAAATTTATCAGAGCTTATTAGAAGAGCAGATTTGACCACAAAACCGGTAGTATAAAAATTGTTAATGACTTGTTTTTTCAAAATAGTCATTCTACAATAATCGAATTTTCTCAAACGTATATCACCTGATGTGAAATATTATTTTATTAATGTATTCCACATTAATGTCTTTTATGCCAGCAATGCTTGACCAACGAATCAATGAAACGAGGTCGTCTTGAGACGCATTTGAAGGCGAAACATAGTGCTCATATTAATTCAGATTTGAATTACTTTCAAACTTTAAAGACAAATTTTGAAAAAAAAGCAACATTAAATTTTCTATTTACTGCTGATACTGCAACTGTCAATCGTACTCTTGAGGCTAGTTATCAAATTTCCTTACTCATTACTAAATGTTGGATAAATCATACTATAGGAGAGAATTTAATTAAACCATCAATATCAGCATTTCTTAAAACGATTCTGGAAAAAAGATGACAAAGAGGCGAAAGCTATGCCACTCAGCAACAATACTGTTAGCAATAGAATAGACGAAATGGGTGAAGATATTGAAATACAACTTGTTGAAAAGTTGAAAACAAGAAAATTCTCAGTGCCAATGGATGAATCAACTTTGAGAGACAGTGAGGCTGTATTGATAACTTACGTAAGATATATTGATAAAGGTGATTGTGCTGAAGAAATTTTGTTCTGTAAATCATTAGAAAGCACCGCTACCTCAAAAGATATATAAAATAAGCTAAACAAATTACTTCGATGTCAAAAATATACCAATTTAAAATATAACATCTTGTGCCACAGATGGTGTTCCTAATATTATAGGCAAGAAAAATGGCTGCTTAAAATTGATGAAAGATGAAAATCCATAAATGCTTTTTGTGCATTGTGTTATTAACAGGGAAAATTTGGTAGCTAAAAATATTTCATCTGTTCTAAACGAAGTACTAAATTCAGTTATAAAGTGTATCAATGCTATTAAATCTAAAGCCAAATGTAGCTCTCTTCATGCTATTTTGTGAAGAACAAATTACAGACCATGTGAGACTTTTACTCACACTGAAGAAGATGACTCTCGAAAGGGACCTGCTTGAAAAGATTTATGGAACAAGTTGATACTCTTATTGATTTTTGCGACAAACCTGAAATGAAGTATCTGTTAACGGTCAAGGGTAAAGTATTTGTGAGTTATCTAGCCGATATCTTTGAAAAAGTAAATATATTAAATAACCAACTTCAAGAAACAAATAAAACTCTTGTTGATGTTAAAGCAAAGATATTTGGTTTCATTACCTTTATTGAATTATGTCAGAAATATATTTGAACAAAAAGTTAAAAAAGTTTTATTGGCTCCATAAATATGAAGTGACTGATACCGTTATACTTGTTATTGTCGATCATCTGAAAATTCTTCTGCTGATTTAAAGGAAAGTTGTTTTTTGGAGACAAATTGATTTTCCAACTGGGATGTTGCAGCCAGTGTTAGTGTATTTGTCTGATATTTCAAATATGCAGTATCAAGTAAACTCTCAGAAATGAAAAATGATGAGTCAGTTAAAACTTCATTTAATATAACAAAGAGCCATGGCATGACTTTGTGAGGAAACAGAAATCAAATATTCAAATTCAACCAAATGTGCAAGAAAACTGTTACTACCATTTCTATCTTCATAATTAGCTGAATGTGATTTAGTGTCATAACTGATTTGCAGCTAACAAAGAAATCGGCTTGATGTAACACAACGAGAACTTGAGACTGACGCTAACTAAATTGGAACTTAACATAAAACATCTTTGCAGCTTCTATCAATCGCAAGGATCTCACTAAGTGTAATTAATAAATAATTACTAATAATTAAAAAATATAGAAACATCTCTCATTAAAATTATTTCGTACATGAATTTCAGTTCTCCGTTATATGTTTTGAAAAATTACTTACTGTGTTTTCTCAACAATTTCCTAGTGATTTCTTCCTAAAACCTATCATTTAAGTTTCTACAGTGAACAATTCAATTTTTGGAAACTAAAATTTTGTCCTTTGTCTGTTACATAGGGTGGGAGGGGGGGGCATACAAATTTTGAAAGGCTTTGGTGGGACATGGCACAAAAAGGTTGGGAAACACTGGTTTAAAGGTTATGTTGTCGACATGACGCCGTATAAAAGAAAGTTCGCACGTTAATATGAAACAATTTGTTATTTAAAAGTTTTAAAACATGATTTAAAACAAATAAACAGGAGAAAAGTCTAAAACGATATGCCCTGCATGCATAAAGAATTTCTTATAGATAGTTTATACAGCTGTTGTCTCGTAAACGATCTTGATAAATGGGCAAGCTTAAATAATCCTGTGAACAAGAGAACCTTCATTGAAGGCACACGATCTCTTGCTGTGCAGATTATCAAACCCACATTCAGAATCTCTTCGTGTTTATAACCCTGACAAGGATTGAGTTGAATGAAGGACGGTGCAATTTATGACTGTCATTCTAACAATCTTCTTGCATGCCACCCAAGGGAAAACGAATTGAAACTAGATTCTGTACATTTTTGTCCCGTGCTATTGAAATTCCGTAAACCAATCCTTAACATCCAAGTTGTGAATATTTAGATACCAAAGTACAAAAAATAACACACTGGAGAACACGACGTTAAATGTAGTTACCAATATAACAAGCTGAAAAAAACTTTACGACCAATTTTAATCACTCTTTGTGATATATTTGATCTTTGCCAAGAACGTGTATACGTTGCACATTGGGTTTGGTAGGCTCCTAAGCGCATAGACTTCTACACGTTTAGGACACATGCATCCGATTTAGCCAAACCTCCTTAGGTGCTATTCGTTCCCCTCAAATTTGGGCCCCAGTAACCACTCGGGCGCCTAAACAGATGTAAAGAAATATAACTAAATACATAAATATAAAAACTACCACACAAAATAAAAGACATATTTTTAAACAGATATAATAGATTCTTAACTATATGAAGAGATAATATTCTTTACTAGCCGAGCTGGAAGGATATTTTATTAACCGAATCAAACAAAACACTTTCTAAATTAAAAATACTTACAATCTATTCTAAATGATTACAAAAACACCTTCTAAATAAAAATAATAGAATTTATAGTAAAGACGCAGGAAAAAACCTTTTCTGAACAAAAAGAGTAGACACTCGTAAAGGAATAGAAAAGTCACTTTCTAGACAGATAGTGGAAACTACACTAAAGTAACAGAAAAATACATTCTGTAAACAAAAATAATAGAATGTATACTTAGGGAACAGAGAAGACACTTTGTAAACAAACAGAACAGATACTATACTAAAGGAGCAAAAAAGAGCATATTCTAGAACAAAAACGAAAAAAACTATACTAAAGGAACACAAAACCACTTTCAAAATAACCAAATAAACCCATTACTTTATGAACAGAGTAGGTAGTTTACTTCAACGCATCAAAAATAAAACATGCAATTTTCACCACATAAAACCTTTTTGACTGATTCTTGCGAGAAAGAAAAATGGGTGACATGTAGACAACTCTAGAGTGTTACAATAAATAATTAACTTACACTGACGATAATGATAATTGGTTCTCATTATTTGTTGTTACAAGAGAAACACGAGATAGACAATAGGTTTCTAACACAGTAACCGTTGCGCCAATGCTACTTAGTAATTCGAAGTGGGGCTAGATGGTCAGGTGACGATACTAATGTGATAGCGAGAGAGGTGGTGATACTAATGTGATCGCGAGAGAGGTGATAATACTAATGAAAGTGATTACATCTACCTCTTCTACTTTGTCGCTATTGTGTGAATAATCAGATCATAGCACCAGTAGCTTCAGTGAACCATATGTCTTGTTACATGTCTTTCATAAGATCATTGGGTACTTGACGATTGATTCATTGATAGGATCCTTAAAGGAACAACCATGCAGGGCCATGTCGTGATATGATACTGAGAGGCAGCCGCATCAGGCGGAACCTTAAGGGGGCGGCATAAGCAGCGAAATCAACATCACAATTAAAGGTTATTTCATAGAAAAAACACTTAAGGGGCGGTATTTCAATGACTTTCATCATACTGAGAAAATATACCGCACGGTCCTGCAACCATGTGTGCTTCGATCTCTTTCTTGCATAGGTAGATAGGTAGGTTGAATGGCACGATCTTCGTAGCACTGGCGAGGGTCTACAATATACTTTTGAAGGCACTGAACTTTTTGTAGGAAATTTTATTTTAACCTATAAGCAAATTTTAGAGGAGCATCTGACCGAAAGAATTAGAGCGCAGCTCCCATACGGGAGATCTGTGTTCAATTCACGGTAAGGTCAATGATTTTTTTCTGCTGTAGGTATAATGAAAAATCCTAGCCTGAACAGATTCGTGGCGACTGCACTAGCCATGCAGCTATTAAATTCCTCAGTCTCTCGTCTCATCTGTCCTACACAGCCCTAAAAAGCGGTACTACAGGCAGTAACAACTGTTTTTAAAAGCGAATTTTGCTCAGACAGCGGCATTGCAGCCTGTTATTAAATTATTTTTAGCTGTCATTTTTAGCTCGATTTCAACATTATTAGCTGTCATTGTTTCTTAAACGTGCTAATCTGTATCGTTCGTCTCCGATAAGATTAGGAGCTCGATTTCAACTAAGTTGAGATAAATGACAGCCAACTCTAGATAACTAGGCCAGACAACTGACAAGGAGTTCCCTGACCTAGATCAGGAAAGGGTGCTGGAAATTACAGATGTTTCACATTTGACACAATTGCACACATTTGTGCAATTTTACTCAATTACTCAATTGTGAGTCTATTGTTATTTATTGGTGAAAAATAATATTCATAATATTGATATTCCTTATTGCTAAACTTAACTTGTTGCATAATATAACTTCGATGAAGCATTTTGTCTTGATTTAAAAATTAATTCGTCTATATACAACAATACTGGAATGCGAGGTCACATAGTGTAGTTGTGGTCTGATTTCCCATAATTCTTACCTGAGTCCGAAGGCCCAAAAGTTTATGGTTGGCTCTGGATAAACACTGAAAAATATCACTATCGCTTCATTTGGGAAAGGAACTGATTACTTTGGAACGAACAACGAACGCTCTACCTCCCCCGATCAGAGATTCTTTCTGTATGCCATATTTTGTGTCGTGTGGGAGGTGGAAGAGTGCACATGAGATAACGCGAACTAGCTCAACTATTTAGAAGAGAGAAACGCTTGCATGTTGCCGGAGCTGGCAAGGGAGCAAAAAATAATAACATTACCACCTACGAGGCATGTTGTAAGAGGCAACTGAGGTAGAAGTCTAGAGAAAGTACCCTAATAAATGAAGAAGCGTCGCAGAAATCGGATGTCATGGTCTACTTGTAGGCTCATAACTGGTACAATGTAAATCGCTTTTAAGCTCAGATCACATACATATCACAAAGGGTGATTTAACAAATGGTGAACATGGAGTCTTCGAAGAAGAAGAAGAAACGAGAAATTGAAATGTGTATATACAGCAGGGGCGGCTCGTGATCATTTTTGTTGGTGGGGCCAGACAGAAATTTTAGGAAAATCATGGTTTCGGTTAGGATATATTTTAATGTATAAAATAATAAATACAGGTTACACCTTATTTTTGGTGGGCACTGCCCCATTGACCCTTAATGACGAGCCGCCACTGATATATAAATTTCAGTAAGAAATGAGGTGATTGGAACAATTAATAACAGTAATGTATCAAAACTCATTAGTTATTTAATACGAACATTCATTAACCCTTTCACTCCGTATATTTTTCAAACCTTCAGATGCACTTATACCGAATTAGCCAGTATATTGGCTTTGCGTTACGTTAAAACCAGTGGCGGCTCGTGGTCATTTTTCTTGGTGGGGCCAGACACAAATTTTCGAGAAAATTATAGTTTTTGCAGTATTATTTGTCTATTCCGGGAAGTTATCCCCCTTTCGATTTTTGGTGGGCCGGGCCCCACTGGCCCTTAATGACGAGCCGCCCCTGGTTAAAAAATACCACGAGCCTGTATATCAGCCCAGACTAGCGAAGGGGTTAATATAAAGTTTTCTTACTAAGCTGACTCTACATTGCAGTCATAATACCTAACCATGAGCACACAACTTTTCTGTGAGCTTGTTATGTACTTTGTAGTTAAAAAGCTTACGTCCGCATTCTGGCTAGGGTCGTAGACTATCTCCATGGTCAATGTGCCATGACTTTTCATGGGAATCTTTAATCACCTTCAGAAGAATTTCTAACCTATACGTTGCCCTCGCTGACAAGCAGTTAAACTTGGAACTATAATTTATAGGCATCGTTTTACGTTCGCTTAGAAATAAAAAAATAAAAATTTAAAAGAAAATGGAGGAGGGATCAAAAAACAATTGAAGAAAGGAGAGGGAGAAAAACGAATTCATGAATTTATTTTCAGGAATTTTACCAGCTTTATAAATTCAGAACAAGGGCTTTGCAGGATTGGTGGTGTAAATTGAAGATTTTCATGTTTACGAAATATTGTTAGAGAAGTAGGAGGGATTTACACCTTTTGTCAGCTTTACGGGATGTCTATTAGCACCTGGCAGGTAACGTTTCAAGGTGTGCCACTTCAGTCTCAGGTAAGCTGTCCTACTTATTCTTCCCTCTCCTACACCTGTAAAACTGAGAGTATAGTTGATGGACTAAGCCAGGTATACAGTAACAGAGGCTTTGTGGCAGGAGGAGATAGGTGTTAAAACAAAATATAGGGACAAAGAATTACGCAGTGAGCAGGACCATGTCGTGCTATGATGCAAAGGGGCGGCCGCATCAGGCGGCACCGAAAGGTGGGCGGCATAAGCAACGAAATCAATATCACAATTAAAGGTTATTTTAAAGAAAAATTATTTAAGGGGCAACATTTCGAAGACTTGCATCATACTGAGAAAATATACCGCACGGTCCTGGCGGTGAGATACACAGTCATAACAATATACAATAGGTACACATTTTAACAGAACTTAGGAGACGGAGACAGACTTTAAGAGACTAAGAGATAGACACAAACTGTAACGGAGAATAAAAGACAGATAAATACTTTAACATAGACTAAGAGACCGTGATATAGACTAAGAGACAGACTGTGACATAGACTAAGTGTGAGACTTTTGACATAGACTAAGAGACAGCCCGTAACATAACTAAGAAACTGATGACATAGACTAAGAGACTTTGGACATAGACTAGAGTCAGACTTTAACATATACTAGAGACTGTGACATAGACTTAAGAGACCTGTGACATAGACTAAGAGACAGACTTTAACATAGACTCAATAGACTAGACTGTAGACAGACTTAAGAGACATAAATGACTAACATGATCTAAGAGACAGACTGTAACATAGACTAAAGAGACTAGACTGGCAGTGTCATAGATTAGAGAAACCTGCAGTAGAGCAGACTAAGAAACAGACTGTAATATAGACTAGAGACTGTGACATAGACTAAGAGACAGACCGTAACATAGACTAGAGACTGTGACATAGATTAAGAGACAGACTTTGACATAGACTAAGAGTCAGACTTTAACATAGACAAGATACTGTGTCATAGACTAAAAGACCTGTGAGCATAGACTTAAGAGACAGACTGTTACATAGACTAAGAGCCAGACTATAACATAGACTGAGAGACAGACTGTAACATAGACTAAGAGACAACTGTTACATAGGACTAAAAAAAGCCAGAACTATAAACATAGACTGAGAGACAGACTGCTAACATAGACTAGAGACTGAAACTTTAATTATACACTAAGAGAGCATGACTATCAGCACTATACTAAATAGATTCAGACTATAACAAAGACTAAGAGACATATTGTAACATAGATTAAGAGGCAGACTGTAAGACATATACTAATAGACAGACTTAGCAAAGACTAATAAACCATCTTAATCATAGACTAACAGTCAGACTTTAGCACATACTAATAGACTGTAACAAAGACTAAGAGAAAGAAAAAGACTGTAACAGAGACATAACCGACTTTATTTTAGACTAAGAGACACACAAACTTGAACAGAGACAAAGAGACAGAATAAGTAACAGATACAAAGAGACAGACAGAGACTGTAACAAAGACAAAGAGACAGAATCTGTAACAAAGACAACGAGACAGACAGAGACTGTAACAGAGACAAAGAGACAGACATAGTCTAACATATTCATATACGTTTTCACATACTCTAGGATACAGAGATCTAGATTAGCACAAGTATCAGATACAGACAATGACATTAATAGAAAGTAACAGGAACGTATTATAGCCTGCAACTTTAGAAGTTTGTCGTTGTAGATAGAACATGTTTGAACCGTCGCCCTTAGGTAGTCATCGGTTCACGAAGAAAATATAGAATATTCTACTTTAAGTAGTCATCGGTTGACATAGAAAATATAGAATATTCTACTTTAGGTAGTCATCGGTTGACATAGAAAATGTAGAATATTCTACTTTAGGTAGTCATCGGTTGACATAGAAAAATAGAACATTCTACTTTAGGTAGTCATCGGTTGACATAGAAAATATAGAATATTCTACTTTAGGTAGTCATCGGTTGACATAGAAAATATAGAATATTCTACTTTAGGTAGTCATCGGTTGACATAGAAAAATAGAACATTCTACTTTAGGTAGTCATCGGTTGACATAGAAAATATAGAATATTCTACTTTAGGTAGTCATCGGTTGACATAGAAAAATAGAACATTCTACTTTAGGTAGTCATCGGTTGACATAGAAAATATAGAATATTCTACTTTAGGTAATCATCGGTTGACATAGAAAATATAGAATATTCTACTTTAGGTAATCATCGGTTGACATAGAAAATATAGAATATTCTATCTTATGTGATCATCGGTTCGCGAAGAAAATATAGAACATTCTACTTTAGGTAGTCATCGGTTGACATAGAAAATATATAACATTCTACTTTGGTGTCATCGATTCACGAAGAAAATATAGAACATTCTACTTAAGGTAGTCATCGGTTCACATAGAGAATGTAGAACATTGCACTTTAGATAGTCGTCGGTTGACATAGAAAATATAGAACATTCTACTCTAAATCATCATCAATGTGCGTATCCTTTATAGGACGTTGCTCTCTTTGCAGCACATCTGAAATTCACAGTCTCTAGCCAGTTCACCCACTACGTCGATGGTCATATTCATGGTTTCTTTAATATCTTGTAGCAATCTTCTTCTTGGTCTGTCTCTGCGTCCTGGGACCCTGCCCTCTAGTATTGTTCTTTCCAGGCCATCGTGACGATTGATGTGACCAAAGTATGTAATTTTTCAAACTCTAAATATTCGTCATAATTATAGAACAATTATTTTTGTATTCAAATAGCAATTTTTTTAAATTAAAAAGATTAAAATACAGTTTGAAATGAATATCGAGAGTCGTGAAGGTGAGACAGGAAGTGCAAGCGAACATGATAGGTGTGATAAGTGTGGAATAGAAGGAACAGGTGGGACAGGTAAGAAGAGATGTTTCAGACTGTAAAATGGATGGTAATAAAGACAGGAGGTGTTGCTGGTGTCACAGGTGTAAGTAAAACAGAATTTAGTGTCCGGTAATGTGGGATGGGGAGGAAAGGGGGGTAAGACATATGAACTACATATATAAGTATATAAGTAGATATCATCATCAGGTGCCGAGCCGGCTCGCTTAGGCGATCATGGATCTCCGCAAATCTATGTTTGTGGTATATCAACTCAGATGTTAACGCTCTACCTGCTACGAAGTCAGGCTATCCAAAATTTTCTCTCTCCGTCAGCCTCTGTCTCGTCTACCCTCGATTTTACTGGTTGTTACAATATCTCACAATATAAATATACCCGTTCAGAAAGCAATGGAAAACTACTTAACTTATAAGTGGTGCCTAGAAAATGAACGACTCATTTACTGTGGTTGATGTCGACGTCCTGTACTGTCAAGGATATGTCACGATTTTCATAAGTATATAATATATAAATATATCATCAACATGTGCCGTGCAGTGTAGCGTAAGTCAACATGAATCTTCATACTCGTATGCTATGAGTACTGACTCAGTTCGGCTGTTGACATTTTTCCGTCCCACGAAATGAGGCTGTCTAGAATGTCTTCTCTTTGTTGTCCTCTATTTCGTTCCAGCATCGATTTTTCCGGCCGTTACCATTAACCATAAATCACGTTCTGCATAGCATTCCATGGACATAATAATTGTCTCTTCTTCTTCTTCTTCTTCTTCTTCTTCTTATGTTGTCACACTGTTACTGTGTTGTTGTTCAGTGTCGTGGTTTTCTGTTTTTATCTTGCTCTGTTCTAGTGGCGCTAGTGATCGTTATTTTTGATCTTCTTCTTTGCGTTCGTTCTTTACGACCAATTTTAATCACTCTGTGATATGTTTGCTCTTTGCCAAGAACCTGTATACGTTGCACATTGGTTTTGTAGGCCCTTAAACGCATAGACATCTACACGTTTAGGACACATGCATCAGATTTCAGCCAAACCTCCTTAGTCGCCTCTTACGACATGCGTGGCAGGTAACAGTGGTTCTATTCTTTACACCCCAAATTTGGGCCCGTAACCACTCTGGAGTTTTGCTTTTTTTAAATTTTTATTGATTTATAGAACCATCATCATTGCACTCGGTGTGTAACAATGTGTGCTTCGATCTCTTTATTACACAAGAAGATCTCAGCTGCAGTGCACGAACTCCGTAGCACCAGCGAGGGTCCCTGATGTAATTTTGAAGATGATGAAAATAGTTAGTAGGAATTTTAATTTTTACTCTTTTCTAAATAATTTTGCCCAGGCAGGGACTTTCCAGTCTGCTCTTCTCGATTTTAAACTGGCAACGGTTCTTTTATGTGCTAAAATTGAACACGGGACCTACGTTTTATCGTTCGTGTCCGATAGGACTAGGAACTTGATCTCACCTATACTGAGATCAGGGATCTCTGGAAAAATATCCAGATGGCTTCACAAGGAAGCGAACCTGGTACCTTTGGCACGAGAGACAAGCACCTAACTTCTACGCCACAGAACCCACCATTGATTAGAGAGAGGAGATTTTATTTTTGTACTTTGACGAGATTCAAACTCATATCATAATGAGTTCGGTTTCTATAATTATATATATATACATACATACTTACATACTTACACATACACACATAGAGTTCGGTTTCTATAATTATATATATATACATACATACTTACATACTTACACATACACACATAGAGTTCGGTTTCTATAATTATATATATATACATACATACTTACATACTTACACATACACACATAGAGTTCGGTTTCTATAATTATATATATATACATACATATTTGCATACTTACACAGACACACATTCCATAAAGGAAGCAATTGGAAAGAAAGAAAAAATAGCGTAGACGATGGGAAAAAAATAACACAAAAACAGAAGACAGTTGTTAATAGTGAGATACTTACAGTGGGCAACGGCTTCCCGTCAGGAGTAGACAAACAAGCTCAGCAGCTTGTCCTTCCTGAACTCTTTCAGCAACCGGAAAACGCTCAAAACGTTTCTTTAGATCTGTGTAAGAAAAAAATACCAAAAAAATAATAACAGGCAAAATAACAAAACAAAGAAACAGTTTAATAAAATCTTCAATACACTAGGCTGCATAGTCGCTAGTGTATATTATTTTTCTGTTCGCTGGCATTGAATTAAGGCGAAGTCTTGGCTCTTAATATGACATATTTTTGCTTGAAAGATTGCTTTCATTATCACCATTGTCCAGGAGAGTGTGGTATATTTTCTCAGTATGATGCAAGTCTTTGAAATGCCGCCCTTAAATGTTTTTTTCCTTAAAATAACCTTCAATTGTAATTTTGATTTTGCTGCTTATGCTTCCCCCTCCTTACGGGTCCGCCTTCTGCGATCACCTCTCTGTATCATAACATGGCTCGACATTGCCATTGTCTCTCGACACTAAGCTAAATCTTACGCCTGATGCGGTCACCTCTCTGTATCATAACATGGCTCGACATTGCCATTGTCTCTCGACACTAAGGTAAACCTTACGCCTGATGCGGTCGCCTCTCTGTATCATAACATGGCACGACATTGCCATTGTCTCTCGACACTAAGCTAAACCTTACGCCTGATGCGGTCGCCTCTCTGTATCATAACATGGCACGACATTGCCATTCTCTCACGAAACTAAGGTAAACTTTACTTCAGAGGTAGTAAAGGATATCTCTGTGGTGAACTGGTCTTACGTTCTAAAGGTTGGGGGATCGAATTCCGTCGCGTAGCTCAGTCTACTTGTTTTTTTTTCCCGGAGATTCCTAGGATTGTTGCTGGAGCTACGGAGCTTTCGTGAAACACTCTCGGCAGGTGGACTGCCATTTCTGCTTCAGAGAGATGGAAATACCCTATAAGAAACTCAGTGTAATGAAATCAGTCCTTCACCGTTAGACTCTTTAATAAAGAAATATACTTTTCTCTTCCTTATCTTCTTCTTGTTACTTTCTGTCTGCTGCTGTCACACTGTTATCGGGTTGTTGCCCAATGTCGTGGTTTTTTGTTTTTGTCTTGCGCTGTTCTAGTGGCATGAGTCATTTTTGGGGGGGGACATGATTCTGCTATACCATTGACTTTGTTCTGTTGTCTAAGATTATGTATACAATGGAGTATGGTTTCATTCTTATTAAGTTTTTTTCTTCTTTTCAACTTCTGTTTTTTTGCCGTTATGCGTAGCAGGTTTAATCACAGTCAACTCTAGATAAGTTTATAGTTGGCTCTGGCTTAACTGATGATCGGTTTCCGAGATAGTGTTACGCTCGGTCGCTTGATGTGCTGTGGTGTTGTGAAGTTTTAAGATGTCTGTAACTCCATCAATCCATCTTTTTCTTGCCTTATTAAGTGGCCGAAGCATTTATCACATACTGTTCCTTATCACAGACTCAATAACGCTAATATATATTCATTAATTTTCTTATCAAAGAAAACTATAATGACAGAAACTGCCCATAAAACCTCAATAAATTGTGTATTATCAAGGCTAATCATTAAAGCGTATAGCAGGCATCTCCCAATTAGCCGCTCGTTTTCTAACTCACCTGGAAATATGCACCTAGCATACACTGCCAGACTTTTCGCTTCAAAGAGCTAGGTAACCGATAAACTTATGTCTGAGTATACATGTCTCAGTTGTTAGAAGATGTGTGCTCAGTGCTCTAAATCAGCGATTCCCAAACTTTGCAATAAACCGCGTACCCCCATTTTAAATACATTTTGCTTCCGCGGATCCTAAATGTTTCTATATATGAAAATCTTCTAGCGATGGAATTATTATTACACCAAACAAACAGTCAAGCTGGCTTCAATTTCTCAGACTGTGGGAAACTTCAAACGATATTTCATTTTGTCCTGTCAGACATTTAGACTCCAGTCTGGTCCGGGTCCTTTGATTTCGCAGTGGAGCTAGTTTACCCCTGTTTTTATACATTAAAAAAAATAATGTTTCTGTTTGAAATGTCAAAGATCATAATATTTCTTTACACGCTTCAATACTCCTTGTGAGTATCTTGCGAACACCGTGGACCCCAATTTGGGAAACACTGCTCTAAACTGACCTTAAATCTAGTTATATTCGGGGTTAACATTATCTGAAGAAATATCTGTGCTTCTTTACTTGAACACAGCTGTTGTTAAGAATCATAGGTAGATTCAGTTGTCATCGAATACCTGTCAGGTGGGCCAGGTGGCTTTATGATTACTTTTCTTGCATGTTTTATCTGTTACATAAGACTCTCTTCTTTCTGGACATTTACCTGCTCATTGTTCCTATGATCTGGCCGGCGATTCTTAAACCACTGAAGAGTTACAAAGAATATGTTCGTGGGTGTTTAACTGTTGTCCGTACTTATGTAAAACATGCCAGACAGTGTCGTCTTCTTGGTAGAGAGAGAAGATATACTAATCAACATTTCATTGGTACAGTGAGCAAATGGACTTTGGGATGGCTCTACAGCGGAGGACAGAACACGCATAGGAATGCACAATAAGCCATGACGTCGATCGCATAACATAACATATCATAACGTATTTAACATAACATATCATAACATATTTAACATAACAAGTACATATTTCTTCTTTGTTATCGATCTCTGGTCATACGCTTAATTCTCCGCAGAGCACATACTCCGGAGTCACCTTCATGTGTGCCAAGTTTCCCAAATCTTAGGTTCCACTAGGTTGGGACCACATGTTGCTTCATAACTTTACATGAGAGGACAGTCATACTACGGTGTATGTTTCGCCTGTTGACACTGGCAGATACATGGTTAACTTATGCCTAGTCTTTATAAGTGTATATATGTATGTGGGAAGAAATCGGCACATATGAAAAACTCAATGGCCGTGCAAATACATATTTGAAATATGTATAGTACCGACATCTGTAACCACTAATCCGCAGTGCCAAATTCGATCCACATAATACTTTTTTTAATAAACTTTTCATCAAATACCAGAATGTGTCCGTCTCTTCAGATATTATCATCATTTGTTATACCCCAATCAAATATTATCATCATTTGTTATACCCCAATCAAATATTATCATCATTTGTTATACCCCAATCAAATAGTATCATCATTTGTTATACCCCAATTAAATAGTATCATCATTTGTTATACCTCAATCAAATATTATCATAATTTGTTATACCCCGATCAAATATTATCATAATTTGTTATACCCCGATCAGATATTATTATAATTTTGGTGTCTACATCAGATGTTAGAACTTATTGTGCTCCCTCCCGTGTAGTGTCAGGGTCCCTAGGGAAGGAAAGAATAGTACAACTGTGACCTACAATGCATGTCGTTAGAGGCGACTGATGTAGGACCTAGGGAAGCTACCTTAGTAAATGAAAAGCATCGCTGAAATCGGATGTGTTGGCCTACTTGTAGGCTCATAACTGGCGCAACGTACAATCGCTCCTAGTCTCAGATAACATACAAATCACAAAGATTGGTTAACAGGTGCTCGATATGGAGCGCTGGAAGAAGAAGAATTATCCCCCCCAATAGTTTTTATAATAACATAGCTCAGGACACATATAGCTTATAAACGCACACAGCTCAGACATATATAGCCCACATTCATACACATCTCACACATTGCTCACAGACAGCATCGCTCACAGCACACATTACTCACAGACAGTGGCGGCTCGTCATTAAGGGCCAGTGGGGCCGGGCCCCCCCAAAAAATTATGTGTAACGTGTATTTATTTCATAATTATTACTTAAAACGTGATACTGATTAGCTTTGAAAGTTGAATATCTTTCGGGAATATACAAATAATAGTAAACACTAAAATACAATGTAACCCAAAACCATGACTTTTCCGAAAAATGTTTGTTTGGCCCCACCAATAAAAATGGTCACGAGCCGCCACTGCACAGACATACACATCTCTCGCACACCCACATTGCTCACAGCACACATTGCTTACAACACACGTTGTTCACAGACACACGCATCTCACAGACAAACACACATCTCAGAGACACAAATATACACATCTAATATACACATACACACAGCTCACAGACACACACATACACACAGCTCACAGACACACATACGCACAGCTCACAGACACACATCTCACAGACACACACATCTCTCACACACACACATCACACAGACACACACATACACACAGCTCACAGACACACATACGCACAGCTCACAGACACACACATCTCTCACACACACACATCACACAGACATATGAGAATAACAAGACATTTATATCAGACAATGCATGTGTATGACACACAAGATATCAAAATGACAAACATAAAATAACACAGACAAATACATTATTAATATTACATTATGAAAACTACACAGATATCATTTTTACAAACACAAACTTCTCCTCACCCCCTTCCCGACTAACGAATCTGGATTAACGTTCCGACCAGGGAGAGCACAATCTTATTTCCCTTCCTGCCGGCTTCTTGTGCTCTATCACAGCAGCAATGAACCAAGGCAATTTTTCAGCTGTCAACAACAGCAAGAAGTCGACGGATATCATGTCATCATGGCCGACGTGACCAAATTGAATGTGGGCTACAATTTATTACCCTGGCTATTCCTCGTCCAATTTTTCTCTTCTTTGTTCTTCTCTTTCCTTTAGTCTTCGAATCACAACAAGGGCCAATTCCAAATATTGAATCATCTTACATCGTTCAAACGTGTCTTCACACTTCTTTTTCATTTCTTGTGTGTCTTGTCCGTTGTAAGAGATGCGTTCTTTATTCTCTTAGTAAGCTTTTGTCTGTCTGATTAAGAGATTTCTTCATTTCTTAGTAGTTTATCTGTCTGATTGAATTTCTATTCTCTTAGTAAGCTTTTGTCTGTCTGATTAATAGATTTCTTCTCTATTCTCTTAGTAAACTTTTGTCTGTCTGATTAAGAGTTTCTTCTATTCTCTTAGTAAACTTTTGTCTGTCTGATTAAGAGATTTCTCTATTCTCTTAGTAAATTTTGTCTGTCTGATTAATGAGATTTTCTCTATTCTCTTAGTAAACTTTTGTCTGTATGAAAGAGATATTGTAAATCAGTATTTTTTCCCTATAGTCAGAAAAGATTCATTGACCGATAGACAGACAGATAGATAAATAGCCGTATGGAGTCAACCCCGGCGCTAGGACATAAATCATTCGGTTTTAGACCCTTAAGCCGGGGCTTAGAAGGGAGAAAGAATAGTAGCACTGCGACCTACAAGGCATGTCGTAAAAGGCGACTGAAGTAGGGGTCTAGGAAAGCTACCCTAGTAAAAAAAAAAAAGCATCGCAGAAATCGAATGTGCTGGTCTACGTGTAGGTGCATAACTGGCACAACGTACAATCACTATTAGACTCACATACAAATCACAAAGAGTGATTTAACAAGTGGTCGATATGGAGCGTTTGAAGAAGAAGAAGAGAAGACTCTTTAGCAAATGAATACTACAATTAGGGTTTGTTTTAACGATCCTTTTTACTAATTTTTTTCTTCTAATAACTCGGAAATTTGAATCAAATGCTAATTGTGTGTGAGACCATTCTCTGGTTTTCTCTTTCTCTCTTTTGTTTTGTAGCTCTTTCTGAAATGATTATGTCAGAGCTGTCAAAGAAATACACCAAATTAATACTGAGAATTCTGTGCCCAATGTCCGGTAATCTAGTGAAACTGTAGTGGATGTTAGCGCTTGATTGAAAATGTCAGAATATCTTTACAAGACTGTGATTACTTGTTCATTAGATTAAGCTGATCAGTTTGTTAGTTACTTTACGTTCGTTATTATCAACCGTTACTTTACGTTCTTTATTATCAACCATTACTTTACGTTCGTTATTATCAACCATTACTTTACGTTCGTTATTATCAACCATTACTTTACGTTCGTTATTATCAACCGTTACTTTACGTTCTTTATTATCAACCGTTACTTTACGTTCTTTATTATCAACCGTTACTTTACGTTCTTTATTATCAATCTTCTTCTTCTTCTTCAAACGCTCCACTTGTCAACCACTCTGTGTGATTTGTATGTGATCTGAGCCTAATAGCGATTGTACGTTGTACCAGTTATGCGCCTACAAGTAGGCCAGCATAATTCGATTTCTGCGCTGCTTTTTATTTACTAGGGTAGCTTCCCTATGGCCTACATCAGTTGTCTCTTACGACATGCATTGTAGGTTGCAGTGGTACTACTCTTTGCTTCCCTTTCGGGCCCCGGCACCACACGGTTGATTATCAACCAAGTTAACCACTGAACTGTTGGTGATCTGTGTAGTTTGTTCTTATCAACCAAGTAACCACTCTGTGTGTGTTATCTGTGTCTGTTTGTTCTTATCAACCAAGATAACCACTCTTTGTTGATCTGTGTTGTTTGTTCTTATCAACCAAGATAACCACTCTTTGTTATCTGTATAGTTTGTTCTTATCAACCAAGTTAACCACTTTTCTTTTTGTTATCTGTATGGTTTGTTCTTATCAAACAAGTTAACCACATTTGTGATCTGTGGTGAGTCTTTGTTCTGTGCTTATAACTTCAAACTAATCTTAATTGTATGGAACATACAACTATTCTGAAATAAATTATTCAGACAGTCATAATCATAATTTGTAAACAAATACTAGTTTGTTTAATGTTAACAATAAGTTCGGAGTCTGTGACATAGAGGATTAGGTGGTCGACTCTCAGTCCAAAGATACTCGGCTTGCTCCCTCGTGGAGCCAGGGATATTTTTCCAGAGATCCTTGATCGAGTGGACGATATCGGAGACGGTTCTATCGGAGACGGACGATAAAATATAGGTCCTGTGTTTGAGCACGTATAAGATACATTGACAATTCAAAATCTAGAAGAGTATTCAAGAAATCCGTTGCGAGGGAAAGTCATTAGAAAGATTAAAAATTAAAAATTCATACAACATATTCTCACCCCTACTAAATTACATCTAGGACCCTCGCCGGTGCTACGGATTTCGTGCACTACTACTGAGATTTTCCTGTATAAGAAGAGATCGCAGTACACGTGGTTACTAAAGTGCAATGATGATGGTCCTATCAATCAATCAATCAATCAATCAATCAATAATCAAAATAGAACAGAAAAATCATTAAATTGAATTACACCATGTTACCGCTTGATATGTACAATATCCAGGTTACAGTAAGAGACGAGCAGGTCCTGGATTTGTTTATTAGAAAAGTAACTTAATTTGTAATAACACTTACACTTTCAAAAGCTATTTAAATTCGCTCCTGTCCAGTAGCGAGGTCCGGTATAACATGCCAGCAAGGGGAAAGCTTGGATAGCACTGTGGCGCCTGATGCGACACGTGGCGCGTCCGACATTGTCATAAACACAAAATTGAACACTTAATGCGGGATCGGGATTTATACTATAAAAATACTATTTTAAAAAAATCGCCCTCCTACCCAGCGTGTTTGTAGCGCGTTGGACTACGGGTGACTAGCCCTCTGTGAATGCGGGTTCAATTCCGCGAGCTGGCAGAAAAGCCACAGGTTCCTCAGATTTACGGTGTTTGTGGCACTGAACCGAAGAGCTGAAAGCTCAAGTGCTTCTGGATCAGAAAAGAAAAATACTATAAAAATGAGTGTGCGCTTGTGCACAGCCAACTCTAGATAACTTACTAAATAAATAATTACTTTGATAAGTTTATAGTTGGCTCTGATTTGTGTATGCTACAGCGTCATGAAATTCTGTAATTTGTTTTCTGCAGGGTGTCTCAACTTTTGTAATAACCGTATCTCCTTCTGTTTCTTATTCTTCTTCTTCGATTAGTTTTCAATGTATCAGATACTAAGCTTTGGGGAAACCTGGCAGACCTGAAGCTGACGACTGCCCAGTTTGTGGTCCACAGTAAATTAAACGCATAACCAGAAATCGCTGAAGAAGATATTTAAGCAGCGATGAGTTGCCTCCATAACTTCCTCGAGGAAGCCCTTCAGTTCTCATTTGTTTTAGTTTCTTGGTGTTAGATTTGGGACCTCATGTCGCCGATGTAGAGTCATGTTTGAAGCATGTGCTCATGAGTCTGGGCGCCATTATGATTTTATTGGCATGGAAACTGGTACAATAATGACCTGGTATCGTCTACTACAGAGAGACATACTGAAAATGTATAACGAGTACAGAGCAAGAGGAAGACCACGCAAAAGATGGAGCGATGGAATCAAGAACAGCCTTAAGAAAATGAATAACAGCTTACAAAGTGCTTAAGAAGAATCATACACAAGATCACAACAACCTCTCCCCATCCAACACTATTATAAAGAAGTAAATAATGGAAAAGAAGAAGAAGATACAGGTCATTTTGGACAGCTTTTATCTAATATAAATATGTTTATAGTCTACAGTGTTCCGTGTAGAGCCCAAAGATGGTGGTTGCTTTTTTTTATAGTTTGTAATTGAGTCTTATGGATAATTGCTGCCTAATCTGCGGTTCCATGCAA